>CM043118.1:40070968-40751116 GCA_023701765.1 Hylyphantes graminicola | reverse complement strand
AGCCATTCATTTTTTTGTCTTTTTAGCCAATGTCTTAAGTCGTTTTTAAACGATTCCAATGAATCATCCTCAAATTATATGAAGAAAACGGCGATGTTGTTTTTTTTTGTTAAAAAATTTAAAACTTTTACTTGAATAAGTGCCATTAATTTTGTAAAACTTTTCTTTAGCATATGCTGAATTGCTAGTTGGAGTTTTGAAATAGCTTTTCGGTATATTAAATTTCCTAAAGCCATATGATGCAGATAAAAAATATTGTTTGTTCACGATGTACTTTGCTTTTCCAAAGTAGATTTTTGAGAGACACTTATATATATTTTAATTTCTAAGTACCATATATATTTTTTTTTGCGTCAAAATAGACGGATAGTTATTCATTATTATGAAAATAGCATGCAGTTACTTTTGTCTAATTGAAAACACTATTTTTATTCGTGAACAAATATATAATTTATGACTGCTAAAAATTTTAATTCATTTATTTTAAATTATTGAAACTTAAAAATTGTTAGTATCAATCTGTATAGTTTAATTTACAAATGTTTGTTTAAAAACTATAGTTATTTTGAAAGTAAGTTATCAAAGTTATTAATAAATCTTCCCAAAATGTCCGCTTAAATTTGTTACTTTTTTATCGTTTGCGTTGGGAGCTTACTTAGGTGTCGGATCGTCACTTGACTGTGGTTCTATATTATGACGTTTGTCACCAATATCCCCCGTGTAGCTCTGGTGCGACGATAATTCAAACTAATTTAATTTCATACTAAAACTAAATTTAAAAATAATCTTTAGCCTTCAGTAGTTTGGTAAACATGATGACATTAAATTGGCAATAATCAAAAGTTACTCATCATAACTATAAATTTGAAAAGAAAAATGCAATTACTCAAAATTTTATCTAGCGTATTTTTCTCGTAACTGAACTACTAATTGAAATCTGGTTCCTTCATAGTAAATTGTTTGAGTTTTGATAAACTCATTTTTTTAACAACGGATGCCTTCATTGTTCAAACTACAATAAAGCATTGTCAACACACACTCAATTAAAAATCACTTATCAACATCATACGACGATAATTAGCTTCGTCAGCGTAAACTAACTCATTAAATTTCTAATTTACTTTAAATCCTTGATAAAATTTAAAACTCAAACTTAAAACAATTCCATTCTACATAAAGACCTTCATTAAGCTATCTTGCCCCCTTCTGTTGACAGTCGTCCCAAAAGCCGAAAAATACTTTTTGAAAATGCTCTTTCAAATACACGAAAACCCATTTACGTTTTGCGTTTAGAGACAGAACGACTCTCAGCCAATCATCTTGAATAGAACACCATAGTGCATACATCGATCCAATAGCAAACTTTCTCTCTCAAAAGAAGAGATCGCTTGTCCAATTAGCCTCGTGATGAATGGCTGAAGTAGACGCTGCTGTGATCTTTGTTCTCAGTTTGTTTGAAAAGAATTTGCACCACTGTTTTTTGGTTATATTTTTTATCTGTGAAGCATTTGTCTTTTTATAACAAAAGAGGTTATGTGGATGCACGGGAATTTTGCATTTAATGGGGTACTTATTCTATGAGCGATGAATAGGATGCAGAGATAAACCTGATGTAATAATGAAATATTTTTTACGTTAATTAGGGCATATACGTATGAAGGGCAAAATATATGCAGTTTATAAAAACATATGACACTTATTTCAATATAAGCCGGTCCATTGGCGCAATGGTTAGTATACTAGCCTTTGGAGCTGCTGGGATCGGGTTCGAATCCCGGTTAAGGCATGGATGTTTGTGTCTGTCAATAAATGTTGTTATTTGTCTTTGTGTTTGTGGCGTCCTTCTTTGTGTGCATCTTGTGACTGTCTCTTCTGGCGAGCAGGGTAATGGGCTATATAGCCTACGCCCTTCCCTTCTAGAGGGCGCAATCAATGTCATTTGTCATATTTCAATATAAATCTTTAAATTTCAAATTTTATTTTGTAAAACTTTTAAAGTAACAAATATTTATCTTTATTTTATGCATATTACATCAAGCCCGTTTTAGGAGTAATCAGCAAGAAATATATTATTAACTGTAAAATGCAAACCTCAAAAAAATTTTCTAAGAAAATTATAACACATGATTTGTAAATAAAATTAAAATAAGTAACTTAATGTATAGAAAATGAGTATCCATATCACCTGTGAACTACACTCCAAAACAAAATGCATAAATAAAAGTTGGCTACTATACCTATCTGCAAGATTGGAAAACAGTCAATTAGAGTTCGGGCTATTCAAGATACTTATTATAAATCAAAGTAATGAATATTATAACATAATTCCCAGTTATTAATGTTAAAAAACTAGGCCCATCTGTCCATGTATGCTCTCACACACATCACCACACTCGTTCCACTGTTCATTAATCACTGCCTCGCTAACCCACTCACCAATGCCAGTCTAAACCTCCCGAAAACTCCTTACCTCTCGGCTGCACCTGCATCCAATATAGCACCTAACACATCCCCTCCACTATAGTGCCTCTTACCTCACACGACAACCTTTCCTCTACGACCCCTATTCCGTCTGCCCCCACTACCCGCATTCCTCCGATGTGATGAACAAATTAAAATGTGCCATAAAGAAAAAAAACCCCCCTCCACCACCTCCACCCATCGTGTGTCGAAATTAGGTGTCTCTGTTAACGAAACTTTTAGAATTGTTGTGATTCAGTATGAAACTTTTAGAATTAATTGTGAGAAGAGTCTTAGCCTTTGTACGAGCGTTACAGTATGATCTATAGACTCCCAAGGTGGTTTTATGTTAAAAAAACATATCAAAATAAAAAAACAAGGTTTCAGGTTAGAAAAATAGAATTCCATTGTGATGTTTAAATCAGAAACTAAGAATGTGCCGTCCCCTCTGATTAAGAAATAGAAAAATAAAACTCATTCTTAAATCTATATTTTTTTCCATCTACTATATAATAAATTCTAACTAATGTTAAATTAAATCTAATATTTTCTTTAGGCTCTCTTTTTTCTAAGCTCATGAACAAAACACTAATGCAATAATAGATCGATTATATTCACAGTTCTGATATGCCCAGCCTTTGTCACGCTCACAAGATAAGAGTCCCCCCCGAGAACAGAGGACGATCTGAAAACGACCCCCCTGAAACTATCCGCAATCCAACCGCCAAGCCTTTTAATCTTTAGAAAAAATCTCTATTAACTCTTAGAGAATAAGAAAAAAACTTATCACCACATTATAATCAATCAATAATGAAAATAGCTTTGGCACAAAATGAATGTTTAAGTTACATTTTTTTTGTCCTGCTGGTCAATAGTTTGAGAGAAGATGGATGATTTTTGAGAACTTTTTAATAAAAACAACTAAGTCAACGGATTTTTAAAATGAATTACAAATTTAATTCAACAAAATTCTACTATTTAGCTGTCCTCTAAACTTTCTGGTTGCAGTCGGATATAAATCAATGAATGTGGTCATAGACCAATTTTTAAACAATTTAAAAGGCTGCATTATAAAACTCTGATTACTAATATACTACAATGAGAATTTATTTTCAAGCTGAATTAACAAAAAAAAAATTACTCTGAATTGCACGACAAATAACGTGACTGAAAACAAACACGTCGTAACATAAAATCTTCACAAATTTGTACATCGCAAATGCATTAAAGTTCTGCGTGACATTCTCTTATATGCGTGGTCAATTTAATCAAAACTGATATTTGTTTTGGGAATTTACGACACCATAGCAATTGTTTTTGAGGTTTTATTTTGTGCCGAAACTATGAATATACAAAAAGTATTCAAATCCGGATCATATTTGGATACAGCTTGAAATTTAGAAGCTTTTTTTTCCTTGCTGAATGAATTAAAATGATAATAAAAAACAACTGGACTGATATCCCTCTGAATAAGCACTTAAAAAACAACCATAATAATAAAACCTTAGCTACATAAATCTACTATTTCCTTCTAAAGTATAAAAAAAGTCTTCAGCAAGATAAGAATTGATTTACAAGGGTTAATAAATCCGACCAATAATACAAAAATCTAATCAGTCTATAAGACTTCGGAACCATCCTAGGTACAAAAAATCTAAGAAAAGATTGGAAACAAAAATAATCGATTGATAAAGATTAATAAAGGAGACTGATAAAATAAAAATCCATTGAATCCGAAAGCAGTCGAATCTATCCAAGAAAACACTTAATCTAGAGCCAAAAATAGCTTTAAGAACAGTAAGATTAAAGGAAACGAGAAGTTCCAAAAATATTTGGAATTGCTTACTTTCATGTTACATGGAATACTCAGTAAAATTCTAATCGCAAAACAAGTATATTTGTAACAGTATATTTCATTTAGAGTATTTTCACACAATATTTGCCTAAGAAAAAATGGTCAAATACACAATTTAGTGATAGTTTAAACTTTAAAATCAAGCCAAAATTTACTATTTTTCTTTCGCAATTTAAACTACTATATTTTATCATTTGCTAAATTTATTTGCAGTTTAAGGAAAAATATGGAAAATTGCTTGGGTAATATTCTAGCATTCGTTTCGGCGGACATTTGGCGCGTTGGGAAATTGTCCAACTTAAATTACATGAGGTTCTTATTCTTAAATAAGTATTAACATAAACATTTGGTGAAATTCGATACGTTTTAAATATTTTGTCATACACAAAACATTTTACAGTGCTCAAGCTACATAAAGGAATAAGACATTGATAAAGACTAACCCAAAACATCTAGATCGCTCTAATCGCTATCAGGAAGTATACGTCGATTATTAAGACTAATTAAAAAATACCTAAATTTTTGCTTTAATGAAATTCAGCTATTATTACAGAAAATCATTATTTTTTCTTTTACATCAAGTTACTTTATCGACAACAAAAAATCTAGAGATATTTAAGGAAATAATCGATAAATGAGACCCAATAAATATAATTTGTCGCAAATATGCAAAACTTAAGTAAAAGGAACAGTAGCTAAAAAACGTTTTAACGACAGAAAAAAACCAACAAAATTTATTTAAAGGAAAAAAGAACACTTACATTTTACACTGTTGCCAAAAGTTACAAATTATGTTTCACACAGACAATAAATGAATATTTGCGCGCGTGACATCTTCCGATATATAAAGTGGGATGCTAATTTATGGTGTTTCACTACATTCTCCCACCTTTGAACTTGAGGAAAAAACTTAGAATACAAGCACTAGTAGTACTGCAAGTTCAAACGACTTGGAGCTCGGGAGCATCGCCCGTATCTGGTTCGTATACTCGTATCTTTGAGTCCAGAATCGATGTTTTCGGACGGTAAGTCATTTGTCTGGAAGTGTGACCTTTCAGCTTCTTGTACTTCAAGTGGATACAGACGTTGTAGCGGCCGTAAAAATGTTCCAGACCTGGTCTTTACTTGGGCAAGTCGAACATTCCCATCTTTTCCGGGATACAACTTTAAAACCCTCGCTAAAGGCCAGCTTAGTCTTTTGCAGTTCGTATCGCCTACTAACACGACATCTCCTTCTTTCACATGTTGATCCCTTTAACCTTGTAATATTCTCTTAGCTGTCCAAGATATTCAATCCGGAAACGTTTCCGCAGGTCTTCTCGGACACGAAGCCTATAAGCCAATCTTCTATTCAACCTCTTTGCATCTATTTCTTCAAAGTCTGCCACTCCAAACTCTTCGATTTCATTTAAAAACATTGATGGTGACAGCACCTTTAAATCATCGAGGTCTTCAGAGACGTAAGTCATTGGTCTAGAGTTGATTAAACTCTCTGCTTCGCACAAAACTGTACTTAACTCTTCAGCCTGTAAGCAAGCATTGCCAATTACTCTTCTAAGAATTCTTTTCAGGAGACCAATCAGCCTTTCCCAAAAACCTCCCCACCATGGTGCTGATGGAGGGTTGAACTTCCATTGGATTTTCTTTATCGTTGCTATATCTTGGACCTTTTCCCAGTTTACATATCGAAAGGCATTAGATGTTCCAACTAGATTAGTTCCATTGTCTGAGTAAATAGTTGACGGTCGTCCCCTTCGGGCTATGAACCTTCTCAGAGCTAAAATGAAGCTGTCAGTTGTCAACAATGCTACTAATTCAATGTGAACAGCACGATATACTGCGCAGGTAAACATGACAATCCAACATTTTGTTTTATCTTTCAAGTACAAAGGCCCACACAAATCGACTCCGACAACTTCAAATATTTTAGCTTCCCGCACACGATCTTCTGGCAAGGGGGCTTCTGGAATCTTGATTGGAGCTGTCGTGAACCTCGCACATTTTATGCACTTTTTCAAAACCTTCCTAATGGTCTTTCTACTCTTTAATATCCAATAACGTTCTCGTAATCTTGTCATAAGGACTTGAATTCCAGCGTGGCAATTATCCGCATGTTCTTGCAAGATTAGTTTCTCTACCAGTTGATGCCCAGACGGTAATAACACTGGATATCGAAAAGCCTTGAGATCTTCTCTCATAGATATTCTTGACTTTACTTTTATCAGTCATCTTCATCTAAATAGGTCTGGATGTTAAAGGTTTGTTTATAAAAACTCTCTTTCTGAACTTGTTTCCAAATGACTGTTTCTGCATATTCTACTTCTTCCACTGACAGTTCTCCTCGAACCTTTTCCTTTGGTTCTTTACAATTCTTCAGAAAACGCAGAATCCAGCCCATTACTCTCGTGATCTTTCTAAATGAAGATATTCTTGAGGAAAACTCGAACTTCACAGTGGTGACGTTTGTGGCAGCAACAATGGTTTTCTTCTTCTCTGCTTGTACTATGTCCATATTTGGAAGGGCATGGGAGGTAGGCCATTCTTCTTCCGGATTCCGCAACCATTGAGGTCCCTCCCACCATTTTAACTGGAGCAACCTTTCCGCAGAGCATCCTCGAGACGGTAAATCAGCTGGATTTTCGACGCCAGGAATATGTTTCCAGCAGTCAGGTTCGGTAAACTTTCTAATTTCATTAACTCTGTTCATGACGAAAACACTCCAGTTTTCATTGCGTTTAATCCAATACAAAGCATTGGTGGAGTCCGACCAAAAGGTGATAGGTACATTTTCGAAACCAAGATCAATAATCACCTTATGTGAAAGTCTTGCACCTATGAGACATGCTAACAACTCGAGCCTAGAAATTGAAACTTTCTTGAGAGGCGCCACCCTACTTCGAGCTTGTACTAAAGAGCATTCAACATGATTTGCAGTTTCGTATCTTAAATATATACATGTCGCATAAGCACTTTGAGAGGCATCACAAAAGACATGCAATTGTATAAGTTTACTGTCAGTTTGTAAAATCCATCTTGGAATTCTTATCTCTTGTAGCTTTGTTAAGGCTTTCCACCATTTTCTAAACTCCTTTGAAATGTCTTCTGGTAACTCTGCATCCCAAGATAGTTTTAAAGTCCAAGATTTTTGCAACATCAGTTTGGGTATAAGCATCACAGGGCTTGTATAACCAATCGGGTCAAATATACTGCTAGATACAGAAAGGACTTTTCTTTTCGTCAAAGATTCCTCACAATCAAAGTCCTTGACAACGCAAGACAAAGTATCATCATTAATGTTCCAATTCAAGCCTAGCAGATTAGTCTTCTCTACACCAGTGTGATCTAGAACCCTTGAGTCGACATTACTGATCCAATCTCGTAGATTAAATTGAGCGCTAGACAAAAGAAAGCGAGACTCCAAAACAAATTTCTCCATTTCTTCCACATTATCGAAGCTAGCGATGCAGTTGTCCACATAGAAAGAAGTTTTTAAGTGCTGTGCAGTACTTCGCAGTTCTACGGGTGAGGCATCTAAATGATGATTCAGAGTTACGTTTAGCAGAAATGGACTCGATGTAATACCAAATACAACTCGTTTATGTCTATATTCTACTACATTCTGTGCTTCATCATACCAAAGAAACCTTAAGAAGTCGCGATCACTTTCACGAATTCCAATTTGCAAAAAGGCTTTCTCAATATCGGATGTCACTGCAACAGCTTTCAATCTGAATTTGATCAACAAAGACGGTATATCTGCCACCATGTTTGGACCCTTTTCCAAACAGTCGTTGAGTGAGAGCATTCCTTTTCTTTTAGCAGACGCATCAAATACGGGTCGAATTTTCGTACTAGCACTGCTTTCTTTTATACAGCTCTGTGTGGAAGATAATGCACCTCATTGCTCGAAGCATCAGGTGCCAGCTCTATAATTCCCTTTGACAACCAATCCTGGAAAACAGCTCCGTATTCATTTACATGACCCGAATTTTCCAGCTTTTTCTTCGTCGTGCAAAGCCTCTTTTCTGCCCCTTCTCTGTTACTGCCTAAATTGCTCCTTTCACGAACCCATGGCAACGCAACTTCGTATCTTCCTCAAAATCTCTGTTAACAGTTCGTTTGAAGTGGGCAACTGTTTCTTCTCGTATTAACTCTTCGCTCTTGTCATTTGGTGATTCAGAAATGCCTATCAAATCTAACTTCCACAAATTATCTATATTGTTGCATAGAAGCGAAGTAACAGTTAACACGTCGCTCGTATTTCTGGCCTGAGCTCGAGGAATTTTTCCCATCAGTGTCCAACCTAATTTCGTATGAACAGCTACTGGCCCAGTTTTACAGGAATGTAATTTCCCTGTTAACAATTTTCCTGCCACATCCGCTCCAATTAATAAATGAATTTTGGTGTCCATACGTCTAGACTTGTCTTCTCTATCTGAAATACTTATATTCATGCATTCCATTTCAGTGATCCATTCTCCAAATGGCACTCTTGCTATTTCATTGCAAATTTTCTTTTGGTCCAATACCTTAATGCGACAGTCAAAGGTCCTTTCAAAGTCACTTAAATTCAAAATATATTCTTTATGAGACTCTTCTTCAGTTTGTTCTCCACCAAATAATGTGTGTATAATTTTAACTTCCTTTATTGGCTCAAAACCCATCACGTCTATTATTTCCTTGGTTGCATAGGACCTCTGAGAACCTGTATCAATCATTGCTCTTATTAACGCTTCTTTATCGCCATTACTCACTTTAACAGTAGAGTTTGCAGAAGGACATCAATTTCATCCGTTTGGTTTGATAAAACACTGTTTTCAGAGTGCCTATTATTTGTGACTTCGTTGGACGCATCCTTAGAACCATTCTGTCGATTCTTTTTTCCATAACACATAACTGTATTGTGTCCTCGAACCCCACACTTTGAGCATTTGATGTTCATTGGGCATGATCGTGAATGATGATTTGGTCGCAAGCACTTGAAACATGCGTTATTCTTCAGTAAAACAGACTTTTTCTCATCATAAGACATGTTAGAGGTTGCTTTACATTCGTGACTTTTATGTGATTTTTCACAAAATATACAAACTGACCCTTTATCCGCTGTAATCAATAAAGATGAGGCAGTTGGTATGCGGTTGGAATTTTCTTCAAATTTCTTTTTCTTTGTTTTCGTTTCATTATCTTTATTTATCCCAAAACCGGACATCGCCAAACTTATTCGTTCCTCACCTTCAACTTCAGTTTTCAAAAAATTCATTAGGTCATCCAGCCTGTCTTTAGCTTCTTTCTTCGAATGTGAAGTGACACTTCGATTCCAAGCCTTTAAAAAGTCATGGGGAAAACAGGATTCTACCATTGGATAGAGTATTGAGGCACATTTATCTGTAGTTACGCCTAACGTATCAAGGGCCCTCATATAGGATTCAAGTTTGTCGTACAAATAAGTGATGCATGGTTTCTCTTGAGTCTGCACGGAAATAATAAGTTTCAACAATTCTCTTACATACACCTCAATTAAAAGGTCTTCTTTCCCGAACCTTGTTCTCAAGGATTCCACTGCTTTAGCATAATTATTCCCAGTCGGTGGAAAACTCTCTATGACTTCCCTTGCCCTTGATCCAACAACTGTGGCTTGGACTAGGTACTGGAACTTGTCTTCCGGTGCTATATCCTCATCATTGTGGATGTTAGAAAACTGCCCCCAGAACGGCAACCATTCTTTAATGTCACCTCCAAATTTTCTAAATTCCAATTTTGGGAGTGTAAATTTTCTCTTACAATTATCTTCATTTGGGAAGGCTAAAGCGTTAAACTGATTAGAATTGGCACCTTGGGTAGCTTGTATTCTCGCCAACTCGATTTTCATATCGTTTTCTTGTTTAGCCTTTTGCAATTCAAACTCCCTGTCTTCTTTTTCTCTCGCCAATTTCAATGCCAATTCTTCTTTTTCTCTCGCCAATTTCAATTCTTTTTCTTCTTTTTCTCTCGCCAATTCTTCCTTTTCTTTTCTTTCAGATACCGCTGTCGTCAAAAGCTCTTGAACAAATCCCGGATCATCTTTTGTTGTTTGGTTTTCCGAAATCTTCTTTTTTATATCGCCAATATTCATCTCTGGTAATACATTTTCTCCTAACGCTTCGGCCACTGTTTTCAAATCGTCCTTTTTTAAGCCTTTTACTTTGAACACAGATTCCATCTTGTAGAAATTAAATAATAGTTTTTACCTTGTAGCAAAAATGTTGTAGTTCGTCCGAGACCTTACACGCTCGAGTCCCGGCAGGGATGCCAAATGTCGCAAATATGCAAAACTTAAGTAAAAGGAACAGTAGCTAAAAAACGTTTTAACGACAGAAAAAAACCAACAAAAGTTATTTAAAGGAAAAAAGAACACTTACATTTTACACTGTTGCCAAAAGTTACAAATTATGTTTCACACAGACAATAAATGAATATTTGCGTGACATCTTCCGATATATAAAGTGGGATGCTAATTTATGGTGTTTCACTACATAATTGATAAAACAAAAATCAATCAAGACCATAAGCCCCAAATCTTTTTAAGATATAAAAGACAATCTTTCCAAGAAGAAGGGCCACAAAAACAATAAGACCCAACGCAAGAAAATCGTCGCCTCTACTGAAGAAACGGTCCATTAGGTTTCTTCAAATCCCATTGTGATTCTACCCTCACAGAATCCTCAGGTTGCAGCGAGTTATAAATCGACTTTTAGTGACGGAGTGAGTTTTTTTTTCAGTCCCCTCAAATCCCATTAAAACTAATTAAAGAATACCTAAATTTTTGCATATCGCTATATCAAGATTCAGCTATTATTAAAGAAACATTAATTTTTCAGTTACATCAAATACTCTATGAACAAAAAAAAATCTAGAGATATTTAAGGAAAGAATCGATAAATAAGGTCTAATAAATATAACTGATAATACAAAAATCAATCAAGACCACAAAAGCCCCCAAATCTTTTTAAGATATAAAAGGCAATCTTTCCAAGAAGAAAGTAAATAAAAACAACACGACCCAACGCAAGAAAATCGTCGTCTCTACCGAAGAAACGGTCCATTAGGTTCTTTCAAATCACATTGAGATTCTACCCTCACAGAATCCTCAGGTTGCAGCAAGTTATAAATCGACTTTTAGTGACGGAATGAGTTTTTTTTCAGTTCCCTCAAATCCCATTAAAACTAATTAAAGAATACCTAAATTTTTGCAGATCGCTATAACAAAATTCAGCTATTATAAAGAAACATTAATTTTTCAGTTACATCAAATACTCTATGAACAAAAAAAAATCTAGAGATATTTAAGGAAAGAATCGATAAATAAGGTCTAATAAATATAACTGATAATACAAAAATCAATCAAGACCACAAAAGCCCCCAAATCTTTTTAAGATATAAAAGACAATCTTTCCAAGAAGAAGGGCCACAAAAACAATAAGACCCAACGCAAGAAAATCGTCGCCTCTACTGAAGAAACGGTCCATTAGGTTTCTTCAAATCCCATTGTGATTCTACCCTCAGAATCCTCAGGTTGCAGCAAGGAATAAATCGGCTATTAGTGAAGAATGTTTTTTTATTTCAGTTCCCTCAAATCCCGTTAAGACTAATTTAAAAATACCTAAATTTTTGCAGATCGCTGAAATGAAATTCAGCTATTATTCAAGAAACTCATTATTTTTTTCACTTACATCAAATAACTCTAAGAACAAAATAAAATCTAGAGATATCTAAGGAAAGAATCGATAAATAAGATCTAGTAAATATAACTGATAAAACAAAAATTAATCAGGACCATAAGCCCTCAAATCTTTTTAAGATATAAAAGACAATCTTTCCAAGAAGAAAGTAAATAAAAACAATAAGACCCAACGCAAGAAAATCGTCGCCTCTACTGAAGAAACGGTCCATTAGGTTCCTTCAAATCCCATTGTGATTCTACCCTCAGAATCCTCAGGTTGCAGCAAGGTATAAATCGATTGATGAGACTGCTGTGCATCACGACACCGAATCACCACTGCTGCCTATTTGGTGGCTGGGTCACAGGGGTTGTATACAAACTGTTGTGTGTGGAGTTATTGATTGGAAATGGATTGTAGAATAATGTTTTTTGTTGATAGTCCTTAGTATTTTAGGTGTTTGAGTGTAGGCATTTGCTTTTTTTACTTAGTTTTTACTGCCAGGCATTTTCTTGGATGCTAACCCCACCCCACCCCTGATCGTTACACCCGGCTTTTTCCGTACTTTGTTTTTCAGTCTTACTTAATAATAACCTTAAATAATGTTATAATTAATAACATTTTATTTGCAATGTACTTTTTTTTCTTATAAGTTTTTTATGATCCTCTCTTTAACAATAAACCTCATTCTGATTTTTAACGCAAATATGTTATTTGAATGTTATTTGAATTACGTTTAATTACAAATTTAAGCAGTAAAAACAACCATACATTGCTGCCCATTTATGAGCAGCTCGGAACTATCAAAAGCGTGTCGATAGCTGTTTTAAAGAGATTAAATTTAAGAAACAATTTTTTTTTTCAGATGATTTCAATGCAAAATAGTATGCTTTTAGCTAAAGCTTGTGAAAAATTCATTTTAGGATTAAAAAATTTTGGGGAAAATTGTATTGGTGAAATATGGAGAAAATAGTTTTTAATTTCTTGATAATTTTTTTTCTATTATTTGATTTTATAAACAAAGAATAAACTCTCTTTTTGAATAAAACAATTATTTCAAAAATATAAAAGAGTTTGTTGTCTTACTTTTAAAAATTAAAAACTTACTTCTTACCTGTCTTACTCTTTAAATGTTCAATAAGGTTTATGATTGAAATACATTATTTTTTCAATAAAAAGATATTAAAAGGGAGTATCCAATTCTAATCGAATACTTAAAAAGTATATCATAATTTTAAAATTCTTTTTCGTAATTTTATTCAATTAAAAAAAAGCGAAAGTTAAAGGAATTGTTTTAAATAATTTTTCTTCACAAGTTAAAGATAATTTAACATATTAGAAAACTGGTACGGTATTTTATAATTTTCACCAGGTTAAAAAAGGGACAATCTTTGAAAGTACCTAGCAAATGTGTTTTTATATGGATTGAACCTCAACCTCAACTTAGTTTCCTGCACTTAAGATGCAAAGCCGTTTCATTAAACTGAACAGGTTAACCTGAGATGGAAAGCATCATTTATTTATAAAATTCTTATATATCTAAGATATTTTCGAATTTCACAGACGTATAATTGTACAAGGTTATAATAAAACATCATCCATAATATCCATAAATTCAATAATGTATCAATATTTTTTTCAATAACAAAGCATTTTGTTTGAGATTTGTACAAAAATCATGAGCAAGAAAAGGAGCTTACTTTCTAATTTCAAAAGACACATTTATCTCATATTTCCAAACCGATTTCTCTTGAAATCAGTCAAGAATCAAATACAGCATTATGAAACCAAAGCATAGACATGTCTATATGATTTACAGAATCATAAATATCTCACCTACTAGATCCATCTCGTAATATCCATCGCAGTCTAAACAGTCCATCATAGAAGTAATGGGCTAACCAAATCCCTGATGCCACAGGAAATAAAAGAATTCCCTATCTCTACAGACGAAAGTTTCTTACTCATACATCCCATAAGTCCTTAGGAAATATACCTCTCTATACAAAATAACGTTGTACGTCAGGACAAAAGGAGTACAAGTCAACGTTTATAGTCAAAAGAAGATGTCATTCCTCTTTTTTAATTCTAAATTATTCTTTCGTTGAACTCTTAATGATAAATACTGAAGATCAAATGGGAATATTTCAGATCTTCTGTGGCAAAGGAAAAGCGGAATGAAAATAAAGTCTTTATCAAGCGGCGATTGGCAGATCAATGTCACGTGAAAACAGAGCACAAATCAAAACACCAAGTTAAGATGTGAAAAGTTGGAAGGAATCACGTCACCGGAATAACAGGCTAACTCCTGCTTAGACCAAAACCTTAAAAAACGTAAGCATAACCTGGCGTTATTTAAATCTATTTGTGCATCAAAGTAAGGACAATTAATTAAATAACGTAAGGTCTATTTAGCTGTCTACCACTTTATTAAACCAAAATAATAAGTCCAAAGTAATATTTTTCTTTAAAATCTGCAAAAAGTTAGAAATAGACAAAGGAACGTTTATCAAATATTCATATAATATTTCATAAATAATTGGTTCTTTTCAAAATATTATATACAAACGAAAAATCGTATTTTTCGGCATCAAACCACCGTGGCTCTGAAGTGAAGAACTTCTAAAAGGCTTAGCATCTCTGAGGAGAACTTAAGGATGCATAGAAAGTGGTATGGCTTCATTATGTGAAGAAGCCTTTTATGGTTTACCAAAATAGCCAAAGGCAAAAGGTTTATGTAAATTATATATTAGTAGATGATATTGTTTTCATTCCAAGGGAATAATAGATTTAACAATATTGATAGATTTATTTCAAGAATTTTCAGTTCCAAAAAACACAAATAAATAATCCCATTTTTATATGTATTATTTAAAAAAAAAAGGAGCAACGTCCTCTAATAATGGCTGATATGGTGATATGGTCCTTCTTTAAAAGTCTGATTGATGAGTGATTGATTGTTTACATTTGCAAAATTCTTTTGCATTTTGTGATATTCCGTTAAGAAAATTTTCGTTTTATAGCAATATTTTGTACTATTTAAGCAATTCTTTCGTAATTTAGGGGGAAAAAATCAGATTTAGAATGGCCCTCAAAATAGTGCTCTTTCACTTAAAGAAATTAAGGGGACTTAGTTCCCTGAATTAGATGAAAATATTGATTTCATTTGCTGTTTAAAAAATAAACTGTTAAAAACAATTAGGGGAAAACTTTGTGTACTTTTGTAAACCCTTTTAGAGTTTCAGCGTTTTGTTTTTCATTCTAAAAATCTAAAATTTGTAAAATAGAGTCATTATGCATCCAGAATGAAATGGTAAAAAACAGGCGGAAAAATATTAATTTTTTTAGCCTAAATTTAAGGGGAGAAAATTGGAATCAATAATTCAGAATAAATTATAACAATATTTTTTTCAAACTTTATTTGCAAAAAACAGTTAAAATCAATTATTAAACATCTGATAATGCAACCGTGGAGAATTTAAGGTCAATTTAATTCATAAATTTTTTGGGGAGTGAATTTTGCTGCTCTCATATTTACATTTGATTAAAACAAACATTATTTACATCCCTCAAAAGACATGATTCTAAATCTAACGATAAATTAGTAAAGCCCACGATTCCAAATGGAAACATAGGGGTTTAAAGAGTTTAAACCATGCGCTCCCCTAATTGTTGTGAGCAGTGACCATTAAAAACCTCCAGTATTCTTCTAGTTTAAAATATTGGGGGAAAATTCACATATTTATTTAATTTCTCAACCAGTCAATGGAAGCTATATTTGACCCATGTTTTATGGAGTAACGTTACACCCAAATTTTTATAGTATTACAAACCATGACTATAAAATAAACAAGTATCCATCGAATGAAACAAATATTTCATAGTATTGTCCATGTTTGAAAAAAATATCGAACAAAAATACTATTTGTGTCTGGGAAATATAATATTCTTTCATTGTAAACAAACTGTCAATAGTCATCGCATATCCTTAGATATGACACACACGTTTTTCATGAACACGTATTCCATACACACGTATTCTTGTAGTACTAGAAATTTTATTCTCGAAATGTCAAAGTAGGATATAACTTTACATTTTCGGCTTAAATTCGATATTTTTCATTTCAACCTATATGCCATTCGACGTTTTTGCTGCTTTAGTTCAACATACCTGTAACTGATATTCGAACCATTTTCAGTAAATATCTACTCAGGTTTTTTTTTTTTCACTTAGAAGAAAAGAGACCGATTTTGTGACACCGAGGAGAAAATTGGAGGTTTGTTTTGAAATAAAAAGGGTTTTTTTTTCAGACTTACACATATTAGATGGAAAATGCTTGATCATATGAATAAATTAATGTAAAAAAAAATTTAAAAAATATGAGAAAATTTTCCACTAATCTTCACTTTCAGCAATTTTGTAAAAAAGGAACGGAGCATGGAAATCTGATAGAGGGCTTTACCATTTTCAAAGTGAATGATTCTTTTTTTAGTAAGAATATTTAGTTTTTAAACCTTAATGTAGCTGAACACTTGTATATTAAAATCGAGTTCTAAAGAAACTAACCGAAAAAACTGAAGCCACAACTTAAAATATATCAGTAGAAAATGTGGTAGATACCTCAACTACAAAAAGAGATCCCCACTCAGATTATATATATTTTTATAGTTAAAAGGTTTTTCTAATGAAGTTTAAAGTATAACTCCATTACGATCCTATAATTTTCAAGAAAACAGCCATTAAAGTGACTATTTTTTTGGCGTTTTAATAGATGGATATTTAAGTTAGTTTTAATCTAATTGGCACTTTACTAACAAAAACTCCAGACCTTTGCATTTTTACCGGTGGATTTGAGATAGTTTTAAACTAATTGACGCTTTACTACTAAACACTCCTACACGAAAATATCATGGGTGCCTGAAGATGGTGCGATACCGAACACTTCATTTTCAAGGAAGCAAGAAGAAAAGTGTTTAACAATATTCGAGGTATAAATATCAGTAAAAAATATGTATTATTTCTTATCACCTGTCAATTGTTGTCTGTTTAAAGCAATAAAAGGAGCTGTAGGAATGAGTATAGGCAATGAGTATGAATAAGACAAACCCATTTTTAATGAGAAATCTCAAATCAGACACACATGACTGAATGCGTTTGTCAAGATTTCTCTTTTAAGGAGCGGGAGATGCAGGGATGAGAGAGGATGATTTTCATCAACCATTCTTCTTTCCAAAATTTCAGTGAGACAAGAAGGGTATACGGAAATTGTTCTGAAGGCTTGACCTTTTTTTTTACATTTAGCGATGTACATGATTCTACTGCCTTTAAAATGACAAAAAATATTCTTTTTCAAGGACTATCTTTAAAAAAATATATAAATTATCAAATTTTACTTAACAAAATTAACTATTCAAGTATTTAGCAAGTTCACGACAAAATATCAGTTACAGTTTTTCCAAATAAACGCTATGAAGTGTCAAAAGAAATATCCAAATTTCAAGAGTTTCCTTCAACACATAGAAAAATAGGCGTTGCTATTATGGCGAGCTTTACTACACAAAATACAATGTGTTTCACTTTGCAACAACTCCAAATCTCAGTTCTTAAGAACAGGAAAATTTAAGAAAAGCTTCCGTTTCAAATTTCTTGTAAAGTAAGTCGAAACCTTTGAGCTTTCTCGTCATGTGTTATAGCTTCAAAATTGCGTGTTCCAGAAGTTTTCCTTCTATTTCTATTGAACATTTGAACGTGTTTTGTGTTTTAAGTTCTTTTAAAGGAGATCAAGGTTCCTTTTCAGTGGTTGATGCTTCTCTTTTGTGCTGCATTATTATGTTTTGATTTTAAATAGCATTTTGAAGATGCAGATTAAAAAATTACTAGTAATTTATGATGTTAATTTTAAATGGTTAGAAAAGTTTAGTCATAGCCAAAAATCAGTTTTTGCATTTTTGTACTAAGAATGAGATTCAACAGAATTTTTAGCAAAATTTCAAGCGATTACGAAACTTATAGATAATAATCTTATAAAAATTTATAGATAGAAAACTTAGAGAAACTTATAGAGAGTAGGTGATTGCAAAAATTAATAGTTGGTAGTCTTAAACACTAAATTATTGAAAAAATACAAAAAAAGTCCTAACTTTCTCTTCCGAAAGCGAATATTTCTTCAACGAAAACTTAAATATAGCAAAAATTGTATTGCTACGTGTCTTGTATTACAAATTTTAGTAACATTTGTATTGAAATTATAGATTCCAAATTTAATTTCAATGCTTAAAAACAAGATAGTTGCTGGATGTTCAACTGACCTTTCAGTGACCAATGAAATGCTTTCGAATGTAACTAAAAAATACAATTTCATGATGTAAAGTATTTATATGATTTTTATTAATAATAGAATGAATACAATTAGTTCAAATGAAATCATTGAAGATAAAAAGGAACTTATTTACTTACAATCAAAATTGAAAAATCTCATTCTGTATTTGCATTTAACTGGATATAAAAAATAACATTGGTAGCATTTCTTCGAGTTGAAATCCCAAACTTTGAGTTTTCAAAATATACTGGGAATATATTTTATAACCCCCTCTGGTTGGTATGGTATTAAAAAAGGGGTTTTAGAAATATATTCTAGCATAAGCTCTTTTTTTTTTGGTGAATATAGAGAGTCTGTATTTTTAGTTTGAAAAACTCCAATGATTCAATAAATAAAAGGATTTTTCGTTTTCCATTTTAAACAATAATATATTTAACTACCAATATCTGAACATTATGTGCGCTATTCAGCTTTGTCCTTCTTTTTTTTTGGAAACTAAAAAAAGTATTTTAATTCCAAAACGTTATTTTATAATTAATATCACCAGCTAACTTTATAAAACTTCAGTCAAAGTATAAAAATCTTTTTAATTCTCTTGTGCATGATTTTCAACTAAAACTTAACCTTTTAAAACAAATAATCACTTTTTTCCGATTTCAACGCGCAAAAATATTTTTTTAATTAATAAAGTTTTGTTGGGTTTCAATATATTACCCAAGAAAGAGATTAAGACAAGTTTCCTTTCTTTTAAATTTATTGATATTATAAGTTCTTCTAACTTTCTTGTTAACAGCAGTTGTAATTTATTAACTATTGCAACTGTATCAAAGTTGGTTTAACATAACCAACCAATAATAACCACTAATAATATTACCCCTTCAAGAAAAAGCTTTTAAAACAAAATACATGAACAGCATAATGTCTTTAAATATGAAAGTTTCCTCGAAAATTTAAAAATTATAATATCTATATCGCATGTTAGAAATGAAATTATTCTTTTAGTTTATTATGAACGTGGGAATTAAATTATGTTGAGCATTTCTTAATTTGCACCTTTTGCTTGTTTCCGCCATGGTAAGCTTCCTTTGAAATTTATATTCCTTACCAAAAGTGAGAGACATAGTCAATTTAATTTAAATACGAATATATAAGTAGTATGTGATTTTCCGGAAAACGTAATTAAATTTGAATTTCAAAATACGTGTCTAGACCGAATATTAGGAAATATTAATTAAACTTTAATGCAGGACCTCAAACCTCTTCAATAATAGTTTTAAATGTCTCTATACTAAGTTCACGAGAATATTTTCATTAAAAAAACATTTTTGTTCGAATTAAAATAATTTTAACCATAATGAGTCAAAGATGAATAAACTTCTAATGAATTTTGAAAATTAACTCAAAAGTATTGGTAGTTTATTTTCTTAATAAATCATATATCAAAAGTATAAAGTCAAGTGAATAGTTTTATTTCATTTTGGTTTAGTCTTTTACATCAATGAAGGCCGGTCCACTGGCGCAATGGTTAGTGTACTAGCCTTTGGAGCTGCTGGGCTCAGGTTCGAATCCCGGTAAAGGCATGGATGTTTGTGTTTGTCAATAAATGTTGTTATTTGTCTATGTGTTTGTGTCGTCCTTCTTTGTGTGTCTCTTGTGACTGTCTCTTCTGGCGAGTGGGGTAATGGGCTATATAGCCTACGCTCTTCCCTTCTAGAGGGCGCAATCACTGTCATTTGTCATACATCAATGAAGACGAATACTCGAATTTTTTTTTAAATTCTTGTAAAACAAACAAGAAAACACATTGCCTTACATTCTTTAAAAGATGGGAAAGTAATTTGACTCTTCTCGTTCGTTTTATTCAGGCAATGGTAAAACACCAAGCATGTTGATAGTATTTTCTCAGGCAGGAGTTCTTTTAAAAGACCTCTAAATTTGCAATCATTATAAATTACGAGGGCTGCTTCTTTTTTCAACCTCCGATGGGCGGTAACAAAAAGACGGGTCAAAATACATAAACAGATTTTTAATCAAAAGTAATGTACAATGCTGCTTATTTTTTCACATAATCACCTTGACTATTCAGGCATTTTGTTTTAAACAAGCTTAGAAATACCCTCTTCATAAAATGTAGCCGCCAATGATTGGGAGGGAGTTGTGACTGTTTCGTTTAAAAAGAGTAAATTTTTTATCTTCGCGTTTATTTTTTTTCTGTCCTCCAAGTCGCTGCTAGTCTATAATTCACTTAAGGTGAACCTTTGAGTTTCCCGAAAAACTTGGTTAATTTGCTGAACAATACCGTCTGTAACGACATACTTGCTTCCTTGGTCCCCTGTTTCATGAACATCAGTATTGTTCAGCGAGTTTATCAACTGTTTATTGAAAGTCGAAAGTTTACCATAAGTGAGAATTATATATAAACATATTAGCTAGGTTTGTAACGCTTCCATATTGACGTAGAGATCATAGAAAACGTCACAATTCCCTTCAAGTAATTGGCGGCCACATTTTATGAAGAGGGAGTATTAAAGCTTGTTTACAGATATGGCAAATGCTTTAATAGTAATGGTGATTATTATATGGAGAAATAAGCAGTAATGTACACTACTTTTGTAAAAAATATTTTTTTTGTATATTGACACATTTTTTTTTTGTTACAGTTCATCGGAGGCTGAAAAAAACAGCCCTCGTATAACAAAATACTCACTCACACCTTTTTTTTTGTCTTTTGAAAACCTTTGGAATTCTTCCCTTACAAGAATATGTGTTCCTTCCAATCTACCTTGATTTATTTTTTTAACTGCATAAAGGTTAAATAATATCCAATACACTACAGGAGAAAATAATAGAAAATGAAATGTCTCTTGGTTGGGAATTTTGTTTGTTTTATCACGCGACAGAAATGCACTGTAACATTGCATCTGATTGTTAAGGCACATATTTAATAGGTAAATATATGAAGAGTACACGGGAAGAACCGATTGATTTATTAGGCGGACGCCCGCAATTGTCTGCTTGGCTGACACTGGCGGCAGAAAACCGGTTTCTCTCTTTCTTCTTCGCTTGGTCCAAGCACTGGGATCGTCAATCGCCTGAATCTTGGTAGCTAGGAAGTACAGAGATAGTAGTTAAAGTATTATAGTGGCAGATCACGTGACCCACAAAGCTGGCTTCATTTGGGGCTCTTCTGGAAGCTTGCGCTTCCCGTCGTTAGCACTGGAGGTCACGTCATCTGCCACTCTATTACTTTCGCTATGATTTCTGTGGTAGTAACTGGTTTCCTTACACAAGTTTAGGCGATCTCTCGCTATCATCCCCAAAGTGGCCTGCTAAGGAAACTTCTCTACAAAATCAATCGGTTTTTCCCCGTGTACTCTTCATATATTTTCCAAATAAACGCTATAAAGTGTCAAAAAAAGTATCAGAATTTCAAGAGTTTCCAGCAACACATGGAAAAATAGGTGTTGCTATTATTTACTTTGGTGATGCGAGCATGATAATTCATTGTTATTGCTGAATGCAAAATTAAATCTGAACAAAATTCAATCAGAATTTTTTATTTTTAATTTCCATTATATTCAACAGATAAATGTCCACAACGAGAAACCATTCTCTCGGAAATTAAAATAATCGAAAAGTTGCTGGCAATTCCATTGTTGAACTAATTTCCGTTAGCAAACACTTCAATCCAATGTGAAAAATAATTGTGTAAACGAATTATTCCGCTATTATAATTACTTTAATGATAAATATTTATAGAAGGTATTAAATAGTTGTGATTTAGAAAGAAGTTTTACAAAGCCTACAAAATTATGTACACAAATGCCGGGGGAATCCTTCATTCTTTTAAAGTTCAGCATTGATTACGAATGTATTTTGGTTCTTTAACATGGGAATCGGAATAAAAGATTCAATTTGACTAAAAGAAAATTGAGAACACATGATAATTGATCAGTGAAGTTATTTTAATTAAAATATATTACTTTTGTGTTGACATAATTTTCAATAAAGCCATTTTAAAACCTAGAATTCATATTAAATTCGTTTTATTCTAATCCTTAGTAACATAAATTATTTCTTATTCTTTTTAAGTTGGAAGTCAATCTATATTGAATCATATAGACATTTAAAGAAAATTAAACTTTTAAAAACTTCTATACCGTGTCATGTATTTTTATTAAATAAAATATTTGTAAGTGTTATACTTAAGTTTGAGTTTGTTTATTGATTTTGATTGTCAAAATATTTAAAAGTTTAGTTAAAATGTATTTGAAGCGCGAATTCAAAGTTGCTATGTTCCCTTTGCGTATCTTATAATAAAATATGATTACTTGATTTGAAAAGTTTGAAAGACAATATTATAAAAAAAAAGTTCAAGCTTGCATTTAATAATTAATGCATCAATAATAAAATAAAATAGGAGAGAATGGAAGTGTGAGGAAAGAGAAATTTCGTGGATTCATCTACAATTAACAAAACGTCATTTTCAACAAAATTTCATTAAACTACAGTTTATAGAATAAAACTGCAACATTTGCGAAATTCGTCTTTTTTACAAAAGATTAAGATAAAAAAGAAAACGCCACCTTATGTTTCGATTAAGCAGCCACACTCATAAATCCTTCCAAAAATATCACAGAAAAAAGAGACTATGATATTATATATCTATAATAATAAAAGAAAGAGTCTGTGTGTCTGTCTGTGTGTATGTCTGTGGATCGCAAAAGACCTACTCAGACTGCTTTAAAAAATTCGAAATTTTTTATATAGATTCCTTTTAATACCTACGTGTGCACCTGAGGCTTAGATTTTTCATATTTGATTGAAATTTTTAATTAATATAATTAGTTTCAAAGAAACGTCATCCACGTGGGATTGCGTGACCATAACAGGGCTTGAAAATACATGGTCCGGGCCGAAACGGGGGCTTGACGCCATCCTCTATTAGTTTGATTGAGATATGCGCTCGCCCTAGGGCTGCTTCATCCTCTATTAGTTTGATTGAGATATGCGCTCGCCCTAGGGCTGCTTCATCCTCTATTAGTGTTTGCTCTTTTAGGTGCGCATGCGAAAACACGAATTTAATTTTGTTTTAATTTTGAGTGTATTTTCATAAGGTAAGTATGTCTCTAAAAGGAAGCAATGCGAAGTAAGCGGGTTCCCAGTAAGGTGGGACCATACTGCTAGTCAAGAATAAACAAAAAGTGTTATGCCCAAACAAAATGACGAATCATTTCCACACCATTCATCCTTGCTATTTCATTCTCCGAAAACCGTTCTTTGGTTTTTTCTCGCTTGGTCTATTTTTTGAGAACACGAGTAAATTTTCTAGGTCGATGATCTTTGTACAATTTGAGAGAATTTTCCAGAGAAACCCATTACGATGGTATGACAATGTTCTAAAAGACTATTAGAAAGGAATAAGAATAAAAGACTGTTCGAAAGACTACATTCTTAAAAATGAATGCTCAAAAACGACGAAATTTTCCTTAATTTTGACGATTCCATTACTGGCAAATGCTCCGAGTTTTCGTTTCCTCAAAGAGAGGAAATTTGAATCGTCATTTTTATGAGGATTTGAATGTCGTCTAATCTAAAGAAATATTTCGTCATTTTTGAGCTTGTGAGTACAACAATGAGATTCAGTTTCCTCAAAATCAAGATACAGAATCGTCAAATCACGATCATAAGAGTGAGGATTCGCGTTTACTCAAAAGTCACGTGATAGTTTGACGAAACAATCATCAAAATTAACGAAATGAGGCTTGAGGATTCATGAATTGTCAAAAATTAAAGTGTTATTTCTGAGAGTGTATATACCACTTAACTTACCACGCAATGCTGTTGGTGGCAACACTTTTTCTAGAGCCTTCAACAGCAAAAGAGGGTCGTGTACCAGATCCATCGAAGCAGATGTTCAGTTGGCTTATCGAAAATGCCGGCCTTTGTCATTATCATAAAACTTTTTTTAAGAAGGAATGAGAAGATGTTACGAATAAATGAGATGCTTACTTTTATTTAACTTTTGTAAACTTTACATTAAAATTTAATAAGCTAAAGATTAAGCTTGATTGATATTTGTTTAAAATTATAATTAATAAAATCCTACAAGTGAATCAATCTCCAAACAGCAGTTGTTGTGTCTTCTATCTGCTTAAGTTATCTCAAACTTAACAAACTTATATTAAATACCTTTATATCGTTAAACGTATACGATTTTTTTAAAGGTTGCTTAGGTCCACTTGTTTATCTGCTTGTCCACTTTCCCAGACCAAACTGCATATAATATTTGTCAGACAAACAAACTTAATAAGGCAACGTAATAAGCAAGCAAAATCCGATTTTGCTTAAAGTATAATGTATTTTTACACTGTTAAAAATTTCAGTTCAACGTCGAACTAAATATTGGTGAAAAATTGAGAACTTTTGGCAGATACACCATAAAATGGTTCAACCAAATATCACATTCTGGAAATAGACCTGCTTTCACGAAAAATTGGTTCAACTTCTACTTACTACCAACCGAAAGTTTAACTGTTTACTCAAACACAGGCGCCATGAGTAGTACTGCTTATTTCTGCTTGAGAATTGGCCCGTCCGTTGCCGAGTGGTTAAGGCATCAGCCTTGAGATTCAGCCATCTCAGGAGAGCGGGGGTTCGAATCCCATCTACTGCCAGTCATCCTATAAGTCGGATTTCTTTACTGGAAATAGTAGAAAAAAATAATCGGACCGATTACACTGGGACAGACGTGCTCGTTAAATCTGTGGAGTCCAAAGACCTGACGGCGTTAGCTTACCATGTACGAAGTGCAGTTTTTTCACCTTTCACTATTGCTATGTATTGGGAGAACCTTTTTATGGTTAAACCTTTCACTATAGTTACGCGTTGGGAAAATCCCGCATATGGTTCAACCTCTCACTATAGTTACGCGATTTAGAAATACTGTTTTATGGTTCAACATTCTACCAAATCATGGTTGCAGCAAATTTGAACCGTATTTTGGTTCAACCTTGAACTATTATTTTAACAGTGCAGTCACTTTTGAATTGTGTTGTTACAAATCGCTTATTCTCCACAGTATAACTAAAATAAATTGCTCATTCCATTTCAAAGAAACTTTTGATAATGGTAAATTCAATCGGACGAAGTCGCCAATGAACTAGAAGGACCCTATATATTAGTTATCCTTTAAATAGTGTAAGTTTTGAAACTACATATTCTACATTATTTCTCATTGATAGTAAGATTCACTGGACATTTCTTTGCATGCTGTTGTCAAAATTTTACTTGGACTTACAGTAGCGCTTGTTAAGTGTTTAATATATTTTCTTAAAATACCGTCTAAAATAAGTTACAGTTTTGTCCACTGAACACAAAATCTTTTAGCAAATTAAAAAAAAATCGTACAAGAATGCAAGTGTGCTAAGTCAAAGAGGGTACTAAGTTATTTATATTTTCATACGTCTGAAAAAATCTGGTTATAAAATCTTTTTTCTAAGCGAAATAACAAATCATCTTTTTATAGCGATACAATTCTGGGCTAAAATATATGTTGTGATGAATTTTTTGTGGAAATCCTTGAAAATTCTTGTTATATCGGAACTTTTCTAAAAGGTTTTTTTTTTAATTACAGTTTTGTAGCAAATTTATATTATTATTTTATTTTCTAAACACATTGCTGAGACTTATGAAATTTTTATTTTAATAAATAAAATGTATATTTTGGAGTGGATATAATTCCACACTTTTTAATGCATTTGGTCGTCCAACATTTTGCTATCCATTAAATGATATTATTTTACTTGCATGAATAATTTTCTAAAAGAAGATAAAATTTTCTTACATATTTTCTTTTAAAAATAATAAATTTTTTACTTATCTTACATTGCATTCTCTTAGAGAGCTTTATTTCCGATTTATCACTTTGTAATAAAACTTGAAAATTGAGCAATAAGCGAGGCATAAGCTGTTGAACTGAGAGGAAATACGATGTTTAATTTTACCAAAATGCTTCGAATGTTGTTGTTTTTTTTGGATAAGCCCATTTATTTAGAATGAAAAAAAAAAACTTTTCTCACAATATTTTTCTCTTTAGTCATTTTACTTTTTTCTTTAAGAAATAAATCTTTAAATGTTTTTACAATCGTACATTGTAAAAAATAATGCTTTATTTTACCATCACAATGTGATGATAAAAGTGCTGTTATCACTTTGCGATATGAATTTACACTTAATGTCTTCATTGTCTAAATATTCTTCTCATTCACATTTATTTATTTTTTTAAATAAGGAAAATGTCTTATCTGGACCATTATTTTATTTCGTATTATTCCAAATCATAGGGTATGCTGCCTTGTGTCATATTTTGCATTATAATTAAATATCAGTATTTTAAAGTTATATAATAAAGATGTTTGGTGCTACATTTAATGCAATACCATTAATTCCCAATACCGAAGCAACAGATTTAGTAAAATACGGAAAAGATATGGTTTTTTTCTCAGAAAAAATAAAGAAAGAAAGAAACGTATAAATAAACTAAATATAAATAGTTATTTAAAACTATTATTATTAACACAAACTGAACTCCTCGGCGCAACAGCCCGTTAGTGGGTCAAGGTCGGCCGTGCCCATTCCAGCGTTCTTGACCAAGGGTTCTGGTGTGATAGGCATATGTTCCGGTAAGGTGGTCAGCCTCACGCGGAATTAACAGTGTTTAGTTCCCAGGCATACTTGGTACTCATTTTATCGATCCCCTTAAGAGATGAAAGGATGAGTCAACCTCGCCGAATTCGGGACTCGATCACCGGACCTCTTTCGTGGCAATGCGAAGCACTACGATTATGCCACATTATTAATACAAGAGGTTTCAATTAGTTATAATAGTAATAATATCTAACTTATCCAAGAAAGAGTCAGAGTAATCTAATAGTAATAATATCTTAGTTATCCAAGAAAGAGTCAAAGTAATCTAATATAAATAATATCTCACTTTATCCAAGAAAGAGTCAAGGTCACCTAACTCGCCACCAAGAAAGAGAGGATCGAAACATAAAATATGACTTTCTCGGTGGGGGGCAAGTTCGCCAAGAACTGCGACCTCAAGTCTATTGTTCTCAGCCACATAAATGACACAGACACAAGATACACACATAGAAAGAGGCGACACAAACACATATAGACAAATAACAGCATTTGTTAATGGACACAATCAAACATGCCTTACCGGGATTCGAGCCCTAACCCTTAAGCTTCAAAGGCTAGCTCCTTATCGTTGTGCTAACGAGTCGGCAACATCAAATATAGATTTCTATTGAACATCTCCTTCAGTTAGTGTGCATCAATAAATTCCCAATGGGAAATCTAAACGCACCGATGAACCTTTTTACGTATCCTAGTGATGAGATCAGCTTCTTAGCAATTGAATAGAGTAGAAATTCGCCAGAAGCAAGGAAAAATATATTTTCTCTTTTGAAGGTGCTCAAAAGAAACACATAGCTTTAAGGGATATGTTCACAGTAGAATTGGTGTAGCTTGTTTGTATAGTTAATTTACTTATTTACAGCATTAAACTGGTTTTATACCTTTATTTATCACATATAAACATGTGTTTGATGCAGTATATTTAGGAAATTCTAGAAAAAAATGGTTTTGAGGATTCATTGGAATTTAGACTATGTAAATGGATAAACGGGTATGAAATTGTCGGTACACAATTTATTTGAACGCACAATTAGTTTGTAAGTCGAATATTTAAAGCTCAGACGCTGGAATTCCAAATCATGCGAGGATCACTCACTTTCATTGCTTCAGTGGGTCGATAAAGTTATCTAAGGTACAAGTTTGTTGTGCTAAAATCATACCGTAGCCAGATGTGAAATTAAATACAGAATCGCAATATGAGAAGCCCAACCAATATCGACTATTTCATTGCTTTACAGATCCAGATCGCAAGGCTTTGGAACACTCAAACTGATATGTGGGTAACACAAGGAATTTCCCCTTCTAACTCACATTGCTCCGCTTATGCTTTCATACGTAGTAGAACAGTCTTTCATCACAGATATCATATTTAAAGTATTAGATTGTGTGACATCACTGAAATATATAGAAGAACGTGCTCTCCTTTTTTGTTTTGTTTTACTCAAACACAGTTCATTGTAATGTTAATAAAAGTACTTTGGTTGTGTCTGTCTCCTATGTTAACAAGTGTTAAACTGTGTATTTTTTTTAATTCAAAATCTTATTTTTTACAGCGGCATTTTAAAAAACATATATTCCTTTTATTTCTTGCTCACATCATAAACATCGCTCAAATCACAGTATCTTTGGAACGCCGCCATAACATGGAGTTGCTTCAACCACCAACAAAAAAGGCTTCGATAGTAGACTACATTTTTCCATGATTGACAGTTTAAAGTCGTCAACCATAAAGTAAACCCTATTGGAGGGATTTCTTTAACCTTAAAGCACGGATTACTTAACTTCTAAGGCCAAAGAAGCTCTCCCAAACACGCTCGGAGACGGAAATTTTGACGATTGATTTGATCCAAAGATGAAGACAGCTGGTCTCGAAACCTGTTTGGAACCACTCGTTCGCGACTGACCACATTTTTTAGGGTTCCAAATTCGTCCTAACTAGTTTCTCGATCTTCGGCACTCAGAACAGTGACATCAAAATTCCCGTCTACTCTCATGTTTGGGACAGCTTCTCTGGTCTTGTTATAAAAGTTGGCAGCGCTCAAAGTTGAAAAGAATTATGATTTTATGACCAAGATTTTAATTTACTCAATGGATTTCACTATCAACACGAAGTACTAAGCAAGATACACTTCCAAACTTGATGGTTTAATATTTGCCTCTACACCGTTTCGCTTTTTCTATACGAATTCATTCATTCAAGTGAACCTAGCATTATCTGCATTGAATGAAGCACCTGAATCTGAGAAATGCACAAACGTCCTTCTCAAATTGAAATTCCAAAATCTGATGGGCTAATGCAATCTGATGACGAAATTGCCGAATTAATGTGGCATTATATTCGAATAATGATAAAATTATAACGTAGACAGATGTGAAATTAAATATATAATCGCAACATAAATCGCCCACCCAATATCAACTCTTTCCTCGCTTTACAGATCCTGATCGCAAGTTTTCGAACGCTCTAAGTAAAATGTAAGTAAAACAAGGAATCCCTTCCAAATAACTTTACTGTGCCCCTGCTTTAATCGTCTTTCCATGCAATCGCTACAATGCGAGTTGTGGATGTCTTGCAGGCCATTAACCCCATCACCAAGATTGACAAGCATCTAATCGACCAGAAGGTAGATGTAATTGAACGCACATTAGGAAAACGCCTCTAGTTCTAAAATGGGTTAAATCAGCCTTAAACTCCATTTGTGTCTGAGAAACCGATATATGCTATACTGGTCTCCAAACAATTGAGGAACATTACCAGTTTATTCGGCTTTCATTAGATGTCACTAAAGGCGTTCAACAATGACAAGAATTGGTTTACGACTACATTGCTCAACATTACTTGAATATAAGCATTGGCGATATTTCAACTTCACATAATGATTTCAATCACTACCCACCCAGTTACAATCTGAAAGAAAATATGTTAGTAAAGCTTGAAGATAATGGACCAAAATGTGTGATGATGATTCCAATTCCCCTGCAAGACTAAATAAGGGTTGCTTGTCTTGATGATACCCAGAAAATAATTTGAAACAACGCTATTGATGGCTAGAGATGCAAAAAGACACATACAAATAACGTTCGAAGTTATTACAGATATAAAACTGTCAATTGTTGCACCGACTATGCCTTGTTGCAGCGAATTCTAATTCCTACGATTTCAATGGAAATTGAATCTACTACATTGTCTGCCTACCCCAATCCAAAGGTGATCATTCCACCATGATCGTCCAAATTGATCATGCAACACGCAATCTCATTACAACACCATCTGCATATCTTGCAAAGCATACACTAACTGTTGCGCTGTATTACAACGTATCTCGGTATGAGACACCCAGCAGGATTTTCCATACCGGGGAACTGAGTTTACCACGTTTGAAATAATGTGAAACACACGACAGTCGATGGCGTTACGACTTCCACGTGAATTCTACATCGCACGTTTCATTAATTACACACCAAGTAAAAATCAACTTTGCCTTCTTTACTTCGACATGGCCGAAGCCGTATACAATGTGAACGAAACACATTAAGAAAAATACACAAATGTGTCTTCTTCTTTGGTATCGTTCATAAGCAAGTTATCTAGTTTTGTACGCCTGGTCAGGATTTTTTATTGGCTTGTCCAGTCAAGGCCGTATGCTGCGAGATCCAGTCCATTGATTCTCAATATGAAAGTCGTTCATGTACTCCGTATTCGTCCATATTGCATACAAGGTACACCCAGTTATCTTGGAAGAAGACAGTTCGGAAAAAAAGAGAAAATTTGTTGCTGTTATTCGAAGTCCCTCCGCCCTGGGTGTACTTTCCTTGCTCTGTTACAGTATAAATTATTTCTGTGTCTGGTCTTACTTGACGAAAGTTTATAACCGGATCTATGATCAAGCACACAAGCAGGAATATACATGTACCTACCCAACCCTACAAAGCCTAATATACGATTTCATGTTACTGATTATCATGCTGTAGCTTCGAACAAAATTTTCGCTTCACCTTTTTTTACGTTAAATTATAAATGTATTGCTCATAGTAAAAACTTCACTGAAAGAAGGCGTACCCTTGTGTTAGATAGAACTATTACTAAAAATATAAACACTTCTCCTAAAAGTACTTTTATTTAACTTTATGTACAAATAATTTAAAATTATTAAAAAAAAATTAAGTTATATTTAAGTTTAACTTTTTATAATGCGTTTCAATATTCCTAGCGTATAGCTACTTGAGTCTCGTCATTACAGTATAACAATCCGCCAACAAAACTCTTTGTCTACATATAAAGAGAAAAATTTAAATATTTAAAATAATTATTATAATTTTCAATCCTGCTTATCAAAGCAAAATTAAACTCTTGAATAAAATTGCAAAAATTGCTTGTTTATAAATTAATATATATGCATTGCTCGCTGCATCTCCAAAGTAAGTCGTCCTTAATTAAGGTAGCCCATGTGCAAATATGTTAGAATATTAATGCTCCTTTATTTCAAGTGCAGTTTAGTAATGAGAAACTATTAAGTATGACTTATGGGAAGGATAATTCTTGAAGGCAGGTTGAAGAAACAGTTTGAAAATGCTGTAAGTGTGACACTTTACTGAATTTTAAAAATTCTACGTGCATTCAACAAAGATTTTTTTTCATCAAAGAAAGTGGTATGAGAAAGCTCCAATTTACTTAACCTTGTTGTTCTACTATAAGGACATATCCATATGGACATTTCTGTACAGAGCTAATTTTTTCAATATATTTAACTAACAAACTGTAGTGTTTATTATCATACATATTTAGAAAAATAAAATAATAATATAGATAGAAAAATAAGATACAAATATAAAATAAAAATGTCTTTGTGCTGACTTAAATTATGTGTTTCGGCACACATTTTACGGCATGAATAGTGTATTTATTGTACTGTATTTATCAATTAGGCGAGATACGTATAGTTGGACTAAATATCAAAAATGTGTTGGACCACACTGTTTTTAAATATCTATAAAAAGATTAATCCATTAAAGGAAATATTAAATTAAATATATAACAAGTATTGTGAAAAAGAGCCGGCCCGCTGGCGCAACGGTTAGAGTACTAGCCTTTGGAGCTGCTGGGCTCGGGTTCGAATCCCGGTCAGGGAATGGATGTTTGTGCTTGTCAATAAATGTTGTTATTTGTCTATGTGTTTGTGGCGTCCTTCTTTGTGTGTCTTGTGACTGTCTCTTCTGGCGAGCGAAATGGGCTATAAAGCCTACACTCTTCCCTTCTAGAGGACGCAATCACTGTCATTTGTCATTGTGAAAAAGAACTAAAATTTATATCTAAAAAAATTCAGGAGTTATAAGCCTTTCAAAAAAAACTTTTCTGATTAATATTTTTCATAAAATATTCATTTTTATGAAAAATAGACAAAAATTTTGCTAATATAACATTTTAAATATTTTACATTGTGGGCCGCCCCGGTTACGTAATCGTTAGGACTCTTGCCTTTGGAGCTGTTGGGGTCGGGTTCAAATCCCAGTCAGGTATGGATATTTGTGACCATCAATAAATGTTGTTATTTGTCTATGTGTTATTCATTTCTTTGTGACTGTAAAAATTCTTTCTGTGTCTGTCCCACTTGACGCAAGCTTATAAGCGGTTCTCTGAACAAGCACACAAGCTGGAATATGTATGTACCATACCATACCATACATTGTATAATCGATACAAAACATAATAACAATTATCTAACAATTTACTTTCAATAAGTAGAAGTTCCAAAACAGATTCAGAACTAGGAAAAAATCCTAAAATTTAATATTAATTTATAAATAATTTTTATCAATAATATCTGTTAACACCTTATGAAACTATTCCAGAGACATTCTAGTGTTCGAAGATATGCAATGAGAAAATTGTTCGGAAATCTCTTAAGAGTTTTCAAAGGTGAAGAGGGAAAACTTTAAGTGAATGATCATTATATTTATAGGAATTTCTGCATAATTTATAGTCCCTTACACTAGATAATTTTAGCGGATGATAAATTAAGGCTTTAGCCGATATCTCGGTTTTAAATATAGAAATTGATTATGTTTTGGTATTTGTAAAACATTCTAAAAATTTGTGATGATTATGAATATTTGAATAAAGTTTCGGGAATTGAAGTAGGTTTTGAAATGTAAATATTTTAAGATAGTTAGATTTCTTTAAAGTAACGAATATAACATTATAAGTAAAGTACGTTATTTATGAAATGTTACTAACATATAGTGTATTGTTATCAAAGATAATTTTCTATTGCAATAAATTTAAGTAATATCACGACCATAAAACGCAATTTTTTATGTATTGTGAATTGAGGAATATTAAGGAATTTGTTAGCATTTCATTAAATATGTTGGCATAATTATTGGTGTTTTAACGGAGTTTTGAATTCATAATTTTGCTTAAAGACTTCTTTTTAAAATTATAATTAATATAACATAGTAAAAAAGAAATAGTTCTATAAACTTAAGCTATAGGGATATTCTGCCTGTTGAGAAATGCATTAGTTATGCAGTGAATGTTCGGAAATAGTAATAAATTAGTAAAGTATTTATAGATTGCTTGTGGAAAATGATCTAATAATTAAATGTAAATTTATATATTTGAAATGATGCGAATTTTGGTTAGTATTTAATTATGATAAGTTATTTAATATAAGACTAATTATAATTTGGTTTTTTTGGCAAATTTTAGAATTTAATCATTCAAATTATTCATTATAGCCTTCTTATTCTCATGCTATAACTGTTTATAACTATTTCCCTGATAATCACATCCTTATCTAGTATTACTTCTGGTCAGTAAAATCCGTTTATAAAATTGTGGCACACATAATCGAGCCAACAATTTACCTTTATTAAGAAGTAAAGCTATTTTTCAAACTGTTTAGTTGCTTATTGAAAGACTAGTTTATTTTGTGACAATAAGAAACAGCAACTACCTCTGATTTTTTTCCCCAAATACTAGAGTTACACAATTACTTAGAGAAGCCGTCATTTATCTCTTTTAATGATAGAAAGCAATTTTATGCTTCTCACTTTCTTGGATTAATTAAGCGATGCTAAGCACATTTACAGAACATGATTTTCTCACTAATCTCTATACTTATTTGGTATAGTTGCAACTGACCTTATAGTAAAAAAATTGAATTCGAATCAATACTATAGGACAGGCTCCTTTAAATACGATCGAAATTCCGTCAGGACCTGCTCAGATATAGGGGAGAGTGTTGTACCTTGGGACAATTTTTACATTTTAATTTTTTTCTTCGATAATTATAGTCAAAATAAAAATTTAAAAGCAGCATTTCAACACACCAATATACTCCTCTATAATATATTCTTTTTAATTCTGGCAGCTTGAAATTAAAAAATTGCCACTCATTTAAAGTATAGAGGATAAACTGTCCCAAGGTACAATATGATGTTGTACCTTGGGACATACTTTATAATTCAGTCAATAGTCATACATTTGAACAAATTTGTGTCAGGAAACAAACTTTATTGATTTTTCAAGGAAATACACAAATAAAACTTCATAATTCAAGAATAATTTAAATTATACAGCAAAATTGCAAGTCCAAATTATTTAACATTATATGACGATACAATATGCTTTACTGTCCCAAGGTACAACACACTACATGGTTTAAATAAAAGCAAGATAGTGGCCAATCTAAATGCATTATCATTATTTTCTCATAACCAAAATATTTTAAAATCTTCTCTTTTATGAAGAAAATAAAATGCAGTTGACTTTTTATAAAAGTACAAAGGTAAAAAAATTATATTAGAATGAGAAAAATATTTACTTTGGGGTAATGAAATATTATTTTTTGTCACCAATTCATCAAATCAATTTTGCTTGTGCTAAATTTTATTTTGATGATGTCTGTCGGTTAAGGCTACTATTAGAAATAAACTATGTATGAATATTGCCAATAGATTCTTAGAAATTGTCAGTGTCCCAAGGTACAAGCGTCCCAAGGTACAACACTCTCCCCTATACCTGATCACTTGACCATGGTTCAAAATTACGACTCTGTGTTAAAGCTCCTCTACAAGGTTGGAAATAGGTGAGTTTGGATGCATATCTCTAAAGCAGAATGACTTACTACTAAGAGGTTTTAAATAAACCAGCGCTTACCCAACTGATTTAATGGACTTTTATCTATTTTCTAACTTAGTAAATTCTATTTCAGATATATCCTAAGGGCATGAACGATATTCATGAAAACTTATCTGATGTTCGACAGGTTCTAATAACTGGCTTACAAATTTGTTGCTCGTTTAGTTCTAGCTGTTAGTGGTTCCTGACATACAGAAAAACAAACTGACAAATGTATAACCTCTTGCGAATTGGCGTCCCCATTTAGGGACATTTTTTAAAACCTCCCCACAAACATTTAACAAGTTTATTAGTTCCGAAACTCACCTAGTCCGATAGAAGAATATTTAAATATCAGTTTTCAGCCTTTCATTACAGGTATCAGTCATTTATTTTTTATAAAAAAGGAAGTTGACTGAGGATCAATACGATATGGGAGTCCTCAAAAAATTATTTTAATTTTGTTTTTCAAACTTTTTAAAAAGTTGCTTTAGTAGTTAAGTTAAAAGGCATTTTGCATTAAAAACAATGTTAAAATAAACTGTTAACTACAAATAAGTAATACGCCTTTTGTTTTGCATTTATAGCATTTTTTTTAAGGCGTGTCTCTCAGTAACTATTAAACGTATTTTTTTAATTTTAAAACATACTTTTGGCATACATTTTTATGAAAATAATAATTAGATTACGAATATACGTGTAGGATTTTGCTCGGATCTTAAGAGGTTAAGTACCACTTTTTCAGAATCTTAGACTTTTGAAAAAGTGTAGAGAGCCTCTAATCCCAACTTGTATTTAGACCCCACCTTATACTTTATATATTAAGTAATTGAAGGTAAAAAAGTTACATTATGTGTTATTGTGTTTAAGAAAGGTCCTTTCATAATGTTTTAATTGTAGCGCAACTTTTGGAAGGTTGTTCAATGTCTGCTCAATGAAGCCATAGTAAATGCAGGTTTGTCAAACAGAATCAGCCTAATGGTGTTCAAAGAATACTTCGAGTAATTGAACTGAAATAACCAAATAATCCTCTTAGTTAAGCTTAATAGGGCTAGAGTCCTATTCATGGGTTTTACAAAACTGCACCTAACATTAAAATGATTTTCAAAAAGCCTCCGAAAATAGGAATTAAAACAGATCTACGATTCTTTAAAAATTCTATTATTTCTAGTTAATGTCAATTTTCCTGAAATTAATAACCAACTTCCAACTTTAGAAGATTAAGTTCGATAAAATCTATATGTCAGCGTATTTGAAAATGCATTAGCGTTTTTAATTGAATTAAATATGTTTCTTGCATAAATTATGAAGTGCTCACTTTCATTTTTATTACACTCTGAAAGACTCAAATCCAATTAAAAATTGATTTACAACAATGGCCCTTTTGTGCCCGATTTAATTTCTAACAATAGTCTTTTATACTTATAAAAGAAAGGATAGGGTTGATACAGATAATATGCTGGTTTGTGTGCTTGATCAGATACTTATACTTCATATACTGATAAACAGATCCTGCAATCCTGACTAATTTTTCTAATTTACATATTTTATTCAAATCTAAACAATACATTTCCTATGTCAATATCACTTACTTAACTTGTAAAAATAGTAAACAATTGAAATGTTTCAGTTGATGTAACTCTCCTGTTTTAATTTTTCCTCATCCTGCGATTTCATTGGTTGTTCGGTTTCATTCTCAAAATAATCGTCATTTATGAAAAGAAACTTTTCTTTCTTTGCAAATTTTCTTTTACTAGTTATTTGAACAACCAACATCACAGCAAGAAGTTTGCATCTTAAATATTTAATAAGTTCAATATTCTAAAAAAGAACTTCAATTTCGAATAACTAAACAAATGTAATTCCAGACAAAAAAAAATTAAACAAGACAGTTGGAGCTGTTACCATTCACGATGTGAAACAATCAAATAGCCATTTGCTAGTGATGACAAGTTACATAATTTAAATCCATTTTTGACCAAAATATCAGTTACATTCTCGACTAACCAACATCACCTGTTAAGTATCGGAAATATTCGAGGTAAGTGCTAATTAATTAATGCCCTTCCGTAATTATGTTTTTGTGCATCTCATTCTTCATATTGAAAACAGGAAAAGATTTTTTTAGTAGGGTTTCCTCTTTAGTAAAGATAATCTGCAATCGATATTTTGCATTAAATATGCATAGTTGTATTGCAGAAATAGAGTTTACGGAGAAAATATAAGCATTTCCAAACTATTTTAAAGATAATAATGCCCTGAGCTGCTCAACGGCAGTATCTGAAAATAAACGTCGATGCATCTTTGGAAATACTAAGTGATTACAATACTTATTCTAAAAAGGAAAAGCAATTCAAGAACTAAAATCCTTTAGATAATTTTTATATAGTATTTGGTCTTTCAGAGCCTCATAAGTTAAATGGTAAATTATTACAATGCTTTAATACAAATCGAATTGTAATCTTTAGCAATTATAGAGAAAGTGAGATATTTGTAAAAGCTATAAAAGCTAATTTGAAAGCAAACAATAAAAGTCGTGTAAGACATTAAAGCACCTTTCTAAGCTTTTATTTAAAATGTATTTTTTCCCCGGTTTAATTGTCGAAATTTTAATTTTCTGCTTGGTTGATTGATGAGAGCTTCACAATTTGTTCCTAGTATCGTAAATAGATAATGGAAGAATCACAATTGAGGGATAATATGTTATCGATAAGTCCTGTTCTGAAAATTAACTGTAGCCATTTTCTTGAGTTTAATAAAAAGGTTGAGAATTGTTTCACTAGTGAAATTTTGTGTAACTCAACAATTAAATGGTAAAAGTTTATTCCCTTATCCGAGGCTAGAATTTCTCGATGGTAATTAAAAATATATATGCACACGAAAATAAATAATGACGGATCATGAACAAATTATGGGTGTTTCAGTATGTGGTAAATCATAAGATCAAAAACCACATCTTCCCATGGCGAAGTGGCCTAAACAGAGTGATTCTTTTAATTTTCATTGTTTCATTTTTGTTATGTATTTTTAAAAATATTGTGATTTGAAATAGTTGTAAAATGGCAACTGGGTTTTAATGCTTACACTAACAGATACACTTTTAGGAACTTTTACGTAAGTTCTAGAGGAAAATTTGAAAGCAATCGTAACATAAATAATAAAAAAGTGGCGTTACGTAAAAAAGCCGAAATTCCCCTAGTCCATTGCTCCCTGATGTATGTGAGAAAGTGTTGTGTACACATATATAATATCCAAAGATAATCCATAAAATCCAAAGAGTTCTATAGTAGGGTAGAGGAACGACTCGTACTGAGCTGCCATCTGCAGATATGGCTCACTACGGAGCCCGAATAGAGTGGCAAAAGTGCTAGTTAATTTATAGTTTTAATGCTGAGAAAGGAAGTACACCCGTGGTAAAGGCGGAAATCAAAGCCGCAACCCGCACTGTTAAAAAAAAAACTGAATTTTACGTACATATTTCTGTGATTATTTTCGGGAATTTGCGGAAAGATTGCGTTTCTTTCACAAACGGACGGTTTGTCTGAAATACACAGCTTGTTTCCGTTTTCCTTAATCGCTTGACAAGTGAAAACGTAAAAACACCGTATTTCTGATTGCAGAATTTCACTTAAGACCCGTATGAACGTAAATTCTCCATATAACCTCGCACCCAACAGCTTTTAGCCTCGACACATCCGCCGACCGACTCAGCCACCTTGTTTTTTGTTTGTTGTTTTGTTTTGACCACATCGGAAGCAAGCAAGAAATATAAATATACAGGTATGTTCATTTCGTTTAATAAAATAAGATTTTTTTAATGTTTATATTTTCTATCTTCCTTTTCTATCTATAGAATCCAGTTATTGTCTCTTTCTTATTTGTTTCTGTAATATCTATAGTCCTATAATTGACCGTGAGGTGACTCCAGAAATTAATAATTCCGTTTGTTTACCAACACGCGCAACTAAGTCAATTTGATTTAAATGTTTAAAAAAGCTGTCAAATATATGAAATAAACAAAGTTCACAAACAAACAAGTGCACAGTATTTAAAAAAAATAATGAAATGACTTGAAATTATTACATTTAAATTCGATTGAAAAGCTCTAGCCCTGTGCTATAGTGTAGCTTTAGTGCGACGATAATTCAAAACCTAACCTCGATTGAAAAGCACGGTTAAGCTATCGCTATAAGCATGTGTGGTTTATTTTAAAAATTATGCAAGTATACATAACGCAAACTTTTTCTTTATAAAATAATAAGCTTTTGTTGATTTTAATGAATCAATTAGTGATTACGGATCTATGCAAATCACATATTTTGATTCGATTCAGAAGTTACCTACACTATTGCCAATGCTCTTTGTTTTGAAAAGTCTGCACACACAATTTCTGATTAAATGCAAACTTTCCAACACATTCAAAATTTAGGAATTGCAAGTGTCCGCAAAACGCTATTTTAGTGTTTATTTAGATATAGCTGCTAAGTGATATCTCATTTTCGGCTCACCGTCTATAACTTCATGTCGGTGATATTCAAAAGCAATAGTTATTAGCTTTTACTAGAATACTAATTATAAAATTGTATTTTATTACTAAAATACTATTAAATTGCATTAAAGTTATTATTTTATACTAAATACTACTATAAAATTGTATTTTTAGTAATGATATACATTATTCAAGAACACTTCTGTTTTGTTTCTACTATTAAAAAAATATTTTCAGTGTATTCTCAAAACTGTATTGAGATATATGGATAAATCAATTAATTAAAGGTACTGTAAGATTCATGCTTTGTCTGCCCCCTCCACCTCTTCACAAAAAGAGAAAAAGCGTTTTTAACTCTGATATTAAATTATTGCGGTCATACTATGGAAAACTTGCTAAAAAAAAGCCTAAAATTGGCAAATTGTTTAATTTTAGAAGGACTTAAGAAGAATTTGCCTGGTTTACGCTTGATTAACAGTTGCTTCTATACATTAGATCTGTTCATTTAAAATTGGATTTATATATATTAATATATTATTTTTTTAGGTGCTTGTTTATCATAAATCTCCAAAGAGGGTCAAAAGTTCGGAAAAAGAAGAAAACTAAATCTGTAGTTCCTGCATAAATTTTTAAATTAGTTGAGAATTTGAGAACCATATCAGTCTTTTTCAATTGTGAAAGAAAAATAAAACCTGATTATATTCTGTAATTCTTTTGTTATTCATATCTTGTTAAATTGTATCAGTGGTGTATCCAGGGGGGGAGGGATAATTCTCGTCCCCATGTACTAAAACATGTTGTTGTTTTACTATCAGAAGACTATACAAATTTATGTATGTATAGTACAAATGTAGACACTTAATGATTTATTGTTTTTGACTAAAAATTTTACTGTCTTAAAGAGTCTCTCTATTAATGGGCGTTCAACCCCTAAGACACCTGACTCATTATCCCCTACCCATGATTTTGCCCTGGATATGCTACTGAAAAGTACAATACCATTTGTGTAGCCACAGAACAACACCAAATATATACATTATAAAAAATATGTCAGAAAAATTATCAAAATTGGAAAAATTATTAACAGTTTTCTGCCATATTAAAATTGTTTTAAATATATGAAGAGTGGTAATTTTTTAATTTCAAAAATGTGAACAATTTCCTTTTTATTCAGATTATATACCAAATATGGTTTTAAAAATATTAAAGGATTAGATTGTATTAGTTTTGAAGAGATTTAAGGTTTAAGTATGAAGACATTATTTGCTTGCGTTTTATATAACAAACAGGATGCATGTTTAATTTACCTGTTTCCCCTTTTCAATTTCCCTATGGTAATATTTATAACAATATATATAAATGGATATATTTAGAATGATTGATGGTTAAATAGTATATAGAAACAAAATTGACAAGAAAAAAAGCAAAAATGTCTTGGAATTAACTAGAAAATATACTATGTAAGTTTTCTGAATTTAGAGAGAAATACAAATTAGAAATTCATGAAACTTACAAAGAAACAGCTAAATAAAAATTCCTGAAATTAACAAAGAAACAGCTAAATAAAAATTCCTGAAATTAACAGAATATTTCTAAAACGGTAAATCCTGAAATTAACGGAGAAATTCCAAAATGGAAGATCCTGAAATTAACGGAGAAATTCCGAAATTTAAGATCCTGAAATTAACGGAGAAATTCCAAAATGGAAGACCCTGAAATTAACGGAAGAATTCCGAAATGGAAGTTTCTGAAAATAACGGAAAAATTCCAAAACGGAAGATCCTGATATTAACGGAAAAATCCCGGCAACTTGCTGCCAGTAGTTTTTCCGTTAATTCAAGGAATTTTTTTTAACAGTGCGTTACAGTACGCAGACTGGCTATCAGGGTGCTGTGTAAAGTACTTTTTTGCAGTTGAAAATACTGCCACCATCCCTAATTTTGCACACACACACACACACACATCCAAATAGACATTTCCAGGAAAGTTACTGGCTTTATGTGCAATTGTGTCGACATTATTGGGAAAAGTAACATGATATATTCTATTAATATAACTGTTAAAAAATGAGCAGCTCAGCTGTTTGAAATTTCCGCTTAAGGGGATACGGTACCCAAAAATAGGTCAAAATATCGATTTTTCAGTTTTTATTTTTTATTATTTACAATATTTTTCTAAACATTTACTGAAAGTTTCATAATGATGTCTTCCATAGCAAAAGTTATTAAATTTTTTCTGGAGTCATCCCTTGAAGTTTGAACCGTAATTCGTGTGCTTTCAACCTGTTTTCCCTGATTCGTATTGTTTCAATTCTTGTGTTTAATAAATCCCCAAAGCTTTTTTTTGCTAATTTAGTTAGAATTTTTAAATTTTTATCATCTGTGTTTTTATATAAGTGGTAAACATAATTGTGCATTGAATAAGGACCACTATGTATAGTTTTTTTAAAGTTGAATTCAATAATTTGCTAATTTTTTTAGATTTTCAGTATAAATGCATGTCACTTTTTTACTGCAGCCATGAATTCATGTACAGTTCTCAAACAAATAGTTTTAGAAACAAACTATAAAAGTTTTTTGGAATTATTCATAAAATTGAAAGATGAGTAGCGTATTAAAAAAAGTTTAACATTTAACTTTTTTTTAATTTAAAAACTACTTGTGAATATTTAGGGGAAGGTGGGTTCCCTTGGACCCATTTTGACTTTTTAATTTTTAATTTCTTAATTACTTGCAAAAAGTGAATAAAAATATTTTTACTAAATACTTTATTTTGTTATATACAACATATATTTATTTTAACGTGTTATTTAAATGATTTCAACTATTTAAAAAATAAATACAGAACAATGTAATTAGGACCAAGGTACACCGCCGGTGGTGTACCTTGGTCCAACCGGTAGTGTACCTTGGACCAATTATTAACAGGTAGAGAGACTCGATTTACAGTCCGAAAACCAATATTTTTTAGCCACATAAAATTCAAAAATACATTTTACAACATACTCTTATTTCTAGCCAAGATTGTAGTAATTGGTTATGTTAGGTCAATTGGCTTAGTAAGGGGTTTTATTGCCTTAGTTTTTTTTAGTGCCCTTTTGGCCTTTTCAGCTGTAATGCGATCTTTCTCAGGTGTATCCGTTAAAATGCAGCATAAAATTAAACTGTCATTTCATGCCATAGAAAAGCATTTGGCTATCTTTCTGTCATAAATTTGAAAAAACAACTAAAATATTTTCCCCTATGTTTATCATCTAGGCCTAAACGAAAAAAGGATATTCTGCTTAGATATTTATTATAAAAAACATATTTTTAGATGTACATGCAATAATTATTTTCTATATTATATCAATATGGTTTAAATTTTATAGGCCTACCATAAATCTAAATAATTAACTACAGAAAAATTATTTATCACACCATATAAAAATTTCTTACAAATTTCCATTCTACATTATTTTACAAATCAGGGTTGCATATTAATAGCTTAAAATACTTAATTTTTCAAAGGACGAAATTAACTTGAGAATTTTATAAAGGGTTTTCAACAATCTGAAGCACATAAGACCTTTAGTAGTGTACCTTGGACCAGTCCAAGGTACACCACCTGTATTAGGTTCGAGGTACACCACTTAGATATTAAAAACAAAATAGTTGATCGCCATGTTAAGGTTAGACTTAACTTAATTTCAAGCGCACTGTTTTATAACTAAAACCTTGCTTTATATTGCATAACCATCGTTTCTGAATAAACACTACATCTTTGAGTATAAAAATACACTAAAGTATCTGACAAAAATTTACTTTTGAACTGTGAATTTAGTTTTTCGGAACCTCTTTAGCAAATTGACCTTTTAAACAAACGGATAGAACGTCACTGAGACCCCTGGTAGCAAATACATTAACTGCATGTGGTGCTGTTTCAATATCTAAGCAAATCGAGCTAAAATCAGCATAGGTTCGAGGTACACATATGTCCAAGGTACACCACTTACCCCTATTGCTGAAAAATGTTTAGTTAGAGTAAACATTATATAAAAAAAGTTATAAGTTATAGTTTTCTCCCGCTAATTATAACTGTTTCTCCCTGCTAAAATAAAATACACAATACTAGCCCTCACGACCGAATAATTACTTTGTCGCAAACGGTTCAGTATTGGGCTATCATGCAAGAGGCTCCTGAAAGAGGTATGAAAATGGCCCGGCTTTGATCCAGAAACCTTTTGCGTGCGAGCCCAATACCGAACCGTCTGCGACAAAGTAATAACTCAGTCGCGAGGGCTAGTGTTGGGTATTTGCGATGATCTCAATCACGTGACTCTTTGCACGTCTTTAAATTTCTCTGAGGGGCAGGTGCATTCAATGGGTTGTGAGTGTGACGTCATGTTAACAAAGATAAAAACAGTTACAAACTGTTTTTCTAAAGAACAGTTTTGAACTGTAAAAAATATGGCATTCAACAGTAATAACAACAGCTTGGTTTAACCCTTTCAGTCCCAATGATGCCATTTGGAATCATCACTTTCAGTATTTTTTACAATATTTTACATTAATCTCAATAGAAGTCAGAACTACTATTTTTTTTTATTTAAAAATAACTAACAAGCGTTTCACTTGATTTTTGAAAAGTTCACTTCAGTTCCACATATTTAAAACACAACTTAAACTATTTCTGTTAAAATATTTACTAAAATTTCTTTTAATAATGTGGTCAGATACCTTAAAATATATAACTCGAAGTGTTTTTAAGCAATATATATTTTTTTATTTTGTTGTGTTCCACAGTTACAAAATTTTGGCATTTTTCCAAAAACCATATAAAAAACTAAGATGATTTTTTTCTTATGGAACTTTTATTTTTGACCTAAAATAAGCTTATTTTGTGAATATCAGATGTTTCTGTGGTGTAGTAAATTTTTGGGACTGAAAGGGTTAAATAGTGTAAATCGTCCTCCCTTACCTGCGCCTTGAGCGGATGCGCGCTCCCCTGGAACTCTATGGTCCCGAAGGCGTCTGTGGGAGCCGGGGCTGTGTGCCTGGATGGACTCCAGTGCTCGTCGGCTGAGGCCTGGGATGAGGCCTGGCTGTTGGCGCTGTGGGCCCGGAACAAACCTTGCGTCACGCTGGCCGGGTGGCCCGATAGCATGCCCCCGCAACCGCATCTGAAAAGAGGTGCAAACACACTGTGGAATAAAAACTAGGGTGTGTATTACTAAGTGAATTTAAATTGCAGATACAAAAGATCAATGCAAGCCCCCCGTATAAAAAAAAACCCGTAAAAAATATACCCCCGTATAAAATTTTTTCAATAATTTTAAAAATTAAAAACTCCATGGCAGTTCCCACTTACAAGTGGGCTATTTCTCGAAAGCCTTATTATGATGTCCCGCAGGTACTGGATCAAATTTAAAAAAGTTAAGTGTTAAAGCTCCTAATGGAGGCTAGAAATATGCAGCCGGAAACGATTACACTACACCACACTACAACTTACGACTCACGGGGCAATATCGTACACGGTAACGTTCTTTTTATCACCAATTTTTGTACAAAAAAGTGGAATAGTTCCAAAATGTTTGTGTATGATCAGTAGCTCTATAATCAAATTATATATAGCTTTTGTTCATATAGAGTTTACTTTGCAATTTGCTACGTATCGATGAATCTCCCTTATGTGTTCGGTATAGCCCTGTTCTCCCTTAAAACACAAATAACATTGCAAACATTTGTTCATTAGCATAACTATAAAACCTATTATATAACTATTTAAACATAAGAGATAATTATTCGTGTAAGATGTTAATTCCAAGAAAATGAATTTTAAATACCTAATGCCAAATACAGACATAAATTTTAGATAAACATTGAAGAATAAAAATTTAAGACTTCTTCGCGCAAAAGAAAGTATTATTTAGCTACGAACTCTTGTCTTCTTAAAATTTAAATATTCATAACACTGTAGGTCCTGCTTCTTTTTTAAAAAATATATACTTATAACTATAAAATGTGAATGTTTAGCTTTGTTTAGCCAAATGGGAATATTTTTAATTAAAAATATTTTGTCTATACAAAAAAGGTAAATTAGTCTATTTATTCTTAAGCATCTATTTTCCAAGAAAATATTGCTTTTTTTTAAGGAAAATGATTAAAATACTTATAAACTTGAATTTTTATTGAGGATCTATTCTATTGATTGTTCGTGAAAATTTTTTAAAATGTTGTAAAAGCACATTTAGATAAAACAAAACAGAGATGTAAAAACTAAATGACAATAACTCATTACTTTAAAAGTTTAATTTTAATCACCCATACATCATTTACAGAACGCATTTTATTGGAAAACTAATCATCGTTTGACAAACGAATGAAACTTAATCTTTTACTTCAAGTGAAACATCGTCAAACTTTAAAATGTTCCGTGTAAAATACCAGAGACGTTATTCCGGAAGAAAAATTGCCTCACCAGAGTGCAATTATTCTTCACTTAACAAAGTTTTCAAATGCCGATCCTACTAATAAATTCAGTTTGTGATTATTTTCTTTAATTTTTTTTAACTGGGCTGCATTACTGGCGACTAATAATGTGCAGACCCAGCATATTCCTCAGAACTTATAGCTATTTTTCTGTGGCACTAACTAGGCGACTCTTGCTACCCATTTAGATGCTCAGGTTACAATAAATCTGTGCTCTCTGTGGATCTCAAAGTATGCAGAGATTTAATTTTGAAGAGAGAGCCCAAGTCAAGCAGATACTCAAGGGATCTTTTACATGCCACTTAATTATACCACATACGTGGCCAAGACTTCCCCTACCAGAAAATCTGGCGACTCGGCCGGGGCTCGAACCCGTAAACTTAGGCTTATGAGGCAGATACGTTGTACCTCTCAGCCGTTGTTTAATTCTTTTCTTGTATTACCTTTTAGCACTGATTAGCAGATTTTTTTTAATTCAATAAAACCATATAAAATTGTCTCATATATAATACACACCATCAATAAGAAGTCCGAATAACGTCTTTGGACATATAAAGCATGGACTAAATCGAAATGTCAAGGGTCTAAAACTCTCAATTTTAACTGATTTATAATGAAATGTTTTATTACGTTTAAAAAAACATTTGCTACGTCATATAAGTACAACTTTGTTCTATTTCGATATTTTATTACTATAATTGATACATTTATTATTATTATTTTAAAAATAGCAATATTTTTTTAAGGTACAGGTTTAAGAAAAATACAATAACTTATCTGTATTGTGTCGACAAAATAATTGCAGTAAAAATATTTTCACCTAGCCTAAGAAAACTAAATAATAAACAGTTAAAAATCCTTACTTTCTAGGAACTTTTATTTAACTATGACAAATAATGTGAAATTAAACCCCTTTTATTTTTATTTTCTGTTTTAAAGCAACCGTCGTAAGATAGCTTTTACCGTATTAAGCCATTTTAATTGTCTGACATCATTAGTTTTCCTTATTTGATCTGAACTAATTGGTATTTAGAGGGCTTTGGATTGGGTTACACAGCGTCATTTATCAGAAGAAATCTGTACTCTTTTGGGAACCTGACATGCAATTCAATGCTGGGGAAATTGGAGCTGAATTGAGGATTAAAATGGAATAAAAATCACAGAGAAACTTTTTACTCAAATATTCTTTTGTTTTATTACAATTAATTCCATTCCATTTTCCATTCGTTCCATGGGAATTTGAACTATTTAGGTGATTGTTGGGTGAAGGAGGGGTCTTCTTTTTTTTAGATCCGCTGAGGCATACTTGGGGTTGCAATTTCTTTTGTGAGTGACATAAAGACAGAAAACTAATTTGGGTAAACACTGTAAAATATCTGCTTAGAAAACGTAATATTTATCTTATTTTCCTATTGAAAATTTCAATTTTTTTTTAACTTAAGTTTACTGCAAAATTATATTTTAATTTACCGAAAGACGCATTTCTCTGAAAACAGATAAAGTAACCGCTTTTGCAGATTGCACGTTTTAGAACATATTTGTTGAGTTTTGACTTTGATTAAAATATTTTTAGCTATACAAACTACATCCTCGCTTTCTACCTAGTTCTATCCAGTTCGGGGTCTGTTTTCTGCCGTTTCTGCTTACAGCGGGCAGTCCATTTCAGAAACGCCTCCGGAGATCTTAGCTGGCGAGACCCCCTGATGAGAAGGTCAGTCGGGATCTCCGTTATTCACTTTTATTTTCATTTTGTATTTATAGTTGGATTGATATGACAGATAATTATTTTTCATCCTTTTTTGTAAATCTGTATGTACGAACGGACGGACATCTGTCTAACCGTTTGTTTAGCATTGAAATTTCATTTTGATTCAATTAAACCGACGTTGCCATTTCATCAATGGCATGTCTGGTCGCTTTTCCGTCCATCTTTTTATCTGTATGTTATAATTTACGTACTATTTATTTTTCAAAAAGATGACATTAAAAACTTATATTTTATGCTTTATGTATGTCTGTCTGAACACTTTTCAATCCTTCTAACCGTCGTTGTCTAAATGCGTTTATTCAATTAAAAATAGTTAAATAATTGTTATATTTTAATTTCTTTTTTAAATGGAAAGGCTACCAAATTTTTTAAATTGGCAATCATCAACACTCGTACAAAGTGCTGCACACTGCTGATTGAGATCATATAGTGACATCACACTTTAATCCTTAATACTCTTCAAGAGCGTCATTCCTCCTCATAAAGGCACAGGAAGGGTGAAAGACAATTCCATCGAATGAAGCCTCTATTCGAGAAGCATGTCTGGAATTCTCCAATTTCCTGCAAAGTGTAATAAACGCTTCTCCATTCTTACCTCCCGGATTCTTTGGTGGGCACGAAGCGGACGCAGTCTCGCTTCTGAAAATGTTGCTCCACCCACAGCTTGCTCATCTGAAATAAAGAAGTTACTATTAAGTTCTCATAACCCCCATAAAGTTCTCATAATATATAAGAATTAAAAACTACGAATTATAATTTAAAATATGCACTCTAAATATCCTTACTAGAAGAGTCCTTGATTATTAAATAACATATATACATAAAATGGAACACCGAAAAACTTTATTTCCAGTGACATTATCATTTTTCTACAAAACCATCTTCTAGCTGGCTGTTGTCATGCAAGACAAACAAAATAAATACAACTTTAACAATTACAACTCTTTATTAGAAACTTTTTAACGGGTTACCATGGGTTTTGTGGGACTATAGCCTGAGAGTTAACGTTTTATTAAATAGTATGAAATATGGAGTAATGAAAGTATTGCGAAGGCACCGAAAATCCGAAATGCTGATATTGCGTTTTCTTTACGTTTCGGATAGTGCTGATTCTAAACAAAGGTTTTGAACATAGGTCTGTGTGTTATTAAAATTACTCTATAGGGTATATAGTTTTCTTAAAATTCATTGATTTATAAAGAGATTATTGTGCAAGTCATCTCCCAGTTTAAGAAATTTAAATGATTTGGTGGTATATTACTTTTAATGCAAAGTAAGAACAATTTTATTTGCTACACACAAAAATTCGAGACAAAGTATTAGTTAACCTAGCATTAAAACAATGGCTCAGTAAATAAAAGGTCATTCCATCCTAAATCCTTATATTTATCATTTAAAAATATTATAATGTAATTATTTAGTGTACATACTTTTAACTGACCTCAAATTCTAACACTTTATTGTTTTAGTTGTAAAATGCCAATTAAAAATTTATAACCAAAGTTTCTCACTATTTTTCTTCACGTTCATGAAGAACACTTATATACATTTATCTATCAGCATTTGGATTTAGTAAAAAACACTTCAGAAGCATCACAAAAAACAGATTGGGTTATTTTATAAACATATCGATATGCAGTATTTCTAACTAAAAATGCTTGAAACAATTTGAGTTTTAAAAAACACATATTTATCTGCACTAAAGATAGTAAAAAAATGTTTCATTCCACAAGCCTATTCTCAGCTTATTTGACAACGGAAAACCGTACTTTAAAAAGATAAACAAATAAAAAAGATTGTAATCATAGTTATTTATCCGAGGAGGGTTTTCAGGGTTTTTTTTAAACCTTTTGTGCTAAGCATATTCTTTCTATTTTTCAATTTATTTCGCATTCTAACCTATTCTAGATATTGTTTACGAGCTTACATGTTGAGAGTAAAATGCCCAATTTTGTGTAGATCCTTTTTTCCGTTTTAAACCATATTTTAAGTGTCCCTCTAAAGTTATAAAATGTCTGAGAAAGCATCTTAAACTTTCATATTTGCTATAGAATTTATGCCTTTAAATTTCTAACTTCAAAATATCTTACTAGTTTATTTTATGGTATTACGTGCACGTGCCAAATGTTTCATAAATTTTTATTTATGTATTTGAAATTTATCGCATGGTTATTCGTTTAGCATTATTTATTCGTTTTAATTACTTTTTTTATTGGTCATAAACAAAAATTTTATTTACGTAAATAATACATGTATTTGATTGCATTTAATTATTGCAATTAATCTAAGTTTAAACTTATTTAAGATTATTTTTTTATTTAATATTCAAAGTAATTCCCAATTATTTAATAGTCCAAATTATTTAATATTCCAAATTATTCCCAATTATTTAATATTCCAAATATAAATAAAAATGTAAAATTTTGATACAATAAATTTTGAACCTGTCATTGGTTCGATACCACTTGTTTAAAAGAATTATTTTCGAAATGCTGCATTTTATTACGAAGATAATATTTTATGTCGGGGTTTGTTTGAGCAAGATACTATTCAATTTTCCTTTGCTAATTGAACCTGCTTTTCTAATTAAAAAATGGAACGTCAGCTTCCTGTTTTTTAGTCACTGTGCCTCAAGAAAAGAACCGTATACAAAGTATTACTTTGTTGACACTTATTTCTAACCTCTTTCTGCAAAGCTTAAACGCAACCAGTAAGCCTCGTGGCTTTGGCTTGATAAGGCAACATTAAAAAACAACCTAGACAGCTATACTTCATAATAAAAAACCAAAGTCGGACCCATAATACACCCATATCTCGCAAACCAAACGCACAAGTTCCATGTCGGTTATGTGATATGGTATATGGTCCCTATTACCTAAGCGTGTGAAACGTTGCATACACATTTGGAAGACCTTAGTGGAAGAACTTGCTAAGTGACAAAAAGGTGAAAACGTGAAAAGGGGCTTTCAAGTTTATTTTCTTAGTTTCAAGATACGTTAACTTACCGAAGGTAACAAATATATATTTAACCTAAAGTTTATAAAAAGGGGAGACCGTGTTATGTTTTTATATAAAGAAACGAATGTCACTTAACACAACCTTTCACTAACTTCTTCATTTGTAAAATCAAGTATTGCTATTTATTCTACTATAAAAACTTTTTGAACCATATCTATAGCTAACTAAAGATAAATGTAGTCTGATATAGTACAATAGGGCATCAGCTAATTATAACTAATAATAATTTTATGTACTTATGATAACATTATTTTATCTTTTTGCTTTATATTTATTCGTTATCTTCCTTTTTTCTATGAAGAATAATTACGATTATATAATTTTTATTCTTTCATGTATCTGAATAGTGGATCCAAAATCCCATAATCCCATTACATTTTTCTGAATATTGCAAGAATTAACATTAGAAATAAATATGTCTGAGTTTTCATGCCCCTTAATATATTTTAAATTAATTCAACAAGAATATATTTAAAACTACTTTAAAACTCCAGAGAATACTGTTAATTAAATTGGAAATAGAATACTAAATATTCAGGTTTCATAATGGATCAACTCTATCGTTTTAAATTTGAGCTGACTAATTAGGGAACATGTCAAAACATTCGTGAGATAGTGATAAATTGGCAAACACAGAATTGATTAATATATTCAAATCAATTAATAGTAAGTTTGTAAACTCAGTCTGACTAATTTGCTGATTTAGATTGAAATAAACCATATAAGATAACACAACTTAGGTAATAAAAATTTTCAAATGCCCCTCCTACCATTTTTATGATATGAACTTTGTTTTATTAAACTCAATAAGAACTACAAAAAAAAAAACTCAAAATTCTCAATGCAAGCCAAATTAGTTAAATTCTTAATAAACTCAAATTTTGAGAGAGATTAATCATCTTTTATTCATTATATGCAGATAAATTATTCTACTGGTCTGCAATATTTCAATTAATGGAACACTAATTTATTTATCATTAACAAATTTCGGTAATTAACCTATATTATTTCTTATTTAAATTATTATTTTAGTATTCTTTTCAACATGAAAATATGAATAATATTCTTCTATAAAAGTGTTTACCAATCGAAAACTCCCTATGGTTAAGGATATTTTATTTCTTTTCTTGAAAAAGGATAAGTAATTAATGACAATTCATGTACTGACTATGATTAAAAAAACATTTTCTTTATTTTTAATATTAACCTTAAAATTAACTTTTTAAATTTTTATTGACGTTGCATGAACTTATACATTTAGTTAATAAAAAAATTTACAACAGTCGATACCCCCATGTACCTTAATACTAATGTAGTAATAAATATTTAACCTGAACATGAGTTTCATTTTAACGTACTGTATAAATCTGACATTAGCACTTTCCTATAGTTTATTCAAACTCGTCTGACAGCAAATATACCGAGACAACCTAATGTGCAATTTCTAGGATAGAACACAGCTTGGTACAGGAATAGTTAGTTGGATAAAATGGTAACAAAAGGTACCACTCAAACAAGGAAACTTAATTATAAACATGAACTATGGTTTCGGCAGTGATGCACTGTTAAAAATAATAGTTCAACGTTGAACCAAAATACGGTTCAAATTTGCTGCAACCATGATTCGGAATACTGTTGAGCCATAAAATGGAATTTTCAAATTACTTACATATGGTGAGAGGTTGAACCATAAAAAGGTTCTCCCAATGCATACCAATAATGAAAGACGAAAAAAAATAACGGTATTTCGTACATCGTAAGCTAACGCTGTCGGGACTTTGTACCCCACAGATTTAACGAGCACGTCTGTTCCAGTGTACTCGGGCCTATCCGTGATGAACTGAGGATTTTTCTACTATTTCCAGCAAAGAGATCCGATTTATAGGATGACTGGCAGTAGGTGGGATTCGAACTCCCGCTCTCCGGAGATGGTTGAATCTCTAGGCTGAGGCCATAACCACTCGGCCACGGGCGGGCCACTTCTCAAGCAGAAGCAGTACTACCGATGGCGCCTCCATTTGAGTAAACAGTTAAATTGTCGGTTGTAGTTAGTAGAAGTTGAACCAATTGTTCGTAAAAACAGGTCTTTTTCCAGAATGTGATATTTGGTTGAACCATTTTATGGCGTATCTGCAAGAAGTTCTTAATTTTTCACCAATATTTGGTTTAACATTGAACCGAAATTTTTAACAGTGTGGGATGGTGACATAATAAAATCAACCAATAATAAACAAGATTACGTTAATTCCAAATCATATGTAATTTTTTAATAATAATAAGTTCATTTTATAAATACAATAAATTTAAAATTTAAGTTATTAATAGAAAGATTTTTTAAATAAAACTATAATTATATATTCAATACCAAACATGAGCCCTATCGGCACTGTTGCAGAGTTTGAAAGTGATACGATAAAAACTTCCATTCATATACAAAATAATTTTTTTAAGTTCAAATACTTGTTATCCTCGGATAGAGGCATCTTAACTTATGACGTATTTTGATAACTAGTTAGGATAGGAAATAACTTAATAGTTAAAATATTTCCTCTAGAAATAAGTATCTAAACTTAGTAGAGTTTCCATAGCTTGTGATATCATACTAACCTTACAAAATCAGAATTTGACATAGTGATATCGAATCGACATTCAAAGGTAAGCATAAGATATACCGTGCGCAACCAAAATTTTTTTTATTTAAAACAGCATGCGCTTGTAGTACACATGATAAATCATACGTTTTTTCTATATGTGTATACTTTACACATAATGTTTTAAATATATGTGAAGAATATCATGCAGTATCCTGTACTACAAGAATAGAATAACACACATTAACTGTTGACTTAAATTTCACCAATAACTTTATCAAACCACAAAAGAGATACGGAAAAGTAGTTGCCATTTAATATATTCTGACATTTACCTGCACGAGACAAAGCGAATATTAACTCGCGTTCATATTGATCTACTGGCATTTGGAATCGAGATATTTACCCGGATTCTTAGGAGTTCTTCCAATCAGTTTGCCAAACCTGTAATCGGTATTTTGCTCAAAATTTACGTTTCACAGTTGTTTAGATATATACAATATTTTTTCAATATTATATTTAACAAAATATTGATTAATTGCTATTCCTGACGAAAAATTGTGTGGAATTTGGTAAAAATTCAGTCTTTAAATGTCATCCTTCAATTAGTTCTTTAGAAAAATATATTTTTCAAAAGAAAAAACATCACAAATAAGCGAAATGTTCAGTATACCGACCAGTAGAAAAATATTGATTATCGTCAATTCGTCATAAGCATTAACCATATGAGTGAAATTCAATTTTTAACAAAAACAAAATTGTATGTTCACTTACAAGCACATACAAGAGTGAAAAAAACTATTCGCAATATTTGCAACTGACGCATATTTTTTCACATTTCTCATAAAATGTTTTAAATATGTTACAGGATTTCGACGATTTGCAACGCTAGTTACGGCACGCATTTTCGAGCAGAAATATAGTTTTTAATATACGGTATGTAGAACGAATCTAAATATAAAAAATGTCGGAGCACCATTATATTAAAAATAAAAATAAAAAGGTTAATACTTTTTTAAAAAAATATTTACCTCAAAAGCTAACATTCTATAAAAGAATTATCTTTTTTTATAGAATATTTTAAGACAGGGATTCCCAACCGGTGGCATGCGTACCACTGGTGGTACGCGGTAAAATTTCAGGCGATACTTGCAAATGATGTGAGCAAAATTATGCTATTAATAACTTCTGTACGCATGAGCATTGAGCACGCAAACATATAACTCATCATTTCAAACATTAACATTATTTTAAAGAGGGAATCTTTAAATAACTTCTGGATCTGATGTAAAACCTAGTACCCTTTGGTCTTCCGGCAAACTCTGCAATTTTTTATGCCATTTCGTATGAGTTACTTGTGTGAGAGTGGATTTTCTTAATTCTTGTACATAAAAAATAAACATAGACCAACAAACACAATGAGCTCCAGCCTGGGAAATAGGAACATTTCTGGATTTTCAGGAGCCATTGGTCGGACTTGTATGAAATAGACGGCATTCTCCTAATAGCTCTTCTGATTTTATTAATGTGGACAATTGCAATACTTCTGCCATTAGTGGATTGGTTATTTGGTGCTGTGTTGGCCAAGGATCTATGTAAGATTACTGACGCTTGTGTTGGATATTATTGTTGATGTAAATAATTATTGGAAGGTTCTTTTTTCCGTACTTTTTTAAGAATGCATATATAAATTTGCCTTTACGTAAAAAATGATCATTTTTTTTAATTTAAAAGTAAGCGTTATTATGTTTTATATGTTGTTGGGAAACTGTTGAATCCAATTTTTTAAATCTATTTCATTCCAAAAATCGCTGCTTTCTTCTTTTTGATATAAACAATAAGTAGAATTTTCATAATCAGTTCTAATAGATAAATTCAAAGTTAAAAATATTTTTATTTAAAAAAATAAGATAGCTTACTTCAGCACTTGTCACCCTCCAAATTTAAGAAAAAAGTGTGCTTTGAAGAAAATTTAAGCATAAGGTACAGTTATTAATGTCTTGATTTGTTTTGAAGCTACCCTTAACGTTGTCAATACATAAAAATATATTTAATTTTCAAGTCTTTTGAATGAATACTTTTTTATAAAAAGAAAATTGAAAAAAAACCTTATATATTTAAAAAAGCAAACACAGAAATCGTTTTATATAATCTTGTTTATAAAATTAAACCAATTTGTTGTTTAAAGAGTATGAATATATAATATTTCAGAACTTACCCAACATAAAGAAAGTTAAAGGAGCTCTTTATATACGTTTATAACTTGAAGAAAAACGCTTAAAAGAATCTTTAAAGAGGAGAAAATACTTACGAGACTTTGTGCTTAGCTCTCAACTGATAATGCGAATAAACTACCTCTAGAATAGGTTAGATATAAATTGAACTAAAGTTATTTGAAAGTTGTTGGTGCTTTGAGCAAGGTTTTTATAAGATCAGCTACCGAAGTAGGATAGATAACTATGATGACAGGATCATCTATTTCAAACGAGTATGGTCTTTTATTATCGAGTAAACTGAAAACAGACCGTATAAAATGGAAATTGATTTTAAAAAATTTCATAAAGATAAATAGATTTTTATTTTTTTAAAAAATAAAGCACATTTTACTTGTAGATAAAATATTAGAGCTAAAACGTTTGAGTAGGGCACGGAAAAGATTTTGTAAAATATACTTTAACCTTTTTTAAGCTTATAAATATTAAAAGTATTTTAGCTTTAAGAGTATTTATTCTATTTTGTAAGATATTATTAAAAGCTTTCTAGTCGTTTTGTTTCACTGATGCAACTAAATATTATAAGAGCCTTAATTAATAAAAAACATGGTTTAAATTAATGAAAATTGGTACATTACATTTGTACTTACAAAAAATATAAAAAGAAATTATATTTAAAAATGCTGAATTTTTTAATCTTACATGATACAATGGGCTCCTATAGAATTTGAAATTATTTCCAGGTTCCAAAGGACTTTATCGTGCTATTCTTTTATTAGCCAACCCGGCAGCACAAAGGTTAGGGAGCTAGCCTTTGGAGCTTCTGGGTTCGGGCTCTAATCCTTGTAGGGCACGGGTATTTGTATTTGTTAATAAATGTTGTTATTTGTATGTGTTTGTGTCGTCCTTTCTTGGTGTGTCTCATGGTCATTCTTTTATAGATTTTTACTAATAATAAGCTATATTTTTTATTACTAAAAATACGTTCATCTTTTAATTGTCTAGCAAATGCAAATCCCTCCTCTTTTTGTTAAATATTACAATATGACACGTTTTCCATTTCATACTTATCTAGTATTTAAACTAATCCCAACATAATTTGACCACTTGCAAATTTCCACAATCAAACGCATATTACATTCCGCTTGAAGTTAACGTACACGATAAATATAAACACTTCAGATAGTAATGCTTGCCTAATTAGATCCACAAAACATCAAAAATTCATTTAAAAAGTCAGCATCTTTGAGAAAAGTAATGGTTACTAACAAGCCTACTTGGAATTTAAATTGAAGATGGAAAGTTTGTCATGTATGTCATTTGTGTCATCATGTATGTCATCAAAAATGTCATTTTAAGATAGTAATTTTTCTCTTTCTATTCATTTCATTACTTTTGCCATAAATAATTATTTGTTGTATGTTAAAATGAACGTAATCTTTTTAAACTTTCATATGATAAAAATACATGAATAATTCTGAAAACAAAATTGTGTTCAGTTCTGACTTAGACACTTTAAATATTCCCAATATATACAAATGTACACAAAAATATGCTAAGTTAACTTTGAAAGACACGAAGCTTTAATACCGCGATAATTTTCACAACAAAATAATTTTCAGATAAAATTTCAAAAAGAAAATTAGCATTGTTCCATTTATAAGAATTAATAAAGGTCAATTTAAAAAAAATATATATATTTGCTTTTGAAAATCATTAATGAAAATATTTGTAAACCAAAATGCTGCTATCTTTTGAGATTCTTTTTAAATTTAAATACTTTTCTTACTTACTTGATTACTAAATTATGACTATAACAGACTGATCAGTTCGCCAAAAGCAGCGATCATCACGCCAATACTGACGACAGGCGAAAGAATGAAGAACGGGATTTTCCCCTTTTCGCCATTCCGAGAGAGAGACTGAAAACTTTGAATCTGGTTGTTGTTGTTTTTTCGCGAGACGTTTGAATGTTTTGTTTTAAATGATACTTCGATTTGCTTAACATGTGTAAAAAGGTTAACTCGTCCATTAAAAAGTTAAACGTTGACTTTGTGAGTTTATTCCTACGATTTGGACAATGAACAGTGCTATATTTGCTACAATTGACGCCCAACTAGATAAGCACGAACTACGAACTGCCTATGAGTGCTAGCATGGCTGATGTAAGAATGGCGGCATGCGAATCGACACAACGTGGTGTTGACCTGAAAGGATATAACCAAGACCAGGTTCTCGCTTTCCTCATGCCCAGATAAGTACAAACTTTCTTATAGACAAGAACTACTAAAGGAAAAATATTCAGAAATTGTGTTAGCGGTCGCTAATACGAAGATAATTACTGTTTCTATACAGATGAAGAATAGCCTTCGCTATTTCGAAAACAAGAATTGAAATTTTCTGTCGTGTGCACAGAACTATTTTCTGGAAATCTATTTTCGCATACCATTCCTTTTGTAGTACCTGTCGAATCTTTTTGATATCTTTATGAATTGAGTAAATATTTCACCCTGAAATAAAAAGTGCAATTACATAGTTTTCAAGAATTATCATAATTCAGTTTAGATTATTTTCGTCTAGAAAAGTGATATCGTAGTAAAATGCAAGGAATTAATCAACTGATTCTGGTTGTATTTAAAATTTATTATTTCATCTAGAAATAAAGTGTATATAATGGCCTATTAATACACTGGGAAGGAAAAACATACTTCTGGTTGTATATAAAATTTGTTTTATCGTAAATTCAAGTGGTTATACAGGATTTATTGGTTAACGTCAATAACATTGTGCACGTAATTACGTTCGTTACCACTACGAGTATGAAGTTTAGAAATCAAAAGTGATTTTTTTTTTGGTGGAATTGAAAAGATAGCCAAATATCTTTGAGTAATAAATTGTTATTTATCTTTATAAATACCGAACTGTCACAATGGCGTACCTATCAAAAGGGAAAAAACAAGATATTATTGAGTTAGCTCGTGAACTTGATATACCAGTTGATGAAAATCCCAGAGTTCTTGATATTAAGGATGCGATAACTAAATCGGCCTCATATGACGAAGAATTCACACGTGGTGCATTCTTGAGGATAATTGATGAGCGGAAAGAAAATGAAGCCTTACAAGCTTCCGAGAAACAGAAAGCCGAAGAACAGGAACGACTTTCTAAAGAACAAGAAAGGCAGAATAATTTTGAGTTGGAAAAACTCCGACTGCAAATCGAAGCACAAAAAATGGTTCAACCATCTAATATAGTAACTGTTGCGTTCCCTGCTCAACCACAGTTACAACTGAAAAATCTTATTCCAGAATTTGATGTGAAAGAAGACGACATGTCTTTATACCTAAATTTGTTTGAACGCCAACTAAAATTCTTCAAAGTTGAAAAGTCAAACTGGGTAGCATATTTGCTGGGAGTACTGCCCACTGATGTTGCACAACTAATCGCACGTGAACCAGAGGAACAGTCACAAGACTACGACTACATAAAAGGAATTCTTCTGCAGCGTTTCCGGTTAACTGCCGAGAAGTTTAGAAAACGGTTCTCCCAAACAAAAAAGAATTCTGAGATGACATGGAAAGATTTTTTCTTTGAACTCCGCACCTTTTTCGAAGGCTGGTTGGAAGAACTCCAGATTTCGAATTTCACCCAACTCAAGGATCTTATCATTTGTGACCAAATGAAAAGAAGAAGCACCCCAGAATGTCGTCAGCACTATCTGGATGTGTGGGAAAATCTGAACAACCCGTCAGAACTAGCTGAAAAACTGGATAGTTATGAAGGACTTCGACCAACAACGCTCGGAGCACAGAAGAAAATGGTTCAACCAAAAAGTTACCAAACTCAAGAAGTCAAACGAGGTGCTCCACATCCCAGAAGAGGAAATTTTGGTTCCAGAAACTTGGATGTCCAAAGAGAATCCCGAGAACCGTGGATCCCCATTCAAAATGCGAGAAACATCTCTTATCCTAACCGAGCACAGGCCCCAGCTGCAATACCCAGAGAAAACAGAACTGAAAATCATTCGGAAGAAAGACCAGTGATTAGCTGCTATGGTTGTGGAGCCCCCGGAATCATCAGATCGAAGTGTAGAGTTTGCAATCCTGCAAGAAACTCGCCATCTACGACTTTTGGAGCCGTTCAATTTACCAGTTTCGATGAAAACCCACCTGGAACTTCAAGAATTGAAACAACGGAACTGAGTTCTTTGCATTTTAAGTCCCTCTCACTTAAAAGTACCCATCAAACTTTGTTGAAAGTTTCAATAAACGGAATCAATGGTGTTGCATGTGCCGACACCGGAGCAAGTAATACAATAGCTGGTGAGATGTTGTACAACCTACTGAAAGAAAATGGGACAGCATTCCAAACTACAGTCCTAAATGTAACACTGGCTGATGGCATTGAAAAAGAAACCGAGGCACACCACACCGAAGTTGACATCGACGTCGAAGGAAACATTTTCAAGACCAAGATTTTTGCTTTACCATCAGCTAAAGACAATCGAACTCTTCTTGGAACTGACTTTTTGCAGAAAGCTGGTATTGTTCTAAATGTACCACATCACAACTGGTACTTTATAAATAAACCCGGAGAACATTACCCATTCGTGGAAGACCCTTTTCCAAAAACATCAAATGCAACAGCTGATTTCCACTCAATCTATTTGAGAATAGATGAAGGCCAACATCTTACAGAAATCCAGAAAGCTGAACTGAATGGTTTGATAGAAGAATTTGAAGATATCTTCCAGCCAGGGGGAGAGCCCACACCGTTTATCGAACACCGCATCGATACAGGAGATCACCATCCGGTAGCAACGTCACCTTATAGGATGAATCCTATGAAGAAAGAAATTTTGAAGCAAGAGATTGAAGAGCTGCTGAAGCAGAACATAATTGAAGAGTGCGAGTCCCCGTACGCTGCTCCTGTTGTACTTGTTCCTAAACCTAATGGAAAAGTACGTCTCTGCATCGATTACAGAAAGCTGAACTCTGTGACAAAGGTTGATACCTATCCCTTGCCCAGAATGGATGACCTATTGAATGAAGCTACCCCGACATCCTATATGTCTACCATAGATCTTCAATCAGGTTATCATCAAATAAAAGTTGCTGAACCTGACCAGGACAAAACTGCTTTCATTTGTCCTTTTGGTACATACCGTTATCTACGGATGCCATTTGGATTACGAAATGTCCCTGCTACCTTTCAGAGATTAATTGACAAATTTCGAAGTGGCTTGAAAGATGTTTTTGCCTTATCTTATCTGGATGACATCATAATCCTGTCAGAGACTTTTGAAAAACATCTGGTTGATCTTGAAGAGGTATTCGCAAGACTGTCCATCTTCAAACTCCATGCCAATCGAGAGAAGTGTCGCTTTGCGTGCGACCGAGTGAAATATCTGGGATTTTGGATTACCAAAGATGGAATTGAAGCCGATAAAGACAAAATTGCTTCTATTCAAAGAATTCCAGTCCCTACCAACGTGAAAGAAGTACAGTCTTTCCTTCAAACCTGCTCTTGGTTTCGGCGATATGTCCCCAACTTTGCTGACATAGCCCGGCCACTTAGTAACCTTACTAAGAAGAAAGTGCATTGGCAATGGGGTACTGAACAACAAGAATCTTTTGAAACCTTAAAGAATCAAATGATGACTTCTCCAATATTGAAGCAAGCTGATGGTTCAAAGCCTTTCACCATCCCTACAGATGCAAGTAACTATGCCCTTGGAGCAGTCCTTCTCCAAGGAAAAGGCCCTGATGAACATGTTATAGAATATGCAAGCAGGCTGTTGATCCCAGCAGAGCGAAACTACTCTACCACCGAGCGGGAAGCTTTGGCGGTTGTGTGGGCCTTGGAGAAATTTCGAGGATATGTTGAAAATCAAGAAATTCTCCTTGCATCAGACCATCAACCTCTCAAATGGCTTTTGAGTATTAAATCCCCTTCAGGTCGTCTGGCAAGATGGGCGTTGAAAATTCAATCATACAACTTGAAAATTGAATATACCCCAGGTAAAGCCAACGTTGTCGCTGACATGCTGTCACGTCCAACGTATGCCAATAACGAAACCCCTGATGTTTGCGCCATCACTCTGGACATGCCATCAGGAAGTCAAGTGATATTCGCAAAGGACAGATGGAGGATGAAGAACTTAGAACAATAATTGAATCATTTGAGAGCGATGAAAAAGATGAGAACTTTGCTAACTACACCAGTCGTGGATACCTTATGAACCAAGGTGTCCTGTACCGGTATTCACCAGAGCACGAAGAAGATGCGGAAGAGGCTCAACTCGTGGTACCTGTCCAGGAGAGGGAGAGAATCCTTCAAGAACACCACGACGCCGCAACTGCTGGACACTATGGTGTCGAAAACACATACAAGAAGATTGCATCAAGATATTACTTTCGAGGAATGAAGAAGTTTATCACGGATTACATTAAGACCTGTCCCGAATGCAATCTTTACAAGCCAACTAACCAGAAACCAGCAGGACTCTTAAGAACGCCGGCGTATGCACAAAGGTTTGAAACTCTTGCCACTGATCTTTTTGGACCTCTGCCCGAGACCCCCACTGGCAAGAAGTGGATCTTTCTCGTTGAAGATACAAGTACCAAATGGGTCGAACTGTTTGCTCTTGCTGAAGCTTCTGCTGCAAACTGCGCCAAAGTTCTAATTGAAGAAGTATTTCTACGTTATGGAATCCCAAGACGACTAATTAGTGACAATGGCCCACAGTTCGTCAGTTCTGTCATGCAATTGACTTGTAACTTGTTAGGGATTACACAAGACCTCATCCCAGTTTACCATCCACAAGCTAACCCATCGGAACGCAAAAACCGTGACTTAAAACCTAGATTGGCAATTCTAGTTGGAGAAGAACACAACGCATGGGAAGACAAGTTACCCCTTATAAGATTCTCCATGAATACATCAGTGTGTGACACCACCGGTCACACGGCTGCATATCTCCAATTTGGAAGACAGTTGCGCACGACAGACGACATCAGACATGATATAAGACAAGTGATAGATAACGATAACTTTGTACCCGAGATCACACCATATCTCAAGAGGTTTGCCAACTCGATTCTCGATGTCAAAGATAGAGTTGAACAAAAGCAAGACCGTCAGAAGGAATATTTCGACCAACGAAGAAGACGAAAATACTTCAAACCTGGAGACAAAGTTTGGGTGACCATACATCCCATTAGTCGAAATAAGAAAAGTAAGAAGTTCATGCCACGGAGGGAAGGTCCATATCTCATTCTCACCTTGAGATCTCCAACAGCGTACGAGGTTGCCGACCCAGCCACTCCAGACCAAGTACTTGGGACTTATCACGTGTCAGCCCTCAAAGAATACTGTGAGGCTGGCCCAGACAGAGACACTGTGCCCGTGGTTCCCCTCAGGAAAAGAGGTCGTCCTAAAAAAACATCTTCTGGTTCCTCACCGGGACGTTTTCGGAACCAGAGGGGGAGTATAACAGACTGATCAGTTCGCCAAAAGCAGCGATCATCACGCCAATACTGACGACAGGCGAAAGAATGAAGAACGGGATTTTCCCCTTTTCGCCATTCCGAGAGAGAGACTGAAAACTTTGAATCTGGTTGTTGTTTTTTTTTCGCGAGACGTTTGAATGTTTTGTTTTAAATGATAATTCGATTTGCTTAACATGTGTAAAAAGGTTAACTCGTCCATTAAAAAGTTAAACGTTGACTTTGTGAGTTTATTCCTACGATTTGGACAATGAACAGTGCTATATTTGCTACATGACTTACATTTTTTTTAAAACATAATTTTAAAATTTACCAAAAATAAACTGTGATTCGTAGCCACCGAACCATTCAAAATAAACAAATTTTGTTTCCCTATTTTAAGCAAATTCTTTTTACGCAACCATATTTAGGGAAAAAAAATTGAAAGATGAAATATTTTTTTTTAAAAATGCTAAATGTTATAAATTTTTATCTAACCTCTTTGTGTACATAATAAAAAAATAATAGAAGAATGAAAACAAACTGGGTCTTAATATCCACGTCCAAATATATTGATGTGTACATTCCCTATCAATACACATTCACTGTTTAATTTAACGTTAACACCAGATTGAGTCTACAATGATCAACACAATGATCTGTTTACCCTGAATGTTGGATGGTTCCGAACGGTTAATTGCAAACTATTTCAAGGATCGGGCACTTATCAGACAAGAAAATAGGCATCACTTAATAAACTTGGTGTGACTTGTTTAATAACAAGGATTCCTGATGTATGAGATCCTGTATTTAGTAAATAAATTAGAAAACTACACTCCTTGCCTACTTAAGTTGGGTGAATAGAAATATGATATGGAGAAGATCCTCCCGTGCATGTAAAAAATCCATAAATAATTTGTGAATCTATACAGGAAACACATGTTCATTCAAACGTTCGTTCAACAACACAAAAACGTTCAAAACACGTTCAACAAAACAAAAATCATTATTTTCGTTTAAGGTCTAACAGATTTGAATATTATTTGAGAAAATTTAGCAATTTTATCAGAATAAAAAGTGTATTTTGGTTAAATTGTATTCAGACCATTTTATTTATAAATATTACCTTACAAGAATTTCCAACCAACGGACAAACCACGCTTTTCTCTCTGCTTTTTTACTCATTGCTTTTACACAAGTTAGGTTGGTAAGGATATTAGAAAACTTAAATTTATCATTTTGATCTAAGTTTTAATGTGACTTTATGAGTTCACAATTTTGTCTTTGATTACATTTGAGAGATGTACCTGTGGCTGTGTGGCATTAAGTGCCCGAATCCAATGCCCAAGATTGCGAGTTCCAGCAATGGCTGAGTCAGCAGATTTTCAGGGAGGGAAAATCGTCTTCACGCATCATATGATTATTTGAAACGTAAAAGATCCCATCTAAATTAAATATCAGCAAAATGCTCCAAATTAAATCCCAGCTACAAATATCCTTAACATCCAGATAGCTCGAATTAAGTATTAATAGCGAGTATCATTTGGATGGTGCCACAAATGAATTTCTCTCACTTCTTGGGTATATGCCGAGTCTGTAAAATTCTTTATTCACCAAAAAATGAACAATTACAAAAAACGTTAGATAAATTGTTTAAAAAATAATTAGTATACGAAACTTTATACTATATCCTATACCAAATTATCATATAGACCTTGATACTCATTTATCAATAAATATTTATTCGAAACATGAGTTTCCTTTTAACGGATGCTATAAATCTGATATTTGCACTTTCCCATAGTTTATTCAAACTTTTCAAACGACGAATATTCCTGACAACTTAAAAATTAACACGATGCACTGTTTGCATTGAAAATTGGATGGTGCCAAACGGTAAATTTCAAGCTATTTCAAGGGATAAGGGTACTATCAGAATAATGTACTGCTTATGAGTGCAGACGAGAAAAGTAGCATCATTTGCTAAACTTGTTAGATCGACTAGTTAAGAGGAACTGTCAGTCCCATAGAGCTAATGCATTGGTTTTGAAATCACAAATTTTGCAAAAGAATTGCCTTGCCATGTTATCCCACTTTCACTAGGTATGAAAATCATCATAACATCAATTTAAAACAAATTTTAAAAGAAAATGACATCCGGGTATTTAATTATAAATTAATAAAGTTTCAAAATGGTGTCGCCATCTTCTTTATATTTTTGGCATTTTAAAACTTAAACAATATATAATTAAATAGCTCGACAACATTTTTGTTTCAAATTTGTTTTATTTCGATGTAATTTTGATTCCCATCCCTAGGGTGAAAGGGCTGCCATGGCAAAGCAGTACTTCTGAGGAAATGGTAATTCCAAAACTAATGCATTAGGCTCTAAGGGACTGAGAATCCCTCTTAAATAAAAAAAAGATAATTTATTTGATAAAGAAATTCATTGCTGGAAATATTTAATGTCTCCATTTTATTTCAGTTGACAATGAGTTCATCTTTTTTTTTTTCAAGCATTTGAGATGTAATTATAACATCACCTTAAGGTAACCCGGAATAAAAAAATTCATTAAAAAATCATTCATTAAAAAAATGAGATTTTTAAATTTTTTTAATAATCCCGTTTCTTCTTTTTAAAACGATATATAACACTTTACAATCAGTACATTCGAAGCAATATTTTTTTGCGATATTGCGAAAGTCACTTTATGTTTAACCCTTTCCTTACTGAAACTCCCGACAAATCAGGATTCGATAATGTTCTTCCTATCAAATAATACGAGGAAGCAAAAATCCTTCGTAGCGCGAAAGAGTTAAAGTAAGAAAAGTTTTCTTTAACTAAGTTTTGGAATGTTCGAATTCACTTTTCGCACTAACTATAAGAGATATAGACAAATTTAAAAAAATAACATGTTCATAGATATGTACCTAACACATATACATTGGGTTCAAGCAAAATCTGTTTAACAAAAGAAGTTAAAGTGAAATTAGGGAGAAAAAGTGTTGTTTTTGTAATTTTTGATACTTGACATAGATTTTTTTTTCTCAGCAATAAAGCATTACTTTTACAAAATACCATGCTAAAGTCTTTAAAAGTGTTTGATGTATCACTTAAAAAAATTTCACACCAATATGTATTATAGATTCTCAGGTCTATTGTATTCAACTCCAGAAATGACACAATCACAAGAGACACACAAAGAAAGAGACGACACAAACACTTAGACAAATAGCAACATTTATTGACGGACACAAACATCCATGCCATGACCGGGACTCGAACCCGAGCCCACCAGCTCCAAAGGCTAACATGTTAACCATTGCGCTAGTGGAAGGGCTTCCGGGTTGCCTTAAGATTTGGGAAGTTTGGAAGATGGTGTTTTAACTATTAGTTGTTAGAAGAACCTTTTATTCATCGATCTAAACAATGAAGATAACTAAAAAGAATGATTTTCTTCGGTCGATTAAGTTCATGGTTTACTTTGGTTATTTATAAATAATGGAATCATAAAATGTAATTTCATGTCGAAGTAACAAATTACCTCAAAACTAAACTCTTATATGATAAAAAAATATCATTTGTAAAGTGCACAAACATTATTCTAATGAAAAATTCAGTCAAAAAAAAATAATAATAAGCTTTAAAAAGAGTTTATTAGAATCGGGGGGAAGGATAATTTAATACACTTTTGATTATTTTGTATTTTATGTAGGCATGAATTTATTGAATTTTTTAATGGTTTTGCATACTCGGTGTTGCTTAAATTGTATTGTAAAAGTGTTTTGCACAATAGGTTTGGTCTATCTTTACAGTTAAAAATATATTTTTCTAATAGAAACTAGAAATTATTACAAGGAAATAATTTTATATATACAAGAAAAGTAAGAATTGTTTAGGGAGGCACACCAATTTCACAAAAGTAACTGTAAAAATAGAGGCAATAAATAATAAATTAAAAGCTTTTTAAAATTTTAAATGATAAGGTAACTGCTAAAAATGCAGTTCGTATAAGCTAACAAAATATTGGGAAGTCAATTGAATACAACAATCTGTAACCATGGAAAACTTTCTTACGTCAACAAATTAACGTTTCCCAGATTTCATTTGTTTAATTGTAACTACATTAAAGATCGTGGAGATAAATATATAAAGATAATAATAAAAACAATGAACGAATAACGACTAGTAAAAATGCTAATCACAAAGATAGAAGAAAAATTATAAACATAACAACGTGGCTAAATTTGCAAAAGGTGGAAGAGATTTTTGTAAAGAACGTTAAATATATAGACATGAAGCCGGCCCACTGGCGCAATGGTTAACGTGTTGGTCCTTGGAGCTGGTGGGCTCGGGTTCGAGTCGCGGTCATGGCATGGATGTTTGTGTTCGTCAATAAATGTTGTTATTTGTCTAAGTGTTTGTGTCGTCTCTTTCTTTGTGTGTCTCTTGTGACTGTATCTTTTCTGGGGTTGAATACAATAGACCTAAGGTCGCAGTGTTCGGCGAACTTGCCCCTCACCAAGAAGTCATAAGTCATATATAGACATGAAATATATAGTTATGTAGCGAAATATTTAAACAAAAAAATAATTTTTAATTTTAAAAAATCTAGGAAAAAAAAATTCTTCACCCATACACGATTTTTTCTTTTTGAAAGTTAATGCACAAAAAAGAAAATATTAACACGAATATAGTTTAGATAACTAAAGTTTTTCCCCAAAAGTCTAAATTAACTTAATTCAGTAAAACCTATAATTTTTGTGTTTTAATATAAGAAATAATTTGAATTGTAATAAAGTAAAAATATAGGTTACTTTTATGTTGTTGAAAACTATAAACAAAATTTCAATTATGTGAATGCATTTTTTGAATTTATCATCTTTCAACCATATTTTCTAAAACTTACAAAACTAATTAATGTTTCAATTATGACAGAAAATTTTATGTCACAGAACGAAGTTTCAGCGTTACAACTTTTTATGGTAAGATAGATACATTTTTCCTTATTTTTAATGAAATTAAATTATGTACACTACCTTAACATTATATTTCGAGTTTGTTTGCACACATTCTAACTAATTTACTAACAACTTTTTATCTAACAACGACACTTTTGTTACAAACCCTCTTTATAAACGAGCTTACCTGACTCCCTGCTCTTACCTTCACAAATACTAATTACAAAAGACGAAAGTGTCATTGTAACACGAAGGGACGAGAATTCTGTTACTGAGTTTGAAAAAGGTTTAACTGAAATCTTTGTTAAATATAAGGATTGCATTTTAATCTACTTGAACTAAGACGATGCTTAATATTTTGTGTATTTTCGTGCTGCTGAACTCCTGAAACTTCAAATACTTCAAAAACTGATAAATCAATATTAATGATACAAACATCAAAACACAATATTTAAAATATCCTGGCTTAATTTTTTGAATGGAAATGAAACAACCACAAGTTTTCCCAAATAAATTATCGTATTTATTTCAAGATATTAATTTTTGATACTTGTGTAACTTAAAAAACATTAATTTTTTTTTTTCAAAAGCTATCACAGAAATATATGAAGAAGCAAGAATGCGTGGTGTTTTTTTTTTTTTTGTCTTAAAACTAAAAGCACATAAAGTAATTTTTAAATAAAGCTCACTGAAAAGGCTTTAAACTGCAACACAAAGTAACATCAATATACTCAGCAGCTAACTATGTGAAATTTTTAACTGATGACAGGTTTACTGATGACAATATTAAGTGACAATAACCTCGCATTTATTCACGCCAACCCTTACAAAAATCAATTTCATCCAACGCCTAAATTAAAATTTAATTTTTTAAAAATTATTTTACTGAAAGTAATTATTTGAATATTTACAACAATAACAAACTAAATCACAGATTTATCTCAGTAAATACTTCTTTCCCAGTCTGCCTCTGTCATATTCTTAGTTTCTTGACTTTTTCATTTGCATACGCAATGAGAAGGTGGTTTAGCATGACAGCTTAATTATGTTCTGGTTGTAGGGCTGAAAAAACGTCTTTTAATAAATTGTGGGATTCTCTGAATTAAACAAGGAAAAGTAGAATATGGTTTGGGAGTTTCTGGGATATAAATTTTGAATTAAAATATTTTGGGATATCGATTTATCGTTGATATGAAATTTTGTCTGTAGATCGTCTGATTTATTTCATAATAAGTTGAGGTCATATTTTTTTTAACTTTAGAAACTTCTTTTAAACAAAATTTTTGTTTTTTAATATTCCCTCGTTAAAAAATTCAACTTGAAATTAAAAAGAAAACCATAAATGCAGATGCATTAATTATTTATTGAAAACGTCAAAGGAAACCTTAAAGTACCCTTTATCGTTTTTCAGATTTACACTGAATTCCTTTTCACTTTTGTGGAATTTTATATGGTGATGTATATAATATTTTGATTAATACATATTATATTTAAGAAATTTTCTTAAGTTTAAAACAAATAGTTTATTTATGTGAATACTTATTTTTCAACGAAAATTTTATTTTTAAGAAGAAAAATCTGAATTTCTAAGTTATAAATAATATAATACGAAAAAGAAGTAATATTTTATCTTTGTTAGAGCAAAATTGTGCCAAAACAACAAATGGTACTCTATATGAATAATATATCATTGAGATAAAATTGCAATATATATTATCTAAATTTTAAATAACACTATGGGAGTAAAAACTAAAATGTTTTCATCAAATACATTCATTTAAAAATATATAGATATTAATCTATGTATGAGCATAAAAACATTACACTATGGCAATGTACATAAATAAAAAAATATATATATAATCAATTTTTTTTTATTCACAGGGGAAAATAATACTAACGCTACAGTTATTCATCTAAAATATTAACAATTGACTTTTGTAAATCCTGATGTAGCAAAAAAAACTCATTTTTACAACTTCTATAAAACATTTTCGTAATGAATCAATCAAATCTACGTATTTTATAACTAAACAATCGGCTGACAAATGAAAGTTCAGTGAAAATTCCAATGAAAGCACTTGCAAAATTTTAAGACAAGAATCTACATTTACTATATCATATGAAAAGTTATAATATTTCTCGATATCTCAGAAAAGGGATTATTTTTTATACCCATACTCACCTATGAATTCAGAATTGCAACAGTATATTTCTATAAAATAACTTTTCTGGGTGAACGAATAGTTTTTAGTTTCATAATGAGTTTTCTAGTTTCGAAAAGAGAACACCTTTTCATCTTAAGGTTGACATAAAAACGATTATTGTTGCCAGAATCCCGATGAAATTTCCGCTGTAAATCATCATTTTTCATGTTTCACGTCATAACATTTTTAGAAGATTAAATATAAGAGAATTTTTCACTATTTTTGTATACAATGAAAATTCTTTGCTATATTTCTCTATGTATTATACTTTTAGATTTTGGACGATTAAATTTTTAGTTTATTATATATTTTTTTGGTTTTCATTTTATTTTGAAAGAATTCTAGCATACTATTAAAAAAAATTCTGAGAGTGTCATTTTTGGAAAAAAGTGAACAAATATTTTATTATAACTCATCTGTTTCAGTAAGCTTTCATAAACAAAACAAGAAGAATTTTATGGTAAAAAAATTGGTTCAATTATGATTAAGGATTTAAATAAGCTATTTCAAATTCTTCCGCAAATTAAATTAACAATAAAATTGTTTTATATGTATGCTTGCAAATTTATCATTAAAAACATAACTCAAATTATTACTTTACAACCCAGGCAACAAAACTGCGTTGTTTTGCTGCCTGGATAAAGCAAGTTTTCCCCACTAACTTTATTCTAAAGTGTTCTTTTAACCTAAGTTGAATTTGATATTTGTTTAATAAAATTAATTATATTTTTATATTCTTCAATCTTCAAAGCAGCCTTCATTTACGTATTGACCAATACCATTTCATTAACCAATAATTATTGACCACTACTAATAACCATTCATTCCTCCAATTATACAGTATAAAAATGGAACTCATTAGCAATTTTTTTTTCACTAAATCATGCTAAGCTAGGGGTTCCCAACCTTTTTGCACATGCGTACCACTTGACTTTTTGAGAAATTTTGGCCAGACCTGAAATATTTTAATAAACGTACAATATTTACTCTTCTAAAAGTGTTGAAAGGCTTTTTGAATCAAATTCCTGTGCAAACTTCATATTCAATGTTAAGATATTTGTATATTTATAACATGCTTATACTAATGAACTATAAATAAAAATATTAAAATAGTATTAATTTCCAGTTTTATTTTATTACCTATATTTCAAAAAACATACAAATAAAAATATAGTACAAACTCACCATAAAACTAATCATCATACAAATAAACTTGTATAGTATTAAGTTCGAAACTGGTTGTTTGCTTGTGATTAAAATATAAACATTAGGAGTAATACGACTTATTTTCACTCTTAAGTCCTCTTCAACACTTATTCTCCTTCTTTATCTATTTTTTATGTACGCGAGTTAAGAAAATCAGCTCTCGCACAAGAGAAACTCGTATAAATGGCATCAAAAAGAACACCGGAGGATCATACTAGGTTTTACTTCCAATCCAGATGTTAAAAGATTTCTCTTTAAAATAATGTTAATGGTTTTTTTTAATGAGTAATATGTTTGCCTGCTCACTGCTCATCCGCACAGAAGCTATTAATAGCACCATGTTGCTCACATGACTCACGCGTACAACCTGAAATTTTACCGAGTACCACCAGTGGTACGCGTACCACCGGTTGGGAACTCCTGCCCTAAGCAAATCTATCCTAAATCAGTTGTTCATAATACATCGATGACAGCAATATCACCATGCAAAGTTTTCACTCAATCCAACTGTTTCATCTATCGCATGATTAGTCTAATACCGAAAGAGCCCCAGATAATTGGAAACTATACCACGGGCAATGAGGCATAGAAAACAATTGCTGATCTCTATTGAGCTTTGGTTTAGTGTGTCCATGCGATAGATATTTAGTGCCTCCCGAATTGCCCTCAGCTCACAGGTGAAGTTAGAGGCAATGTTTCCCGCACCAAATTTGCCCTGGTGAAACACACCATCTGAAGTAGTTAAAAACACCCCAGCACCCCCGTTGGTGATGGTTTTGTCAGAGGAGCCATCTGATTAATCAATTCTACGTATTTTATAATTAAACAATCGGCTGACAAATGAAAGCTCAGTGAAAATTCCAATGAAAACACTTGTAAAATTTTAAGATAAGAATCTACATTTACTATATCATATAAAAAGTTATAATATTTCTCGATAACTCAGAAAAGGGATTATTTTTTATGCCCATACTCACCTATGAATTCAGAATTGCAACAGTTTACTTCTATAAAATAACTTTTCTGGGTGAATGAATAGTTTTTAGTTTCATAATGAGTTTTCTAGTTTCGAAAAGAGAACACCTTTTCATCTTAAGGTTGACATAAAAACGATTATTGTTGCCAGAATCCCGATGAAATTTCCGCTGTAAATCATCATTTTTCATGTTTCACGTCATAACATTTTTAGAAGATTAAACCTAAGAGCATTTTTCACTATTTTTGTATACAATGAAAATTCTTTGCTATATTTCTCTGTGTATTATGCTTTTAGATTTTTTACGATTAAATTTTTAGTTTATTATATATTTTTTTGGTTTTCACTTTATTTTGAACGAATTCTAGCATACTATTAAAAAAATTCTGAGAGTGTCATTTTTGGAAAAAAGTGAACAAATATTTTATTATAACTCATCTGTTTCAGTAAGCTTTCATAAACAAAACAAGAAGAATTTTTATGGTAAAAATATGGATTTAATTATGATTAAGGATTTAAATAAGCTATTTCAAATTCTTCCACAAATTAAATTAACAATAAAATTTTTTTATATGTATGCTTGCAAATTTATCATTAAAAACATAACTCAAATTATTACTTTACAACCCAGGCAACAAAACTACGTTGTTTTGCTGCCTGGATAAAGCAAGTTTTCCCCACTTACTCTATTCTAAAATGTTATTTTAAATTAAGTGGAATTTGATATTTGTTTAATAAAATTAATTATATTTTATATTCTTCAATCTTCAAAGCAGCCTTCATTTACGTATTGACCAATACCATTTCATTAACCAATAATTATTGACCACTACTAATAACCATTCATTCCTCCATTATACAGTATAAAAATGGAACTCATTAGCAAATTTTTTTTCACTAACTCATCCTAAGCCAGGGGTTCCCAACTTTTTTGAACATGCGTACCACTTGACTTTTTGAGAAATCTTGGCCTATCACCAGTCCTGAATATTTTAATAAACGTATAATATTTACTCTTCTAAAAGTGTTCAAAGGCCTTTTGAATCAAATTCCTGTGCAAACTTCATATTTAGTGTTAAGATATTTGATATTTATAGCATGCTTATACTAATGAACTAAAAATAAAAGTATTAAAATAGTATTAATTTCCAGTTTTATTTATTACCTATATTTCTAAAAACTTACAAATCAAAATATTGTACAAGCTGCCCATAAAACTAATTATCTTACAAATAAACTTGTATAGTATTAAGTTCGAAACTTGTTGTTTGCCTGTGATTAAAATTAGGAGTAATACGATTTATTTTCACTCTTAAGTCCTCTTTAACACTTATTCTCCTTCTATGTCTATTTTTTATGAACGCGAGTTCAGAAAATCAACTCTCACACAAGAGAAACTCGTATAAATGGCATCAAAAAGAGCACCGGAGGATCATACTAAGTTTTACTTCCAATCCAGATGTTAAAAGATTTCTCTTTAAAATAATGTTAATGGTTTTTTTTAATGAGTAATATGTTTGCCTGCTCACTGCTCATCCGCACAGAAGCTATTAATAGCACCATGTTGCTCACATGACTCACGCGTATAACCTGAATTTTACCGAGTACCACCAGTGGTACGCGTACCACCGGTTGGGAACTCATGTACTAAGCAAATCTATCCTGAATCAGTAATTCCATAATACATCAATGACAACAATATCACCATGCAAAGTTTTCACTCAATCCAACTGCTTCATCTATCGCATGATTAGTCTAATACCGAAAGAGACCCAGATAATTGGAAACTATACCACGGGCAATGAGGCATAGAAAACAATTGCTGATCTCTATTGAGCTTTGGTTTAGTGTGTCCATGCGATAGGGCTTGGATAATATCGTGCAATTACACGTGTAGGATGAGATGAAACAGGTGGTGATGTTGTGTCATGTCATTTATTGTTGGAATGTTTATTGGAAGTACTTAACATGGACATTTTGAGACATGGGAAAGGGCTGTATTGAGCGAGGTTTGTAATAATATTTTCGTATGCACCGGTTACTGATATTTGCCGAGTTGTTTCTACTCAACTCAATTAACTCTTGATAGTTTGTTGGTGTTGATGGAGGGGTAAATCGCAAAAAAAATATAGTGAATGGCGAAATTATAAACATGTAATAATGGTTATCCCAAATCTATAGATCTTTATCGGATAATTTAGTCAATTCCTTAGAAAATATATTCCCGAGTATTAGTATATAATCTCGAAAATAAAAGAGTTGGAAATCAATAGATATTAAAATCATTTATTATTTAAAAGCATGAAAAACCGATTTAAGGATTGTAAGTATCTGTTCAAACGCTTTTCTAATAGAAATCCCTAAAGACACAACACCCAATTTGAACGTAAAACACATAATCAAAAACAAATTGCCAATACTTCAAACCATACCTTCAACACTATGACTGAATAAACTCTTTATCAGTCCCAAAAGTAATTTCTGATTCATCAATTAAAAAGTGTGTAAATTATCAAAGTTGAGATACCAGTTTTATTGATGTGTGTCATTTAATTAGTTTTGTAATTTTAAGGAACAGTATAAGAATCACATTCAATATAAAGTTTCCCTATTGAATTTTAAAATCAATTTTATCACTAGACACTCCTTGTGAAGAATTCTATCGTTTTACTAGATGATTTCTGCAGAAATGATTTTGTAAATTCATTCATTTGAAATAAACAGGCTATGATTGATAATGATTTATCTGTTTGATAAAATAATTAAATTACAGCCAATCTCTATTCATTTGTGAATGGTCGATTAATGACATAGTTAAATGGCTGATTTTGTTAAAGCCAAGCGATTGCACACGTCGATTCGCACTGACAGACATTTCTTAAATGTTAAATTTAACGTAATGTAGGGGGTTGTTAAAAATCTGCTTGGTTAAATGAAATAACCAGGTTATAGGAAATATTAAAAATAATTGAGTTATTATTTTGTATTAATTTGAAAAATAATTGTAAACATACTTGCAATTTAGATATAAGTTCAAAACTGCGATACTTAAACCAATAGCCCCCTCATGTAGTCTATCAAGATTGGAGATTTACATTGTATATAATAAAGCAAATATATATTTTTAAGTAAGCTAATTTGATTTCTATAAACGCTCATGCAAAACCCAGCTTTTGTCTATGATTTAAAAGGACTTCTATTCTATCCAATCCCTCTATCCATCCCCCCCCCCCCCCTACCAGTCTTTTTTTACCCCAAACACGCAAAGAAAAGCTTAGCTAGAACCAAAAAAAAAAACCTCTCATTCAATGTTGATAATAAAAGGATCTAGAAAATAAAAAAAAACTCTCGCTTGTGTGCTTGATCAGAGACCCGCTTATAAGCCTCGTCAAGACAGACACAGAAAGAGTTTTACTGTCACAGAGAATGGAAGTACACCCAAAGTGAGGCGGGAATCGAACCCGCACCCGTTGCAGCGCGCAGTCTGCTGGCCTGCGATGCTAACCCCTCAGCCATCCGGACCACATGCAAAAGACTACTACAGTTAAATGAGGATCTGCAGTTTACTATCCGAAATCTGAGAACGATAAACAACAAACCCACATAATATTTTGTATGTGTTAAATCTATTTACACACATTATAAAAAAAATAGTTAACTAATGGACGAAACAAGTTTCTTATGTTCTATTAATGTACCGAATATTGTTGCTCTGCGTTATTTGTTTAGGTTAAGTTAAAACTTTACTGAATATATTTTGCTTCGATTCGTTTTTTTTTTCTATATTCGCCATACTGTTTTGAAGATACAAGAAATTTGTGACTGCTTAGAACAAATCTGACAAAAGGAAAATACCTACTAAGTTTGTAAACTTAACTTAACAAATGTTTGTGAATAGTACACTCCACCATAAAAACTATATAAAAAATAAAAAAAAAAAACCTATATCTATATTACACTTAACAAACGAATATTCTTGTTTAGAGAAACAAATGCAGTAAACTCCCGATTATCCGCGGGTGGATTATCCGCTTTGCGGATTATCCGCGGACTACAATCTCCCTACATTTTTACCCCAGCAAAAATAATAATTTAACAAAACGCAGATAAATGAAATGTATCGGTTTCAACTGTTTCAAAACTTTTCGGAAGAATGCATTTCAAGAACTACGAACACATTCAAAGAACAACTAATACATTTAACTTAAATAACTAAGAATACATTATAAGAACAACGAATACATTACAATAAGAATGACCATAGGAAACCTGATGTGTGCCATAATGTGTTCGGCTAGGAGCAAATCACGTGCAGATATTTGATGAAAAGCGTCACTTGTTAATTAAACTGCCCACGATTTTAACTGAACTGTATTGCGTGATTTGGATAGTTCGTTTTCGTTTCTCACTTATTTCGCAACTATGTACAACTGATTAAAAAGAAAAGGATTCACTAAAAAACAAATGTGTTTGCAGTATTGCATAGAAGAACAGTGAGACATTTTGAAGCAAAAGAATAAACTCTTACAATTTGCATCCACATCCAACAGTTCAACCTCTTTGACTAAATGAAAAAATATGACAGCCAGCAGATGAACATTTAATGCAGCTTTATTAAAATTTGTGATCCCTATTTTATTTCTTTACTATTTTTCTATTTTTTCATTATATTTTCCTCACTTTTGCGGATTATCCGCGAATTCGCTTATCCGCGGATGCCGCGCCACCCAATTACGCGGATAATCGGGAGTTTACAGTTCCAATAAATACCAACGAGACTGTTTTTCTTTCAACCAAAGGCGGCAACAAAAAGGCGTGTCAAAATAAAAAAAAAATCTTTCACCAAGAGTAAAGTACAATACTGCTCATTTCTTCACATAATCACTTTGACGACTAAAGAATTTTTCAAATCTGTAAACAAGCTTTGAAATACTTTCTTCATAAAATGAAGCCACCAAGTGAGAATTGATAAACAGAAATTCATCGATTAATGAATAGTATGGAGACACCTTTATGAGTGATAGCGTTGTTTGTGAATGCTGTTGAAAATTTAAAGGTGGTGAAATGATGTTCTTGAAGAAGGAGACCAATGAAGGAAATCTGTCACTACAGACGGCGTTATTCAGCGAGTTGACCAAGTGTTTAGGGAGACTCGAAGGTTTACCAGAAGTGAATTATCGATTAGCGAAGTGGCTTGGATTGTAGCGTTTCCAAATTTACGTTGAGCTCAAAGAAATCGTCATAACTCCCTTCAAATCATTAACGGCTACTATTTTAAGAAGAGGGTATTTCAAAACTTGTTTACAGATGTGATAAATCCTTTAATCGTGAAGGTGATTATGTGGAGAAATAAGCAGTATTGTACATTACTTTTGCTTTTAAAAAAAATCTTCTTTTTTTGTATTTTTAAGTGACTCGTCTTTTCGTTACAGCCTATTGGAGAATGAAAAAGAAAACAGCAATGGTATATGGTTTTTGTAAATGGACACTTTTGAAAAAATGCTTGTCAAAGCACTTTTCAAAAACTTTCATAAAGATCTGTGGCAAATCCTAAATGACTGCAATTTTGCAGAATTTTGTCGTAATGAGCTTTATAATTTAGCTCATAGGTCGTTTAAAACTTGCCACAATGTTGTCTTGCTTAATGAGCGAGCACTCGCGATTTTAACGACAATAACACTTGAACCTATAGAAACACAAAATAAGTTACAATAGCGATAAATAAATCCTTGTCTTCAAATCACGTGACCGTTTGCTCAAAAATAAATGAAGATGGCTAGATTTGAATCACCGGGTAATAAAATATAATGAAGCTGTGTAAAAATAAAGATAAGGAAGCAGTAAAGCAGCTTAAGTTAGGTTAGTTAGGAACAGGATAAGTCAAATTATTGTCACACTAAAATCAAACTGGGCGCGAGGTGATGATTTTAGTCAGGGAAAAACCTTTAGTTTTAAAGACGTTAGAATTGTTTGGCCTGCTACACAATATATTAAAGCGTAAATTAAAACTTCCTGAAATTCAGTCAAAAGTGAACATTGAACATTATGCACTACAATTCATTAGTATATCATTACCATGTGAATTACTTACTAAAATGGAGCACCCCCCGTATTCAATTACCGCAAATGTTAGTGTGCAAACCTATAAAAAAACTTACAACAACATGTAAAATTTCCGTGTTACAATTATCTAAAATTTAGTCCAACCTAACTTTGTTCCTTTCTAGAAAAACATCATAAAAATATCTTTCAAATGTTCTTTTATTCTTAAGTGCGTGTTTCGTTTTTGACCTTCTACTGGGAGTATAAAGCCTGTAGTAATACAACATACAACAGAGATGGAATAGAAAAGTTTTCTAAGCGTGAATCAAAACCTTAGTTCTTTTATTAAGTTCAACTGAAATGAAATTGGTTTTCAAGAGTGAAAAGTCCTTTCAGTAATATTGAGAACGCGGAGTGATGTATTCGTTTCGCTTTAATATAAAATCCTTTCCTGTATTTCCCACAATTTTTGTTAAAAATAACGCTATTTCAAATCACCTTAAGCAAATCTCTGGGATAAAACAATTCATTAAAAGTTCTCAAATATATTGAGTAAGAGTTTCATAAAATAAGGAAGGAAATGTGAATTTCAATTTTCAAAACTAATTCATTTTATTTTTATCTGGCAATAAGCTTGAGTGTGCAAATAAGAGCATTTTAATTTCAGTAAACTAGTAAGTAGTATTTATTAAATAGTATTATTATATGATATTGCAAAAACCAATTTAAAATAACTTACATCAAGTTAAATAGTGATTATATATCAGTTTCTCAAACAATAACAAATTTAAAAAAAATTGTATTTTACCCATACAATAATAAGATTGAGTAAAAGTTGTTTAGACAAAATCATGCATCTCATTAAAAAATAAAAATAATTATTCAAAATATAAAAAACAGAATTGCTTCGTAGTACACATTGTCTAATTAATTAACTATTCACTTTCTTTATAGTTTTCTTTTTTAAATGAAATAAATAATTAAGTCTAAAAAATTTCAATTTTAAAGTGGATCTAGTCGAAGAGGCCGATTAAGCGTCAATATTTATTGATTATAAACGATGTGAAAACTGAAACCATACAACTAAATTATTAAATGCTATCGAACAAATATTTTAACCTATTTAAATTCCATGCGCTATATTAAAATTAATGTATTATAATTTTAAAATAACTACTTTATTTATTGTTTAAAGTGTCCCTTAAAACATTTTAACCGTTTATGTTTTTTTTAGAAAACTCAAACCATATACTCAATCTAAACTTTTATTTCAGCAAATAGATTCTCCAAAAAAATCGCTGTAAAGCTTTTTGATACCTCGTGGGAAAGTATGTGGAGCTTGTGAATATTTAAGGATGCTTCTCAATTTTTGAGCAACCTTTGCAAATATTTTGGAAATCTTAACTGCGCCGTAAGGCGAAGAAAGTCTCAGCATTTTGTTCAGTCTTAAATCCTTTGGGAAAACGCAATCCTAAAGTACTTTTACCTCCAATGGGAAGATAGAGAATCTACCTACGTTCATGATTTTATAGCATAAAATGTTTGTTGAAGTGTTTCTTGAAACAGTAGCTGTTAGTACTTTCTGTCTGCACTTTTGTTTGTCCATGATTTGTTTATAAAAAGAGTTTATTCACTTAAATAACTTTGTATATAAAAAATGTAAGATGTACATTTTATTCAATTGATCAAAATATAGTGTATCGATACTCTTAGGTATTTTTAAAAAATAAGGTAAATTATTTTTTAAAAAAAACTGCGAAACTTAAATTTTAAAGTTTAGTAAAACATGTGGAAAATTTAATAGGTGTGGTGTTGGTAAACTCTCAACCCTTGAAATGTATATTCAATGTCTCCACAGGTGAATAATCAATTAAAAAGTGGTTGAATTATTATTACACTAAAATCAAAACTCCTCTTCGCAACAACCCGTTAGGGGGCCAAGACCTGCCATGCCCATTCCAACTTAGTTGACCAAGGGCTCTGGGATGCCAGGCCGCCAAAGCTGGGTTAATTGCCGAAAGATTAGATCGTTTGCAGTGCTTAGTACTAGTCCGTGTTTAGCTCCAGTAATAAGCAAGCTCCTGTGCGTAAATCAAGATCAATGATTTATTTGTGAGTTAAACATATGAATTACATATCTACGAGGGGAGACACATCTAGGTAAATGGACGCTACGCAGCGACAGGGATAAATTAGAGGATCACCTGAGGTCAGAGTTTGCGTTATGCTTGGTCGGAGTTGCGGACATCTTTGTCGAGGGGAACGCTGTATTGGCACAGGGGCTCTCTCCGAGAACGGAGGCTGTAGATTGGAAACCCACTGGTGGTGATGAAGTTTCCCGCGGTCCGAGAAGAGGTTAGGGAATGGAGCCCGTGCACTGTAAAAAAACCCTGTTGTTTTTACAGTTAAAAACTGTCAACTTTGACGCCAGTTAATAACTGTTTATTTTACAGTTTAAAACTGCAATTTTTTACAATTTAAAACTGCAATTTTTTACAGTTTAAAACGGTAATTTTGACAGGGAGAAACGGTTAATTTAGCAGTTTTTCCTTGCTAAAATAAAATACCCTGTACTAGCCCTCGTAACCAAGTGACTACTTTATCGCAGGCGGCACAGTATTGGGCTCGCATGCAAGAGGCTCCTGGAAGAGGTATAGATCTGGCCCGGTTTTGATCCAGGAACCTCTTGTGTACGAGTCCAATACTGATCCACCAGCGACGAAGAAATTACTCGGTCGTGAGGGCTAGTATTGGGTATTTGTGAGTAAGGATGATTTCAATCACGTGACTCTTTGCACATCTAATTCAACAGTTTTTCCCTGCTAAAAAAATAGTTTCTCCCTGTTAAAATTACAGTTTTCCTGTAAAAAAATACAGTTTTAAACTGTGAAAAATTTCAGTTTTTAACTGTAAAATAAACAGTTATTAACTGGCGTCAAAGTTGACAGTTTTTAACTGTAAAAACAACAGGTTTTTTTTACAGTGTGGCAAGACTCGGACGCTCAGAATGGGAGATGGAGAGAGGAGTCAAACTGCCATGATCTTACGGGGTTAGTAGGTTCTTAATCTAAATAAGACATCCACTAGTGAGAAAGTATTACGGTTATTTATTATTATTATTTATGAAATCATGAATATTATAGTAATCATTCATTATAAAGCAACACATCTATACAGGGCCGGATTTCTAAATAGGCTGAGTAGGCTGTAGCCTAGAGCGGCAAAATTTTGGGGGCGGCAAATTTTACCACCAATTAACGCGGTATTTGGCAATAAATTTTTTTAATGAATATAACAATATTTTTAAGAAAGAAAACAAATTATATACATTGAAATTAATGCGTAAACCGTAAACTTAATAAGTAGCAAACATGGCCTCTGGGAATGTAATTGCACTCCCCCCCCCCCCCCCCCCCCATTTGGAAGTTGAAAGAAAAATTGTAGAACAGTTTAAGAAATTCTCCTGTTATTTCGCTTTCAAAAAAGAATGTAAAGGTACGTAGATAACTGTAATACAAATGTAGACAGAAAAAAAATAGTCAAGAAAACTATATCTGAGATATCTTAATACAACGGAAACGGGGGAAAAAACACCATTCAGACGCCAAACAAAAAAAAGCAGTTTTTTTTATTCAGTTTTCTTTTGCTATCAATATAAAAAAAAGAATATTAGGTCTGGTCGATATGGAGCCATCTAGTCCAATGATGTAACAACTTAGTTCTTACCCAGATCTTCTTCGAAGTTTACTGTTTTTTTTTTTTTTTTTTTTGTATTTACATAAGAATTTCAGCGTAATTTTTGTTTTTGCATTATAATTCTGAAGAGATCAGTAAAAGTAGGCGTCATTGTAATTAGATTGTACTTTATTTTCGTATCAATTTAATAAGCTTTGAATGTGTATCACATTGTTCAATGTAAGTAATTTTGTTGAACAGAAGTGCATATCGTCGATTAAGAGCTATTATAGTTTTAAAGCGCAGTGCGCATTGGAAAGCAATATGAGTGTCGTTGCTGGTTGTTCTACCACATCAGTTACACCTTGTGCGACCACGGTAAGTAAGGATAGCCGACCCGGCAGTGCAACGGTTAGGAAGCTATCCTTTGGAGCCTCTTTGTGAGGGTTCGAATCCCGTTCGGGCATGGATGTTTGTGTTTGTCCAGTATATGCGGAGAATTTGCTCGTTAAATCAGTTGGGTCCAAAAGTCCTGTGGGCGGTCATTGCGCATTTTCCCGCGGGTACAGATCCCTTGGAGACTATTTCCTTCCCCTCCAGGGACATGTCTAAATTGTGGAAGTGGCGCGCGATAGACGGCAGCATCTGTCGCGTATGCGTGTGTATTGTGTCTGCCTTACTTGACGAAGGGTTATAAGCGGATCTCTGACCAAGCACACAAGCCTGAAAATATATGTCTACCAACCTAACAACCATTAAGGGAGGATAGTATAAGTGTTCAGCTATCGGGGGGGGGGGGGGGGGGGGGGGAATGAAAATATCCGATTTCTATCACTCTATCTTCTAATTATTTCTATCGTATTTCAAACAAACATATTTTCTCTCTTTTATTTTTATATTCGTTGTGGTAATTTAAACAGCTTATACCTCCCTATTTTGCAGCTAGCCAGCTTAGGTAGAAAGGTTCCGAAGGTTGAAAATTTTGTTACAGGGGCGGCAAATCGATAGTAGCCTATAGGCGGCAAATCTTTAAATCCGGCCCTGCATCTATAGAGGATCCCAGGACTAACCAGCTAGTTTTAATCGGCTTAATGGGAGTTAATTGTACCTGATTTACTTCGCAACTGAGACTCGCAAAGTGTCATCTCGGCTAGGCATAGGGCGATGAGGAAGCTATAAGGATTAGTCGGCTAGGCAAGGCTAGGCGAGAGGGCTCCGGGAGTGCAGACTCTCATTGATGGTGATTTGCAGGTAGGGACTCTGGAATCGGGATAGCATGAAGTTGGGTCATATCATCGGAAGCCGGACATTGGAAGGTATCGCTGATCAGCTTTGGCATAGAGAGTGGGATATTTTGCATTGATATTCATCAATGCCGTGTCTCTGAAGTTCTCTCGTTCCACTTCCCACATTTTACGTCAGCATCCTTGGATGCCAAACTCAGGCCCTCCTCCATTGCTCTCATTCGTTAGCTGGGGGTCAAGGGGTCAGTTATGCAAATAACTCTTCCTCCTCGTGTGTTGTTATTGGGTATTGGGGGTACTCCTCACTCCTTCCTTATTTTATATTTCCAGACTTTCTGTCTCTCAGCACCTTCCTCCCCTCATTGCTAGGTTGCCATATCCTGCCTGCTGGTTTGCCACATTTGGCATGACCTGTCTATAGTCTTTGATATTGACTGTGTCACAAACTTTGCAGTCCATCGAGACAGAGCAATTAATTGTCTTGTTTGCGTTTTAAGCAGAATGCAAGGAAAATGGGAACGACAGTATAATCAGCCAACTGATTATGTGGGATCATGGAATGAGCATAAAATTCAGTCTGATCCTGTCTTTTAATGATCCCTTTCAAAGTCAACCAGGCGGCTCTTCTTGCCCAATTGTCAATCAAGGGATCCACAAGTCCCTCATTCATCGAGGAATGGTTCTGAACTCTCCTCTTTTCCGCATAGATTGAGGGAATAGCCAGTAGCGATACTCTGTCCCTAACCTACCACTTGCAATTAACAGATATGGTGACTCATGTTTGACATGTAACTCAAAGTAAAGGGTCAAGATGTCAAGTGGGGAATGTCACCTTGGCACAGGCCTATGCCCTGGTAAGGAGGTCAGCCTCATGTGGAACTCCCAGTGTTTAGTTACCACACTTAATAATACACACGGAATACATTTTAACAATGTATTTTCATTTTGAAAACTGTTACATAACAATTGTACACATTTTAGTTAGGAGAGCCAAATATTTTACAAGAAACGCCTGAATAATGAAGTACAAACACATCAACAAAAACAGAAAATAATTTGTCTTCGAGTTTAATCTATCTCTCCGTTTAGTTCAATTAAAAAAAAAACCTTTTAAAAGTGAAAAAAGCAATTTGCTCTGAAATTGACATTTCATTTAATTCGATTTTTTAAGTGAGTTTCCAATGTGTCTCAAATAATATCTTCAACTTCTTCTAAATCATTAAGGTATGTGAATGCTTGTAGGAGTATGAAAACTGCAGTTTCTTTAAATATGGAAAATGCATTTTTTTTCTATGGTTCTCTAGTAATTTGGCCTTTACAGATGTTGTTTTTTCCATAGAAACTGTATTTGAGTTAAGTTTCTTTCCCACATATCAAAAAAGCTTCATTTTGCTTTTAATTAAATAATTTTGATAAAGTTTATTTCAGATTATTGCATATTTATAGAAAAAAACACCTTTTAAACAACCAAAATGAAGACATCTAATAACATTCGCCTTATTTACATAAAGGGTACTTATTTGTCATTTGCTGCCTATTCAGTTGATTAACGTATTGTCTTTTTGCAAAAATGACAGTTGTTAAAACATGAAATAATAATTTAACTTGAAATTGTTATAAATATCTAATGCATGACCTAATTTATGAATAATTAACCATTCAACAAACTCTTAAAGAAGGTTTTGATTCTATTTTATAGTGGTTTATTTACACAACTCCCCATTGTAAAAATTTAGTGTTACGTTACTCGAGCTTCTTATGCGGTGTAACAAAATCGAAATGAGATAAGGAGCTAACTCAGAATTAATAGAAATAGCAAGTAAAATGCCGAAACATGGCATCGTATTAAACGTTTAAGTTAAAATAGCCTTATTTAGTCATGTTGAAACATCATTTAGGAAGTGATTTACAATTATTAATCTAAAGAAGTGTTCATTAAAAACTATAAGCTCAAAATTGAATTCATTGCCATTTTATTTTATTGCACTGTCGATACTTTTGTAATCTAAATAGATCTAATGTATGCTGAAATTAAAGAAAAGTATTTTGCATACTTGGAACATTAATAATGAGTTTATTAGAAGTGCGGGGTTTTACAAAATCATCTATGCCAAAGACTAGAATAGAGACTATTTCAAACAAGTAAATTGATATTATAGGAATAGAAATAATTTTTGAGGAGGCATATTAACTTTGTGAAAATAAAAACACTGCTTGAAATGCTAACCAAAATATGGAATAAAACAATACAATAAATAATTACAAACATAAACATACAAAACTTAGAAGAGATTCTAGTAAAGAAAAAAAATATGTGGAAATAAACACTATACTAACACCTACTGTAACAACAAAGATAAGTAGACAAAAATTCAGTCCTTAGAAAATCCTGAGAAACTCACTTTTTTTCTTGTCCGAATGCCTCATTTGTGTTCTAAAAGCAAGTGTTCTAACCATTCTATTTTATTATGCTCATTTTTTTTCCCTAAAGGTTTATGCACAAAAATAAAATACTGAAATTAAAAGTGTGTTTATATAATTTAAGTTTTCCCGAATATTCTAAACTAACGTTATTCAATTAAAGTTGATATGCTTTGCCCTTTACTATGAACGTAATATTAACTTCAAGATTAAAAAGTAATCCTTTTAAATTATAATATTTTTTTAAATAAATATAAATGTTTAGAGTAATGAAAACTATAACAAATTTCAATTTATGTAAATGCATTTCTTGTCATTTGTTATCTTACCAAATAACTAAAATTTAAATTTGGTATATTCACAAAATGAAATACCACATTACAACTTATTACGGTCAGAAATCAAATACATTTGTCCTTATTTTTAATTAAATAAAATTATACGCATTACCCTAATATCATATTTTCAGCTTGTTTATGAAAGTTAATATATTTACAATTTTTGTGAAAAGACAAATTTTTTTACTAAAGTTTTGTTACAAATTCTCTTATAAACGTGCTTACCTGAACTCAAGTTCACTGTATTTGAGGTTAAAAAGTAATGATTTGTAACCAAAAATATCGGCTCGAGAATATTCTATGAAAAATTAACAACCGAAAGACGAAATTCGCCAATAACAGCATTTTAATTTTGGCTTTGCGAAATTTACTTTTTCTAATTGAATTTCATTTAATATTTAAAATTATATTTTATAGAAAACTTGTCAACATAAACAAATCTATTGAGATCAAAGCAAATCGTAATATTAGAATTTATTGCTACCCACCTAAATATCCATTTAAATAAATTCGAGCATGTTTAATTATTTTGAGGGCAGCCCTAAATTGTGGGTAATGCGTCCCCTTAAATCTTGAACATTCTCCCTTAAAATTTCAATAAACGTTACATGCAGTCACATTCAATGTTTTGATTGGAAATTTAAAATGAATCCGTTAAGTGCACTTTAGCCGTTCTCGAATTTGTACTCAATTTCATAATGAAAGGATTGAATTAAAGTTCCTCACAATTAATATTTTATTGAAATTAAGTAGCATATTGCGTATTTTACGAAATTTATACAAAATTTGGAAATAAAAATTTGAGGAAATAAATTTCAAGTATACTCATTTTAAAATTATATTAAAATCTACAATTTATGCGACAAAATATTAAGCCATGTAAGACTCACAACTCACAAGTAAAACAATTAGGCTCTAGAACTATTACTATTAATCCAAACGAACAACAATTGACTTTTTCTAATCTCGAAATCGCGTTTTGCATTGCATTAACGGATGGTTAGGAATTGAGGATTCACAATTCGTAAGAGTCAATTATTACTATTTTGAATTAATAATAATTGTGAATAATGTTGCTTTTTTACTTGCGAGTTAAAAAAAGATAATATATTGTTGTAAAATTTAAAAATAGCGATCTACCTTTATGTTCTCTCTCAAAGGTAATGATATTTCTCGATATCTAGTATGAAGAATTATTATTTATTTTTATTATTTACAATCGAATTATTACGAGTTAATCATCTAACAATAATAACAGTATGTAAAATTTAAAAATAGCAATCTACCTTTATGTTCTCTCGCAAAGGTAATGATATTTCTCGATATCTAGGGTGAAGGAATTTTATTTATATTTATAATATACACCAACGGATACAGAATTGAAAATATATAATTCTATGAAATAACTTTTCTGGTTAAGCGAATAGTGCTTAGTTTCATAATGAGTTTCCTAGTTTCAAAAAGATAACAGCTTTCATCTTAAGGTTGACATAAAAACGAAAACTGTTGCCAGAATCCTGATGAAATATCCCCTGTATACATCATTTTTCATGTTGTATGTCATAACATTTTTGGAAGATTAAACCTACAAGCATTTTTCAAAATTTTTGTACACAATGAAAATTCTTTTCAGCATTTGCTATATCAAAAGCAGAAAAGAATTTTCATTGTATCTTTTATGCTTTTAGTTTTTACATTACATTTTTATTACTATATTCTGTCTTTTAGCTTCTTTCTTTATTTTTTATTTATAATATTCTGGCAAACTAAAAAAAAATAAAGCGGTTCTCTGAACAAGCACATAAGCTGGAATATATATGTATCATACCATTTTTTAAAAAATAAAGAAAAAGCTGATGGATAATTTTTGAAAATAATATACAGACATGTTTAATTTCATTATGACTCCCTTTTATGAGGAAGAATTCATAAACAGAAAAGCAGTTTCTTTCATAGTAAATGTAACAATTACTCTCAAAATACAACGTTTCGGTTCTTTTTTTAAATCGATTTACTTATGATAGGGATTTAAATCCGCTAGTTTAATTTCTTACGCAAAATTATAAGCAATAAATTTATTTTCTATGTATATTTATAAATTGAGCAATAAAATATATAACCATAAAACTTTGATTTTTAACCCAAGCAATAAAACTGTGTTGTCTAGACGTAGTTTTGACGTTGAATAAAAATATATGCAATCAATGCAACATGTTTACAGTGTTGAAACGCCAGACTTTCGTCAATGAATGCAATGCACATTAGAATGTTACTTTTTATCATTCTTGTTTTAAAGAGCATTTGAAGTAGTTTATAACTAAAGAAAAGAGTCGTGTAGGAAACAAATACCGTCCCATGCCGAAAATCAAATAATGGCCATATGAGCCTGGTCAAGTGACGAGGTCGACACCTGAGCGGGCACCCAACGGAACTTCGAGCGACATAGTACGCTGACGCCATAGGGGCTTTGGATTCCTTAGATTTAACGAGCACGTCTGTCCTAGTGTACTCGGGCCCATCCGTCACGAGTTGGAATTTTCTTTTCTTTCCAGTACATATATCCGATTTATAGGATGACTGGCAGTAGGTGGGATTCGAACCTGAGAAGGTTGAATCCTAAGGCCCCTGATGCCTTAACCTCTCGGCCACGGACGGGCCTAGCCATTTTACAAGGATTTCATTGTGTCTACAAGAATTAAAGATGTATCTTTGAAGTAATATTGATAGTCATTTTCCAAATCAGCATATTAAAGTTAGTGAGTGTAGTGTAATCCTTTCCGGCTGCCTATTTCTAGCCTCCATTAGGAGCTTTAACACAGCCAATAGCTCCTCGTAATTATATTAAAGTTTGAAACATGGTTTTAACTGGTGTTGGGGTCGTAAGTAAAAACAGAAATACTGAATAAAAATAAATTCTTTCTTAAGTTTCTATTGGAAAATCGCGTTGAGATCGAGCACTGTTCTAATAGGAACAATGTTCAAATGAAGAGCTTAAGGAACTAAGACACCTCAAACAAGCCAATTGACAATTCGCAACAGAGCTATATTTTTTTCGTTTGGTTTTAGAAATATGTATTATGTAACCAAATATTTAACTGCAGAGGAACCAAATGTTATAAATAACTGTGGTATGAAAGTCCAATTTTACTTTCTTGCTGAAATATTAATTTGAAACCCCATTGCAAAATCACAGAAATAAATACAAAAACTTATCTTATGTTACCAAACTATTTAACCGCATTAAAATGAAATAAAAAACGATTTTTCATGAACATATAAACTTTAAAATATTATTTTAATTAAAGTTATTGTTGTAATTTTGCATTTATTCAATATGGTCAAAGTGTGTTTTGCCACTGCCAGGAGTCCACCGTCCACCAGAAAACAGCGTTGATTTAACAAGGAAATTGTAAGTTTTTCCTGCAAATTTTATATGTTCTAAAAAGATTTCTTTTAAGTTAGCACTTATTTTTAGGCAAAAAATTCTTTAAAAGCATTACACAACAAACATTTCAAAACTATATATTTTTTTATTCTGAAATACGGTCTTCATCTGAGTTTTCCTTACTATCGAAATAGAATGAGAAAGTTTCTCATTATCAGAATTACTTTATCCTTACTAAATAAGCCCAAAACAAATCAGTCCAAAACCAACATATTCCAAACACATCAATAACAATAATACTACCATTAATATGGGCCTGCCATATAAATGGAATTGCTTCTTCTGTATGACAGTGTTGGTAAGTAAATAAATATAAACCGTTTCACTACAACCGACCGCAATGTCTATCGCATTATTAGTCTTAAGTAGAAAGAAACCCAGATTATTGGAAACTACAGAGGTTGTTGATCCCTATTGGGCTTTGGTTTAGCGTGTCCAAGAGATAGTGCCACATTTTACTTGGATAATGGCATACAATTACACGTGTAGGATGAGATTAAACAGGTGTGTGCAATGTCGTTTATGTGTTGGAATGTTTGTTGAAGGTACTTAGCATCATTTGAGACATGGGAAACGACTTTATTGTCATTTGAGACATGGGAAATGACTTTATTGTGTGGAGACTTGCAAGGATATTTTAAGATAATCGTTTACCAATGTTTTCTTAAGTTTCTTAGTTTCTTATTTTAAAGGCAACTCAATAAATTTTTCATAATATGTTGGTATTGAGGAAGTGGTAAATTATAAAAAAAATATTTTGAAATTGGCCAAAAGAAAAATATGAAACAATCAAAAATCATATTTTCGTAAATCCATAAATCTTCATGGAAAGAATGAGTTTACTCATTAGGACATTTTTCACATATTTTAGTAACAATTTCCGTTGTAATAAAAGAGCTCCAAAGCTTATACTTTGTTCATCTTTTAATTATTTGAAACAAATTAAAAAAGTCAAAGAACAGCTTCTGTTACAACAATATCCTAATAGAAATAACCGTACGCACAAACTGTCTCTCTAGGGAGAAATGCTAGTCCCCCCCCCCCCACCTCAAACAAATGAGCCATACGTCAAATTCGAACAATCCGTTGCCTGTCGTGAAACTGAATTGTGATCATGCATATGAAAGAAGGAATTCAACAACGTTGAGGTACCGGCTACACTGCTTTGTGTCCTGGAATTAATATTTTAAATATAAGGAATGGGTTAAAATTTCCATTTAATTTCAAATTATCCCTTTCAATTTAAAAAATCAGGCTACTAGCTTGTTGTTCCACTTGATACCTTCAGTTATTATATGACTTTGGGAAAAATGATTTTGCATGATCGCTTTTGATTCAAACTCTTTGAGAAAATAAGACATAGAAATAGCGGGTAGCCACCAGTAGTCTGTATATTATAAGATAATGACGTAGCCGGTTTTGTTAAGGCACAAGTTGAATCGTATTAGACATATATTGTTGTCAAATTCAAAATTATATTTAGCAATGCTCAAATAATTATAAGCCATGTAACAATCATTATATGAACAATATCCAATAAACTAATAATATTTGTAAGCATAATTGAAATTTAAATAAATACAAAACTGCGATACTTGAAATAAAAGTATCATCAAGTATGCTATCAATCTTGATGATATACGATTGTATTTAATAAACCAAATATGTATTTTAAACAATGCAAATGTGATTTCTTTAAAAGCTCATGCAAAAACCTGCTTTTGTTTATGATTTATGATGATTCCTAGCCTATCCATTCTCCTGTCTGGCACGTAGCCCCAAACACGCAAACAAAAGCTCAGGTAGATGGAAACCTCTCGGTCAGTGCTGATAACAAATGGATCAGAAATATCCCAAAAGAACTAAATTCTAACGGTATATTTCGGTTAAATGGGGGTATATTGTATATTCGCTAGCCGGCAGTTGAGAATGAGGAACAACAAAACCAAGTGATATTATTTATACTATCCCAAAAACGTATCAAGCCAATGTTTGGTACATTATTCCAAAGTACGTAAGTTGATTTTAAAAATAAGGACCAAGTCAATAAGGATAATAACTTTAACCACTAATTTTCATATAACTAGTTTTATGAAACAATTTTTAAAATCGTCGTGATTTGTATGCTTTTGGTTTTAAAATAGGGAAAAACATTACCTGCATAATCTAAGTGAAAGTGCTGTGGTAATGTAAAAGACAATTGCATTTTAATACCAACTACTACTGCTCTGAAAGGAACAGAGTCCCCAGATTGCAAATTTCTTGAAAATGTTTTTTTTTTCATGGGAGATATATAAACACGTCAGATTATTGTAGGAAGATATAAAGTTAAACTAATTTGCAATTGCTTTAAATACATTTTGGGCATGTTTCACGTCGTCCTCTGTATCGGTATAGAAATAACGCCCTAATTGATTAAGCAATGTAGTGAGCGAAGCTTACCGTGTCATACAACCAATTACCGAAACCATCACTGCAGAACAGGAATGAACGCAGAAATGATTCACTTTATGTGGAACAAGCCATATGCTTGTACTTGGTTTAAATTTTTTCTTTAGTTTTTCACAATTTAAAAAGCATTTAGACAATTTGAAAAAAATTGGAAGGTAATTGTTTGAAATAAGCTTGGCTTCAGAAACACAATTTTTACACTAAAAACGCATCTTAAAAAAACTTGATATATATAAACTATAAATATAAAAGCCATATCATTATTACACTTAGAGAGCGAAAGAGATAAAAGTCACCATTATTTTTTTTGCGAAGATTTTTAAACTTATTACCAACATCTATATTTTTTATACAAAAGCATCCAATCAAAAAAGATTTTTTAAAAAAATTGTTATTCTAACAAATGTATGTGTGCAAATAAATTACACTACCCGAAACAGATCTGACGTTTTAAAAATATTTAAAATTAACTCATGTGTATTCCTTTCTGGATAAACATCAAATATATTGTTCAAATGTCCTTTTATTCTATAGTGCATGTTTCGTATTTGACTTTTCACTCCCCGAAAGCAAATGAAGCTTGTAATTCTCTGCTACTCAATAGATATTGGACAGAAAATATTTCGAAAGCAGAATCGATCCTTCTTTTATTAAGTTCGGATTAAATTAAATTGCTTTTCAAGACCGAAGTGTAATTTTAAGAAGATTGGAAACATGTTTGGTATTGGTGTCATTTTTTAATATAAAAGTCTTTCAAGTATATCCCACTTTTTTTTTTCTTAATTGAAAAGCTTGGTGGAAGAACGTGCTAAGTGACAAAAATGTGAAAACGAGAAGATGAGCTTTAAAGTTTTTCGTTTGCACTGAGATACTTTAAAAACGGCACGTACTAAAGATAAAAAAATATTTAAATTAAAAATTATGAAAATTGGGGATATTGTCATCATTAAAGCAGAGAACAACACTTTCATTGACACAAAAATTCAATTTTTTTTAGTAATGTCACTTAGTACATTTTTCTACCAAGCTCTTCAAATGTAAGGATTCCTTTTTCAATATACTTTAAACATCTCTGTGTTGTTGTACAGTTTATTGAAGGCTGAAAAATAAATCGAATAAAATGGGTTTTAAAAAATTCATGTGTAAGAATTTGACTAATGGTTTTTACATTAATTACACCTTACCTTTAAAATAAGAAAAATTTCAAGTTAAGACTGTAAATAAGAACAGTTTAATTTGTGCGAAATAGTGTTACCCTTTTCGCAGAACACATAAACTTATTTAATTATGAAATCCTAAAAGAAATTTTACAGCTACATTTATACACAACACTAAATTTAAAATCCAATATTTTTTTTGTAAGTTGAAAACCAAATTTTTTTATGCTTTACGTATTAATTACACATACTTATTTCATATTTGTGCAATGATTCTGTTAAAAATGGGAAATGTTACTAAATAAATTATTAAAGTTCATATTTGGAGTCAGAATAATCGGAAATATTTGTAATCTTAAAACAACATTTTTCTACTCGATATAATTTTAGGTCACATTTTTAAAAAACTAAAATCTTTAACTGTGATGCTTCTTTAAATTAGCGAACAATAGTATATGTTATTTTATAATTGAAAACTAAAATATATTGCGTAGATATTAGTTTGAATAACAATAGTTATTCTGCTGCCTTAATTATATTAGAAAATTCTTTCTTTAAAGTCATGCATTGAATTGAAAACTAAAAGCAATTATCAATGCATTAGTGTTAAAAATTTAGTGACAGAAAAACCTTACGTTTTAACGCAGTTTATAAAAATCTGTCCTTTGATGAATTAATTAGTAACTGGTATATAGAAAATTAAACAGACCATCTTAATTGGGTACGTGTTTGATCACGAAAATTTTTATTTCTGATAAATTCGAAAATCTAATTGAAAATTACTTTTTCCCACACTAATGATTCCCACATACAATAGTAATTCCCATTGCAAATACCACTTTTTAAAGAAAATGTGAGACTTCCGATAAATGTTGTTTCCATAAACGATCCCATATTAAGGAAAAAGGGCATATTAAGGATCCCATATTAAAGAATGTGTTTATTTTCTTTTAGCGTTCTTTTACAAACTTAAAAAATACACCGTTCGTGTTTGCTGTATTAAAAATATTATTTATAAGTTTAAAATAACCAATCCATTAGTTTAATATTTATAATGTCTCTTAAAACCTTTTAACCGTTTAAGTTTTTAAGAAAAGACAAACCATAAACATTAAATCAAAGCTTTTATTTCGATAGATTTTCCTAAAGAAATCGTTGAAAAGCCTTTCGATATCCCGTGGGAAAATATGTGGTGGTCGTAAATGTTTAAGGGTGCTTCTCAATTTTTGAGAAACCTTTGCAAATATTTCGGAAATCTTAACTGTATATTAAAGTAACAGAAAGCCCCAGCATTTTATTCAATGGTAACTCCTTTGCGAAAACGTAATCCTAAGCACTTGTACCTTCAAAGGGAAGATACAGAATCTACATAAGCTAATAATTTCTATATAACAGAATATTTGTAGATTTGGCGAAACAGTAGTTTTTAATACTTTCTGTGCATCATTTAGGATTGTCCCCTATTTGTTTGTAAAAATACGAGTTTTACTCGGATAAAATCAATTTGAAGAATCTTTATGCAATAAATCTTAAATGTAAGATATACATTTATGTAAATTGATTATAATGAAGTGTCACAATACTGGAAATGTGTTAAGTTTTTTTTTTTTAGTTTATGATGCAATTATGCCAGCGTAAACCTCTCAGGAAGTAAACAAATTGGCAAAATTTTGATTTTCTTTCACTGAAAGAAGTTTTGACATGTTATCCTTAAAAAAATACTTCAAAAATCTTTTTGAAGGACTTCTAGATACTTTAAGTTATAAAATTTAAACGAATATAAAAATAGATTTAAAAAAGATAATGTGTTTGTGTTTTACTAACAACCCTTGATATGCTTATTCATCATACATCTGTATTCCTCAAAAGAATAATAAGTTATTTATTTTTAAAAAAAAAAAGCATAGGTATTATAATTATAAACAAGAAACATAGTATTAGCGAGATATTTTGGATGATACATTGATTGTGGAAACAACCGAATATTAGTAATCGAACCCTTATTGTTTCTTATATTATTTTAATGAGAAGAACCGGAATATTTAACGTCTATGTAACTAAGTACAATATCTTGAACAAAAAATAAGAAACAATTTATGTCTTTCTTTTTTCCACCCATCTTTTATTTGAATGAAGAGAGTCAATCGCAAGTCCTTTGAAAATGGGAAAAAGCAATTTATTCCGAAATTGACTTTTTCTTTTAATGCATTTTTTTTTGTAGAGAATATCTAATGTGGCACTAATAATGTCTTCAACTACTTCAAAATCGTTAAAGTAAGCAAAAACTTGTTAGGAGCATGATCAAAATGAAAACTGTTGTTGCTTTAAAGATTGAAATGAAATTTCTGTTTTTTAACGTTGATCTTTAGGGACTTGTGGTCTTTGTGTACGATGTATTTTAAATATAAATTTGCATTTCAAGTATTATTTAATATAATGGGGTATCTTGGATCTTTTTGATAATAATTTGCAGTTGACTTTTGTTGTATCTCATTTCATAAAAAAAAACTTAAATGAATTTAAACTGCAGACAAATACTTATATTCGTTCAAGTTACTTAAAAGTGTTTTTTTTTATCTACTGTGGCTTGTAAAGCTATTTATCATTTAAATTTTATCAAAGTGACTTTTGTTAAAACTCGAAATAATAACTTATATTGTTCTAAAAATAATAAGATAACATATAACCTCACTAATGAGCCCATTAAACCTCATAACTATCCGATAATTTTCAAGAAAACTGTCATAAAATTACCTATTTCTATCTCATTAACATGTTACTTACTGAGAATTTCGGCAATTGGCATTTTAATTTTCAAAATTTAGTAAGTTTTAATCTTATTGGCGCGTTTCTACTGAATACTCTATCACGGAAATATCACGGAAGCTATAAGGACGGGTTAAATAACGTTCAAAATCAACTTGTATTAATTGCACTTCAAATTTAAAAAAATTATAACTCACTGTAAAACTTGAGTGTAATGATACTCCGACTTCTTGGAGTAACGTTGCCCAAATAAGGAATTGACCCAGTAATATCAGCGGCAACAAATGATGCCTTCTGTTTTACGGTGTAATGTTTACACTTAATGAATAAACTACACTGCATAATAGAAGTAAATTTTTCTTGTGCAAGTTTACTTCATTATTTTGGTGTAACATTACTCCAAGAAACTGGAGCTACCTGGAATTCCACCAGTTTTTTTAGCAACATTACCCAGCACAGTGTTCCATGTAAAATGTAAATAACTGCAACATTTCCTTCCAGCAGTTTCTGTTTTTAAAAAATCTCCTACTACAGTTTCTTAAATCATTTGAAAGAAACCAACGTTAACATAAACTTGGAATTTAAAAGGCTACAGATATATCGTTTCAAAAGATTATACAAAATATTTTCCAAAATACTTCGCAAGTACAGCGTCAACAATAATAAACTATGACTTTTTAACGGTATTTTTTATCTTAATTGCTCTTCAACATTTGTTTACTGTTAGATATATTAACTCAAACTGTTTGCACATTATTTTTACACACACTTCTTAATAATTATTAGGTGTTTCAAAATAAAAATTGTCATTATTAGTTCTTAACTGCTACTGATGCTAAGGGGTTTTGTCGGAGTAATCTGTAACTTAAAACTTATTTACTTTAAATCACTTGCAAACTTCGTCAAATGAATCTCGAAAATATGTGAAATTCCTAAGGGAAATCTATAATAATAGCAAAGCCTTCCATCACTAAAACACTTAATGAAATCTCGATATAATCTTTCATATTTCGGGATTTCATGAATTTCATTTTTCTTGCTTAGTTTAAATATTATACCCCAGAGAATTTTAAGGCAATCATAATAATTGGATTCGACGAAAACCTTTAAAAGAAGTTAAGAAAGCATTGTCAAAACAAATAAGATTTCCGAATTTTAGAGGCAACAGTTGTTGTTTTTGTCTTTAATAATTAAAGTTGTTCTATTGTTTAAATTGTTCTTTATTAAAAGTATTTAATATTATGTAATTTTACTGAATAAATAAGGGCTTTAGGGTAGTTTTATATTACTATTAATGGATTATATGGTTACGCAAACTATATATCGGTCTTATGTCAGAGTGCTTTTTTTGTAAAGTTTCTATTTAAAACGTAAAGGTCTACAATAATATAAGAAATATTCAAGTGCATTAGTTTTATATGATTTTAACAAGTAAAATCACTATTTTGTAGATTTAAAAACTAAAACTATATTATATAATTACCAATTTCTGAAGTATTTAAAAAATACATGAATTAGCATTAAAGATTGGTGTTTAAACGCTAAACTAATTTAAGTGCGATTTTTCATTTATTATTATCAACTGAAATTCAGAACTGCATGTTTTTACCTTAATAACTTTTTGAAATCATACTTTTTAATTTTAAAATAAAATATTTTAGAATTTAAAAATATAAATAAAACAATTAATTTTTGAAACAAATTTATAAAAAGGATTTTTCATGGATTACTTTAAATAGCTTCAACTGATATTTTAAGTGCTATTCCACCAATCATTTTAAAATTACAACACCATTTTCTTATTTAATCCTCTAATGCATACTGTTACCATATGGCAGCAAGCAACATAATCCACTTTATTATGTAAAAGTAGAGCTCAATCTCGATAAATCTGTGTTTTTTCATCTATTCCATTCCATTTTGAACTTTTAGTTACTAATAACCCTCATTGATGACAGTAGTAAAATTTTATTCAAATTAAAGAGTGAAGTTATTAACTGTTGTGAAATTACGTCTTTGGCAGTATTCAAAGCATAATAATATTAGTACACTAAATACAAAATTGCTTTAAATTGCTTTAAAAAAATAATTAGAGGGTTATTTAAAAATATATTTAGTAGTTTCTTAATCATTCTTACTAAAATTGGAATTTTGTAGTTGGTTTTTGCCAGAAGGCAAAAAAATTTAAAATTTAAATCATTTAAGTTCCAATGCAGTTAATTGTTTTTCGGCATTTTTCCCATAATGTATGAGTATTGAAGATACAAATATATATTTTTTCGGGATGAAAAAGAATTCATGCGTTCAGAGTTAAACCTTAACATTAAAAAAAAACTTCCTAGAAACAAATTTCTTTCTAGGATATTTTGCTGTAAATACTCCAAATCTTTAGTTTATATTTTCCATTGCTTCTCTTTCTAAAGTAGTAAAATGTTCTAAAATAAATAACTCCTCGAACTATACCATATAATAGTTTCAATTTCGAGTTTATTTACTCAATATATCTAAGTCTTTACTTTCAATTAAATAAGAGCGTATATCATAATAGTTTTTGTGTTTTGGAGGAAGGTTTTCTTTTCTTGTATATTAGCAACTTCAGAGCTTTTCTTGTTTTTGATTTCCCATGAAAATGTTAACCAGAAGAAAATGAATGCGAATTGGTTTTAGTTTTTTCTTGCTTCAATTTTACTGTTTATTACCGATTTAAAGTTTAATTTAATCGTATCGGCATTGCGTTTAGCATTTTTTAATAGGATTGCCAGTATATATATGTAATTTTTTCATACGGCTAAAAAAAAAGTTTATAGATAATATTAGTCTGTTACACCGACAGTTTTTAACCTTACCAAAATCTCAAAGCTAAGAAATTTTTAATGATTAGCTCACCGCAGTAATGTTTATTTAAATTATATCATATTTTTAAACATAAAAATAAATATAGTTTTGCAAGTAATTTTGTACGGTACTGTTTATTTCTAAATTCACCAATAATTAACTATAAGAAAACACAAATGAAAAAAAAAAATATTAAAACATTATACCTTGGACTAAGGAAAAAGCCTGAAACTTTTGAAAATCAGAAAAAAATATATTTAAGTTTATATAACGGTTATCATTTTAACTATATATCAGCATAAAAACTAATTAATTAAAAAAAATCCAATATGTAGTAATAAAAAGTTTGCTTTTCATCTTTTAAACTGAAGTCAATATTAAATATGCTTGCGTTTCATCTCGGCTTTTTTAATAATTAAAATGTGAAAATTGATAGCAGTTATAAAAACTGACAACTAACAAAACCAGTTTTATATTCATCAAACTTTAGTGTAATTAATTCATTTTTAATGTATAGTCTTTAAAGAATCAGGGAACATTTTTAATTTTCTGTATATAATAAACCTGATATTTTGAATTTATACTCTTGAGTCTTATCAAAAATTAAACATATACTTATTTATTTAGGAATTAAAACTTAATCACTTTTTTATATCAGAAACACTTTGAGGTTGAAATTATAAGGATTTCTAATGCGTTTTTTAACTTTTGGATTGGCATATTTTAAAATGAAGAAAATGTTTGAAATAGGCAACAAAAATTAATTGAAATAAATAATCATAAAAAACATATAAAGGATACTTTATATCAGAAAATACATTTTTAAATTATTTATTTTCTAAGTACTAAGTAAAGCTGGTATTAATACGTTAAAGTACAACACTACAACTTTTTTTTACATAAAAAGCAATTTATATAATTTTTTGTAAAATTTAAATGAAACTAATGAATAATTGGAAAAACACAATAATTTTTTCTTCCCCCCCCCCCTCCCTTAAAAAACCATTTCATTTTCAACAACAAACGCTGTAAGTAAGTACATTTTTCTAGTTAATGAATATCTATAATTATAATTCTATGGATTACTAATATAATAAATTAGAATGTTTATAACAATCCAAACATCAATAGAACTTTTACGAATTCACAAAAAATAAATCCTACGTAATTTGGAAAGTTTTTAAACCTAAAAAGAAACAAAAATATAATACAAATCCAATTCATGCTTTAAAAAATACCTACATCCTATGGTTTAAAATATGCATGATGCTAGGATCCGAGGACTCTTTTTTTTAGTAAAATAACTTTAAAATTATTTATATTTGTGGGAGGTAGAAACTTCAAATTTGCGAAAATGTCTGAAAAATTGAATGCATCATTGAAAATCACAGTTAAAACTTGAAAATTGAAACAACTTAAAGTGGTCACAATAGACAAGATAGGAAAACAGGTTACAGGATACACAAGTTATTTCTCTTTCTCTCAAAAGGAAATTTGATCTTAATCGAATGAAATTCTCAAGTACATAGAATTCGTTACAAATAAAATAAATCTTTTATAAAGTACCCCAGTTTATTACATTGTTATCTTACTTATTTGATTTATAGCCTGTCAACGACAGATTCGACACCATTTGTAACGAAATATAAATAAAAAGATCCACTAAAGAAACAACGGCGATTCTAAAAAAAATTATACTTGACCACCCACGCATTCTGATATGATTCGATTCCATTTACACGTCATCTGGAAAAGTCTATGTAATATTTATTTGTTCTGTTCAGGTTTTGAAGAAACTTTCGAAAAAGTTACCGATTTCTTTCACCTTCCACTTATTTTTTTTTACTTCATTTTGAAACCTCATAGTTGTCTGACAGGTTTATTTTTTTAGCATGATTCAAATGTAAACTGTCATAACCCATATTTATGTTAAATTTGTTATAAAGAAAGCAGAGAAAATAATAATAAAAAAGAATATTACGATTCATTAAAAAAATTCAAAATGAGAAAAACAACATTTAAAACACATGTTAAATTCAAGACTATGAAAAATAAATCGCCGTTTAGAAACACAACACGCATAGTCAACAGCAATAAAAATACTACCTTTAACGATTTAGATTTTATTTAATTTTTAAAATTTCTTATCATTTTATGTATCAATATAAACTGTGTGTACCTTTTTTTATGCACGCTTATTTTTATTTGTAAAAAATTTTGTGTGTAAAAAAAAATAATCGTTGCTATTTCGTCACTCTACAGTTGACCTACCCATTTTCGTATTGTCGGAATGCGCTGAAATTTAAAACCCAAATTCCTTGCAACTTTTGTCAACCTAATCCCATTAATGTGTAAAATTCCAGAGGGAAATGTATAATCGTAACAATACCTTCCATCACTTAATGAAATCTCGATATAATCTTTCATATTTTGGGATTTCTTGAATTCATTTTCTTACATATATTAAATATTATACCTCAGATAATTTTAAGGCAATCATAATAAGTTTATTTGACAAAAATGAAGCTTAAAAACTTTAAAAGAAGTTAAGTAAACATTGTCAAAACGAATTAAATTTTGTAATTTATGAGTCAAAAGTTGGTGTGATTTTTCTTTAATATTTAAAGTGGTTGCATTGTTTATATTGATGCTTATGAGGATTTAATATTATGCAATTCTGTTGAATAAATAAGGGAATTAGGGAGAATTGTGAATTACTGCTAACGAAAAATATCAATCGGTGTTTTAACAGAGTTTTTCCTTTTATATGTTTATATTTTGAACGTAAAAAGTACTAAAATTATTTAAGAAAAATATTCAAGTATTTTAAACTTGTGTAATTTTGTTAAACAAAAATCATTATTTATTATTTATAAATTTAATTTGTGTGTATTTTTTGTATATACTTTTTTTAATTTCATGTTATTTTACTGTGCTATGTTCATTTAATTAATTACTTATGTTCATTTATTTAGTTATTTATTTAATGTGTAAATTTAATTTTAAAAATGTCAATTCTACTGTTACTAATTTTTGAAACATTAAAAAATACTTTTTCATTAATGAATACTTAGTGTTTAAACTTTAAACCAATTTAAATAGAATTTTTCGTTATTATCATTTTTCGTTAATTATTATCTACTGAATATTCTAGGCAAACTTGCTTCGTATTTGTATACATTTTACAGTATACTATTCCTTTTAAAATATAAATTACGAATGAAAGATATAATTTATTGAAACAAATGCTAAAATATTGTTCATGGATTTTTCAAATAACTTAATATTTTAAGTTGCAATTCTAACAATGTTTTTCAAGTTACGAGATTTTTTTTCTTTAAACCTAAACATGTAATTTCCTAGAAACAAACTTCGGTCTAGCATATTTTTCTTTGAAGTAAATACACCTAATCTTTATTTTGTATAACGCTTTAGCTCTCCTTTTAAAGAATAAGAATGCTCGAAAATAAATAACTCCTTGAACTAAATAATATAATAGTTTCAATTTAGAGTTTATTTACTCAAGATATCTAAGTTTTCCCTTTCAATTAAATTAGAATGTATATTATAATATTTTTCTGTGTTGGAGTGAGGAATTTTTTCTTGAATGTAAACAACTTCAGAGCCTTCCTTGTTTATGCTTTTTCTACTGTAACGTTTACCAGAAGAAGATGATAAAAAAATTGCTCTATGCTTCAGTTTAATGTTTATCGCCGATTTAATGTTTAAGAAAATTCAGTATTGTGTTTCGCATTTCATAAGATTGTGAGCTTATAAACTTACGGTTTTTTTTAATTAGGTTTGTAAAGAACCTCAGTACTGTGTAATTCTATTACATAGACAGTTTTCAACCATATTTTACACAATTGTGTTACCACCAAAATATTTAAGATAAATTTATAATTTGTGTAAGACAAAATTTTTCGATTCAACATATCGCTCTTCTCATGATTTTTGTGGGGTAATGGAATTGACAGAGATTCTGGTTGGTACACCATATAAAAAACGTATCATTTACCATGAAAGTATGATGGTAAATTAGAGATTTTAGAGTATAATGCAGTTTTAAATCTTTGAACTAAGAAAATTTTAATGAATTGCACACTGCCAAAATGTATATTCAAATTGAATAATATCTTTAATGATAAAAATGAATATATTTATGCAAATATAAATTGACTATGATAACTAACTAGCAATTTTAATTAACTATAACTAAAAAACACTGAAATTTTTTTCTATGAAATATGAAAAGAGTATACCTTGGAGTTTGGAATCAAAAAACCTGAAACTTTGGAAAATCATAAACATATTTTTATTTAAGTTTAAAAATTGGAAATCATTTTAACTATCTGGCACATAAAAACAAATAAATTTTTAAAAAATCCATTATGTAATAATAAAAACTTTTCTGTACACATTTTAAACTGAAAGAAATATGAAATACGCTGGCGTTTCATCTCGATTTTTTGCTAATTAAAATGTGAAAACTGATAAGTTATAAAAAAAAGGCAGCCAACAAAATCAGTTTCATATTCATTAAACCGTAGTGTAATTAGTTTCTTTTTAATGTGGAATCTTCAAAGAATCAATATGGCTTTTTTAATTGGCTGTAAATAATAAAGTTGATATTATTAATTTAAATTCTTACGTCTTATCAAAAATTAAACATCTATTCGTTTATTTGGGACTTCGTATATTTGGAAGTTTTACCACTTTTTCTTACCGGAATGTATATTTTTTAATTGTTTCTTTTTATCCATAGTCAAAGGTGGTATTAATGCGTTAACGTATTCCAAAATATCATTTTTTTTTAGCAGAAGTAGAAAATTATATAATTTCTGATGCTATGCAAGTGAAACATTAAAAATTGCTTAAAACATCATTAATTTCCCAAAAATTAGTGCTTTAAAACAACAAGCGCTGAATAAAAATATAAGATTTTTCTGAATAAAAAATATATACAAATTATAAATCAAAAGGGCTTACTAAAGAAGAGCATAATGTGGCGGTAAGTAATGTGTATAATAAGTCAAACATTAATAGAAATTTAAAGAGTTCAAAAAAATAAATCCTTCATCCCTTGAGGATTAAGTTGTTAAAGTTAAAAAAAAAAAGGAAAATATAATACAATTCAATTCTTGCTGAAAATAACTACATCCCTTACATTAAAATATGCATGATACAAAAATACAGACTATCCAAAATAAGATTAAAGAATTCTTTTTAAAAAATATCAGAATAGATTTTTTTTGGAAGGTAGAAACTTTAACTTTGAGAATATTTTGCGAGTCAAACTGTTTGAAGAACTTTTTTGAATTTGAACTATTAAAAGCCGACTTAGAATTCTTTTTAAATGTAAAAACCAACTTAAAAGTCATTGTAAAATGATTTTGAAGTTATGTAGTTTAAATTTATGTTAAAACTTTTAACAGAAACGTTTTTAAATAAAATTAATGTCTTACAATTTTCTTAATTACTTAATAAAAAGCCTGTATTTTAAGTTTTCATCGGGTTAATTGAATAATTATTTTATATCACTTTTCGCATTTCAAATGAAACGTTTTACTGAAAACAAAAGTATGCTATTAAATTATTTTTCAGATTTAAAATTAATTTAGCAATTATAATGGGCTAAAGCAATTTTTGCTTTTCATAAATTATTATACCAGTAATTTTATTGGTATGAATTTAATAATTCTTAGTTCTTGTAATCGTTTTATTTCTAAAAATTTTTGAGAAGTATTCAATTATGAAAAAAAAATATGAAAAAGGGCGTTTGATTATTTTGAATTTCAATACCTTAAAAAATACCTAACAAAAAAGTCTAATGGCAGCAATATTTTGCGCATGCGCGATTTTCTAGAAAACCTTGTTAAAACGTCCGAAATTAACTCATGTACCAAGCTTGAAATCTGTATCTCTTTTAGTTCGAGCATTAGAGTGGTTTCAGACATATGAGAATACAGAGAGATCAACTAACATACACAATAAAAATTTTTTAGAATAATCACCATCCAAAACACAAAGAAAACACAGAATAGTAGGCATTTTGAATTTTCAGTCCCATCACAATACTTTCGTTACCTTTTATCTAATATTAGGTAACAGAAAGTAAATAGTATGTTTAAACGTTTTCTTGAAAGTTCTATTAACTCTCATAAATGCAGTGAATACAGTTTTTTAAAATAGTTTGTAAAAATACTTTATTATAAAATATATTTTTAAAACTAACTACTGAAAGTAAACAGTATACGGTTCAACATTTTCTTGAAAATTATATTAAAAGTTATAAATCTAGTGAATACAGTTTTTTAAGTGGTTTGTAAAATAGTTTATTATAAGATTTATTTGTAAACCTAACTACTATATTCGCTAGTCGCATAACAATGTAAATTATAATTTTTAATGTTAGAGAAATATTCTGCACAGTTAAAGGTCAATTTAAGTAAAATAATAATAACATTAGAAAAAATAATGGACTTTTTCATAACAAAATAACATATTACATAACATTAGAATATATAAAAAGTCGTGGTTTTTAATGCTGTATGCAGAACTAAAAATTATATTGTATACCTAATATACAAAAAAAAGTCTTGAATAAAATAACCAAATTCAGGACGCACAAGTTCAGAAGAAAATTTGATCTCAATCGAATCAAATTCTTAAGTATATTCAATTCGTAAGAAATAAAATCTTTTATAAAATGCCACAGTTTATTACATTGTTACCTTTTTTCTTTGATTTACAGTCTGCCAACGACAGATTTGACAGCAATTGTAACAAAATATCATAAATAAAAAGATAGCCCAAAGAAACAACATTGATTTTTTTTAACTTATGCTTGACCACATCTGATGTTGTGTCTGTCTCCACGTTCTGATGTGATTCGCTTCCAGTGTCACGTCATCTGGAAAGTCTGTGTAATATTTATTTGTTCGGTTAAGGGTTTGAAGAAACTTTTGAAAATTTTGTCGATTTCTTTAACTTTAAACTTATTATTTTTTTACTGCGCTTTGAAACATCAAAGTTATCCGGCAGTTTTTGACGATTCAACTTTAAACTCAAATTTCAGAGACCCGTCATAACACCACCCGCTTTTTACTTTCATTCTCATGAGATTTGACCGCAATCCTTATTGGAGCACAATCGGGTTGCATTTTTTTATTATTTTGAAATAAAGATTTGCAAAAAAAAAATCACTAAATTATTTTTTGTAAGTTTTTATTTATTGCAATTCAATTAAATATAGTTTTTAAATATAAATTTAACAACAAGTTTAATAGTTATATGTTTATTTTTTTAGATTAGAGTGTAGAAAATTATAGAAATTAATTGGGATTACGGAGATTGAAATTTTTTTTAAAAAAATCGTTTAAAAATACCCTGTTTATAGCATTATTATTTCTGAAGTAACGAATAAAAAAACATTTGTTTCCTGTAAAACAAAATTTTTTAATCAATTGTGTTTTTTTTTTTTGACTGCATGCAGCATCGATTCTGATTCATTTTATTGTGCATTCGCAACAAAGATCTCAATAAACTTATATCTAACAAAACGCATTATCATTCATCATAAACCAAACACGTCTCAAACTTCATCTGTGGCATTCACTAACCCCATATAACAAGCCAAAAGCAATATTTCCGAGCAGCCTATGCCTAGTTCTGATACTTCTAATGCAACCATTATTACTTCCACCCTTCTTTAAACAAAAGACACGTTTGATTTTAACCCTAACGCTTTCAAGACGCATTCTTCAAGGCACTAGAGGCGTGCTAGGGTTTTTGAGTGCTGAGGGTATAAGACGCTGAAAGCTTGTTGTTGTCTTTGGGGTTGAAGTTATTGGCTTGGTCCCGTTGAAGAAACTTTAATGGAATAGTGGTTGTTGTTGATTTTGCTTTTTAATGAATTTAGAAGAAGAAATCAATGGAGAATAATGGTCTACTTTCCAGTTGTGCTTTGAAGTTAGTGATTTGTAAGGGCCAAAACTAATTTTACTCATATTAAATACTAATCATGCACTGCAAAAAAGACTCATGTTTTTACCGAAAAAAATCGGCTTTTTTTTTTACAAACATTTTGTAATTTTAAAGTGCAAACAATGTTTTTAACATACCAAAAATATATAAGCCTACCAGCACTCGAAGGAATCGAATGCCGGTCTGCAGCCAGCATTTCCAGTCTAACGCTCTCCCATCTAAGCTATTTCAGCATGCAGTTTCAACAAATAGTTCTAATGGTTATGTGTTTCAGTCTATTGAGCTTTACGTTATAAAAAAAAAAGAAATTAACCTTTTTTTTTGTGTAAATATCATACATTTTCTGAACAAAAAACTGAAAGATAATTACTGCATTGTTCTGTAAATATACACTTTTTTACTGTAATATTAACAGTTTTTTTTACTACTTGGAAGATTTTGTATAAAATAGGTTGATTCAAGGTACTGAAAAATTAAAATCAGTTCCATAAAAAGGTTTTTTTTCCTTTGATCAAATCAAATCAAACAGTAGAGTAGCAACAGAGTCAATCAAACAGTATTTTCATTTAATACTGAAGTACTTACATTCAAGTTTTTTAACGATAGTAACGAAAACACAGAAGTTACAATAGTTTTTGCGAACGTAACCGTCAAGTTATCAAAAAATATCCGGTTAGTAAAATTCTTTTATTTTTATTGAATCCCGAAACAAAAGACAATTACTTTACTAAACATAAACTACGTTTCACTTCTTACGTTTCAACAAACAGAGAAATACAAAAGTATCAGCATTTCCAATGTAATTCTCTTGACATAATTCAAGTAGATAGCACCGAATTCCCCAACTGTCGCAAACATATGATGCTGAGTCTGTACAAAACGAAATTTATTCCATACTTGGTCTGCGTGTATTCCAGAAAATTTATCAAGCTTAAGTAAAATAATAAGATACAATTTCATATACTTGTCATTTGCTTACTGCCGACCCTGTGGCACAATGGTTAGTGAGCTAGCTTTTGTTGCTGCTGGGTTCGGGCACGAATCCCCGTAAGACATGGATTTTTGTGTTTGTCAATGAATGTTATTATTTGTCTATATGTTCGTGACGTCCTTTCTTTGTGTGTCTTTTATGACTGTGTCACTTCTGTCGAGCGGGGTAACGGGGTATAAAGCCTATGCTCTTTCCTTCTAGAGCACGCATTCACTGTCATTTTGTCATTTGCTTACTAATAAATTTATCCGAACTACAATTGCTATTAAACGTATAAGTATAACGTAAATAGAGTTATTAAAAATCATATATGAACATTTACATAAAATTTAAAAAGTATTTAAGTTTTCAACTTTTAAGTTCAAGCTCATTGCCTATTTTAAAGTAGAGCTTGACAAATGACAGTGATTGCGCCCTCTAGAAGGGAGAGTGTAGGCTTTATAGCCCATTACCCAGCTTGCCAGAAGAGACATTCACAAGAGACGCACAAAGAAGGACGACACAAACACATAGACAAATAACAACATTTATTGACGGTCACAAACATCCATGCCTGACCGGGATTCGAACCTGACCTAAACGGCTCCAAAGGCTAGTGTCCTAACGATTGCGCCATTGGGGCGGCTTAAAGTAGCGCTTTCAGTTATGAATTTTCAGTGATTATTATTAGTAATTAATTAGAAATTTTATTTTAACACAAAACTCCGTAATCCCCATAACCCTCGTAATCCTTCCTCCCGAGCCTTACTTGATCTTATGGGATACTTGATCCCTAATTTAAAAAAAATAAAATATGCACCTAAATTTTTGAAGCTCACAACACTTACTAACGGATTGTTTAACTGGAAAAACATATTTAACAATTAATTTTGATTTATTTTTCTATAAACGCAACTGTTTCATGCGTTAAGATTATTTAATCAGAAAGTATTTCACCCTTCATATCTGTTTGTTTTGAACACCTTTTTGACCAAACAAAACCTCACAATTTTGAATTCCCTCTAAATGTATCTCTTTAAAAGAAAAAGCTGATTCCAGCCATCCAAAGAGCATTGGCACCCTGTGACATTAAAACTTTACCCACAGTGCTCTATAAAAAAAACGGTGTAACTAACAAACCACAAGTATATGTTTGTTGACAATAATATTAAAAACATCACATTCAATCATAAGCCACGCAAGTTTGAACCCCGAAAAAATGTCTCTTAAAAATAAAATTCAAACCATCCAAAACCACCCTAACAGTACTCTAACAAAACAGTGTAACTAACAAACCATGCATGCATATTTGTTCGTAACACTTTTCCAAACATCAAACACATTCATAAACCCCACAAATTTCAACAACAACAAAACATCCCTTCAAAACTAAAAAAAAGTCTAATTCAAACTCTCCGACGACTGCTCTTCCCGTTGATATTTCACACCAAACAAGGATCTATAGTTTTCGCCAAAATATTTTCTTACACTACATTTTACAGGCGATAATGTTAAAAAGAGGACAAAGTCCACCGGAAAATTTCCTTCTAAACATCGTCCTATTAAAATGTGTAGGTTGGAGAAAGCGTCTACGGAAACCCCTCTGCGGACTTGACCCTTAGTACATTTAGTGATTCGTTTTACTGGTGATAATGTGTTTTCCACTTCACCAGGCTCCCTCACGCACCCTTAGCACTGCCACACGACTTCTAAACCCTTGTTCTTTTTTGAATAATGGATGGATTTCAGGAAGAAAGATAATATTCTGAAGAAAAGGTTCTAAAGAAAGAAAAAAGAACGCTCTCTCATTTAGAGAATTTGGAACGAGTTTAGTGACCGCGTTTGGGGAAAGACATTATCTATTGGATCTTTTGTTTTTAGACTAGTTGATTTTTCCTTTGCTTGTACTTCGCATCTGAGTTGAATACATTTTTATGTATTTGTGATAGCAAAAACATTTAATTAAAATTGAACGTATTGTTAGGAATGATGCTAAATTATTTGAATTATACAGGGAAACTAGACTATAAATTTAAATATATATGAAAATTGTTCAACACTCTAGCCTTATGTGTAGTATCAATGTATATCAACTCTTTATTTACATTTATTAAACTTATTGTATTTTTATTCTTTAGAATGTATCTTGGATGTATGTATACAAATATTACCGGTCCACTGGCGCAATGGTTAGTGTACTAGCCTTTGGAGCTGCTGGGCTCGGGTTCGAATCCCGGTAAAGGCATGGATGTTTGTGCTTGTCAATACATGTTGTTATTTGTCTATGTGTTTGTGGCGTCCTTCTTTGTGTGTCTCTTGTGACTGTCTCTTCTGGCGAGCGGGATAATGGGCTTTATAGCCTACGCCCTTCCCTTCTAGAGGGCACAATCATTGTCATTTGTCATTTTGTCATGTATACAAATATTTAATTGCAAGTTCTTATGGTATGGTATGGTACACATATATTACAGATTAGGTGCTTGTTCAGAGAACCGCTTATAAGCTTTCGTCAAATGGGACAGACAAAGAAAGAGTTTTTACAAGCACAAGAGAAACACAAAGAAAAGACAACACAAACACATAGACAAAAAACAACATTTATTGACGGTTACAAACATCCTGACCAGAATTCGAGCCCGATTCCAGCAGCTCCAAAGGCTAGCATCCTAACGATTGCGCCACCGGGCGGCAAATTGCAAGTTTTAAATGTAACAAGTTTTTTTCAATGAAAAGCTCTAAAACATTTTATCAAATCCAGAAGCTACTGTATTCAACATAAAGCTTCAACGAAAAGAAACATAAAATAAATTGTAACACGGATAAACAATTCGAACAATAAACGTTGATAGTATATACACATACCCATACTAATAATTTTAACATCGCTAAACAAACATTTCCTCCAATAACAAAATACATCTAAACCTTATACAAAGAAGATCTCAACCTTCTTGAAAGACAGAAAAATATAAATCCCAAAAGAAAATAGGAAAATTTTTAGGAGTACTCTTGAGAAATGAATCATATGTACCGTGTACAGATGGGATGATTTTATATTTGTTCGCATCTTTATACTTGTGCGTTATAACGATACAACTAGTTTCATAATCTCTCAAATATAACACAATCAAAAATTTTACAATTTCTAACAAGACAGCGTGTCTTTTCTTGTAAGCTATAAGACGTCGAAACAAAATATTTCTGAACTCCAAATGCCGTATGTATCTTTTCCACCCAGGAAGGTTAAAATAAGACTGAAATACTTGGCGCGAAAAAATTAAAGCTATCTAAAAGTCGCCAAACTAATGTGATAATAGACATTCTTATTATATTCATCAGAAATCTGTGACTGAAATTAAAAAGACATAGATATTATCAATCAGATTTCTATACATTCTCTTTATATTTTTAGGACTCAAAAGACAGATTTGTACATTTAATTATTCGCTGTATCTATATTAAAAAGTGGTAGAAAAATCTATTTTGCAAAAAAGGGCTTTTAGTAGAATGAAAAAGCGACGCTTTACGTGTTGAGCAGATAAATGGGTGGAACAGAATAAACCATTTGCGTTTGGGTAATTTTAGTCGTAATGTTTATTACTTTTATTGTTTGTGTTTGCTTTGGTTTAATAAGGTCACACTCGCATTACTTCACAGATATGTTAACTTAGAGCGATATCTAATTTTTAGCATTTTTTCCAAATCAGCATGTCGATCGTAATAAACGCTAAGATTACGATACTCTTAATAAACCCATGCTTTAGTTGTTCCAAAGCATCTAAGAGTTCGTTTGAGCGTATCAAGGAGGCAATCACGGCTTCATATGACAAAATTTTTCTTATATTAGCTTTAACCCGGAAGAATTCTCCTCTTATTCTTACCTTCAGAATGCCTACCACTTGAATTATAGAAACAAAATAGAGACCGTAAAGTAAGCGAGAAAAACGACGATGCGCTCGCAGTGGCCAAATTCCGAAACTCTGGGATTTAGGTAGGCGAATACCCAAAATTTCCCAAAATTCTAAAAATTTTACTATTGCTTTAATCTTTTCCAAATTTGGCATAGGGATTTCAAATATAATGAATAATACTATATAGGCTTTTGTTTTTATTTAAATATAATTTATTTATTTTAAACGGTGTTTTTCTACTAAAAAAAGAGGTTTACGCCAACAAGTCTACCACATTGAATTTTCATTCTATGAACATTTATTTTGTGTTAAATTCTTCGTTTTGAACTGATACATGCAATGACCCTCTAGAGTTACATACAAATTACAAGAAAAAAAGTTATTAAGAAAAATGTTATAAATTAACTACAAAAAAGGGATTTTTTTCGATTAACTTACACTTGGACATTTTTCTTAAAAAAACTTGTACCACTTACACCAGATGTTAGAGGTTCATGGCACAGATATATATTGAAATAGCATCTGTGAAAAATTTCAGGTAAATTAATGTAAAACTTATTATGCTAGAAGTGTTGGCGTAAACCCCTTTTTTTAGTTGAAAAACACCGGCTAAAATAAATCAATTATATTTAAATATAAAAAATTGCCCAAAAAAGCATTGCTCATTATATTTGAAATCATTATGCCAGATTTGGAAAAGATTAAAGTAATAGTAAAAATTTTAGAATTTTGGGTATTCGCCTACCTTAAACAAACGCCGAAAGTATTTGTTTACATTGTGTTTCATATGCCAAAAGTTTTTCCAAATCATAGCTCTAAAGTTGTTTTATCGTTGTATGGTTATGTGGTGAATCTCATTTCATTTCTATAAACTTTCTGTCAGGATGGATTGTGTTTTATATTGCGGTTTTTTTGATAAAATCAATATTGACGAAAGCGAAATTCGAGAATCCGTTTGGGAAAAAGGTCGGAGTTAGTTTGAAAGTAACCATGTGTTCGGCCTAAAAGAAATGGTATCTGAAAGCTCAATTACAGCTTTTGTGATACCGGAAACATCCGTGTCTTCAAGATACAAAGTTGAAATAAGGGTTCCTGTTTGTAATAATTCAACCCCATCCTCCTACTATTAGTAGAAGTACGCCAATTTTTTCCATCAGGGCTGTTAAAAATAAATCAGATATAAATGACTTTTCCTTAAATAAAATTCAAAAGTATCTTAAGTTAATTTTATTTGTAAGTGCTTTGCCAAAATAATATTTTCATAAATAAAATCTCAGAACTACAAATTATTGTGTATTATTTTGTTATTAGGTCCAGTTCACAATATTTAAAGAATCTGAGGTTTAAAGCTGGTTAATAAACTAAGAAATGAGAAATGTAATTAAGAAAATACTGCAGATTTTATAATAACACACAAAAATTGGACAATGTCACAAAGATATGGTAGGGTTTCTTGGTATGACAAAAGTCAATGAATATTAAGAAACGTTAGTTATTATTTTAATCTATAATTTATTAATTTGGAAACTTATACAGTAAAATTGGAAACAAAAAGAATTATCGAAACATAATTATTTTTGCCTACGACTTATTTTAACTACATTTTTTTTAAATATTGGTTCGAGATTTCGATGTAACAGTTTAAGACATGTATAAACGCCATTAAAAACCTGCAACCCTAACAGAGAAGCTTTTATTCTAAAGGAATTTCGGTCATTGTTTTTAAAATAAAATATTTTTAAATAAAAAAAAACTTCTTGCGGTCCATTTATCACAGCGACCCGGAAATCTATCTTCAGAAGGGAAACGATAAAATGTTAATTTTGTATTATCTTTATAGCTTTCCCGTAGGAATTTGGGCATCCCACTACACAGCACACAGTTTTACTCATTTTCAGAATATTTTATTAAGAAATATTCGATAAATATATGAAAAATGTCACTTGTAGAAATGGTTCAAATGGTAAACAAACAGGTTCCGATGCAATGTTGACATCCCAGCATTTACCCATTTGTCCTGCAGATGGCGCAGGCATCTACGCTTACGGTCTCTATAACGCGGGAGATAAATAGATATCGCTTCGAGTCTAAGCCATTGTTCTGAAGCGTTGTTTATTGCCCAATAAAGCATTCCGTTATTTTTTCGTGGAGTATTTCGTGCTAGTATGAGGATGAGTTTTCGTTTCTTTGAGGTAATGTTGCAATTTGGTTTCTGTCCAAGTTGTCTAGTATTGTTTTTTTTATTCCCGTGAAACAAATTAATGGCAATTTTCTTATGCTTTCAAGAGTTGAGAAAATATAATTAAGAAACGTTACTTTTTTTTAAAGTAATGCATAATAATTTATTTTTCAAGTTTTCCCTTTTGAATAACTAGAATTTGAATTATATAAAGTGAAAAACGAGAATAGTAGTAGAAACAATTTTTTTTGCCTTATTTTTTACATCAAAAACTTATTTTTGATACCAATTCTTAAACCCGGAAATGTTACATTCATATAAAACTTATTATTATTTTGCAATTCATAAATCACTAAAATGTAATATAACTTTTTCCAGTATTTATGCTTAAAAAAAAATTCGCTAACGCATATTTAAGCTATTTAAATCTCACTTCATTCGATAATGATTATAAAAAAACTGTGATGAAACATTTTAAATGATAAGAGTTGTAATAATAATTTTTTAAATTTTCAATTGCAATAAAAGTGTTTCCGTAGTCAATAACCTATCTGTCACAAAACATAAAAATTTAGAATATAAAATTTTCCAATTACACGCACCGTCAAGCTACATCAACGAAAATACTCTTTTGAACTCCAATTCCTAAGTAACATTCAATTCGAATTCTTTACCTTTCCGCATTATATTAAGCTTCATCACCAACTTCAAGAACTTTTCCATTTCACGTATTTTCCTCCCAAGAAAAGGAAATAGCTTTCCATTGTATCAATTTTCCAAAATTTTAACTGGCATTCCTTCATTTTTAAAACTACGTATTTCAAAGTCGTTTATTTTGGTTCAAATTGGCAGTGTGCATTATTTTGGTGCAAATAAGTGCGTTGCTGGCATTAACTTCAGCTATTTCGATTCAAAGTGACAATACTTTGTATTTTGGTCAAGGTAATTGCATAGTTGACTTTAAAAACATGAATTAAATGTAAATTATACGAAAGTCTCTACCAAAAAAGTAAAATATAGAGATTGATTGCATTTGAGTTTTGTCTGAATAACTATTTATATGCAAGGATGACCAAGCTTCAAAATCCCTAAATAAGCACAGAAATTGATGTGGTTTATTAAAGACCAAATATATTTGCTTAAGTTTCAATAAAGCGATACAATTTCCTCAGACAGACAATTTAATTTTTATGTACTATTAATAAAGTATACACATATCTTTGTAGTAGAGTTAGGTTTGCGATACAATTTCCTTAGACGGACGAGCCTAATTTAATTTTTATGTCTTAAAAAAGTATACGCATATCTTTGTAGTAGAGTTTTAACCAAAAAAGCGCAGAATCAACTAAACCACTAAATGTTTTTACCACAGGTAAATAAGGATGCACTAATAAGCGCTCTACGCCTATGTCAACTATAAAGTTGTATTAGATAAAGTTTCAGCCAAATACATTGTCAAACTAAAATGAATTTTAGCTACTTTAAATTGTAGTTCATCCTTTTATTCACTTCTCATTTCCGTAGAAGGCAAGTTTTCATTCTTCCACATTGCAGAAAAACAAAAAGAAGTAACTAAAGATCTTTTCCCCATCCAAGCAAATGTAATACTTTAATCCACCCTTAAATTATTCTTTTAAACTTTATAAAAATGTACACATTCATCGATACTCTCACATTTATATTCCTCTTGCCGAAACTGCACATTTTAACTTTTGGAACTGAGCCCTTTCGTATCTGAAGATTTCCTTCCTGGCGTTGAGACCTGGTTGAATATTAACAACGGCAGCTGTTTAAGTATTCTGCATTATATCCCTCGTGGTTGCGATAGTGCAAGTTGCTTAAGCGAAACAAGAGCTTGAGTTTTGAATAATAAGTTATCTCCTTGTGATGTTCTTGTCATTTGATGAGTTTTAGGAAGTCGAGTTTGTGTATTGTTGAGGTTACGGTGTATCTTATCGGCAACGGCGTGGTTTGGTTTTGTTAATTACGTTATATACAGTTCGCTGCTAGAATGGCTTCAAGGTTCATCCCAAGAGAAATGACCGATAAAAATGCATTGTAATTTTAAACCACTTTCAGAAAAATAGGACATTATATGTGACGTAAACGCCAGAACGTTTAAGGATGAACATATTTAATGTGTACCAGCCGTAAATAAAAAACATCTTTTATTATTATATTTTATGATTTGCTTGAATGTTTATAAATGTCTGCCTTCTACAAACGGACTTGCTCAGAGTAACCATGCCGTAATAAAAAAATTGTGTTTTAATTCCATGAATTACGTTAAAAAAAAACTAGGAAAGGCATAAAAATAAATATTTACCATATCTTTGATTTTAAAACATAATTCTGTATTAATTATAAGACTATAAAACGACTATCAAACATTAGAAAAAATACACAAGTAGTAACTGCTTCACTCCTCAAATTGTAGATATTCTACATTGAACAACCTGAATCTTTCTATCTAAGGTGCATGTTATACATTACTAAATTAAGTATTTAAAATAACAGCATTTCTGAGCAAACAACTATAAAGAATCATTTACAGTAGATAGTGGGATTTTACTAAAACTAGTAGGTGAGCACATATGTCTTCTATCTTATGGATGAAATAGCATAAGTTTATAAAATATTGTCCATTTTCTAGTAGCTTATTTCAAGCTATTTTATCATTTTATGTTCTTTATGCAATACAATAATAAATTATTCTAGAATAGTTTAAGAATGTACGTTTAAAGTTTACAGGATGATCAGATGATTAACAAGATGGAATTTTCCTTTTTATTTTGAAGTTTTATGAATTTACGTATGAATTAATATTTTTAAAAAATAAAATAAATAAAAACTTTTCAAAAATATATCCAACTAAGCTAAATGTTTTATGTACGTTGGCTGGTCGTTTAAGAGTCTTATAGAGCTTAGCTTGTGACAATCTCCATTTTCTGGCCAAGTATGTCGCCAATCTCGCTAAATTGTTTCCAAAATAATCCAATCCTAATCTAAATGAGTTTTTTTATTCATATTTGAGATTTCGACTTTGGGTCAAAACTCGTTCCACTGTATCCCCAAATATAATACAAAAGTCACCAAAGTTGTTAAATGAGTGCATTGCAATGTTTTATATGCTGATATGTGATTCAGAAGGGGTTGCCATAGCTGTTTGATGGGCCATTTTCAGTTATAATATTTTAAACGCATGTTGCCCAGCTGGCAAAATGTTGTATATGGATTCAGAATAGTTGTAAGGACTTAAACTATATTTCTAGACAAATATATACTTCCGAATTTCCCAAATCACAAAAATATCGCCGAAAAGCTTTGGAAATGCGTTTTTTGTCTCATAATTGCAATTCTAACTTAAAATTATTACTTGAAACATTATTGCGCTACATCTACGTTTTAACTATAGCTAAAATAGAAACGGAAAATTATTAATGGAAACGGAATATTATTAATCGAAACGGAAAATTATGAGGACGGTTTTAGTTAATAGTGGCGACTATTTTTGTCATTTAAGAATTGGATAACAATACATAGAAAACTTAAAATAAGTGACTAACAAAAGGAGAAAATATATTTTGTAATTTATAGTTGATATAACTGAAAGTAAAGATAAAAGAACTGTTTCGATATAGTTGACTAAATGGTACATATATATAAATGAAATTTGATTTGGTACATATACTTGGATCAATTTGATTTTTTAATCCAAGTAAAGAACGGGTATTTATTTGCTATTAAAAATGAATTTTCTCTTTAATTAAATGGTGATTATTTTTTTTCTTTTTTAAAAAATTTTGTATATTATACTTTAGATTTAAATTTTTTAATCAGTTGAAACAGCCTTGCATGATATTTTGCTTCATGGTAAGTATCATACTAGTCTGTGACACTCGGGATTCGTTCTGCGAAAGTGGGTGACGGACAGACTGACTGAACGTTCATAATATAATACCTTCCACTTTTTACTTTATAAACCTAGTGTGAAAGCTAAAAAACAAAGAATTCTCAACTTATTGCATGTCATTAGTATAAAACAGATTTTCAAGACCCCCCCCCCCCCCCCCGATTGGTGAGTGGTAGCGAGCAGGGGGCTTTGCCCCCTAGTTCAATATAATTAAATTAGTATTAAAGTTACGACTTACCATTGAAAATAAAGTACAATTGGGAGAATAAAATAGTATTAATGCCCTATTCATAAACACGGATCGCCTTTCTTGAACAAATAAAGATTAATAAAAAACTATTATTAGACATACCTTAACTTGAAGAATTTTTAGGCGTCATAAATAACTCGCATATTTCTCTTCTTTTGGGAGTAATAGACGAAATCATCAATCATAACTGAAGAGCTAAAGGAATTAAGAGCGTACTGTGTGACAAAAAGGTAAAAGAGAGAAAATTAGCTTTAAAGTTTTCAGTTTGTACCTAGATTCGTTAAAATTAAAAACGGTAATTCTAAACAAAAATATAAATACCCAATAGAAATTTTATGAAAGTGTCGGAACTTGTTATCTTTAGAGGAGAAAATAGGACACCATATACCACCACTAAATTCTTCTATTGAGAATATAGATAAAATTATTTTTATAATATTTTGAAACTCTGTTTTCATCAAATATAAATTTATTTATTAACAGCTCCTAGAATATTTTATAAATTATAAGTAAGTTTTAGATATTTGTACGCAGCATTATTTTTTAGATTACACGATCTGCATTTATAAATTATCTCATTTGATTTTTTTAATTAGGGATGGTAGGTTTTTTTTCTTTTAAACCGGAAAAAAGAAACCGGTTTAAACTGGACCTTTAAAAAAATAACTAATTTTCAAAGAGAAATTGAATTCACGAACAAACCGGCTAGTCTTAAAATCAGTTTCATCCCTAGATCAGTTCAGTTTCCCATCCCTACATTATTGTAAAGGTAAGGAACGGAAGTTAAGGAACCGGTAAGGAAATTCACAATGTTTTCCGGCCTTTTTTGTGTTCAAACTAACTCCAGTTTAATAAAAATTGATTTTTTCGCTCCTTATCCTCCACTTAAACACATTTATAAAAAATTCCAATTATCCAGCAAAAATTAACCTTCACTCTGATGATTGTAAGGAAAGCAATAAAGCTACGCAGTTCATTTTACTGGTTTGTTTTTTTAACTTTCGGGCTTATTAGTGAAGCATTGAAAAAAATGCGGCTCCTAACTGAAATGTGTGTTTTTTACAATACAGATTTCATTATTAAAGAATCACTGTAGCTCCATCCAGAAAATTTCACAATCGGCACATAGGACGATATGGAATTTACTGCATTGTTTTGTGTCCTTAAAAATTTTTGGAGTTCCAATGCTTTAAATTTCCATTTTGCGATTGTATAAGGACCAATCTATTTGTATAATAAGTAATAATTTAAAATAAATATTAACTATTCCAAAAGTTATACCCAAAGGAACTAAAATTAAAAATCAGGGTAGAACTGCCCTTATACAATTTTTGTAATATTTAAAAAAAATATTGCTCTTATATTTATTTATTTAATCCCTTAGTTTGACTATTTTATGTAGAAGAGGTTAGATAAAACCTTAAAAGATGACAGCTAAAAGTTTAAAAGAATTCAGATATCAAAAATTCAGATTTATCAATATACAAAAATAAAACACTTAACTATAAAATCTAGTTTAGATCTTTCTGTCGTTTTCTTAATATTAAAAAAAATATTCCCTTGATATTTGCTTATGTAATCCCTTAGTTTAACTATTTTATGCTGAAGAGGTCTTTTTTTAATTGAGTTAAGATTAAAGTGCTCTTCCAACACGTTGCTAAAACATCTAGAACAATATTGCTTTTATATAGATTAAAAAGTAGTCATTGATAAAACCTAAGAAAATTTCAACTAAAAGTTAAAAAACAAATAAAAGATACTATAAAGATTCAAATAAACCAAAAAAACTCGTGAAACAACTTTAAAGAACGTGACTATGAAAATGTTTTAATTTGATGTGTGGCAACGTTGTTAAAAAAGAAGATAGAAAATGGAAGGTTGATGTTTTAAACGCTCTTGTAAATAATATGTTAAAACTAATAAATAAATTATAACGCTACCATCAGAGACTACTGGATATTAAAGTTATTCGTCACAGAACAAAAATTTGGCGGCAAGCGGAGGGATGTCGACGGAACTAGTGTGGAATTAGATTCACCAAGAGTGGCTCGAAGTAGAAAATAGGCTTAGAATAGCCATTGTAATTTACGTAAGAACGTAAGTTTGCATTTTATTTTTGGATCAGTGCTGAATTGTTAAGTAAGATTCAGAATTCTAAGTAGTAATTTTATTGTAGTATTCTTCTAGAAATAGTTGATTATTTGAAGATTAAATTGATTTATTTGAAGTTGTTCTGTGAAAATAGCTAATATAGAATATTAAGCTGAAATTGTTTATTTGGTGTTGCTGTTGTCGGTAGATTTAAATAAGATTTAAAGCGAGTTTTAGAATATTATTTAAAGGTTTAATAATATTTTGAGAAGTTAGATTTACTTCTGTTAGTGAATAAACTAATATTTTAATTATTTTGTTGGAATACTGCATTTGAATGATTTGATAAAATTGTTCGTATTCGATATTTTCAGTTAAAATACTACCGTTTATATTTGATGTTGATGTTCGTAATTAATATTATTTGATTTTGTTTATAATATTAATTAGTATTTAAGAAGTTGAAGTTTGAGTTACGTTGGTTTTCTTTTGAAAAATAAAAAAAGAAAATTAACGATCGGCATTTTGATTGAGGTTTTTTTTTTTTTGGCGGCAAAATGAGTTTTCTTGGAAAGGGCAAGAAGCAAGATTTGCTTGTGGTCTGTGAGGAGTTAGGAGAAGAAGTAGATCCTTTAAGTAAGGTCCCGGAAATTAAAAAGGTAATTGTAGGAAGTGAAAGCTACGACGAGATAGAGGTTAAGGTGATGCTTGATAGAATTATCGAAGAAAGACTTAGGAACGAAGAAAATGCGAAGCAAGAGGCTCGTGAAAAAAGGAAACTTGAGTTAGAAAAGGAAGCATCATTAAGAAAACTTGAGTTAGAAAGAGAGGAATCTTTTAAGAAGCTTGAGTTAGAAAGAGAAGAGGCATTAAGACAGCATGAGTTAGAAAGAGAAGAGGCATTAAGACAACATGAGTTGGAATTAAAAAGATTGGAAGTCTCACAAACTCAACCACAGACCAGAACCAACCATGTATCAGAGAATAGTGCTCATAAAATTCAATTGACCCAGATAATGCCGAAATTTGAGGAAAAGAGAGATGAAATGGGTCTTTACCTAATTAACTTTGAACGAAAAGCAGAAATGGCTCATGTTCCCAAAAGAGATTGGACTGCCTACCTGCTGAGCGTGCTTCCTGCAGAAGTTTCGAATATGTTGGCAAGAGAATCACCAGATAATGCAAATGACTATGATTTTGTGAAAATTCTTCTTCTGAAACGGTATAAGATGAACAGCGAAAAGTTAAAGCAATGTTTCTACAGACACCAGAAAACTCCAGATAAAAATTGGAGGAATTATTACCATGAGTTACGGAGTTATTTTACAGAATGGATAGAAGAGATGAAAGTAGAAACTTTTGAGCAACTGAAGGACCTAATAGTAGCAGAACTGATGGAGTATCACCAATAACTTGCCTGTCCCCTGACTGTGAAGTGAACTCTCCTAAGTATCCCTCCGCCAAACTGAACTGTGCTTCGTTCGAAGCGAACAGTCTTACTTCTCCTTTTGAATCCTGCTCTCTAAGAGTAGCCACGCTAGTAACCTATCCCTAATGGCGGGACCGTTGGTCCAGTAAATCGCCCTTAACTTCTTTATTAATTCCATAACTTAAATTGATTGTTCTAATGATGTTAAATAAAAGTCTTTCTCAATCTACACGTTGCTATCTGCTACAAAATCTCATCAAAGGTCATGGGCCCAGCAAGCCCAACCACTGCGCGGTGACATACGAGGCCTAACACGAGGCTTAGAGACTTTGTATAGCGAAAGGCCGGCTTCTCGAACTTTTCCCCGTTTCCTGTCTTCAACGAATAGAAGAATGTCATCGAATCAGTCAAACATCCAAAAACTTGGAAAGGACAATTACGATACTTGGAAACTACAAATCGAGGCCATCCTGGTTAAAAACGATCATTGGAACTTTGTTACCGGAGCGGAACCAAAACCGGAAACCGATGCCGAGAAGATCGCCAAATGGATTTCCGACGACCAAAAGGCCAGAGCCGACATTATCCTGTACATGTGCCCGAGCGAATTGTGTCGTATAAAGCAGTGCTCCACTTCTAAAGAAGTCTGGGATAAACTTAAAGATGTTTACTCATCGAAAGGTCCTGCGAAGAAAGCGACGCTCTTGAAACAACTTCTGTTTAAGAAGATGTCCTCGTCAGAAAATATGTCCGACCACATAAACAGCTTCTTCGTGACGGTCGATAAACTACAAGAAATGGATATATCAATCGTCGACGACCTACTTTCTATACTTTTGCTGTACAGCATTCCAGACAGTTTCGAAAACTTCCGGTGCGCGATCGAGTTCAGAGACACTCTCCCAGCTCCCGACGCACTAAAAATCAAAATCTTAGAAGAATCGGAATCCCGACGTGGCGGGGAAAGTCAACAAGATATCCCGAACGCCTATTTATCTTCAAAAAGATTCAACTCGCATTCGAAATCCAGTTGGAATCAAAAACAGAATGATAAAAAACAGCAAAATAAAAACATCGTGTGTTCTTATTGCTCGAAAAAGGGTCATAAATATGACGTCTGCTATAAACGCCAGCGAGAAATGAATAAAAAGAACTATCCCAATCAAAAGGAAAGCTCAACACCTGCCGTCGCCATGGCAACGAAGGAGCAAGAAAAAAAGAATTCCACGCCAGAAGAAGCAGTCGCCGCTGTATGCTCCGGGCGAAGTAACAAATTTATCCTAGACAGCGGGGCGTCGAGTCACATGATTTTCGATAACTCAATGTTTTCCGAATTTTCATCACAAGTGGACTCTTATATAACGTTAGCAGACGACAAACCCGCTAAAATAACGGGTAAAGGATCCGTCAGAATAACTGTTCCAGATGAAGAATTTGGTACAAGGACATTGAAGCTAGAAAATGTCCTATGCGTTCCTGAACTCAAAACAAAGCTGCTGTCAACTTCCAAGTGTACCCGTGACAACCGAATAGTAGTATTCGACGCTCACGAAGCTAAAGTACTTTCAGAAGATGGTTCTACATTGCTCCGAGCTGAAAGAAAAGGAAATCTTTATTTTGTCGAACCAATCGAAGAAACGGCAGCTGTCGTCACCGAATTAGAAATCTGGCATCAAAAATTCGGTCACCTAAACGTGAACGATCTGAAGAAGTTACGATCACAAAATATGATCAAAGGACTATCTTTCAAAAACAACAATGACTCTATTAAGGACTGCAAAATCTGCATTCAAAGTAAGCAATGTGCCACCCCTTATCCGAAAAAGTCTAAATTTGTTGCAAAGGATATCCTCGAACTTGTACATTCGGACTTGTGTGGTCCTATGAAGATTCCCTCACTTGGCGGATCGCGATATTTTGTGACATTCATCGATGACAAATCAAGGTACACCGAAATATTCTTCCTAAAGAACAAAGATGAAGCAAAAGATGCATTTCTGAAGTATAAAGCCTGCAATGAAAATCGTACGGGTAAGAAGATCAAGGTTTTACGAACAGACAACGGCCTAGAATACGTGGGTAAAGAATTCGACCAATTCTTAAGCCAAGAAGGTATACGCCGAGAAAAATCTGCTCCCTACAGTCCACAACAAAACGGAGTAGCAGAGGTCAAGAACAAGATTTTTTGCTCCACAGCGAGATGTCTACTCTCCCAAGCAAACCTTGATTCAAGTTTTTGGGCCGAAGCAGTTCGAACCAGCGCACACATCAGAAATCGATGTCCAACCAAAGGCGTAGCAGAAAACAAGACCCCATACGAACTATTCTTCGACAGAAAGCCATCAGCATCTTACTTCAAAATTTTCGGACAAAAAGCATTTGTGTTAAACAAACCCAAAAAATCCAAATTCGAACCAAGATCACATGAAGTAATCTTTATTGGATACTCCGACGAAGCGAAAGCCTATCGTTTTTTCGATCCCAAAACAAGAACTGTCATCGTAAGTCGAGATGCTAAGTTCATTGAAGAAATGAATCCAACTTTAGAAGAAGATGAGCAATGGTACGATTTCCCCAGCGAAGATCCAGATCCAGCAGCCGACACTCACGGAGAACCCAAACCTGAGACCATGTCCCCGCCGCCAGCCGACCATCAACCAATGAGAGCTGAGCAGTCCCTTGGCGACGACGACGTCACTTCAGGAGAAGAGGAGGAACCGGATGGCGCAGAAAAGCTCCGAAGGGTTGCCGGGCGCCCACGGAAAGAGAGGACGATGAACCCAGGGCGACCAAGGAAGCTGTATCACTACGCCAAGTTGGCGACCGCCAATAGCGCCATGTTTACATCGCCGGCGAGCAGGAGCGGAGAAGTTGTGTTGACATCCCCCAGCTTCGCCGAAGCCGTACAAAGTAAACAAAAGGATGACTGGATCGCAGCCATGGAGGAAGAATATCACTCACTTCAACAACAAGAAGCTTGGAAGCTCGTAGAAAGACCAAAGAATGAAAAAATAATCCCATCCAAATGGGTATTGAAGACAAAGTTTAAACAAGATGGCACGGTGGACAAGTTGAAGGCCCGACTTGTCGCCAAGGGCTGTTATCAAAAGCCAGGTGATTATGAAGACAGTTTTTCTCCGGTCTCTCGACTATCTTCAATTCGCGCTGTCATCTCCTATGCTGTCGAAAAAAATCTGAAAGCATATCAACTGGATTTTGTAACAGCATATATCAACGGCGACATTGATGAAACCGTTTACATGGAGCTACCTGAAGGTTTTGAAGAACCAAATAAAGTTTGCCTGTTGAATAGATCGCTTTATGGGCTAAAGCAATCAGGTCGACAGTGGTACAAGAAATTACATGAAAAGCTTAACTCGCTTGGTTTTAGTGCTCTTCAATCAGACCCTTGCATTTATAAATTAAATACTGCCACTCAAGAAATCATTGTGTGTGTTTTCGTAGATGATTTGTTGTGTTTCACCGATTCAGAAAAAAGCTACTTTTCCATTCGCGACAAACTAGCATCATCATTTAAAATGAAGGATTTGGGACGTCTACATTATTGCCTAGGAATTGAATTTTCACAAGACCAAGGAAAATTAAAGATGACGCAGACAAAATACATTGATGACCTGCTTAGAAAGTTCAACATGGAAGATGCGAAGACGGTGTCTACACCATTGGACCCAAATCAAAGACTGACAGCTGACATGAGCCCAAAGACCGATGCTGAAAGATCTGAGATGAAAGACATCCCTTACCAGTCCCTGATCGGATCACTGATGTACCTCTCAGTAGCTACCAGACCCGACATCACCCACAGTGTCAACTTCCTCAGCCAATTCAACAACAATCCTGGAAAGCTCCATTGGCAAGCAGCGAAGAGAATCCTCAGATACCTGAAACTCACCAGGGATCAAGGCATCGAATTCAAGAAGACGGGTGAACCCCTCACTGCATATGCTGACGCAAATTTTGCTTCCTGCACTTCCGATAGAAGAAGTTTCACCGGATTCATCTGCAAGTACGCTGGTGGTGCCATTACATGGGAAGCAAGAAAGCAGCGAACAGTGGCCTTGTCAACAACTGAAGCTGAATACATGGCACTGTCAGAAACATCGAAAGAAGTGGTCCATCTAAGAAGATTTTTTAGTGAATTATCCCCTTCATGTGTTTGTGATCCAACAATAGTGTTCAGTGATAATCAGTCTGCACAAAAGCTAGTGCGGAACCCAGTGTTTCATGCACGAACAAAGCATATTGACGTCCGTCATCACTTTGTGCGCGAAATTTACGAAAAGGGTGATATAAATGTTGTTTACTTAAGTACCAACGACATGCCAGCTGATGTTTTGACCAAATCATTGTGTGCACCCAAGCATAAGTATTGTTGTCAACTCATGGGACTTACATAAACAGACAGGCAACTCATCGTTGAGCGGGGGTTTGATGGAGTATCACCAATAACTTGCCTGTCCCCTGACTGTGAAGTGAACTCTCCTAAGTATCCCTCCGCCAAACTGAACTGTGCTTCGTTCGAAGCGAACAGTCTTACTTCTCCTTTTGAATCCTGCTCTCTAAGAGTAGCCACGCTAGTAACCTATCCCTAATGGCGGGACCGTTGGTCCAGTAAATCGCCCTTAACTTCTTTATTAATTCCATAACTTAAATTGATTGTTCTAATGATGTTAAATAAAAGTCTTTCTCAATCTACACGTTGCTATCTGCTACAAAATCTCATCAAGAACAAATAAAATTTCGTGTACCACCAGAAGTTAGAGAACATTTTTTGGACAATTGGATGAATATCAAAGATCCTGAAGATCTGGCGAAAAAACTAGATGACTATGAAAGTGTACGAGATAGTTTTAAAAGAAAAGAAAGGCCAACCAGAAATAATTTTAGACTTCAAGAGGGAGACAAAATCAACGAGAGAGACAAATATGTTCCAAACAAAGATAAATTTAATTGCAAGAAGAGCACTCCTGGGAAAGAGGATTTACTGGATGAAGGAGAAAGGGATAAAAGGTTTGAAAGAAGAAAGCAACTTAGGTGCTTTGAGTGTGGCTCGACCTCTCACCTAAAACCGCAATGCAATAAACTGAAACGATGTTATGAGTGCGGGTCATCTTCTCACTTAAGATTTCAATGCGATAAACTTAAAGAAAAGGTTGAAACAGTAGCTGCTAATATGATTCGGGAAGGAAGTTGTCATGACGTCCTTGCTCCATATATCAGTCAAGGAAAAATAAATGGCATACAAATGCCTATACTTCGTGATTCAGGTGCATCAATCGACCTGATTTGCAGAAAGTATATAAAACCTTCAATGTTAACCACGGAAACTGTATGGATCCGAACCCCATTGGAAGAAAGCCCTATCTGTTTGCCTTTAGCTGAAGTGGAAATAGACTGTACTTATGGACACATTGTTACAAAAGCAGCAGTCATCCGAGATTCTTTAGATCAAGGAAGATATATTTTAGGAAATCGAACAGCGGAGCTCTTAACCGAAGCAAAGCAGAATATACATTTTGAAATGCATACAATCAATGCCATACAAACTCGATCCAAAACGAAGGTAGTAGAATCAGAGTTGCCAAATACACAGGCAGATACAAGCGATTCCGAAGAAGTTGAAAATGTTGAAAGTGGAACCGTTGATGATAACATTTTGCCAGTGGCAGATTTTTCATTTTCGGAATTGGAGCTTATGAGAATGTCCCCAAACGAATTTTTGGACGCTCAATTGCAAAGTAAGGAATTGGAACCCCTTTTTATCGAAGCAAAAGAAACCCCACACAAGGAGAAGAATAAGTATCTGATAAAAAACCAGAAATTATTTTTCGTGAAGAAAGATAAGAGAGGAACAGAGCGGCATTTGCTTGTGGTTCCAGAGAAGTACCGGAACCAAATGATGACTTACTGTCATGAAAGAGCTGCATCCTATCTCGGAATAGCGAAGACTAAAGATGCTTTGTTCAAGACGTTTTATTGGCCCAACTGCTACAGAGAGGTAGAAGCTTTCGTTAAGTCATGTGACCTATGTCAAAGGGTAGGAAAACCACAAGATAAAAAGAAAGCACCCCTCAAGCTTGTTCCAGTCATTACAGAAATATTTTCAAAAATAAACGTTGATGCTGTTGGACCGTTGCCTGTAACACCGTCGGGAAATAAGTATCTTATCACGGCAGTGTGTATGTCTTCAAAGTATCCAGATGCTATTCCTGTGGAAAATCTCAAATCTACTTCCATAATTGACGCCTTTCTACAAGTTTTCAGCCGAATGGGTTTTCCAAGGGAACTGCAAACGGACCAGGGAACGCCATTTACGAGCGCACTAACTACAGAATTTTTAGAAAGATTTGGGATCAAGGTTAGAAGTTCGGTGTACCATCCTCAGAGTAATCCCGTAGAGAGGATGCATAGAACTTTGAAGAGAATACTTCGTGTACTGTGTCTTGAATCTGGTCCAGACTGGGAAAAGATTTTGCCTCAAGCCCTATTCGCTTTAAGGACTGTAACTCACGACAACACCGGCTTCACAGCTGCTGAGTTAGTTCACGGGAGAAACCTGAAGACTCCTGTCATGTTACTCTATGACAAGTTAACTGAAGAAGACCAGGAAGCATATTTCGAATCCTTACATTCAACTGACACCATGACAGTGACGTCAGACTTGCTGGGCGGGAACGAAATAAATGTAACCAATCATTGGCCGTCTTGGTGCAATGAGCGTTCTGTAAGCAATTATTGTTTTGTAGGGTTCATCATTATTTCGAGATTTTAATTATTCACACAAAAAAATACTAAAATTAGCTGAAAAAATATTGAATGGTGTTTATATGTGCAAATTGAAGTGATGATTATTATAGCTAGATAATTTTAGATGTTTTGAGCGCAAATGACAGATTTTAGATCTCGAATTTTGTGCTCGTGCTGCCATCTATATTCCAGTACAGCAACTCAATCCTACCTAATATAGCAAACATTAAAAAAAAAAACATTCTTGAATTTTACTAAAATAGTTTTAAAAAATATTCCTTTTTCCGGAAACATCGGAATTAAATAAGAACTCCCCTCCTCTTTTAATAAATGTTTTTACTTAATTTTTTAATCGAATGTGCAATTAATATACAGGTTTCAAGGCTTCCGAATAATATCATGTACCTAAACATAGTTAAGCTTCATTTTTACCCTGCTAAAACATGTTCTCAAATAATACACCGGATTCGAAATCTATCCCTATATTCGGAATGTATTCCTATATATTTCACAAAGCCTGTGATAATGTAATTACACTCCCTTAACTGGGGATTCAATAAATATTTTTTTAAATAGAAGTTATTTACTGACAATATATTATTGATATTAATAATATAAAACACTTGTTTCTCATTCTCCTATTTAATGATTTAAAAATTACTGAATATATGTTTCTATGAATTAGCTATATGTGTCTATTAGATATAATAAATGTTCTGTTCTATTGAATGATAGTTAATAGTAGTCATATTGCTAAAAAAAATCAATACGAACCCTTACAAATTTGTCAGTCTTCTTTGACAATCGCTAATTTAACCTTTAAGTAAATTTTCGCAGTGTAATCACAATTTTTTGATTGCCCTTTATTCTCTTCAGGAGACACTTTCATAAAGACTTTTCATTTCCCCGCCCAGTAGCCTGACGTCACTGTCATAGTGTCGGTTGAATGTAAGGATTCGAAATATGCGACCAGGAAGAGGACTGTGTAGTAAACTATGTGTTCGAATTGATGAACCGTATGGGAAAATGTCAGGAGTTAGCAATACGGAATATGGAACATGCCAGGGAGAAACAAAAACTATGGTATGATAAGAAATCTGTCGAACGAGATTTCAAACCTGGTGATCTCGTATTGGTTGTAGCTTCTTCAAAACCAAACAAATTGTCAGTACATTGGATAGGACCTGGTGAAGTAGTAAGACAATTGTCAGACACAAACTATGTGGTCAGATTTCCTGAAAAGAATAAGGATCACGTTTACCACATTAATATGTTAAAACCCTATTTCAAAAGAGTGGAACATGTAAATCTTTTGGCTTTAGGAGAAACTGAAGATGAAGAAGAAATACCAGTTCTTGAATGTGTTGATAAGTCAAGTGGGTCAAAACTGTGTGAACTTTTAGAGGAAACCAGATTGAAATCTAATCTTTCGGAATCACAGCTGAATCAACTCGAAAAACTTTTAAACCATCATTCTGAACTTTTCTCAAATGAACCTGGTTGTACGGATCTGGCCAAACATGATATTGAGTTGGAAGAAGACAAACCTATCATAGCAAAGCCATATAGGATGTCTCCACGTCAGACTGAAATTGTGAAAGCTGAAGTAAATAAAATGCTAGAGCTGAATGTAATAGAACGAGGAGATTCGGATTTTACTTCTCCGTTAATACTTGTTGAAGTACCAGGGAAAGACCCAAGACCCTGTATAGACTATCGCCGTTTGAATAAAGTGACAAGAACTCAGTATTTTCCTATACCAAATATCGAAGAACTCATTGAGAAAGTATCATCAGCAAAATACATATCGGTTCTTGATTTAACCCGAGGATATTGGCAAAAACCTTTAAGTAAACAAGCCCAGAGATATGCTGCATTTGTAACCAGTTTTGGTACCTTTAGGCCATTAAGGTTGCCATTCGGGCTGAAAAATGCTCCATATGATTTCAGTAGACTAATGGCTGGTTTGCTTCGAGACTGTGAGGAATTTGCGGTACCTTATTTGGATGATGTAGCCATCTTTTCTAATACTTGGGAAGATCATGTGAAACATTTAGAAGAAATATTTGTAAAAATGAAAACTGCCAAGCTTCACCTAAAACCTTCGAAGTGTCAGTTTGCTCGTGAGCATGTCAAGTATTTGGGACATATAGTTGGACAAGGCCAAAGAAAACCTGGTGAACTTAAAATTCAAGTGGTTAAAGAATTTCCTAGGCCTCAGAACAAAACCCAGATTAGATCCTTTTTAGGACTTGCTGGTTATTACCGACGGTATATTCCAGATTTTTCGGTAATTGCGGCTCCATTAACAGATCTTTTGAAAGGAAAGGACTTAAAGTCATCAGTAAATTGGACTTCTACTTGTGAAGACGCCTTTGAAGAACTGAAGAAAAGACTTTCAGAAAGGCCAGTACTATACAGCCCTGACTTCACTGCTCCATTCATCATTCAGTGCGATGCTTCAAACGTTGGAATTGGTGTGGTGTTGTCCCAGATAAATCAGGATAATGAAGAGCACCCAATAATGTACCTCAGTAGGAAATTCACCCCTGTAGAACAAAAGTACAGTACTACAGAGAGAGAATGTGCTGCCATTGTTTATGCCATTCAGAAATTAAAATGCTATCTTGACGGGCAACAAAAATTCACCATACAGACTGATCACAATCCTCTGGTCTGGCTAGAGAAAAATACAGGGACTAATCCGCGACTTTTGAGGTGGGCCCTCACATTACAACCATTCAATTATGAGGTTGTTCACAGAAAGGGATGTCTCCATCAAAATGCCGATACCCTGAGTAGATTTCCATGAATTGTAATTTAGTTGTTGCATGCGTATACTGTGTACCTCTGAAGTTGTTAGTCTTACCTTAATATTGTTAAGCATTTTAACTGTAATTTATGACCCTACTGGAACTTTGAAAAATTAGGCACATGTTAAATAGTTGCACTGATCCAAAAACTGCTAGGGACTTATAGAAAGACTTTAGGACTCTTTAAGACTTTTCATATTTAAAGACTCAGAACTTTTAAGACTTTTTCTCTTCTATCAAAAGTCTTCCCTTGGTGGGGAGGGGTCTATAAAGATTCAAATAAACCAAAAAAACTCGTGAAACAACTTTAAAGAACGTGACTATGAAAATGTTTTAATTTGATGTGTGGCAACGTTGTTAAAAAAGAAGATAGAAAATGGAAGGTTGATGTTTTAAACGCTCTTGTAAATAATATGTTAAAACTAATAAATAAATTATAACGCTACCATCAGAGACTACTGGATATTAAAGTTATTCGTCACAATACTATCATTTTATCAATAGACAAAAAAAATAAAACACTTTACTATAAAATCTAGTTTAAATCTACTTAAATTTACTTTGATCTTAAACTAATGTACTTTACCTTAAAATATTTAACAGAAACATGCTTGAAGATAGTTTTCTTAACGTAATTTTTTCTTTCCGAAAGAGAAATTCTCGTTCAAAAGACTGAGGAGAAGTATCTTAAAATGCATTAAGCAGCCAAAAACGTGATCAAACCCAAAACAAATGTTTAAATTTCAAATTTAAGGACATTCTTGATTTCTAAGCAAATAGTAGAAAACATTTCCGAACAATTCTTCATATTATCTTTATTAGCCCCGATTTCTTTCTTAACTGGAAAATCGTGTCTTATTGTCACAGCAAATAGTATAAAATGAAAGAAATTACAGAGAAAAATAAATGTGTAAAGTGCAGTTTCAGTTTTTGGGGAAGAAAAGAGCCTTTAGACTTTTCTTTGTCACCTTTGAGATGGTGCGTTCTTTTATTTGACAGGAATATTCTTTTAACCCTTTCAGTCCCAGTGATGCCATTTGGCATCATCACTTACAATATTTTTTTCAAAATTTTTATGTCTCGTTATGACATCCTAACACACATCATTCGATTCTTCACACTTTGTTCTATCAGACAATATTTTACATTTATCTCAATAGAAGTCAGAACTACTATTTTTTTATTTAGAAAATAATCAACAAGCGTTTCTGCTGATTTTTGATAAGTTCACTTCAGTTCCACATATTTAAAACACAATTTAAACTATTTCGGTTAAAATAATTACTAAATTTTTTTAATAATATGGTCAGATACCTTAAAATATATAACTCGAAGTGTTTTTAGGTAATATATATATTTCTTTATTTTGTTGTTTTCCACAGTTAAAAAATTTTGGCATTGTTTCAAAAACCATATAAAAAATTTAAAGGATTTTTTTTTCTTATGGAATTCGTATATTTGACCTAAAATAAGCTTATTTTGTGAATATCAGATGTTTCTGTAGTGTAGTAAATTTTTGGGACTGAAAGGGTTAAGAAAGGAAATAATTTCTGAAGTGCACAAATAATCAGAACTGTTTGATGCTGTTCCTGGTAACTGAGTAAAAAACTCTACTGTTTTCTACAAACCTCCATCTTCAATTTTTTTTGCATTTTGACGCATTTTATTATAAAATGCACTTTTTGTTATACCTTGCAAAAAAATGACTTTTGACAAAACTGACACGTGTGAAACACAAAAAAAAAAAACTGGAATCGGGTAGAAAGGAAAATTTTATTTAATAAGAGCGGGTGCATTTCATTTTGAAGTGGATTGAAGTAAAACTTATGAGGTTTACTTTTATGTTCTATATTTTTTTTTATTCTTAATTTTCATATTCTTTTAAGAAAAATTCTTTAATGAAGCTTTAAATTATTACTGAAGTACAAAAGAATGATAAGAGTCACAAAAAACGGAAAGTGCTTATCACTTAGTCATTAAGCCACGTTTGCTGTTTTTAGAAGACCATATGGAATATGATGACATGACAGTTTTATTGAAAACTAGCTGTTATACCTACCCGACGTTGCACGGGTAGAGGTGAAAAAGTAATTTTATAGTCAATTTTACTATTTTTTCTTTCATTTGAGTTACATAAGATATGGAGATTACCCAGTAATTTTTTCCATTTAATTACCCATCTTGGATATAGTAATAATTAATATTAATTTCAAAAATACCTTTGATAAGAAGCTCAAATTAAAGAGAATACATATTTAAGTAAAAAAATAATCAGTAAGAATTGAAAATAAGCTACTCCAGCAAACAGCAAACGATTTGCATTTTTTATAAGTTTATTTGCTTTTTAATAAGCTTATGTTGCTGATACCGTTCGTTATTAAAGTACAAAATCCCGCTACTTATATTACATAAAAAATTCAAAAATTCAAAAATGCTATAAAATTAACCGATAATGTCGTAGTAATTTCCCGAATAAAAACATTTTAGCTCATTTGGCGTGCTTGAAAAATTTGGCGAGGAAAATATATAGCTAACATTACACCATTCAGCTCTAGACAATCGCACAACCAACCAGCTATTTAAAAAAATGCTCTTTTGCACGTTCTTTGTAATAATTTGGCGAGTTTGGCAAAGTAATTGGCGAAAAAAGGAAGACATGAAATCCTAATATGCATCTGTAGTGCAACGGTCTCTAAAAAACCAACATAGTTCAGTAAAAGCTTAACTATGCTTTTAAAAAATTCATAATTAAAATCATATTTACACAATAAAATAATAGAATGGAGACTGGTAGGATTACGTAACTTGAAACATATCCAACTATTTTTTCAAATTATTAATGTTGTTTCTGAAGGCAATGAACAAATATTAAATAAATTAAACATTTTCGATTTCAATTGTTTTCTAAAAAGTTTTATTTAAATATTTCTGCCTGATGGCACCACGAAAGAGAAAAAATGATCGGATTTGAGCGAAAGTGGTGTATTTTTTCCCTTAAAACGTTCGAAAACGATAGAAGGAATGGTTCGATTCGAAAAAATCTTAGCCTATGTTTGTTTTGGAGATGAGATGAATTTTTGTGCCAAATTTCGTGACGATCTGTTGGGTGGTTATTAAGTTTTTGCGTCCTATACAAACAGACAAACAGAAGTCGCCTTTTATGTATATAGATTAAAACGTGTAATACTAGGCTTTTGATTCTCTTATTTATAACCATAAAACCACTTGATTTACTTAACTAAATACATTTTTATTCGAACATAAAATATGATATATTTTTGTTTAATATTACATAATAAGGATAATTATTATATTACATAATAAGTTGGATGAATAATAATAATAATAATAATGTTGGCATAATAATTGACATAATGTTGACAATACATAATAAATTGATGAATAATACATAATAAGTTTGATGAATAATACATAATAAGTTTGATGAATAAACTTATTATGTAATTAAATGATAAATATTAATATTACATAATAAGTTTTAGACTTTAAACACGTAATGTTAAATATATATTATCCATGCAATCCGTGAAAGCAATTCTCATTTACAATTCCACTTTCAAAGTGATTGCGTTAAAGCTTTCAATACATATTTATATTAAAAAACGCAATTTTTTGGAAACTCACCAAACTGCTGTAGTTAAAATTAAATCGGGAAAATTTAGCTCATTGTATTCACTTTGGTCATAGCTTTTCCCCATAATAACTTCTATCTAAATACACTTGTGTTTAAAAAATATTTTTGAATCAGTAAAATTCCGTAATATGTACAAAAACAGTCGATACAAAGAATAGTATTTGGCTGTTATGTGAAACCTAATATGTGGTTTATATTAGGTCTACAGCTTTTTTTTATTTGTAATTGAAATTAAATTGCCTCAATTTACGGATAAAGAATATTGAGAAAACGTGTCACGATCAATTTTTATCATTTAAGTAACTCAAAGACTCTTATATCCCAAATATACTGAAAAGAGAATTTACGAAAATAAATATGTCGTCATACATTTACGTCGTCATACATACATCGTCATACATACGTCTTCGATATTGGTATTTCCGTTGTACATAAAGGCCCTTTTATAACGACTTTCAAAACACGGGGTAAGCAATGATTGCTAATGTAAGAGAAAAATTATAAGGGTATCAAGTGGGATATAGAAAACAAATTTCAAGCAATGATGAGAACAAATAAACTAGCAAAATTATTTTGCTTGATTATTTATTAATAATATGTGAGCCATTTTATTTATTAATTATTTAATTGCATTTTATTTATTTAATTTTATTTCATCGTATTTGATTTTGAATTTTAAAAAATACAATACCTAAAATAATCTATTCAGTAAAAAAACAATAATAAATTATTATAGGTCTACAAATCGTTAAAGTTTAAATATAAACTAGCAATTAAAACCAAAAATTGAGTTCGTTTAAACATTTTAACTTTAATAAGTGAAAACTTACAAGCCGGATTAAAATAAAAGCCATAAAAAATTTCCATAAATCTTTAGTATTGCAAATATTTTATATGCAATACAAAAAAGTCAAAATATAAAATACATTTAGTTTGGTTGTTTAAATTTCAATGTATATATTCATAAAATTAAAAGTAAATAGATAAACGACATGATTTATACAACAAAATCTGTGCTATAAATTATGGTTTTTTAATGACAAAAGCATATAATATCTTACTTAAAGTTTCGTATTTGAAAATAAGATTTTTAAAAAATATTAAAATATTTTTTTGTTTGTTTCAGAGAATGTGTGTACGTGCCCACCTCATGGTAGAGCCTTTAAAATCCACAAAGAGCTCAGATTTTTTGTTATCTGAGCGTCAAAACTTGTATCGAGAACCGCTTAGATGGTGCCACCCAAAAAAAAATTTCTTCGATATGGAGAATATACCTAGTCAGCAACAAGGCTTAATTCGCCAAAAAAGAAGAACCGTTTAAAAAATAAATTGCGAATTAAAATGAACTAATGTACTTAAAAGTTTCTTTAAGCAAAGTTTGTTTTTACTCTTAAGCAATCAAAATAATTTATTTATTCTAGAATCTTGACATTTTTGCAATCGTCTCACAAACATAACGAAAATATTTTTTAAAAACTGAATTACTTGCTCGTAAATAAAAGACTTCATATGAAAAATATAGTATACAATAAATGATTCCACCATAAATATATAAGTTCTAACGCAAAAATATAAAAAGCTATAAGGAGTTTGATCCTCAGGTGAAAATAAAAATCGATGAAAAAATAAATTCTAATCATATATCAGTACATTTAATGAGATTATTTATTTTAAATTTCGAATTATATCTTTCATCTTCTCTGCCTTTTCTGAAGAATTTCCTGTTTAATTATAAGAGCATTTGCATTGTTAATAGAATTAAGACTTTGTACATATTACTATTTTTTATCAAAACGAAACTTAATTGTCCTTTACAGATTAACATAAGATAAGAAAACATTTTTATTGTAAATAAATTGTTTTACTTACATCTGACTAAAAAAGCATTTTTGAGGGGATCGCAAGATAAACATAAAGCATTGTTTTTAAAATACATTATTAGACAAAGTATAGTTTTGAAAAATTTAAACATTTTCCCACTAGCTATGAAAATAGCAATAACAATACAACCAGTATGCCGAGATAATATTAATATGGGCCGCCCCGGTTTAGCAATCGTTAGGACTCTCTGGGATCGGGCTAGAATTCCGGTCAGGTATGGTTGTTTGTGACCGTCAATAAATGTTGTTATTTGTCTATGTGTTATTCGTTTCTTTGTGACTGTAAAAATTCTTTCTGTACCTGTCCCACTTGACGAAAGCTTATAAGCGGTTCTCTGAACAAGCACACAAGCTGAAATATATATGTACCATGCCATATTAATATGGGAAAATAGACCAGCCGGGAAATGCCTGGTTGTATAATTATAATAATGTCATAGCTTTCCCGACTAGTTCAAAAAACTTTTTTAAAAAATCAAATAAATTACCAGGCGATATTTTTCGGTCAACTTCATATTGTTTTGTTTTTATTACTGTTTTAATACCTGGTGAGAAAATGCATATAATTTGAAGTAATAATTTGACAGATATTTTAATTTTTAATATAATGCATTAGGTTCATCGGTACAATTTACACATAGTGGCACAACTCGACGCAATTCAGTAAAACATTTGCTCATTTGGTACAAAATATTTGATTGATTGCCCTAAACTAGACCTGGTGATATCAATATTGCTTAGGTATCTTAGGTATTTAAGTTTTTCTAATAATTTAAATTTCATAAAGGGCGATTAAATGTTCGTTTCTGTGACTGGGGAATTATTACGCTAGTTAATTGATCACTTATTTTTCGATGTGAGGTAAGAAAGTATCTGAAGGATTTGAATGCAAATTTAATTTTCTCTTACTAATACATAGGGTCCGGAGCGTTTCTTGGTGACTTTTGGTGATTGGGAATTAAATGAACAAAGTCTCCTATTGAAGGATTGGACTCGGTATCTTGGTTTTACTTTGGAGAATGAAAATTTTTCAACTACACCCTTTATGAAATCATTAAAGCTAAAAAGGTTAGCCGATGAGAAATACAAGCACTAAAACCTTCTTTTGCGAATTGTCTTCTTAATTTATTATTAGAACCAGAGGTGTATTTAAAAAAAAACTAATAAACTTCTCCTAATGTTTTCTTATAAAAAAAGTGACGGTAACTATTACAAACATACTTTATTAAAAAAATTTAAGGTAATTCAATGATTTTAACTAAATTCTTGTGTTATAAAATGTAGAAAATAGAATTTATAAACACAGTAGTAGTAAATATAGCTGACGTATAAAAAGTAATATTTTCATAATGTCCGTTTTTCTAAATTAGTTTTATTCATAAATAAGTCTTTAAATTACCTTTTATTTATATATAAAAAATAAATTTGCTATTGTAATATCACAAAGCCTTGTTTCAATCAATATTCTATCTATTCGAATAGAATAAAAGCCATCGAATTTTCGTTCAGTTTTCAAAATGCTATAAGATATGAATACAATGGAAATAACCAATTTCAAAGCATTTGAGAAGTTAATAATCAGTCATTGTATGTATTTTTCAATGTTCATCTCAGAAGGGTTTATTATGAACTTATATTGACTTGCAACAATCAAAATATATGTGGAATAGTCAGTTATTTTGTTAATATAAAAATAATTCAAAGGATACTGTCAATAATTTTTCAATTCTAATCGAAGTAAAAAATGTCGCATCACATTTAGAAAATCTAACTTGACTATATTTCAGCAAAACGAATTGCAGAAATATTAAAAAGACACATTTTATTTCTTAAAATACTGCTTCACAATAGCAAATTTGCGCAACAATAAACTTGTTAACGATGTTGCTAAAGTTTGAAGACAATTTTAGGTACAATACTACAAACTCATTTTACGAAGTAAATTTGGACTTAATGGGTATTGATTATTTATCAGATTTTTATGATTAAGAATTGGATTAAGCCATCCGAAGTCTGTCCATCTACTAAACCGTAATTGTAACGGACGAAGATTTTTTTTACCTCAACAAGTTTTAAACCATTTGATACAGATATGGTACAGTTACAGTAAATATCAATATGAATGGTGTTCTATCCTTTAAGTTGGTTTTTATAAAATAAAGACACTGTTTAAAAAAAATAGTAAAATAACTTCGGGCGACATTGTGCAATAATGCCACTGAGAGTTAGGACTCCCGAGATTACTTGAGAAAGTCTATCCTGGTGTACATAGTTACCCCTGTGATGGAGTATGGTAATGTTTTTTAATATTATTTCTATCATAATCCTGGATTGGGTGAGGTTTGACCCATCCTTCCATCCCCTGAGTGGGTTGATAAAATTAATGCCAAGCATGCTTAGGAACTAAAAAATGGGGGTTCCTGGTGAGGCTGACCACCTTGGCTCAGTAATGGGCTGTTTCACCGAGGAGTTTATTTCTATCATAATTTTGGTTGCAAGATTATTGGGATTCAAACCCAAGTCATGTCAACAAGAGTTAAGTACAGATATGGTACCATTATTAAAACCTAATTGTCAAACCATTTACATGAGCAGGGGCAAAGGATTTTATCTCTACTTTTTGCTTGATCAAAAAGCAGCAATGTCGTCCAATACAGAAACAATATATGTGAAAGAGACCGATTCTCAATCCGAATAGTTCTAAATCAATGTATGAACTTTAAATGCCGACCCCGGCGGCACAATGGTTAGGGTGCTGGCCTTTGGACCTGCTGGGTTCGGGTTCGAATCCTGGTACTGCATAGATATTTGTATTTGTCAATAATTGTTGATATTTGTCTACGTGTTTGCGTCGTCCTTGTGACTGCCTCTTCTGGCGAGCGGGGTAACGGGCTAGAAAGCCTATGATCTTCCCTTCTAGAGAGCACACTCACTGCAATTTGTCATTTTTTGTCATGAATTTTAAATAATTACATTAAGAGAATGCGTGATGCGTGAATTTTCACTAGATAACCTAAAAACTAAATTTGCATGCTTGAAATCGGCATATTTTTTAACTGCTCCCCATTTAAAATATAATATATCCAATATAAATATTTTCACAGAAGCATTTTACTTGAAATATTCGCAACGCTAAACGTTTTTATTACATGCATATGTCTTCAAACAATTTTAAAGTAAATAGGCATTATATGTTTAAAAAAATATTTTGCAGTAAAGTTTCATAAGTGCACTTTTGAAACTATTCACTACAACGTTCACCTTCTAACTTAACTATTCACGCAAATCAAAATAAATTTTAATGCTTTTTAAGAACAGTGGTATAAGTTTTAAAAAAAACTTAGAAAGACAATATGTGTGTGGTAAATGATATCTACGATACATTAATTATAGTGGGTGAAACATAATGTAATATAAATGCATTAAATATAATGGATAATAATCAATTTGGGTTTTTGTATCATGAAATAAAAGGCCGGAATAGAAAAAAAAGTGATTTTTATAAACATTTTTATACGGCAAAGGCAAAAACAAAGTACGTATAGTTTTGAAGGTATAGAGTGTATATGTAGCATTCTGAATTGTAGATCATCCTCCTAAGTAGTAAAAAACGATATTTTTTAAATGTTGTTTGTGTTTTATATACTATTTTTATGTGGTTAGAAGCTGTTATTCCAACCCTTTCAATACTTATTTTTAAAAAAATATTTCTTAAAAGTCCAGTTAAAATAAAGAGTCAATTTATTTTAAATGCATAAAATTGCCTAGTTTATATCGTTTTTTGATAAGTAAAAAATGTTTCATAACTCTTTTTTTTTTTTTAAAAAGTTATTATTACTTTTAAGTGTCATATATAAAGCTGGAGCTTGAGGGCGTTCAACGGTCTAATAAAATAAATTTAAGCACATTTTGAATCGTAGATATTAAATTATAAAATATTGTAAGGTAATATTAGGAGTTGCATCACTCTTCTTAAAAGAAGCTGACAATTTCTTTTGAATGCAGGTGCAATTATTAAAAGGAAGCTGAAAACATTCAAGTGATAAGACTAAGCTAAGAGAGGGGCAAAAGAGATTTATTTAACTGTTGGTTGCACGCGATTGCTTTCATTAAAAAAAACGGTAGGAAGCGACTAAGTTTCAAAACGCCATCTTATGGGGTATTTTTAGTAAGAAAGGTTATTATTAAAACGCTAAATTTTAGAGACTACTTTAATTTCTTACTGAAAATAGATTACGGTTTTTAAGCCAACAAATATTTATTTTGTAGCTAAATGTATGTAAAAATTAAGCATTAATACACAGTGAAACATTTTGTGTAAAGTTACTCCATAAATCTCGTTCCTACTAGTTTTGAAACATGAAGTGACATCGTAAAAGGTTTAATATACAATAAGACCCAGTAATCTTACTCCACAAAAATGGGGTAAGGTTACACCATAAAAAATTAGCAAGAAACAAATAGCCCTAAAGATGGATTCCAAAGGTAAACTTTAAGTGTATTTATAATGGAATAAATAATGTGTGAAATTCTGTTACGGATATTTGGGAGGGGGGGGGGGGGTTATAGTTTAATACTTAGCCAAAATTTATTTCTAATTTAAAACTCAAGCTCTCAGTCCGACAATTACAAGAAAAACAATTTTATAAAGTTGCAACGAGTTTCCACTTCTAATTGAGCTTTTTTTTCTATTTTACTAAATTTTTTATTACATTTATTTAAAAAAAAAAAAGGCTGCTATAAACTAACAACATAATTTTAAATGTTTATTAAGGACGCTCCTAATAAAGAACCTAAAAAGTTACAACGAGCAATTATATCTAAATAAATATTTCTAAAATCGTTCAACAACTTCTACATATAAGTTCTAAGCTTGCTTAATGGGCAAATTATTATAATAAGGACGTTCTTCAAAAGGTAGCCTAACTAGAAACCATTGATTTCTTTTTTAATCAGTTGAAGAGAAAATCTTACAATCGACCAGTAATTGCTTAATTTTGTAGTAAAGCTCCACTGTCGTTAAGAATGAAATGCTTTTCAAGAGCATTTTTTTTTTCTTAAACGCTTTTGTTTGAGCTGTTTCAATAGACTTATTGGTGAAAAATCTTAGAATGTAGATATTCAATTATTTTCGCAATTAATAACTTTAATAAATATGTGCAAATATAAAATTAATAAACATTACGATATTTTTAAGAAGATATAGTCGGAAATGTTTTTAAACAAAACGATTTTGCAGATCCATAAAAATTATTAATATTTAGTATTGTATTCAGCTAATAGAGAAAGAAAGCTATTTGAAATAGAATAAACGTAAATCCATAAAATTCTAAAATGAAAAAATTTGGTGTAGTAAATATAAGGTTGGTTGGTGTTGGTTATTTGGTTGGTTGGTTGGTTGGTTGGTGATATTTAGATTTATGTGCTTGATCCAGAGACCCGTTTATAAACCTTCGACAAGTAAGACAGACACATACAAGTGGATCCATCTAATTTTTAGAGACAGAGGCCAACTAGAGGATCCATAGAATTGACTTGTCACACCCAGAGGTATTGATATGGTGTAGGAACTTAGAGGAGTTTGCAACCACGTCAGATTTAACGTGCACCAGTCACCATTAGAGTACACGGGGGTCTTCGGAAGGCAACGGGGCTTGAACTCAAACCTTAGGGTTGCCAGTCCAAGACTTTACCGACTGACTTTACTCTGCCAAATATATAAGGTAAAATGACGAAGTCCATGGGACAAAAATTGAACTTCTCTTCATTATTAGGAAATACTAAAAAATTATCAATTAAATTGTATTACTCGGGATTCTAATAACCAGGCTCACAGCAAATGAATATAACACAGAATTTTTTGCAAATAGTAGAGAGAAGAGAGGGTTTGCTATACCATTTCCACGCGTTCAAGGCGTATTTGTCTTACTGGAATAGTTTTGTTTTAATTTTTCATAGAACATTTTAAAAATAAAGCTCGTTCTATAAAAAAGTGGTTGAGGTTGTCAGCGTTTAAATTTCGCTGGGATAAATTGGTTCAAATTCAAAAACGGCTTCACCAACCAAGACGACGAATTTCAACAGGGCAAAATCACGATTAATATGTTTTTTTTTTATTATTACCAATATTTAAATTTTCGAAATGAATTTAAGGTCTTAATACTAACTAAATGATCGTGTAAAGTTATTTTTTTTCTAAGGTATATAAATCTTGGATGGAAGTGGTTCTAGGTAGCAGTTACTGTTACACATTTCTTTTTCTTTACGAATTTTAGTGAGTACTAAAATAATATTATAATAGACTATTTTAGTTCTTTATGGAACTTCTTTAATTAAAGCAGCTTCTTGTTAATTAAAACTATACTATGTAATGCATAAAAAATCATCATGGTAAATTTAATAGATCTCAAAACTTTCCTAACAAAAATTAGCTTTTCTTAAACTTCAAAAGTTCTAAGAAAAATTAGGCTTCTTTCTGTATTATATATTATAGCCATCAATTTCGAAGTTAATAAAATTATTCTCTTGACTTAAAAAAAAACTCGTAAATAAGTTTTAACAAGCCATAATATTTAAGACTTTTAGCCTAAGGGTCTTAAAATAAAATTGAAACTCCTCTACCATAAAAGAGATTCTCTCAAAAAAACCATATAAAAGTATGTGTTATAGGGAGATTTTTTGGCATCCGAATTTTCCATTATAAAGTGATAAAATAAACTAAGATGGTTGATTGAATCAGCGCACATAACTCAAAATTTTACTAACATGATTGCTTTAAATCATAATATTTTAAAAAAAACATATTTTATTTTAAATGTTTTTGTATATTTTTAAGTAAAATGTGTTTTAAATAAACGTATCACGAAAGAATATTAAAATAACTTGCATTTTAAGACTATTTTTAAAAAAATAGGTGTAGGGAAGGTACATATGTATTCCGGTTTGTGTGCGTGATCAGAGACCCGCTTAAATAAGCCTTCGTCAATAAAACAGACACAAAAAGAATTTTTACTGTCACAAGGAAAGGAAAATACACCCAGGGCAAAGGCGGGAATCGAACCCTCTCCCGTTACAGCTCTCAGACTGCTGGAGTAATGGTCCAAGCCACTTGGCCATCCGGGCCCCGATAAAGTATGCAATTTAAATTTAAGAGGAATATTACAACAAAGTCCCTTTCAAATCCTAATTAAGGAATTTTAATTAAATAGATAAAAATTTTATTGTGAATATTAGTAATAGGAAATTTTGGGGTTTAAGAAAACTTACTATTAAAAATATTCATGAGAAATTGTTGATACATTTGACTGAAAAGCTGAGTTTATAAAATATAAACTGTACTTTACAAAGAACAAAATTTTCAACAACAAAAATTACTAAAACAAATACAATTAAACTTATTTGCTTAATTATTACAACAAAAATAATTTCTTTATCATTTATTTAAATCAATTTTCTTTCTTAAATACTTTTAAAACTATAAATGAAAAGTTCAACAATTTTTTGTTGCTAAGTTGGTTTTTTACATAGATTTTATATAACTTTCGAGAATAATAACTCGTAGCATGAAACTATTTAAAAAATGGGGAAAATAAAATACTAAACGCAAAGAATTTTTGATTGACTTATAGTAAAAATGCTGTGCAACTAAAAATAAGAAATAAAAGAGAGATAAGAAGTTTTCTTATTTTACAAATTACATTTTATATAAAGAAGATGCTTTTGTAAAAAAATTTATATCTCGTTAAAACAGGATTCAACATAAAATAAATTTGATTTAACTAAAAATAACATCTGAAATTTAAAATTTTATTAAACTTACGTTATGATTCTGAATACGAAAAGTTATTTTAAATATTTTTTAGCCAAAATAAATAAAACAAATAAATGTATTTAAGTATACAGTTCAGGTCTAGTCACAATAAATTATTTCCACTAAAAGATTATTTAGTTTTATTACTGGCAAAATGGAATGATCAAAACTCTCTATATATTTTTTGCAAAGGTTTTCAATTTTCCCTTCTAAAAAAAATCCTTCTATATTTTTTGATGCATTATACCAAATGTGGAATATATAACATATTTTCGACAAAAGCCAACTAGAAATAACTTTCTAGGTATCACAAAAGAATTCCAAAGGCTTATAATCTTATTTTTAGTAGATATTTTCAACAGTGATGGAAAAAAAAGGAAAATTGCAGCATTCCCAATTATTATTTAGTTTATATTTATACACATAACAGCAGAGTATAACGTATAAACTGTGGTTTTAAAGATAATGTTTCATAAATAAAAAGGAAAACTATCTATTGCTGTTCAAAATATAACTCACCAGTAAAGGAAAAAACAGAAAAGCAGTTGGCGTATAAATTTTTTATTAAGTAATAATGAATTCCTTAGGAAACGGCTTTGCCATAGAAGCTTTAGAAATTTCATACACTATTTCATGTATTCATTTAATAAATCAGTTTATTTAAATTACATAAAATATTAATTATTCTATTTCATGCTTAATTTTTTTTCAAAATATTTATTATGTCAAATTTATTCCAAATTTATATTCATCGTGAAAGTTTTCATTATTTTCGAATGTGACGATTAGTTGACTTAACATATTTTAGTATGAATTATAAAAAACTAAATAAAGCATATGAAAATTCTGGTTGCATCGTCCAATTGAATTTAAGTTAGTTATATGTCGCCACTGAAAGGTCCGGGGCCTTCTTAGTTATACTTAGAAGACTTATTTTTTGGAAATAGACCCTTCATATAAAGTAAAACTTTTTTAAATATCCCCTTCATTCACCCGACAAAAGGCTCACTGGGTATTTTATACCTCAAAGATATTTTTAAAACTAATATCATTATTACCTGATTTTGTTCAAAGTTTTCTAAATTATTTAATTCGATTAGAAAGTCACTCGAACAAAATATGTCCTAAATTTGTCTACGGCAGAGCAACAAAATAATCATTATTGAAATGTGTCGTCAATAGCTCGCGCCTACTTCCGTGATAATAAATAAAAATCGGCCATATTTCTATAGAAAGCCTTTTCTAAGAAAGTGCAAACTGAAAACGATATCAAATTGTTCCATCTATAAAATAGCATCCCTTAGGAAATAGATGTGGCATTTCAAATCCAAACACCAAAAGTTTTTTCATCTGTAACCCTCTTTCTACGCCTCCCATGTGTGACAGTTTTTTTAGCCATCCTAAGAAATCAAATAGATGTGCTGTAAAAATATGGAACAGGAAGGTCGATTTTGATGGAATGCCGTTTGATAGCAGATTTTTTTTTCAGAACGTTATACATTTAGAATGGTATGCGTTTTTATACTTCTATCAATTGGTTATGCTGATATTTGATTGATGTTATGAAATTCGATAAATTGAAACCTAAAACTCTTCAATGAATATTGTTCAAACTTTAACATTTTAAACTTATTTTTCATAAAAAACGATGAAAAATTTCAGTATTCTATTTATAAAAAAATGTGTTCTAGTATAATTTCTACAAATTCACGAGATTTTTTTATATAAAACGTGTCAACAAGGTAAATAAATTTTAAAATAGCTTGGAGTAATTGATACTACTTGGTTAGATTACTTGGTAGAATACAAATAGCTAAAATTTTTATTATTGCTAAAATAATTTTTTATAAAATAAGCCATTATTTTATTTAATTGATGTTCGCATACCACCATACTGAAATTTTATAGGATGAAAAAATAGAAACAATACTAATGTCTTTAAAAATAATGAAAAAACTTGGTTAAAAATGACTAAACTTTCTATTTCATCTATCCAAAGTTTTTCACTAAATTGTTAAAAAAAATTAATAAAATACCTTTTTCCGTAAAATGATTTTAGTTTGGATTAAGTGAAAATTGCTATACAGTTGTTCTTAGAAAAAATTAAATTAAGGTAATTTTGGGATACTAGTGATATTAATCAACTATATGCATTATTTTAGGATATAATTTGCAATGAAAAAGTTTAAGAACTTAAACTGAATAACTTTGACTGTCTTTGCAAAAATTTCCTTTAATTTTTGCAAATAATTGAACATTTGTAATTTGATAATTGAGAAGTCTAGTTATAAGGATGTTTAATTAATTAATATGAAAAAATTCGACCATTCATTATTTAGACTTGGAGAAGGTTTCAATGGGGTGTACCAACTACGCCAAATGCGAATCGCAGCACACAATTTAAAAAAAAAGGAGAACAGATAATATTTTTATAATTTTAATATTTCGCAAATTTTTTTTTTGACTAACCGTTGTTTCATTATTTTTTTTTGTCATCATTTTAATTCGAGCAAACTTCTGTGTTCATATCTTTTAACTAATGTCAACTCAAAAATATAGATACTTTATCCGTCCGATTCTTTTTGTTTTTGACAATGCTTAAAGAAAACAACTTGCGCCGAAACCAAGCAAATTATTTAAAAGGCAATCTTTTATTATTGATGAAAATGCATATCAAAGCATGGATCAATTTGATTTCTCTAATGGGTGCTTTGCTAATGAAAATTACACAAAGGCAACAAACATTAAATCGTCACACAATAATTTAATTCAATTATTTATACAAAAACAACAATAAGAAAACGCAGAACATTTCTAAAAACTATATAATTGTTTCTGTTCACGCTATATCCAATCAAGATTAATAGGTAGAGGCTCAACAATAGCGGAATAAATCAACAATAGCGTATGGGTACTAATAAATCAACTCGGATAATTCATTGTAGTTCTTTGTATACAAGATGCTTTTTCTATCTACTTATTAAACTATTCGCTTTTGCTTTGAAGTTCCACGCAATGTAAAGATTGATTCGATTCAGAACACGAAATACATTGTTATTAGAAAAAAATTGTTAAAAAGGACCACATTTCGGTCTGTTTAAATGATTGAGATACGAAAGAAATGTGTTATTTTAAACAGAAATATATATTTTTTTAATAAGTATTGTTACGAAAATAAGTAATTGCGTATTTTTAAGTACTGAAATCAAAATAGATTGCTTTAAATAAAATTTGAGCCATTAGCCAACAATAAATACGGACGAACTTAAAAAGAGCTTAATTTAAGAAACTTAAGAGAGAACTTTTAAAAAAAGCTAATTTTATTAAGTTAATTTAATTAGTTTTACAAATTTATTCGATTCAGCTCTTTAAAAAAACGTTAAGAGGGAAGTTATTATAATAAAGGTTTATAATTCATGAATACTTAATAATTCTTTTATTAATTAGCCGTATTATTATTAAATCAATCAGTTTAAAAACTGAAAATAAATCTGCTAAGCTAGGTACTTTCGTAACAAAGACAATGTTTTTTTTTTTTTTTAAATAACTCTTTTCAATTCCTAAGTGTAAATACAATGTAATTTTTTTAAACGTACATTTCGAAATTGCTAATTCGATTCACTTAATAAAATAAGAAATTAAATTAAAAGCATTAATTTTACAATAAAATTTACCAGAATAAATTCTAAAATTTATTATTATATGACACAAAAAAATTAGCAGAGGTGGAACATTTAAATTTCTTCTGCTTTATTTAACACACGAATAATACAACAGTTTTTAATACCAAAGAAAACAAAAATAATAATAATTGAAACAAATAACAAACCAGAAAATTAATGCATCAGAAAAATAAAACGTTTTATTATTTTGTTTCTAACCTTTTTCTCCTCCTCGCTATTTAACTTATATCCGAAGAATAGTGTTCGTAAATATCAAAAAAAGTTAGCTTTAGTAAATGAAATCAATTTTTCACTTGAACAATTCAATCAAACAATAAAAATTATATGGAACTAAAGAGATCATTTTTTTAAAAAGATTTGGTTTTTTTATCAATTTTCTAGAACTAAGTGGAACACTCAGGTGTGTTTCAATTGCACATAGTTCATGTATAGTTGCAGAAAAATTTGTATGTTGGAAAAATTAATAAACGTTTGTATTTTTTTATTAAAATACTTTTTATAAAATCAAACAACTCTTATATTTTTACACTATTATACTAAAGTTTAAAAAGTTGGAAAAAGAGAAGGAAAGCTATACTATTGTAGTTTTACACTTTAAAAACACCGAAAAACCTTTGTTTGGAAACTATTAAACTTTCTACTTTTAATTCATTTAAGTGTACGTGGTTTTAAAAAATTTACGATATTTGTAGACTGTTGATATTGCTGAAATGATATTGGTTTAATCGGAATGATCTGGTAGGATTTAATGGAAGGTGTAAATGAGTGTCTATTGTTTACACAGTGATTAATAATAACCTAGTTTTTATTAATTTTTTTTGCTTTTAAAAAAATAATTTTAAATAAAACTAATTTAAACGCATGCAACAATTTTTTATACAAACAATTTATTACCATATTAAATCGAAAACCCACCTTTTTAATCTTCGTCATGGAATAAAAGCCCCATTCTCCCCTCAGGTATTTTTATAGCATTTTCAATTAAAAAAAAAAAATTTAAAAGCATGCAATAATTATTTACACAAACCAACAATACATTCCCACATTAAATCAAAAACCCCATCGTTTTAATCTTTGATGGGGGGAAAATCCCTTTATCTCACCAGAGGCATTTTTTAACATGTATAGATATTTTTACAGAATTTTTAATAAAATATATTTAAATCAAAGAATATAAACCCAAAACACATGCAACAATTTAGCATTTCATTTTCGAATAAAACGGAACCCTCCGTTTTAATCTTTGTCAAGTGAAAAAAATCATTATTCTCACCTTTAGCATTTTTAAATAATTCTCTTTTATAACATTAAAAAAAATCATAAAAAAATTAAACACATGCGGCAATCATTTACGTAAACAAACATTTCATTTCCACAAATAAATAAAAAAAAAATTTGTTCCCCACAGGTAATTTAATTACATTTTTTTCATTTTTAAATTTTAAAAAAAATGAATAAAAAAATTAATGTCCAACACTTTCACAAACAATTCATTTCCCCAAATAAATCAAAAACCAACCGTTTTAATGTTCGTCATGGGAAAAAGAACCTTTCCCCCACCTCAGGTAGTTTTTATAACATTTATAACTACTTTTATTACATTTTTCTCTTCAAAAAAATTTTTCATCATAAAAATATATAAACTCAAAACACATGCAACAATTTATTTCCACAAATAAATCAAAAATCCACCGTTTTAATCTTCGTCATAAAAAAAAGAACTCCCTCTCTCTCACCTCAGGCAGTTTTTATAACAATTTTATAACTATTTTTTCACATTTGGCTTCAAAAAACTATTTTTCATCAAAAAAATATGTAAACTTAAAACACATGCAACAATTCATTTCCACATAAATCAAAAACCCACAGTTTTAATCTTCGTCATATAAAAAAGAACTCCCTCTCTCTCACCTCAGGCAGTTTTTATAACAATTTTATAACTATTTTTATCACATTTTTCCTTTAAAAAAAGTATTTTTATCATAAAAAAATATATAAACTCAAAACGCATGCAACAATTCATTTCCACAAATAAATCAAAAACCCACCGTTTTGATTTTTTAAATGGGGAAAAAATTCCCTCTCTATCTCCCTTCAGGCAGTTTTTATATCATTTATAACTATTTTTATCACATTTTTCCTTAAAAAGGTATTTTTATCATAAAAAATATATGAACTCAAAACACATGCAACAATTCATTTCCACAAATAAATCAAAAACCCACCGTTTTAATCTTCGTCATGGAAAAAAAAACTCCCTCTTTCTGCCCTCAGGCAGTTTTTATAACATTTATAACTATTTCTATCACATTTTTCCTTAAAAAAAAATATATTTCATCATAAAAAAATACGTAAGTTCCTAAACACATGCAACAATTCATTTCCACAAATAAATCAAAAACCCATCGTTTCAATCTTCGTCATGGAAAAAAGAACTCCCTCTCTCTCTCCCCTTAAGCAGTTTTTATAACATTTTTATCTATTTTTATCACATTTTTCCTTAAAAAAAAAGAGTATTTTTATCTTAAAAAATCTACATACTCAAAAACACATGCAACAATTCATTTCCACAAATAAATCAAAAACCAATCGTTTCAATCTTCGTCATGGGAAAAAAACTCCCTCTCTCTCTCTCTCCCCTTAAGCAGTTTTTATAACATTTTTATCTATTTTTATCACATTTTTCCTTAAAAAAGAGTATTTTTATCTTAAAAAATCTACATACTCAAAAACATATGCAACAATTCATTTCCACATATAAATCAAAAACCCACCGTTTTAATCCTCGTCATGGAAAAAAGTCCCTATCCCCCACTTAAGACAGTTTTTATAACATTTATAAAAAATTTTATCACATTTTTCTTTTTAAAAATATTTTTCATCCTAAAAAAAATATATAAACTCAAAACACATGCAACAATTCATTTCCACAAATAAATCAAAAACCCACCGTTTTAATCTTCGTCATGGGGAAAAAAAATCCCCTCAGGTAGGGCCTCGGAATCCGAACCTCATTGATCGCAGGTGCATTGCTCACAGGTGCATTGCTCGGCTCTGGAGCGGCAACACGGGAAACGGGAAAAGGGCGCTGTTACGCCGTCCGCACGCCGCCCCTGATATGCGCCCCTGGTGGGGAATCTGTGTGGGGGGAATGAGGATTGGGTCTACACGTACTTGTTGATTTTGACTGAAATACATTGTTTTCTTTTTTATTGTTTGGGGGATTCTAATGTTTTTTTTAGATACAAGAAAGGTTTGTTATTGTTTAGAGGACACTATCCTCTTAATTTTAGAATTCTTAAGATATTACTGATTCGTTACAACGCCTTCTTTCGTATTATATACTTTATCTCTATCGCGATAAATCTCTTTTCAGTTTTAAAGTTAATCGCCATTGCACTAGATCAAATGATGTTTTTCAAATCCCAAATTTCCATAAAGATATCTTTTGCAAACATTTCTTCTACCTTGCTCCTAAATTGTACAGTGGACTTCCCATTGATTTGATAGACATTAATAATTATGCTAATTTTAAACTAATGCTAAATTAAAATTTAAAATTTATTTCTCACTTAATTAAAACTCATTTTTTTCTTTTATTATGCAGCTTATTTGCCAATCTTTCCTGTACATTTTGTTAAGCAGTTGTTGTTGCTTTTTTTTTTCATTGTTCTCTCTGTTACTTGTGTGTGTCTGCATAATTTATATAATATTTTTTATACTTCGTCTGTACGTGATGTCCATGTAACCCCTTGGCGTTCGTTTGATGTATTTTGTTATTGTTTTTGTTATAATAAAAGTTATCATTATTTCTATTATTATTTAAAACGATGCTTTAAGCTGATTCCGGGCAATATGACTTGAAGAGCTTAGTGGAAGAACGGGCCAAGTGACATATTTGAAAAAATTGAGATGTCTGTGTCAATGGACATGTTATTCCCTCCTTTAGAGATAACTAAAAGCTTATGAAAAGAAGTAATCTTGCTATGTATATTTTTTACCTTTTATCAGTGCCGTTTTTAACGCATCAAAGAGCAAACGAAAAACTTTTTAAGCTCATTTTCTCGCGTTTTACCTTTTTGTCACTTACGCGCTCTCCACTAAGCTCTTCAATTATATGTTGGCATTCGTAAACACATACTTTAGTAACCAGAGCTTAAAACTCGTGAAATTTTTAAGGTTTCTTTTTATTTGTGAAGGATTCAGGTTTGGATCTACACGTGCTTGTTGAATTCAGGGTGAAGGAGATGGCTTTTAAAATATTTCACTTGGATAGTGTGTTTAGGTGAACGTGGGATAATCGTATCTATTTTTTAAGCTGATTCCAGACAATGTGAATATCTTTTTGAGGGTGGGATTCAAAATCAAGTACATTGATTCAGGAGGCTAAAACACTTGGGAAATTTTTAAGTTCAATACGGCAAATATTTGTTTAAAAATAGCTGATTTTTTAAAATGATTTGCTTAAGATATTTTATTTAATATACAGATAGAAGATACAGACATACGTACTTTATGATTTGGGGTGAGGGAGATTTTGGAGAATGTGATATTTTGATTTTACTTGTGTGCGTTAGGTCTGTTTTAAACACAAGAAACATACTTATATCTATGCTTTACAGGTGTTCCGGACAATATGAATATTCCTTCCGTAATAGGATTCGAACCCATGCACTTTGGTACCGTGGGCTTAGCACGCTTAATTGTTTTTCTTTACAGGCGGGAAATCAGGATAGGTGGTATAGGTAGGGGATTCAGGTTTGGGTCTACACGTACTTGTTGATTTTGGGTGAAAGAGAAGGTTTTAAAATATTGTTTGGGAGTGATATTGCTTTGTTTCAAAGGCAAGAAATATATTTAAAACCCTCTGAGCGTTAGACCCAGCTTTTTCCGTATTTTGTGCAACAGACTTTCTCACAATAGTCTTTAATTTTAAAATTTTATAATCAATGAATTTTCATTCATAATGCACTTTTTTTCATTTGGAAATGTTTTTGAGACCATCCCTTCAAAAATAAATCTGATTCTAATTTTTTAAATAAATATTTTATTTGAAATAAATTAAATTTTAAATTTATGCAGTGAAAACAACCACACATATTTGCCCATTTCCCGGACGATCGGGAGTTTATTTCGATGCTTTAGGCTGATTCTGGACAATATGAACTATATGAATTATAGGTTGAGTTTCTAGCACACTTACTTTTGTATAGAGGGCTTAGAATTAATGAAATTCGTAATTTTTTTATATATTGGTGGAAATTTAGGCTTAGATTTAAACGTACTTGTTAATTTTGGATGCAAGACATGATTTTAAAATTTGACATTTTTAATTTATTTGGATTTTTTTTAGATACACGTGGGATAATTATATCTCTGATTTACGCTGATTCCGAACAATGTGGATATACCTTTTGAGGGCGGGATTTAAATATTTTAGTTAAGTCTCGTAAGTTTTTTATTAGATATATATAGTTTGGAAATTTGGTGGTTTTAAGTATCGGTGGGGCTTTGGGTTTTGGGTCTACACGGGTGTTTGATTTGATTAATAGAGATAGCTGTGAAAAAAATATTTGAGAGCGCTATCGTTTTGTTTTGAGTACAAGAAAAATATTTAAAACAATGCTTTAATGTCATTCCGGACGATATGAACTGTTTGAATTAAAGGTTGGGTTTCGGACACACATACTTTAGAATAGAATTATTGGAACTTGAGAAATTTTTACGGTTTTTATTAATGGTGGAGGGTGGCAGGCGGGCAGATGACGGATGGACAGACAAATGGGTAGACTGAAAAATTATAATACCATCCACTTTTTACCTTTTGAGCGTCGTGTGGGAGTTAAAAAATAAATAGTAAATAAACAATTGCAATACCTTTAAAATAACATGAATTATATTTGATATGAAGTTTAAGTATATCTATATATTCTAGGTTTGCCCACTTTTTTCATCGATTCAGTGCCCTTACTATTTGAAACTCCAATAGAAAAGTCGAAATAACCCTTTTTTTTAAATAAAGGGATGCACATCAATTTTAGATAATTCTTCTTATAGCCAAATTCAGACTATTTTGCTTCAACTGTATCTACTATTTACGTTTGCGTGAATTTGAGCAAATCAATGTCCTTTCATCAACTTGACCAAAACTAGTATTCTAAACTTAATACAGATGGCAGCACCAAAATACCTTAACTTCTCCTCATCTGGTTTCCTCAGTCTCTTGAAACTTTTGGTTGACTTCTTCATATTCCCATACAAACCATTGCTTGTTATAAATAATCGAAGATAATGCGTATCTAAAAAATTAACAAATAATTATTTTTTGAATAATAACTTATTGGTAGATCAATGTAAGAGGGTAACAAATGTTGTTTAAGCAATTAAGATAATTACATTGCTGTAAAGAAGAAATTTGTTAAAAGTTTACACTAAAAATTTTATTTTAAAAATACTTTTACCATCTCCAACATAAAAAAATATCAGTTTAAAAATCTATCCGGAAGAAATCTATAAAACGCCTTAATCAAGTTAAAATGGAAAACTGATAAATGGAATGGCGGGAAATTGTTAAGCTAATTTAATAAGTATTTCTCTTGATGATTAAACTAACATTTATTCCGACAAAATTTAGTGTTAAAATAATATATTTAAAAAAATTAGCGATTTTAAATTGCTTTTGTGTGCACCACGATTTAAACTATAAACCCCACGAGTTTTAACTTACTTCATGTGTACTCGCTTCGGGTTTTTTTTTTCTTTTTTTTTAAGGAAAACTGTTAGAGAAAAACACTTTATTCTGAATAAATTTAATACCTTTTAATTTTTTTGTAAATGGAAGAATAACACAATTTACTTACTAAAGACCCAATTACTACCTTGCAGAAAGAAGTCAGTGAAAGGCGAGTCGACAAAAAAAAAATATCATTTACACTAAAGTAAAGAATTGAAAAATAAAATTGAACTTTTACTAGCTAATATTATTTTAAACAAATTACTTACCTAAAGGCTTTTTTTAAGAAAGAGTATTTTCTTCGGGGTTATGAAAACTCCAACTGTGGAATAAAGAAAATGTTTAAAGTGCAAATTAGTTTTCACTGCAAAGAAACTTCCTGCATTTCTTAGGTCGTTTTAAAAACTATATTTTATTATAAATTATTTTTAATTTTATTTTTCCTCCTTGCTTCAGCGCTTAAAAAAGTATATTCTAGGAGTTAAGTAAGTTATTACATAAAGATGGCTGACTATTTATGCCAAAGCATATGATTGAATTCTTTCATGGAATGCATGTTGTTTTTGTGACAATTTGTTGGAATCAGTAAGTTCCTTTGCCAAGCTAGAACAGAGAACACATCTATCTTAAGGGGGAATGGGCGCGCTGGACCGGGGGTCTTCAAACTCAAGTGACTCATTGTTAATCCAATAGGGGAAAAAATAGTTTCTCTGTCACACTTTTCCGGCTGCATTAAATATTTTTACAAACTTTATTTTTTAATAATAAAAGTGGATAACTTACAGGTCTTTAGAATCCGACTTTCTTAAATTGCTTCGAATACAATATTTGGGGGTCGAGATGAACAATTGGGATTTTCGGGACCTGTAAGTCAGTGTTTATAGTCAGTATATTTACCATACAAAAAAAACCGTTTGTAAAAATATTCAATACAGCCGGAGAAATGTGGTAGAGAAAATATTTTTTTTCTCCATTGGAATAACATTGATGCACTTTGCTTTGGAAACCCGCAATCCAGCGAGCCATTCCCCCTTAAAGAGATAAAATACACCTACCAATAATTTTTTATATTTTGAACCAATGAATGTAAATCAAAGTGAATGTTATTTAATAAATTTACCAAAATTAAACGTATATAGGATACCAACAATTAAAGTTGCAACTTCGAAATACTGTAAAAAGATCAGAGAATCATTTTAAGTTTTAAGGGAATATCTTTGAAGGAGACGGAAAACGTATGGCGTAAGAAAAATAGTTTTAAAATTTCACTACAGATGGTGCTGTAATCCAGTATGCAAGTCTGTACAGATTTAAAAAGTTTACAGCTATCACACTACATCATTATTCCAATCATTGCCTTGATTTGATAGCATACCAATATTTTCTTATCAACCAGTTCTTTGAAATCGACAAGAAGTATTTGTAATGTTTTTCTAATTAGCTAAGATAATCATCCTAAAATCGTACCGCATCAAAACTTAATTACCTATTGTATAATTTCTACCTACTTTATACTTTAAGCCCCAACATTAATAAAATTAACATTGATCCTCAATATTCCCTTCAGTATAACATAGTAGGGGCTGGGGTGCCCAGTCAGTTAGGCACTCGCCTAGCATGCGGAAGGTCCCAGGTTCGGGTCCGGCCATCGCCAAAATAACTGCCGATCTATAAACGGCCCGGTATGGTATGGTATGGTATGGTATGGTATGGTATGGTATGGTATAGTAAGTACATATATATTCCAGCCTGTGTGCTTTTTCAGAGAACCGCTTATAAGCTTTCATCAAGTAAGACAGACACAGAAAAAGTTTTTACAAGCACAAGAGACACACAAAGAAAGGTCAACACAAACACATAGACAAATAGCAACATTTATTGACGGTCGCAAACATCCATGCCTGACCGGGATTTGAACCCGGCCCCAGCAGCTCCAAAGGCTAGCATCCTAACGATTGCGCCACCAGGGCGGCTTATCAATAGTTTTTTTTTTTTTAAACCAAGTTCTCTCCTTTAAAAATATCAAATTATTCAAGACAAAAATGTTCCTTTACAATTTTGTCACATGGACGAAGTGGACAGCTGTAATCGAAACCGAACACTTCACCCGGAAGTAGACTGGATCCAGCTCCCCGGGCACACGGAAGGGAAAGGGGAGCAAAGGGCTGATCTGTCGCGCAAAACAAAACAAAACGAAAACAATCAGAGCTCTTGAAAAAAAGAACTGCAAGAAAAAAAGAACTGAATTGGATTAGAAGTTAACTTCCTCTAAACTTGAAACCCTTATCAAACCGCAAGGGCTTTTCGCAAAGTTATTATCTACTACAAAACGATTTTTTTTATTTAACTCGTTTCACAAAGCTGCATTATTTCACAACTTGGATAGACGTCTGGAGTAACTGAAATCGAAAATAAAAAAAGAAGAAGACTCGAAGTTCTTGAAAAGTAAAAAAGTAGCGTCTGAGTTTAAAAGCAAAAGCAGAAATTGTAATTTGCAACTGCCCTCGATTTCATTGTAATGGTTTTGCAAAGTTGATGAGGAAGTTACTAGACTCCTTGCCAACCTGAGATGGGTAAATAGAAATATGCTATGAAAATGAACCTTCCACGGATGCAAAGAGCTCCATAAATAATTTGTGAATACATCCAGAAAACATGTCTAAAACATTAATTTCGTTTAAGGTCTAACAGATTTGAATATTATTTGAGAAAATTTGGCAATGAAAAGTGTATTTTTGTTAAATTGTATTCAGATTATTTTGATGCAAATATTACCTTACAAAAGTTTCCAAATAATGGACCAATCGCTCTTTTCCCTATGCCTTTTTACTCTTCGTTTTTACCCCACTTAGGTTTTCAGGAGTGTGAGAACATGGTCTCATACAGTTGTTTAAGGTGCTATACAGTTGGAGTTGAAGATGTAGTTATATATTTAACATAATGACCAAATAGTGTATTTTCACAGTAAACATGTGTCTAAACTATTTTCCTACTGAATTATTATGTGTTTTTTTATTATTATTGACTATGGTATGGATCAGATATTCCTTAGCTTTATTGATCTTCAATGCAGCACAATTTAGATTTTAAAGGAAGGGTAGGATAGGTGGGTGTCATCCCTTCCTTTTAAAGTCTAGCAGAGTCCCATTGTATTCCTGATCATAAGGATGGACAGTTAGTGCCCTACTTTAAGTCATATCTTAAATTAATCATTGTCATTCTGCACTATCATATTCTTAATGTGCACCTACAAATTATTTCCAGCATTCCGTGTGTTCTTTCTGAGCTCCTAAAGCATTTTTCTTCTAATTTTTTTTTAATTAACTAATTGCTTTTGTATGATATAAAAAAGTATAAATATACACAATTCGAGAATTTCGGACCAAAGACCTTCCATAATTTGTACAAGATACATTTTATCTGTTTAAAAATAAATTTAGAATGTTGTGTTAAAATTTCTGAGATTTTTGTTAACTATATAGTGCAATTATCCAGACATTTAGCATAGTATCAGTAAACAATAACTTAACTGCTATCAGTTAATAATTTCAAAACTCAATTTGCAAAAAAAAATGAATTAACGACTGTCTTGTCAAAACTTGCTGTAAAATTCTAACAACATATAAACAAATAAAGTCAAGCAGCAATAATTCAAACATAGGTAATTTAATCTATATTGCCTCATTAGCTTTATAGCTGTATATATTCAATTATATTGCTCCATCAAACTAAATTGATATATTCCTCTTTCTGTCGTATTTGCAAATGGTGTCGAATTAGGCTTAAGCCGAATTCATTCAGTAAATTCATTAAATTTCAAAAATAAAGGTTTTTTCTGTAGTGGTTTTAGCACCTTCATCCTTGTTCGTTTAACTCTTCTAAAAACTTCATTCTGTGTTTTCGATCTTTACGATCGCTTCTTCCATGTTTTCTTCTACGATCATTCCTTGAACCAAATCGCCCCCAAAAACCCATTAATTACCAACCCATAAAAAAAAAACTTTACCCAACCACTTTTCATTTCACAACGCAAGTCCAGTAACACAATGCTCGCCTTCTAGAAGACATGATTTCGTCAGAGGATATTATTACGAGGATGTTAAAGTGGATGTCAAGGCTCGCACCCTGGCCTTGAAGAGGCTGTTGGACTCAGCCCCCCTTGTCGCCCCACGGAAAGGAAAAGTCGAACAGACAATTCCGGCAGAAACTCAGAATCGTTTGGTAACATCCCTCCAGCAGTTAATTTCTTTGAGTGAAATGTTATATGTTTCCAAAGATATCAAACAATTAAAACAATATCAGTTTGAAGCAATGCGTCTTCTGCCGGGTTAGGCATAAATTTTACCTTAGTAGGTATGGTAAAGGGGGAAATGTTATGTTATTAAAACGTTTATGTGACCTTTTTCTGCTTTAGTAAAGTATAAAACTTTTTTTTAAATGTTTGTCATGTTAATTTTTTCATTTAGTAAAAACTTTTTTTACACTTTTCAAAAATAGAAAAATATTAAGTGACCAAAAAAAAGCATAAAAAGTACGCTGAAAACTGACAAAAGCGGTAATTATTTCGAAAAGAAAATTTCGTAAATCTCATGTTAAATCTACCAAATGAAATCCTCAGAATGACCAATCCTCAGAATAATCCACCAAAATGAAACAAAATTTTTAATGCTTGTTTTGCATCTTTAGGAACACAAATGAAAGATCATATTGAACTTCGTTTCAAAAGATGAAAGAACTAGTAAATAAAATATAAAGACATATATAGAGAGAGATGATCCAATACATCAATGAGCAACACACTATGTGCTTACACTCTCAAAACAAAAGAGTGAAATCCACTCCAGTTGGAGAAGTGCATTTTCGACACTGGAAAGGAATGAATATTAACTCAGACTGAGTTAAAATCACTCGTTTGGAGTGATCCTGTCGGAGGTTTAACACACAAAGGATCCACTCCAACGGGAGAAGTGCATTTTCCAGACTGGAGGAGTGAAAATTAATCAGACTGAGTTAAAATCGCTCGTTTGTTTAAAGAGTGTAGATGTTTCACGTGCACTAAAACCATATATTAAGTTACAGAAATTCTAATAATTCTACTCCATAAAAGAGTTTCTTGTACACAGAGAGTAAGTATTCCATTCACGTGATCAAAACTGGGACAGTGAAAGTTTCAGGAAGAGGTGATTGCGATTCCTTCAACTAGAATGAAGCAGACTTCAATGGGACATTAATCGAAAGTAGTTCGACAGTTGTGGGGGTTTATTAGTTAAAGTGTATCGAAAGAGGTCAAACAGTTGGAGTTTGTTAATCTCTTATTAGTTTGACCCCGTGAGTTATGATAGTTGAAATGGATCATCTGAACCATAATTTAGAAAAAAATAGTCTGTGGGTGATGGATCGTGACAGAATACTTACTTACACTGCCCTCAGACATTCGAATGTTTTATCACATTTGATTTTTTTAATTAATAATAATATTTTCAAAACACATGGACCAGGCAGAAACAAAGGCTTGGCATAATCCGTCGATAAACACGAAAATCCAGTAAGAGGAGACATTAAAAAATTACTAAATAAATTTAATCTTCTTCTTTCTCATCTTTAATTTTCATTCATTAAATTCTTTAGATATTTCTTTTAAAAAATTTATTGTTGTTTGCGTTTGTGTTGCTCAAGAACAAACACTATTTCGATTTTGTTTAGAGTATTTTATTTTGAAAATTTTAATAAGTAGGCATGCCTTCTAAAAAAAAGAAATACATTTTCTATTAAGTTAAATGGGTTCCCAGAAAGATGGGACTATAGCTAGTAAGAAATAAGAGAAACTTTTCCAAAAGAGTTTATTGGTTTGAGTGGATAAATAAACGTCACTATGTGAGGGTTATAGGTGACAAGCTTTATTATTTTGAACCAAGGTTAAGTGACTATGTTAAAATCTTTGGCGGGCACCAAAAAAAAATCTAAGAGCTCAAAAATTTTTGTCATGCAAGATCCTTTCAAAGGATGACTGACGAAATCATATGATGTTTTACTTCAAAAGAACTCCTGGCATAAAAGACGCCCCACCACGGATTCATTGGTGGTGTCTGTCTGCATTTAGAAATTTCCATAATTGTATGTAGCACAAGTCTGAAATATGAAAAAATTTATCACTATTGACATTAAAAGTTTTTTTTTTAATTAAATAGTTGTGTTTTTCTAAAAACTCAATTGCGCTTATTTAGAAATAAGCGCAATTGAATGAATTTTTGATTCTAAATTTATTAATTTACAAACAGGGATAAGATAAATATCAAAAGAAAATTTCTCAAAATAAAACTTTATTTCATTAAAATATTACATCAAACATAGATAAGATAAATATATAACGAAAGCTTCCATGATAAATTATTATTTCATTAAAATATTACATTAAACAAAGATAAGATAAGTGTCTAACAAAAGCTTACCTATTAAAATATTATTTTAGTAAAATATAACATTAAACAGAGATATAACGAACAAAGGTACTAAGTTCACTTTCTAGCAATTTGTTAACGAATAATCAGATGATCGAAAGTTAAGATTTCAACTTAATAGTGCTTAATAATATACAGGGTGTCCTAAAAGTTCCCGTACTGACGATTCGTGAATTTTTTACAAGCAAAACAACAAATTTTAAAACATTGTTTTTATGCTAATGGTGTAAAGCACTTTTAACAAAACGTAGGAAAAAATTTGGAACTTACATTTATATTAAATGATCAAAAATTGTCCACCCCTTTCATCGAAGCACACCTGAAAGCATTTTGCGCATATTTTTAGAAACGCGTTTTAAGATGCTGGGAGTGACTTCTTGTATCCTTAGCATGATGGCATTTTTCAGTTCCTCTATTAATTGTGGATTATCGTCATAAACTTTGTTCTTTAAATATCCCCACAGAAAAAAGTCAGGTATACTCAAATAAGGGGAACCAGGTGGCCCAAGATTTCTTGAGAAGAGTCGATCGCCAAAAAAATGTTGACCCATGTCCATGGTTTCATTACTTGTATGGCATGTTGCACCGCCTTGTTGGAACCAAGAATCTCATTCATTCACTTCTAATAATGCAACAAATTGTTGGATAAGTTCTCTGTATACAGTTCCATCAACAGTTGACTCGAAAAACAGATTGCAATATCCTTCGTTGAGTTTCTTGCACAAAGTCTGGTGTAACAATTTTCGGTCTGCCACTCCTGTGTTATCTTCCACCGAACCTGATGTCGCACGAAATCTCTGGACGAGTTTATATAGAGTATCTTTACTCAGTATAGCACCAACTGGATATTTATGTCGCCAAAATTCTTTACATCTTTCATTATGATTTACATCCAAAATGATTCAAGCAACGCAATTATCTAAATGCGTGAAAAATGATGTTGCAATGAAGTACAAAATGACATATAATTTTATTACAGAACAACTTGAGCACGAAAAAACCAAGCAATAAAAACAAAAGATTTGATGAAATAATAAGCAGACGATAAAATTTAATATTTTAAAAATTAAGCACGGCTAATGATTTTTTTAAGTTGGAGTACGGGAACTTTTAGGACACCCTGTATAATAATACTTACCAATACTATTAATAATTATTATTACAACAATAATTATAATCTAATAATAATCTGATAACTCTGACATTTTTAATAATATTTGAAGATGAAAGGTAGTTTTCTTTTGTAAAAATTTGCCAAATTGTTTTTTAAGAGAATCAACAGTATTTTGAAAATCTAATAATTTGTGTTGAATTTAATCACAAAGTTAACTGAGTTAACTTAACCACTAAGTTAATAAACTCGACAAAAATATCTAGGTTCTCTGAATTAGTAGAGTACGATGCATATTAGTAAAAATTAAGTATCATTCGTAACAGTTATATACTTTTTATAAGCTAATTTTATACTACTTGAGTTATAGAGTATTGTAAGAGAGAAATTATAAAAAACCGTCCTATGTATTTACAACTATAACATCCTTTACAACATCAATGTTGTTATATTTATTTTCAAGAGAACTATAGATAAGGAATTAAAATCCTCTATAAATGTATTAAAATTATAAAAGAGTTGTAAGAAAAAATAAAAAGCTATTCCGATATTTGAAACCATTACAGCAACCTGAAAACCATTATAACAATAATATAAATTATAATTGCTAAATAGATTTTTAAAATTAATATCATTGGTTTGAATTTGGTTCATAAAAAACAAAACAAGATTAATGTATCTTCTTTTTTTAATGCAGTAAAAGCCTTAAAAAAACTGATTGAAAATCTACTTAAAGTGTCGACAAGAAAACAACTTATATTTGAAGCTAATTTTTTTAAATATTCTAAACAAAAATTTATTTGACGATGTAAATAAAAAAATGACTTTCACTTCATGAAACATATCACTTAAATATCTTACTTAAGCATTCGCGCGTTTTGTGAAACTTGAAAATTCTTATATTTTAGGATTACGAAATGAAGCATTACAAAACTTAGTTAATAAAGTATAATTTCAAGCATTTAGGAGGCCCTATGTAAGGCAACATTTTTATGACTTGAAACTAATAATTATGTTACGTATCGCGTATTGCATAATGTCCCAATCGAAATCATAATAAAAAATGTGATTTTGACAGTCTGCTTTAATGCATTTTTATAAAACGTGCAACAACACTTAAGTTCTACGATTTTGTGGGAAAATAAGCATTTTGCATGCATGGAGTTTTCAGTAAAAAATCGGCAAATCTTTAATATTTATATATGCAATTATTAAAGATAATCTCCATAAATGATATTAATAAAAACTGTAACTTATAGCATAGCCATTATAGCAAAAAGACAGACCAAATAAAGAAATAAATAAATCATTAAGTACCTGATTATAATATGGCATAATTAAAATCCTTTATAATGTTAAAGAAATTTAGTAAACTACTTCAAAATAGAAACTACCTTAAAATGCCATCAACTTTAAAGTGTAAACTTCTTCAATATATTTGGTGACTGTAAAGTCTTTAAAACATGTATTTAGGTAAAACGTATCATCAAATTTAATATAAATAATATTCTCAACATTTTCAGATGTGGCTGGGGAGCCCAGTCGGTTAGGCACTCGTCTAGCATGCGAAAGGTCCCAGGTTCGGGTCCGGGCATCGCCAAAATAACTGCCGACCTAAACGGCCCGTGCAGCCAAAATGTCCGACGAATAATACCCCGTGTAAGGGAGTGCACGTTAAATATCCTTCAAAGTCCTGACGCTGCGTACGATGTCGCCCTTAACGGTTGCGTTGGGTGCCAATTCAGGTGTTGGCTCGTCACCTGAATGTGGTTCTACAATACGACGCCCGTCGACAATAGCTCTCGTGTAGCTCTAGTGCGACGATAATTCTAACCTAACATTTTCAGTTCGATTGATGAACAAATAACCCTCCTTTGTGCTCTACTTCCTATAGGAAACCAACAAAAGAGAAAGGTCTTCAGCTGAACAAACAGAAATGATAATTCATGTTACCGCAGACAATTTATTTAGCCATGACCTCTTTTAAATGTGTTCCAAGATCACATAGAAAATAGTTTCACAAATTTTACATTTAACACAAAAATGTTGATACCAAAACGTGATTTTTTTTTTTTTTTTTTTTTTTTTTACAGATGGATTTATATGATACCGCATGGGGTTTTTCTGCAATAAAATTATTAAGGTGATCATATAAATTTGAAACAATATTTATTACGATCAGCACCATTTGAGGAATAATTTGTATAGTAAAATTGATTGTTATGTAAGGATTTGTTATAGGCAGGGTTACTTTAAAGTATTATTGCACTATCTTAGGATCACAGCTACACGAGTTCTATTCGCTTTAAGGGGTCGTAGGAGTCTTAAAAATGTGCAAAGAAGGTATAACAAAGCATAGTTTGATCTTTCATGCAATTTTTTAACTACTCAATATATAAGCATAATATTTTATATGTCATTCTACAGGATTTATTTAATATAAAACAAATTTTAAAATTTATGAAACTTTAGCCAAAACTAAACTAACTATACTTTGTAGTACCTTCTTTGAACATTTGTAAGACTCCTATGACCCCTTAAAGGTGACATTGTACAGGATGAGGAAAATAAAAGTGGCTCTGGTCTAGAGATAGAAATACGTTGAAATGTTTGGCGAGAAAAATTGCTACAATTGACAAACCTGTTTTTGCATTGGTTGGATTAGAATAGCATCACATTAGAGCTACTCAGGGACTATTGGCAAATTCAGATCGTAGTGCCTCAGTGTGAGTTGCGATTATGTGTGTGAGTGTAAGTAAAGCCTGGGTTTCCTCGGAGTCTGTCGCCAGAAACATGCGACGCTATTATACGTGGTTGACGTCACCCTACCGGCCACCGCTTCATCGGAACGTTACGTTGACACGAAACTGAAAACCTAGCGAACTCACTCAACTAACTCTGTTGTTGTTTTGGTTTTCGTCTTTGCATGTCAAAAGTGGAAAGAAAAGAAGCGTAAAACAACTCTAGCCTTCCGTCATTTCCTAATATTTTTCATTTTTGGCAAGCACACCACGCAACAGACAACAGCAAAAAACGTTGTTATCGGGATTCCCTTAACGCACTCAACAGCAACTCAATCTGGCGGTCGTGTTGAGTTGTCCGGCAACGCTCCCGAGGAAACAACTCTAGCGTAATCAATGTCAGTAGTTTGTATGACGTCACTCACCGCACTTGTCTGACCGCTTAAATTTGTTGACGGACTCACGGTTTACGGACTCGGGGCTTTAATCAATTCACGAGTGAGAAGATAAAAATCACAGTACAGCAGAAAATTTTCACTGTAGAAAATATTATTAAAACGAATTCGTGGAAGAAATATGGCCAGTTGTTTGTTGAAGAATTTAAAGGTGTAAGAAGGCCTAAAAAGAGTGCTATGCAACGAATAGTTACGAAAGGGCGTCGGACATTATCTGCTGTCAACAAGTCCAAAAACATTCCGAAACGGGTCTGAACACCAGATTTTGGGCCTTGCAATCAATTTAGAATGTTTTATACTAACAAAACAAAAATGTCCGATTCTCTATTATAAATAACGACGAAAAAAATAATCACTGGTGGGAACTTTTTTGATCAGCTCTACAAACCTTGTTTATATTTCATTTCAACTAGCTTCTCAAACCATAGCGTAGTTGCTGGCAAATAAGTCGCCAAGCGATTGTTTGGACTTAATTTTTGTCTGCTTTAGAAGCATATTGCTTCTTAATTTTTCTAAGAAGTCTGTAGATGAAATAATACACCGTTACAGATTAAGATTTTTTAACCTCATACTTTAATAATTACATTGGAATCTCTCAAGTACTTATATTGCAGGAAACATGAATATAGTTAATTTTCCTTAACCCTTTCAGTCCCAGTGATGCCATTTGGCATCATCACTGAAATGTAAATAAAGTTGCAAATTTACAAAATACTTAGGAAGTTTTATTCATCAAAAATATCACATAAGAAGCATTTTGGAATTCCGAATACAGCTTTCTCAAAGTTGATGTGTTTCCATGGTTACGTTCAGAAGATGTTGCCAATTTAGGAAGGTTGACTAATCTAAATATTTATGACATTCACCCCCTCCTCAGAATTTAGTTGCATAGTCCGAAAGATAAGAGGGAGGATGCCTTTGCCTACGAGGACGGTCTGTTTCCTGTGGCTGGAGGGTCGATTCGTTATTCGTAGTAACAGGAGCAGTTTCCTCCATAAATTCTGGCGATTGACTAGTATAGGAATCCTCGTGGTCAGGACGAGTGGATGTCTCGCCTGTGGGTGCCAGATGCCGCAATGACACAGTAGTTTCCCGTCCATCCGGAAGCTTAACGAAAGCGTAATCCGGGTTGGCCTCCAAAAGATGAACTTCTTTTACCGAAGGTTGGTATTTATTTTCTCGAACGTGGTTTCTCATAAGAACGGGGCCAGGTTTAGTTAACCAGTCTGGCAGAGAGCGCCCGTTACTGGATCTTCTGGAGTACGCGAATAACCTTTCATGCGGTGTAACGTTTGTTGCTGTGCATAGAAGAGAACGTATTGAATGTAGAGCGGTCGGAAGCATTTCCTCCCATCGTTCAATTGACATCTGCTTCGTCTTGAGGGCTAGTTGGACGGTCTTCCATATAATCCCGTTATAACGTTCGACTTGACCGTTGCCTTGGGGGTTATACGCGGTAGTGCGGCTGGAGGCAACTCCTTGTGAATTCAGAAAATTCTTCAAGTCGGCTGACATGAAAGAAGCACCTCTGTCCGAGTGAATGTAAGCTGGGAGGCCAAATAAAGAAAATATACTTTGTAAACAGGAAATAACAGTTGTAGCCGAAATATCAGGACACGGGATAGCAAAAGGAAATCTGGAGAACTCGTCCACTACAGTAAGCAAGTAGCGGTTTCGCGATGCTGAAGGAAGAGGTCCCTTGAAGTCCAGATTTAGCCTCTCAAATGGCGAAGTAGCTTTTATCAATGTCCCCTCATTTTTATGGAAACGAGGCTTCAGCTCATTGCAGACGGAGCACGTTGAGGTTACTCTCTTTATCTCATCTAAAGAATATGTCAAATTTTTCAGTCTCACCCAATGATACATGCGAGTGACACCTGGGTGACAAAGCATGTTATGGAGATCTGACAAGCTAGTTTCAGAGTTGACTACAGCAGAAATCCTAGATAAGGCGTCTGCTGAAGCATTATCTTTTCCCGGTCTGTAAATCACATCGAATTTATAACATGCTAAGTCCAGCCTCTAACGCAATATTTTCTCGTTTTTCACTTTGCTGTTATGGGTCTGGTCGAACATAAAAGAGACTGAACGCTGATCTGTAAAAACTTCAAAGTGTCTGCCTATAAGGTAATGCCTCCAATATCTTAGTGATTCCACAATTGCATAAGCTTCTTTTTCAATAGACGAATGATTTAATTCGGATTTGTTTAAAGTTCTGGAGAAAAAAGCAACTGGTCGACCAGCTTGACTAAGAGTAGCTGCGATTGCGTGTTCAGATGCGTCTGTCTCTACTCTGAAAGGAATATGGTCTTCCACGGCGGAGAGAGAAGCTTTAGAGATGTCGGATTTAATGGATTCTATTGCTTTTACTGCGGCTTCAGACAGGGGGAAATGTTTATTGTCCAAGAGCGGTCGTATTTTATCGGAAAATCCAGGTATCCACCTGCAGTGGTGAGCGAACATGCCCAAAAGTCTTTGTAAAGACGCTGTATCAGTTGGAATAGATAAGTCCATTAACGGTCTGAGTCTATCAGGATCTGGCTTTATGGTTTTATTCTCGACAACATAGCCAAGTAACTTGACTGAGCGTGATGAAAAATGACACTTCTCTTCGTTTAGGGTTAAATTATATTTCTGTATTGCCTTTTGAAATCTGTCTAAATTGATGTCGTGTTCATTTTGGCTTTTTCCACAGACAGTCACGTCATCCAAATATGGAAACACTCCTTCTAAATTTTCATCGCTTATTATTTTATCTATGACTCTTTGAAAACAGGCAACTCCATTTGTCACACCGAAAGGAACCCTTGTAAACTGGTAAAGCTTGCCTCCCGCTTCAAAAGCAGTGTATTGTTTTTCTGAGGGCTCTAAAGGTAGTTGATGGTATGCACTTTTAAGATCAATTGTACTGAATATGGAATATGTCGAGACTTGTGAAATTAAGTCCTCTATTCTCGGGAGTGGGTAGGCATCTAGAAGTGTGAATCTATTTATAGTCTGTGAATAGTCAATAACCATTCGAGGTTTTCGAACTTCTCCTCTTACAACGAAAGCTTGGGCTCGCCAGGGAGAAATACTTGGCTCAATAATTCCCTCTTCCAGTAGCCTTTTTGTTTCTTCGCGAATAAACTGATGATCTTCCTGGGTCTGTCTTCTTGATCTCGTTGTGATTGGTCTACAGTCTGGAGTTAAGTTGGAGAAAAGAGAGACAGGAGAAATCTGAGCTACAGCTAAAGAGCAAATTTTAAGAGGAGGTTTGTCGCCATCGAAGTTTATCTCTAACGAGGAGTGTTTCTTTAGTAGATCATGGCCTACGAGAAAGTCAGCACACAAATCGTTCATAACTAATACGTCTACATTTTCGTACACGTGAGATTCCAGCTTTATTGTTATTCGACAACAATTCTGTATTACCGAACTTACTGAAGAATTGGCCATAGTTATGCGCCCATAGTAAGGCCTAGTGTGTAACTTACATTTGTCTACATTTTTTCGGTTTATGAAGCTTAGCGAACTTCCGGTGTCAACGAGAGCATCCAGCTCAACGCCATTTATTTCAACTTTCGTCATTGAACTTCGCAAGCATTGTGAAGCAGCCGAAGCTAATAGGACGTTAATAGAAACAGCAGATTGGCTATCCATGGTTTTAGATTTGCATACCTTCTGAAAATGCCCTTTCTTCCCGCAATTCCTGCATAGAACATCCTTGGCTGGGCATAAGTTACGAGGATGACGACTGTTTCCGCAGAAGAAGCATTTTGAGTTACGCTTTTGAACTACAGCTGTTACCGAATTCTCAGCAGCAATCTCTTCGGTTCTTTCCAGGGAAGCAATAGTTGCCGAATCCGTTGTAGTACGATAGGATGTTGAATGAAGTTCAGCGAGTTCAAGGGCCCTTGCCTGATCAAAAGCCTTATCCAACGTAACGGTAGTGTTTTCTAGTAGGCGTTCGCGGATCCGATTACATTTCAAACCCCGAATAAAAGCATCACGGATATATTCTTGGCGATACTGTTCTGCGGTAACAGTTTTAAAAGAACATTCTTTACTTATTTGTTTCAACGCTTGCAAAAATTCAGAAATTGACTCACCGTTCTGCTGTATTCTTGACGCCAAGCAATGACGAGAATAAATTTCACTTCGTTTTATAACGTAGATTGCGTCTAGCGCTGCTATAGCTTCTGAGTACGTCTTCGATTCATTGATAAACTGAAAAACATTTGCCGTGACGAAGTTACATAAAAGAGGCAGTTTCTTGTCTTCAGAGATATTCGATATTCCTTCGAGGAAATTATCAAATGTTGTTTTCCAATGTTTCCACTTAGCTTCTGCGCCAACGTCGGCTGGATCGACGTCGAATCGTTCTGGCTTGAGTAACTGATCCATCTAGTCATCCGAAGTTTAAGTTAAGAGTTAAATCATTATTTTGATGAATAAATTGAAATGTAAATAAAGTTGCAAATTTACAAAATACTTAGGAAGTTTTATTCATCAAAAATATCACATAAGAAGCATTTTGGAATTCCGAATACAGCTTTCTCAAAGTTGATGTGTTTCCATGGTTACGTTCAGAAGATGTTGCCAATTTAGGAAGGTTGACTAATCTAAATATTTATGACAATCACTTTCAATATTTTTTCCAAATGTTTATGTTCCGTTATGACATCCAAACACACATCATTCGATTCTTCACACTTTGTTCCGATTCGACAATATTTTACACTAGCTGTTATACCCGACGTTGCACGGGTAGAAGTGAAATAGATATTTATGCAACTAGTGCGAAAAGTAATGCTTTTTAAAACAAGTGGATTTTATTTCACGAGCGAGGTACGAGCGAGTGAAATAAAGACACGTGTTTTAAAAAGTTTACTTTTCGCACGTGTTTCATACACTATTTTTTATAATTGCGTGAAAAAAATCAAATCTCATTGGTTCAAAAATAATTCACGTGCTAATTAGACTAAAATAGACTAAGAAATGTCAAGGAAAACAACCAATGATCTCGCAGTTCGGAGCGCGTGACGCTATAAAAAACCAATAAGCGTGTTTCAACATTTTGTCAAAGAAAGCAACCAATGAACTCGCAGTTCGAAGGGCGTGACTTAAGGTAGCAGTACACATTGGAAATCAAGAATTTCTTCAAAAATACGAATTTTTTTTTATTAGTTCAAAATATTCCTCAATTTATTAGCTTTAAAATGGTACCCACTTTCTAATGAAATTCGCAATACTTTTTAAGATAGAGCAGTTTTTGTACGAGTTGAGGCGAAAAAAATTAGTTTTGGTTTCAAAACATTTTGAAACTTGTCAGGTATTTATAAGAATCTTATTAAGTTTTATATTGTTTAATAATATTTTAACTGCCAATTATATTATACAACTGAACAGCAGCAAGGAATAACTGTGACTTTCACTGACTGAATTTGTTTTGTTTAGCTTTTAAATTTTCAAAACACATGTGCTAAATTTATTCCGCAAGTTTTTTTTGCAAGATATTAGTATTTCAACTACAAAAAAGGGTCGTGTTTGAAGATCGTGTTTGAAGATCAGAGTTAAATAAAAAACGACAATTCCACGGAAACCGATACACAAAGAATGAAGCATCTGCTATTGAGAAATTACAGTGGAAGAAAAGGTTGCTGTTGGCGACGAAGATATTGCTGTAGAAGTTTCAGTTTCATCAGAAAAAGTGATACTGCTTCATTCGTGAAAGTAAATAATATTCCCAATACCATCAAGCCAACAGATGCTACTGAATTTTGTTTTATTATGGACATAAATTGTGGAAGTGCCTTAATTTCGAATCTACACTGCCCATTATGCTGCATGTCTAGCCTGAGTGTAAACAGTGACCCAACAAGAAGGATGGGCTGTTCACTAGAATCGTCTGTCACCTGTGCTGCATGTGGATACACCAGTGAAGGGCAACACACACCCAAGAGGATTGATAAAGTTTTTGAAGTAAATCGCCACCTGGTTTATGCTATGAGGCAAATTGGATGCAGTTATGAGACTGCGTCTACTTTCCTATCCGCCATGAACTTGCCTCCGCCGCCTAATAAATCGGCCTTCAATGCCCACAACAAATCTCTTCTCCAAGTTGTTGAGCCATTAGGGGAAGAAATAATAATGGGAGCAGCTCTCAGGGTCCACAAGAAGCTCGACAGTTCAGAATGTGGCGTCTCTGTGCATGGGACTTGGCAGCGACGAGGATATTCATCATTGAATGGAGTCGTCACAACGCTTTCAATGGACACGGGAGAAGCATTGGACGTGGAGGTACTTTCCAAGGAATGTGTTGGTTGCCGCAAATGGGGGACCATTGAGAATGCAGACCTTATATACGCCTCCATGATTGCCAATCACAATTGCTTCATTAACTATACCGGTTCTTCAACAGCTATGGAGGCAGTCGGTGCCGGGAGGATCTTCCTCAGGTCTCAGAAAAAACGTGGCCTGATATATGCCGAGTTCTATGGTGACGGTGATAGCAAGAGCTACGCAGCAGTTAAAAAACTAAATCCGTACCCTGATATCGACATCATAAAGAAGGAGTGCATCGGACATTATCAGAAAAGACTCGGCACAGCCCTGCGCAAATTAAAGAAAGCAAACAAAGGCATCGGTGGTCAAGGGCAACTAACCAATCGGCTTATCAACAAAAAGCAGAACTATTTCAGAATCGCCCTACGTAGCAATACTCAGTCATTGAAGGTTGTGCTCATTGAAGGTAGTGCTCATTGAAGGTAGTGCGTGAAAATCAACACCTGCAGCCAAAACTCAACGAAAGTACCATAGGGGACAGAAAAAAACTCAAGAGGACAAAAATACCAAAGCTGAAGGTCCTACTTATGAACCTGGCAATGGGTTTAATGCCTAATAAAAATGTAGACACTTTTGTAGCTGGTAAGTAACACTTTGTTTTCAAAAATGTCATTTTAAACTTTGAACAGGATTTGTGAAGAACCGATTTTTTCCCATGTGAGACTTAACGTTGCCGGTGATAGCTGTAGTTTAAATTAACCGATTTCAAATATTTTGGTTTTAAATTAAAGAGTATAATACAGGGACAAAACTGAACTAGAATTTTGTGTTTGGGTAAGATATTTAATTTGTAGTTGAACTGCAAACTTGATTTTCATATACAAATTTTTGTAATTTGAGTTTACTTTCAAAACATATTCTACAACTTTTAAAGTATATAAGTTACAAATATAATTCTAGTTTGTTTTATGTATTGCAATCTTGTCTTTAATTTCCAACCAGAATTAATGTTCTACCTAAATTAGAATTTGAGTTATCATCGGTGGCCTGAAACACAATTAATTTAATTAAATATTAATTAATTAATTAAATTTTATTTAATTAAATTTTTTTTTACTTCCAATATGTTAGTATTTATGAGCTACTAATGAGTGTAAAATTTTATTGGGTTAGCTTGATAATTAAAAAAAAAAAGTTCCAATGTATACTGCCCCCTTAAGAAATATTCCCATCGCGAGAAAAAAAATTCACTGATTCAAAAATAATTCACGCGCATAATATTTTTAAATACAGCAGATCGATAAATCTTTGGATTTTATGAGTATGATCAAATCGAAATTTTACTTAAAATGTTGGCATCTTATAAAAAGAGTGCGACAAAGTCTTTTTTTAACTGCTTTTGGGTGAAAAAAAGTACTTTTTTTCACTGTTTCAAAAAGTCTAGCTTTGTGCACGCGTCTGATATTGAATTTATATGTAAAAGTCGGCTTTTTTTCACGCAATTATAAAAAAATAATTTTATAGTCAATTTAACTATTTTTTCTTTCATTTGAGTTACATAAGATATGAAGATTACCCAGTAATTTTTTCCATTTAATTACCCATCTTAGATACAGTAATAATTAATATTTATTTCAAAAATACTTTGATAAGAAGCTCAAATTAAAGAGAATACATATTTAAGTAAAAAAATAATCAGTAAGAATTAAAAATAAGTTACTCTCGCAAACAGCAAACGATTTGCATTTTTTATAAGTTTATTTGCTTTTTAATAAGTTTATGTTGCTGATACCGTTCGTTATTGAAGTACAAAATCCCGCTACTTATATTACATTAAAAATTCAAAATTTAAAAAATGCTATAAAATTAACAGATAATGTCACAGTAATTTCCCGAATAAAAACATTTTAGCTCATTTGGCGTGCTTGAAAAATTTGGCGAGGAAAATATATAGCTAACATTACACCCATTCAGCTCTAGACAATCGCACAACCAACCAGCTATTTAAAAAAATGCTCTTTTGCACGTTCTTTGTAATAATTTGGCAAGTTTGGCAAAGTAATTGGCGAAAAAAGGAAGACATGAAATCCTAATATGCTTCTGTAGTGCAACGGTCTCTAAAAAACCAACATAGTTCAGTAAAAGCTAAACTATGCTTTTAAAAAATTCATAATTCAAATCATACTTACACAATAAAATAATAGAATGGAGACTGGTAGGATTACGTAACTTGAAACATATCCAACTATTTTTTCAAATTATAAATTTTGTTTCTGAAGGCAATGAACAAATATTAAATAAATTAAACATTTTCGATTTCAATTGTTTTCTAAAAATTTTATTTAAATATTTCTGCCTGATGGCATCACGAAAGAGAAAAAATGATCGGATTTGAGCGAAAGTGGTGTATTTTTTCCCTTAAAACGTTCGAAAACGATAGAAGGAATGGTTCGATTCGAAAAATTCTTAGCCTATGTTTGTTCTGGAGATGAGATGAATTTTTGTGCCAAATTTCGTGACGATCTGTTGCGTGGTTATTAAGTTTTTGCGTCCTATACAAACAGACAGACAAACAGAAGTCGCCTTTTATGTATATAGATTAATCTCAATAGAAGTCAGAACTACTATTTTTTTTATTCAGAAAATAGCCAACATGCGTTTCACCTGATTTTTGATAAGTTCACTTCAGTTCCACATATTTAAAATACAATTTAAACTATTTCGATTAAAATAATTACTAATTTTTTTTTAATAATATGGTCAGATACCTTAAAATATATAACTCGAAGTGTTTTTTGGTAATATATATATTTTTATTGTGTTGTTTTCCACAGTTAAAAAAAAATTTGGCATTATTTCAAGAACCATATAAAAAATTAAAATGATTTTTTTTCTTATTGAACTCGTGTATTTGACCTAAAATAAGCTCATTTTGTGAATATCAGAAGTTTCTGTAGGGTAGTAACTTTTTGGGACAGAAAGGGTTAAACTCTTTAAGACCTCGTTAGCACGTAAGCTTTTTTTTTTCAAAAGATTTATTAATTCTTTTAATAACTCAATATCCGAAAACATTAACGTGGATATAATTTTATAACAATTTTTCTCTTTCAACTAATACATAATACCCAAAGTTATAAATAAGGATTTAAGAGTAGTCGAGTATGAATAAGAAGAATATTAAATGAAAATTTCTTAATTTTCAAAAACTTAGTTTATAGGAATTTTTTTATTAAAACTGCAATCGAATACGAATCGTCGATATTTATTCCCTTCCTCAACGCGTTACGATCATGAAATCGTTTGAAATTATGTTTAAACAATTTTCGTTCTTTCTTTTAAAAGTAATAAATTAGATCAGATTCATTAAAAAATATTTAAAAAAAAAAAACTAACGAAAAATATAAGTAAAAAAATAAAGTAAATATAAAGAATAAGTCCCTACATTTCCTATGATTACATAACAATATAAATGATTAGCGCAAATAACGAGATCGAATTAATATTAAATGAATTTTCATACCATAAAACAAAATTCTTTACAGATACTCGAAATATTTGCCCATAAAAACTCTACTCTAAAATTGCAACCAACTTCCTTCAAGATTCATTTTATGGTTCATTTCCAATTACCGAGCAAAACAAAACAATACTGTAGGAAAATAATGAAAAAAAAATCACCGGGCGCTGTAAACACGGGTTTTTAATCCATGTTTTAATGCGTAATTACCGACTTTCCTTCCCTGTTAGTAAGTCAAAGGCGCTTTGTCCCATATATGTCACCTATTCACAAGTGAGAAGAGAAGGCCGCACATATTTTTAAGGACTTTTTACACTGCAAAATAAAGTATGTTAGACTGACCAGTGAGTGAACAGGCCCCAGTGAATGAACATTTGGTAAATATAATATAAAAAATAAGGACTGAAATCATTCCACTAGATGGATTGGCAACACAGCAACACTGACTTCCTCCCATGTAGTACGAAGCTATCTGACATATGATTTGTTGTCCTGGTCATTATGTCCTGGTGTTTATTCACTGGCAAACGCAGTGCCTTAACCCTTTCAGTCCCAGTGATGCCATTTGGCATCATCACTTCCAATATTTTTTTTCTAAATGTTTATACCCGTTATGGACATCCAAACACACATTATTCGATTCTTCACACTCTGTTCTATTAGACAATATTTCGCATTAATCTCAAAAGAAATCAGAACTACTATTTTTTGTATTCAGAAAATATCTAACAAGCGTTTCACCTGATTTTTGAAAAGTTTACTTCAGTTCCTCATATTTAACACAATTTAAACTATTTCGGTTAAAATAATTATTAAATTTTTTTTGATAATATGGTCAGATACCTTAAAATGTATAACTCGAAGGGTTTTTAGGTAATATATATTTTTTTTGTTTTCCACTGTTAAAAAATTTTGGCATTACTTCAAAAACCATATAAAAAAATGTAAATGATTTTTTTCTTATGGAAATCTTATATTTGACCTAAAACAAGCTTATTTTGGGAATATCAGATGTTTCTGTAGTGTAGTAAATTTTTGGGACTGAAAGGGTTAAACGTTCATTCACTGGTTAGTCTACCCTATACAGAAAAAAAACCTGTCATCTGGTGTTCCAGTTTAGTTGAGTTTGATTTAGTTTGAAATATCATCGCACTGGAGCTACTCGTGGGCTATTGGCGATGGGTGTCATAATTTAAAACCACAGTCGGGAGACGAAACGACACCTTAATAGGCACCCGAAGTACAGATGTGGAAATAAAAAAGTACCCACTTGAGGTTATTTCTTCCGTTAGTCACCCTATAGAACCCTATTATCCACCCTATATCGGACCTTTTTGAGATTGTAAACAATTAATATTCTGAGTTAATTGCACGATACAAAATTTGCATAAGGGGCCGTCTTCATATTAAAAATATTACGAACTTTGAAATTTCCAAAGGCAACACCCAATTTTAATAACTTAGAAATGTTAAGCACTCTTGAAAACCCTTAAATCCTAGTTTTTGTTACATTTGGATGAATATTTGACGAGTTATTCAATCGAATCACTTGTGGACCTTTTGGGGACCATCTCTAAAATGACAAGCAAGCATGCATGCAAGGCCGTCTTTATTTATCAATTACACACGTAATCTTTTACACAGTTCCCTAAAGGGTAATTAAAAAGTATTTTGTGATTTACTCAGCAAATTATGAATAAAATTTTTTAAAAATTGGGATTTCGCTTAAACTTCCTGTCTTAAATGCATTTCTGTAAAAATATTGAGGGGTTTGTATTCATATTTTTTTTTTAAATTAATATAATAATTATTAAAAAATATAGAAATTGTTTTAAATACCCCACTATTGAATGCAATTTGTTTGGGTTATTATAATTTCTTTTCAGTAAAAAATTCGTTTCATTATCTTAATTATTTATAGATCGGGATAGTTTTTTATGTGCAACTCATTTAACATTATGGGACCTAAACTTTGCACGTCTCTAACTCCTCTAATAATGCTTAAAAACTGACAAAATTTGGCATTTCGTATTAACATAGGTCAGAGATTTGAAATATGGATTCAAAAAGGGGTGTTGCTATTGGAAATTTTAAAGTTAGTAACATTTTTAATATAAAGATGGCCCCTTATGCAAATTTTGTGTCATGCAATTAACCCAGAATGTTAATTGTTCACAATGTCAAAAAGGTCCGATTCTTTAGGATGAATAACGGAGGAAATAACCTCATGTGGGTACTTTTTTATTTCCACAGCTGTACCTGTTAAAGGCGACATTGTACGCCACGTCGGAACTTTGGAGCATATTTAAAGTGCACTCCCTATTATTTGTCGGACATTTTGGGGGGCCTTTTATAGGTTGGTAATTATTTTGGCTATGCCGGGACCCAACCTGGGACCTTCCGCTTACAAGGAGAACGCCTAACCGACTGGGCTCTGGAATAATAGAACCTGTATCTATGTATTTGAGACAAAGATGACAATTATGATTTTTCTAACAGATGATTGTATTCGAATAGAAAGATAAATACCTAAAAAGTTTCAAATATCAACCACAATTTCACTAAAATGAAAAGACATAAAAAACGAAACAAAATTGGGGGGAAAATACACCATAGGACTTATATAGAACTTTTTTATTGCTTAAAAAAAGAACTTTAAATTCATTTATTCATTTCATTTAGTAAAATAAAAGTTACAAATACTTCAAATTCTTTTTAAAAAAATAAAAAAAATCTTAAAAGATGTTTACACTGTTCAACAATGCTTCAATCATCTGAATCTTAATTATAAATTTTAGATAGACATATATTCTTTTGACTGTAAATTATAATTAAAAAATTACTAGCATTTTAATAAGGTTAATTAAAATTTACTTAGATATAGCATTATTACTTTTTTAAAGATCAAGACAAGATTTACTGCATTGCATTTTTTAGTGTGAATATTCAAAAATCAGTATGGTGAAGCAATGCTTCAATTAAGCCACTATTTTAAGTTAAAATTTGTTTAAATCAAGTGCAAGACGTTCATAATAGTTTTATTATTGTCACTAAATGTAGTAGTAGTGTCTATAGTCAATAAAATAATTAATAAAAGCTTTTGCTGAAAGAAGACTTAACACGATCGGTTGTATCACAGTAATGTTACAAAAACCTTTATTGTCAATGTCACGGATGACACTCTCTTCAATGCATTGAGCAGCGTATCTTTTGGCCCCAATTTTCATTCCCTTAATAGCGGGAAGACATTTAAAAGCAAAGGGAATTCGGTAAATTTTAGGCAAATCTAAGTTGTTAAATTTATTAAGGATTAATTGCTTACAAACTCCGACATCTTCTAAGATTTCCTTCTTGAAATACATCATATTTTTCATCAAAATACTATATGTTTCACTGGTTATGTAAGCACCATTTTCTATAAACAGTTGCAAGTCATCGAATTCATAATCATCTTCTCTAGCAACATAACGCTCAAACGGAGTTTCATAGCCAATATCCTCATTCGGGTCAGCTCCGGACTTTAATAAACACTCGGCGATTGACACGTTATCCCTCCCAACTGCTAAATATAAAGGTGTCAAACCATCAGAAAGTTTAACATTGGGATCAGCTCCAGCGTCCAGTAAGTGCCTTACAATATCCAAATGGCGATATCTGACCGCTAAATATAAAGGTGTATAACCGAAAACAGTTTTAACATTGAAATCGGCCCCTTTTCTCTGAAGGGTCGAAACCATCTCCAACGATCCAGATCCAGCAGCGTAATGAAGGACTGTCCTACCTTTCGATGTTCTAATTTTGAAATCAGCCCCAGCTTCTAGAAGGCATTTGAATATCTCAATGTGGTCATGAATGGCAGAAAACATCAGAGGTGTTTTGCCAACAAGATTTTTAGTGTTTATGTCCAATCCTTTGTCCACAAAACGTTGCACGATATCAATCCACCCATTTTTGCATGCATAATGCAGCAGCGAGTAAGAATTCGAATTGCAGGTCTGAAGAGTTGCGCCAGATTTAAGAAGTATGTCGACTATTTCTTTGCCAGAATGGAATGCTGCAATTAATAGAGGAGTGTCACCTTGCCGTGTTTGAGCGTCAATATCGGATCCTCCTTCCACCAGGGACTGTACAAGGTCTACCCAGCCTGCTTTGCAAGCATAATGCAGAATCGTTGTTTTACCTTCACTACCAACCAATTCAGCCCCACACTTAACAAGGTAATCGAAAATATCCGAATGCTTGTGTTTGACAGCCAGCATTACAGATGTGACCCCACTGCAGGTTCTTGCATTGATATCAACCTTATATTCCACAAGTAACTGCACGACATTCAGCCATCCTTCTCGGACAGCATAGTGCAAAGCAGTCGTTTTCAGCATACCACGGCTGCTGACATTTGCTCCCGATTTGATAAGGAGCTCAACAACTTCTCTGTGTGATCTCTTGGCCGCCAACAGCAAAGGCGTGTCACCTCTTAGTGTCTCCTCGTTGAGATCGACTTCACGCTCCACTAAACACTGCACCACATTCAGCCACCCGAAATAAGAAGCGAAGTGCAACACCGTCCACTTGTCTTGATCCCTGAAATTGACATCGGCACCTCTTCTGACCAGCATGTCGACGACTTCTGCGTTAGTGTGTACCATGGCATTAAAAAGCGGCGTATAACAGTAACTATCTTCGGCATTAATATCGGCGCCATTATTTAAAAGCAAAGACACGAGCTCGACGATTTCTTCGTGATCAGAACAGACCCAAAACCTAGTGGCATAATCCTTGTCGTAACCACTTATAAACTGTGTAGGATGTTCTTCACATGCATAGAATTGGTCAGTTACATAATGCAAGGGAGTGCAATTCACGTCATCTCGACTATCAACGCAAATTGATAAATCGATAAAGAATTCGACAAGATCCATGTGTCCATGTTTGGCAGCAATATGCAGTGGTTTACTTCCATCAAAATTTTTTACATTGCTCTTAGCACCATTTTTAATCAAATATTCTGCTATTTCTTTGTCGCCATTTTCGGCGGCACAACTTAGCAACGTGTAACCGTTTATCTTCTTAGTATTTACAGCATTTGGTCCTTCTTCTATAACAGAATCAATATAGCCTTTCCATCCACTTTTCTGCATCAGTTTCAAAACTTGTGGTTTTATAATTATTTTAGGCTTTTTCTCCATTTTTTCTTCCTTGCGTAACAAAATGAGGCTTTTTCTCAGTTCTGGAAACAGTTAACAATAACTGTTTAAAATTAGTTAAGTTACTTAAACAATGAAAATTAGCAAATGTTTGGTTATAGAGATAACTCACGTGTCACAAAGACAAAAGATTCACGTTGGTTGGTAGACATATTTTCAGGCTTCTGTGCTTGGTCGCAAGGACCCGCTTATAAACCATCGTCAAGTAGGACAACACAAGACACACACACAAACATGTGACAGATGTTGCCATCTGTCGCCACCTCCACAATTTAGACATGTCCCTGAAGGGGAGGGATATTTTCTCCAGGGACCTGTACCCATGGGAAACTGCGCAATGACCGCCCACAGGACTTTCGGACCCAACAAATTTTACGAGCACGTACTCCGCATATACTCGACAAACACAAGCATCCATGCCTGAATGGGTTTCGAACCCGGACCCAGCAGCTCCAGAGGCCAATACCTTAACCACTACGCCGCTGGATCGGCACAAAGACAAAATCAGAGACATAACATAGAGTGGACTGCGCATTAATAGTAAAGCAGCTTAGGGATGGAAAACCAAAACCGGTTTTCAAAAAACCGGTGGTCCCTGTTTTGACTGAAAACCGGTTTTTTTGTATGAGGCCCTTTGGAACCGAAAACCGGTTTTTTAGGGAAAAACCGATGGAAAATGGAAAACCGGTTTTTTCTGGAAAACCGCCATCCCTTGCAGATTAGCATTGTGTCCTAAACATCATAAATCGCCAAGAGGGGAAAGGTTGCTACATGTGGCAGCTTAACGCTACCGTTTCGTTACGAACTATTCCAAATTGTCGCCAGATCTGAATATCAGCTAGCAAACCGAAGTGGAGACTACCATCAATACCCAAGTCACGTGGGTTTCTACCAATCACGGCAGCTTGAATTTTTTTTAATGTTTTTGCAGACGATTTTTTTAGCATTGTTGGTATTTTTCTCTTTTGGCTTTTATAATTAATATTTAATTACATTCTTTTTAATCTCTGAGCATGAATCGTGAATGTTGTACTCTTAATTCAGTAACGTTTTGTGCAAGATGCCAAATGCTTGTAAATTCCTAATTGTAAAGAGGGGTATAAAAAAGGATTAGTCACACTTCACGGGCAAAATTTATTTAGTTCTGCATACTTTTAGTAATTGTGTGTTCTTCATAAACTATAATTTCTATCGAGGGAAAACAACGAGGGAATAAAAGCTCTTTTATACTGAAGAATCATATCCATGATTAAATCAACGTTGTTAGAACTCTAATTATAACAAATATTTTGGGCCAAGTCAATTAAATTAATGGTCTGAACATTAGACAGCTTAGAAGTAGAGTATTTTTTTACAATTTGGTCAAAACGAAACCTGTTTTTGCAATCGTGTTTGAGTTATTTATATTTAAAAAGTAGAACATTTGCTGAATTTGGAATATATTGATGTGTTTTAGAAAGTTGATTTATTCCAGGTGAAATAAAGGAAGAAGCAATATTTAAAAAAAAAATAGATTTTTTTAAAAATCGGACCGTTAGAACGAAAGTTATAGGGACGGCAGAAAATGTTCACCATGTCAATTACCAACTTATATTACAGCAAAACTCTACATAAACCTACTAATGTTCTTTTAAATTAATTTTTAATAAAGAGTCCACATTCAATTGCTCAAGTAATCTTAAATAGACTCACAAAATCAAAGAAATAATCTGATATCTATTAAGAGGATCTTAAAATACTAGCGATTCATCCTTGCTCCTTTCCAAGCTTCTTTATCATAACATTAGATTGTCGGCCTCTGTGTTCAGGTCGTTGTGGAAAAACTCGCCAAATGGTAAACTCGCCATAGATGCGAGCCAAACGCGACACAGTCATGTGACTGTGTAAGTTAGATGTTTAGGACACTTTAGGTTTGCCAATGCGCAGTCCACTCTATGTTATGTCTCTGGACAAAATGAAGGTTTTCAAGTAATGTGCCCAGGTGTATATTTCTTGCCTTCTGTGAATAGCTTAAGCACAACCAATTACGCCTCGTAATTTAAAACACTGCTCAAATGACGAAGTCGACACCTGAGCGGGCACCCAACGGAATTTCAAGTAACTTCATACAGTCCATCGATTTATAAATCGACGGATTGTACGCTAACGGCATCGAGACTTTTGAATCCACAGATATAACGAGCACGTCTCACTCAATGTGTATGTTGGTTGATGTATGGTTGGTACATGTATTTCCGGCTTATGGCTTGATCAGAGAAACGTGTGTAAACCTTCGCCCAAGCCTGAAAATATATGTAAACCAATCCAATCCAATCCAATCAGCTCACGAAAAAATAAAGCAAAACCGATTTCCAATGAATCCACTGTAGAATATTAACGTTTTTTTTTCCCGGGAAATTTTATTAAGCTATCGCCGTGATGTGTCCTCTTTGAAGGAAAGTGAAAGGAGCCGGCGATTCTTGAGTTTAAAACTTTGTAGTTAATTTATACTTTAATAACTACTAAAAAGTGTAGTTTTTCGTGATTTTGTGAACACGTGTTCCTGCTTAAGCGTGTGCCACGTACCAGCTACCTCTGCACCTTTTTTTTTCTTATATATATTTTACTTGCCTAAGTCAGGCAGTCTTCTCTTCACTATAGCTGTCGATAAGCCGGCTGCAGACATTGTAAGTTTTTTTTTCCTTTTCTATCTCTCCCTGGTAACCGCTGACTACATCTACGCTGGCCCAGGAACTTCTTCGCCCATCCTCCCTTAACAATATTCGCAAGGATGATAACGTCATAATGGCTCAACTAACTTTCACCAAGGAACTATCCGTGCAAGAAATTGTAACCAATGCGTCCCAGAATGGGTCCAACAATTTCGTTATATTTATTGAAAACAAATCTGGGGGTATCCCCAAAAACAAACCCTTACATTTAAAAAGGGAACTCGAATCAAAAATTCCCGCCCACAAAAAAATCGTAAACTTGAAATATACCCGCGCTAATAAAATCGTTGTCGAAACCGCTGACTACGAGTGTGCCGCTCAAATATGCAAGCTAACAAACATTCTCAATGTCCCCGTGGCGTGCACTCTGCAACGCGAGTGTGTTTCAAAACGATTTCTTCTGAGGAACATCCCCACCGATATCCCCCTTTCTGAAGTCGTAGAAGAACTTGAATCTTCAAACCCCGTAACCATCATCGAGGCCCGACGCTTTACCAAAAAAATCGGTGAAATCGTCCAACCCACCGAGCTCGTTCTCGTCACCATAGCAGGATCCCAAATCCCAAAAGTAATCAAGGCGTGGTACGAAAGCCACAAAATCTCCCTATTCGTCGATAGACCTCGGCAATGTGGTCGTTGCTTTAGCTACAACCACTCAACTGCCACTTGTACCAAAGACATTTGCATAAACTGCGGCAACGAAGGCTCCCACCCCGAATGCCAGAACCCTGCCTTGTGCATTAACTGCAAAAAAAACCATCCGGCCAACTTCGCTGGGTGTGAAGCCAGGACTAACGAAGGTAAGTTTCTAAAATTTAAAGAAGAGAATAACCTTTCTTTCTCAGATGCTAGAAGCCGTTATAATAAAATTGTTCGTGATACGTCATCCTACGCCAAAGTAGCTAGTCTTGACAGGCACGAAAAAACTGACCTGCAAAGTGAAATCCACAAAGTGGTCGACAAAGCAATAGCCCCCATTCTTCAAAAGCTTGATCAAGCCTTAGATAAGTTTGCTGCCGCACAACAACAAACCCTAACGAGCGTAGCTGAAATCGCTCAACGAGTGGATACTCTTGCCACTCAACAACCAATTGCAACCAGCCCTCAACAACCAATTGCTGCAATATTAGAAAGGCTCGTGCAAAAGATCGACTGTCTTAACAAACAATCCGCCCTTCAACAAACAGCCATTAATAATCTCAAATCACAAAACAAAGTGGTCACAACCACATCCACTTCAGTCAACATCCCTCCTCACAACTCAAAAAACGTTCCAGCCCATAGGAAAGACCGCGAAGAAACAACCCTTCCTACTGACAACAAAAAAGCAAAACTTAACGATAGCCAACACAGTTCTGGTAAAAACATTTCACATGATGACGTTATGGAATTCTCACCAACCCCCTCGGACTCGAATCTTGCCCTGCCAAAACTCCCGTCATAATGCGCCCTGTCTCCTGTGGCAAACTCCTGATATTAAGTCCCAAGTCGGGACCCATGCCTCAAAACTCAGTTTATTTTATCTCGTCTTATTATTAATTTTTTTGACAACTGCGTTCAATCATTTAAAAATAGTGTCGTGGAATTGCCGCAGCATCGTTAATAAGAGACATTGGGTCAGCCATCCTTCATTTCCATCCTCTGATATCCTCATCCTACAAGAAACCTACCTTAAAAACACCCGAACTGTATCAATCCCAGACAAAATTATCTTTCACGAAGACAGACCGGGCACCCAAACTGGTGGCGGTCTTCTAATTGCTATCAGTAAAAGATTTCAAGCAACTGTTATAAATTTTTCAAACCTTCATGACCCCCTTAACGAAATCATGGGTATCAAAATTCATTATAAAAATAAAGAACTGTTCATCGTCAATATTTATGCCCCTAGAGGGAAATTTAATCGCAAATGGCTCCAAGATATCATCAACATCACATCCCCCCCACTTCTTATATGCGGCGATTTTAATTCAAAACACACGTTATGGGCCGGTGAAAAAAACTCCCCTGGTGCAGACATCCTAGTTGACTGGGTGGAGTCTAATGACCTTGTACTTCTTAATGATAAAGAGCCAACACACATCTCACCTAACGGGACATTTTCGTTAATAGACCTGGCCATCTGCTCATGGTTACGCTCCTACTACCCGAATTCCGAGTACCCGAATATCATAATCCTACTCTACCCATTCAAATGAGTTGGCAGGTGTGAAAATTGGATGCACTGACCAGCTGAAATGAAAATCTACCATGTAGCATTGGTTGCCAAGATTTGGCGACAATTCCCACTTGGTGATAATCACAATTAACATAAACTTTTTCTTACCCAAATTTTATAAGTATATGAGGGGTCAACCCACAGGAGTTCCGTTCATTGAGACACAAAGGGCGGAGAGGGGGGAGGGGAGGTTAGAATAGATAGGGGTGATTCTTTAGAAATGCCATTTCCTGGTAAAGGTGTGTCTGACTTATCAATCATTTAGTCTCTCGCACACTTGCAACTTTGTGTGCGCGACTAACCCTCACTAGCAGTGATTTCATCGACTGAAAAATCTTTTGCTTTATTCAGGGCGTTCCAAAGAGACCACCAGATTTCAAAAATTAATAACTCAAGAGAGGGTAACGTTTAAAAAAAATCCCTGCTGGATATTAGTAAGGATTTCTTCTACATATTCATATAAGTTATTTATGCAACAAGTGTGAAAAGTAATACTTTTTGAAACGAGTGGATTTTATTTCACGAGCGAGGCACGATCGCGTGCCATAATGACACGTGTTTTAAAAGTTTACTTTTCACAAGCGATGCATACTTGTAAGCATCGCTTGTGAAGAGTAAAAAAGCTTGTAAAAATTGTTTTATAAATATGTAAAAAAAATACCTTTAGTATAAAAAAAAATTTCACGCACATTAATATCATTAAATAAAAGCACATCGATAAATCTCTGGATTTTATGAATATTATGAAATAAAAATTTTACTTTAAATGTTGGCATCTTATGAAAATAGTGATAAAAAGTAATTTTTTTCACTGCTTTTGGGTGAAAAAAAGTACTTTTTGTCACAGTTTCAAAAAGTTTGATTTTATGCACGCGTCTGATATCGAAATTATAATGTAAAAGTCGGATTTTTTTCACGCAATTATAAAATAGTTATTTTTTTATAATTGCGTGAAAAAAAGCCGACTTTTACATTATAATTTCAATATCAGACGCGTGCACAAAGCTAGACTTTTTGAAACAGTGAAAAAAAGTACTTTTTTTCACCCAAAAGCAGTGAAAAAAAGACTTTGTCGCACTCTTTTTATAAGATGCCAACATTTCAAGTAAAATTTCGATTTGATAATACTCATAAAATCCAAAGATTTATCGATCTGCTGTATTTAAAAATATTATGCGCGTGAATTATTTTTGAATCAATGAATTTTTTTTCTCGCGATGGGAATATTTCTTAAGTCACGCCCTTCGAACTGCGAGTTCATTGGTTGCTTTCTTTGACAAAGTGTTGAAACACGCTTATTGGTTTTTTATAGCGTCACGCGCTCCGAACTGCGAGATCATTGGTTGTTTTCCTTGACATCTCTTAGTCTATTTTAGTCTAATTAGCACGTGAATTATTTTTGAACCAATGAGATTTGATTTTTTTCACGCAATTATAAAAAATAGTGTATGAAACACGTGCGAAAAGTAAACTTTTTAAAACACGTGTCTTTATTTCACTCGCTCGTACCTCGCTCGTGAAATAAAATCCACTCGTTTTAAAAAGCATTACTTTTCACACTAGTTGCATAAATATCTATTATAATTGCGTGAAAAAAATCGGACTTTTACACTAAAATTTTAATATCAGACGCGTGCGTAAAGTTATACTTTTTAGAAACAGTGATACAAAATTACTTTTTTTCATCCAAAAGCAGTGCAACAAAGTACTTTTTTTCTCTCATTTTATATGATGCCAACATTTCAAGTAAAACTTTTGGAATTTTGCCGATCGTATTAATTCCTATTGGCTGAATGGTGCATTTCCCTTTTCTGTAACCAACAAAAAACCTTTTGTGAGCCGTTTCAGGCTTTCGAAGGGAAGCGTATTTTTTACAAATGCCAACTGTGTTTGTGTTTCCTATATTTCCGTGAATAACAAACTTCTTGGAGTATCATTTTTTGTATTATTTAGGTGTACAATCCATAGATTTTCTTGTTCTTCGATATTATCAACTTCCATTTTACATAGTTCATCTCTACTACACGCGCCATATATTCCAAAAATTGCGACAACTTTCTGCAGTAAAAATTCTTCGTCTGGGGTCTCGTTTAGGAATGTTGAAATTGGATTTTCAGAAATAATTTTAGATTTCTTCGGCCTGTACCAAACGGAATTTTTCTTAAGAAACGCTAATAGCAACGGAATTTCTTTATGTCTATGTTTTGCTTTTCTAGAATGTTTGTACGGAGCATGGAGAATTTTGACCAAATCGTCGAGGAATTTTTTTGCTTCGATTTTTTAGAAAAGTAGGCGAGCATTATTTTTTCATTGCACATATTTTCCACTTTTTTACATACGCACCAATGTCGAAACTTTTCGTACGCCTTTTCTTAAACTTTTTTTGATTTTTCCGGAAGCATATTTGATGTAACACCATTGACTGCTACTTCTATATCTTTTGGAAGCTCAAAATTCATATCAGTCGCCATGTTTAAATATTTGACTTTAAACTAAAAATAAGTTTTCCTTTTGTAGTTCCAGTTATTTATCGATTCCGATCTTCTTAAGGTAAAAGAAATTAGCACGTGAATTATTTTTGAACCAATGAGATTTAATTTTTTCAAGGAAAATTTACTTGAAATGTTGGCATCTTAAACGAGTGAAAAAAAAAACTTTTTTTTCACTGCTTTCGGGTGAAAAAAAGTAATTTTTTTTATCACTGTGAATCAATCGTATATTTTTTAATATCGATATTTAATCATATATAATGTATGTTTTGCTTTACTAAAATGTGTGTACGGAGCATGGACAATTCCGACCAAAGCGTGGAGGATTTTTGTTTCGATTTTTCAGAAGAGGATTTTTGTTTCGATTTTTTAGATAAGTGCGCTAACATTATTTTTTCATTACATATATTTTCTACTTTTTTGACATACGCACCAATATCGAAACTTTTTATACGCCTATTCGTAAATTTGTCTTGATTTTTCCTGAAGCATATTTGAAGTAACATCATTATAGCTGCTATTTCTATCTCTTCGGGAAGCTCAAAATTCGTATCAGTATCCATGTTCAACTGTTTAAATTTAAACTAAAAAATAAGTTTGCTTTTTTGCTGTTCTAGAGATTTATCGTTGCCGATCTTCTTTACGTAAAAAAGTTAGCATTAGAATTATTGTTGAACCAATGATGTTTGATTTGTGTCACGTAATTATAAGAAATAATGTATGAAATACGTGTGAAAAGTAAACTTTTTAAAACACGTGTCATTATTTCACTCGCTCTTGCCTTGCTCGTGAAATAAAATTCACTAGTTTTAAAAAGTGTTACTTTTCACACTTATTGCATAAATCATGAATTTTTCACATTACTTCAGGAAGTTATGATTTCACTTTTTTTCCATCCCAAAAATCTTTCTTAGAATCCATTGCAAAGGTTTGCATAATTGTATATTAAAAAAAACATAATTAAGAAACTGTAGGGGAAGATGTTGCACCTCTGACCATATTGTTCCTTTGACCACCTAGCCCCTAGGATTTGGGGGCCCTGTAGTAATATTTTATAAAAATTAGTCTTTTTAGTATATAGTGATTCCACTGGAGGGCTTCTGCACCCTAATGTGGATTATTCAAGCCAAAGAGGATTCGTATGAAATATAAAAATCCATTTCCATCCTAAAAATGTAACTATTTTGTTCCTAAGTTTTTGGCTAATAAAATTTGTTGTGTTATGTTTTTGTTGGTCGATATCATTTGACATAGTAGCTAAACACTTTAGAAAATATTATACAGCTTTCGAATATCGTAATTCTAATCCTTAAACTGTAGCATGCTTTTTAATTTGTAATGTCATGGTGTTGTACCTCTGACCACCATCAGTTGTTGCTCCTTTGACCAGGTCAAAGGTACAACACTCCTAAGTAAATTTCTCTACATTTCAACTTCGATGTGTTACTGTTACAACATTCGAAAAATTAATAAATACATATTTTTATATAAGCCCATAAGGAATCGAAAATGCATATACATTTTAAACCTCTGAGAGGGATAAGAGAATTAGCCGAATTATAAACTTGTTTTCACTGCATCAGATTTAAATTAAAAATTTTAAATGAAAAATTATTTTCTTAAATTACAATATATTTATGTAGTAGAGGGTGTGACGAATAACTTTAATATTCAGTAGTCTCTGATGGTAGCGTTATAATTTATTTATTAGTTTTAACGTATTTACAAGAGCGTTTAAGAACATCAACCTTCCATTTTCTATCTTCTTTTTTAACAACGGTGCCACACATCAAATTAAAACATTTTCATAGTCACGTTCTTTAAAGTTGTTTCACATGTTTTTTTTGGTTTATTTGAATCCTTATAAGGGTTATAAATCGGCCCACTGTGCTTTAAATTTTTAAATTAAACAAAATTATTAATACCCCCACCCGGATCCCATTTTTTCTTTAGAAAGTTTCAACGGTCAGTTAATTAAACAAAAGAAATTCCAAGTCCCCCTCCCAACACTACAGATACTCTCTTTTGACAATATCCCATACAAGTCCATCCCATATACAGTAGAACCATTATTACAGGCTACAGCCAAACCTAGGGAAGGGGGTGAGGGATGGGGAAATACACAAATTCCTTTCAGGGGACGGATAAATATGTATCCGCTGATGTGATTCAGGGCTAATACTTGGCGTCGATTGATGGCGATCTTTTAGTACAGTAAACCTATTCCAACTGTCATAATTTTCTACAAGTCATCTATCTTGACGCGCCTTCTGTCACATTTATAGGGGAAAAAGAGGTTTCGGGTACTCGGAATTCGGGGTCTAGGGGAGTCACGCTGCTCATCAAGCCTTTTTCATGATATATCCGCAGTGGTCCATAGCGACAGCTTTGAAAGCGACCATTTTCCTGTTTCGTTAACGTTCGGCAGCCATAGAGATCCCGATCCTTTTCAGTACCGTCACAACTGGCAAAACATAGACAGTGACCTCAACCTAGTAAACATCGACAGTAATGTCAACTGTGATCGTTTTATAGACTTGTGCAAATCCACCATGTCAAAAAACGTCTACAAATTTAGGGCACCGCCAAATCACCAGTGCCCATGGTGGACACCCAAGTGCTCCATGCTCCTTCATAAAAAGCGCAGGTTTCAAAAAATCGCGAGAAAAAATTTCTCGAAAAATGCGCACATTCAGTGTAAAAGAGCTAGCGCCCAACTCAATAGGCTCATGAAATTTCTTAAAAGACGTTACTGGGATAAAGTTTGCGACGAGAGTGGCAACTCTGCCTCGATCTTTCGCATCCTCAAAAGCATCAGCAATAGATCCCCTGTCAGCCCTTTGTCTCTCAATACACTCAAAGTTGGCGGCATTCTGATTTCTTCCCCACTTGCCCAATCAAATTGCCTTGTTACTACTCTTATAAAGAGCAAAATCGCGGAACTTATCCCCCTTGATCTAAGTGGCGAATGCAGTGATTCACTCAACCACCCTTTCTCAATTGACGATCTGCACCGCGCAATCCAATCCACCCGTAATTCGACGCCGGGACCTGACGGAATCCCCGCAAGGCTCTTTAAAGCCCTTCCTCTTAATATGAGAGAACGTCTCCTCGCCATATACAATCAGAGTTGGTGCTCAGGTGTTGTCCCTCTAGAATGGAAGGAGACTATCATCGTTCCCATTCACAAGAAGGGCAAGCCTCACGATTCTCCGAGTTCATACCGACCAATCGCCTTAACTCCAGTTGTTGCCAAAATCATGGAAAGGATGATTCTTCACCGGCTTGTCCCAATCATGCTGTCCTCTCAAAAAATCTCTTCACGTCACATGGGGGCCTTACCCTTTCGTGGGTGCGAAATGAACCACACAATCCTCTTTCACGATATCAAAAAGGCACTACAGAACAAAGAATTCATTGCTGTTATCTCTCTTGACCTTAAAGGAGCTTACGACCACGTGTGGGTTGATGGTCTTTCACTTAAGCTCTTGCAACTTGGAATCTGTGGCAACCCAGCTTTGTGGATTAGAAACTTCCTACTTGAACGAACGATTAAGGTCAGATGGCGTGGCACTCTCTCGTCCCCTATCGTCAGCAACAGGGGCGTTCCTCAAGGTAGCGTAATTGCACCCAATTTATTCTTCGCCTACCTCCACGATATCTACAAGATTCTTCCCTTCGGCGTTAAATGCCTGATTTTTGCCGATGATATCCTTATTTACTACCAGGGCCCAAACTGGGACATTGTTGAAAGGAAGTTACAATCAGCTCTTCACCACATCCACCGCTGGTGTATAGAGTGGAAAATGTGTATTTCTGCCGAAAAATGTGAGGCTATCAACTTTTCCAGAAGGCGCACTCAGCCCAATTTCCAACTCTCAATTGATTGCTGCACAATTCCCTGGGTCAATTCCCTCAAAGTCCTTGGCATAAATTTTTCCAAAAACCTCTCTTTCAAAGCTCACTTCCAAATCCTAAAGAAGAAAGCCTTTCAGAGGACAAACATTCTCAAAGTGATTTCTGGGAAAAACTGGGGGACTAGGTCTCACCACCTAATCAAAATCGCAAATTGCACAATTAGGAGCATCCTGGAATATGGCTGTAAGACTTGGATTCATACAAGCCCTACGGACAGGAAATCGTTGGAAGCATCGTACCATGCTGCCCTTCGGGTTGCCACGGGGCTTCCTCGTTGGACACCGATCCCTATCCTTCTCGCCCTCGCAGGAACAACATCTCTCCTGGACCGCCACAACCTTCTGACGGACATGTTTTGCATCCGCAACTTTGCTCTTGGTACCCTCTCCCCTCTGCACATCATCTTTAAGAACGTAGCTAATTCCCCGTCTCTGGACCAAAGCGGACCTATCATTGGTCGCCTTTGCTCGATCCTCACAGATCTTAACATTGACGCCGGGAACATCATCACCGCTAATCTGCTGAACACTGATCCCTCAAAATTCTCACCGAATGTTTCATTTTTCACAGATGAGCTAGATTTTTAGAAGCCTGGCTTGCCCCCGTGTGCTATTCGTCGCCTCTTTGCAGCTCACAAATCCCTCAACTGGGAAGACGCCCTAATTATTTCCACCGATGCATCCAAAACCGATACAAATACTACCATCGCTGCTGTCTCCTTACAAGACAACATAGCCATATCGGGACGTGTTCCACACATAAATTCCATCTTTACCAGCGAAGGCCTTGCTATTCTTATAGCCTTAAAATATTTCATTTGTCCCAATGGAAAATCTATCATTCTCTCTGACAGCAAGTCCAACATCCTCGCTCTCAAAAACCTCAACAGGAAATCCCCTAAGATTTCTTTGCTTATTCGAAACAAACTCGATGAATACGCTGCTAACACAGCATCTTGCGAAGTCATATGGGTTCCCGCTCATGTTGGAATACCCGAAAATGAGATAGCAGATTTTACGGCAAAAAAAGCTGGCAACAAGCCCATTATTGAAAACCTTGTCTCTCCTGAAGACATTTGTACTTCTCTTAAACGAAAATATTCCAACGCGTCCCTCGAATCCTGGTCCCAAACTAAGTACGCCAAGACACATCCCTGGATCAACCCTCTTCACAATCCCATAGCCCAATTCTCTCCAACCCGAGAAATGGATGTCCAACTTGCTCGGCTCACGGCCAAAGCTACCTCCCTCAATGCCACTTTACGCAGATTCAATCTCATCCCTTCCCCCTTGTGTAGCTGCGGCAACTCTACTGAAACACCTGAGCACCTCCTCCTGGAATGCGTCAACTACGAAGCCCAGCGTGATGCTATGCGAAACGCCTTAGGACAAATCCCCCTACACTATAACTGGCTTGTACACTGGTCCAATGACGCAAAACTCAAGATCAGAGTTTTATGCAATTTCCTACGGACTTCTAAACGCCTATAGTGAAACCTAGAATATATTCCTTTCTTGAACTCTTATCACTACTACTTGGATGATGTCTGGAAAATGCACACCTTGCGTGGAGCTACAATCCAGCTAGCAAAAGCAACCAACCAACAACCAACCAACCTTCGCCAAGTAATTCAGATACCGACAAACTGACACAGAAAGTTTTTACTGACACAGAAAGAGAAATTTCACCCTGGGCGAATACAGGAATTGATCCCGCCCTCGGTACAGTGCGCAGACTATTACCGTAATGGTCAGAGCGATCTTAAATACTAGACCACCCGGGCCCCAGTATATACTTTTTTTTGAGCACACGAGCGGATTTTGAGGAAATTATTTTCTCCTACACGAATACGTCTATAGTATTTGTAGTCACAGAAAATCAAGAACTTTCTCGGAAGAGTCTTAAGATTTTTAGTCCGTGAGACATAATTTTCTTCATACATTTGGTTGAAAGCTGAATATTTCTTACTCAAAAAGGAATTCTACACACAACCACACACTCTTCATAATTTAGAACAACAGGCAAGCAACAAAGTAGAATTGGATATTCGACTCATCTGAAAATGCCTCCCTTAAGACGCACGCTATTATTAGGTTCATCAATGGCATTTTAAAAATTATCCAACCTTAAGATTCTTTTCCCTTTACAAGTTTTCTCCATTTCCCTTCCAAAAAAAATTTTTCGCCTCCTGGATGACTGAGATGAAGCAGCCTTAGGGCGAGCACATATCTCACCCTCTACCAATCAATCAATCAAACAAAGTAGATTGTGCGAAGTCACTCGAAGTCCAGTTATTTTTCCAGCTCATGTAATGACCTCGTCACTTTTCCACGGCTCTAAATTAAAATCCGAAATTGGATGCTTAAAGCTCCTAAAAGAACTGCCTGACGTAAAAATTGATCAAAGTTTTTGAAAAAAAAAAAGGAAGAACTTATCAATAATTGAATTTTTAGACTTGAAACATGGTTATGTCCTTATAATTTTGCCTAGTTTTTACAAAATCTTAATTTGTTCAATGTGTTTAAAAATTCTTACTTTGTCTATTTTCTTATTATTAATTCTTCCTTTCTAATATTTTTTGTTCTATAGTATTTTAGGTATTGAGAAGCATTTATATTTGTTTTTATTTTTATATAATACAGAAATAATTGTTGGTCTGTCAGGGACGTGTCTAAATAGTGGAGGTGGCGGGCGATAGATGGCAACATATGTAACGTAGGTGTGCGTGTTGTGTCTGACTTACTTGACGAAGGTTTATAAGCGGGTCTCTGACCAAGCACACATGACGGGAAATATATGTCTACCAACCAACTAATTAGCATGGTAAAGCAATTACAGTTTGGTTTGGTTTGAATTATCGTCGCACTAGAGCTACACGAGGGCTATTGGCGACGGGCGTCGTATTTTAGAACCACAGTCAGGTGACGAGCCACACCTGAATAGGCACCCAACGCAACCGTTAAGGGCGACATCGTACGCAGCGTTAGGACTTTGAAGGATATTTAACGTGCACTCCCTTACACGGGGTATTATTCGTCGGACATTTTTGGCTGCACGGGCCGTTTATAGGTCGGCAGCTATTTTGGCGATGCCCGGACCCGAACCTGGGACCTTCCGCATGCTAAGCGAGTACTTAACCGACAGGGCTCCCCAGCCCCTAAAGCAATTACAGAACTTTCAAACTGCCTGACGTAAAAATTGATCAAAGTTATGTGGAAAAAAAGGGGGAATTTATCATGTTTTGAATTTTTTTTACTAGAAACAAAATTATGTCTTTACAATTTTGTCTAGTTTTTTTAATGTAATATTTGTTCAGTTTGGTTAAAAATTATTATTCCGTATTTTCCAATATTTTTTGCTTTATAGTGGTTTCAAGCATAAAGAATTTATTTATGTCTGAATGTTTCTATGTTTCTTTTTATGTAATACAAAAATAATTTTATTGTGCATATTTTAGTTATCCTTATAATCCTGACCACCACTTCAGAAAAAAGTTTTAATTGCTAAGGTTATTTAAAATGAGTCCATACGCATATGCATGTACAGTAACTTAAAACTGGTACCTTATATTGCATATGAGATTTTGTAAAAGCATTTATATGCACGTAAGAAAAAATTTATTAAACAAACTATGTTTTTCCAATTACAAATAATGCTATATACTTCATAAGAAAGACCAGGGAATATCCCAGAAAGTTTTTTTTTTTTCAATTCTTTAAAATATTATTTCTGTAGAAGAAGATTGCATATGACTGATCTATATATTATGTTTTAAAGTATAATAAAATAATAAAATTTATATAAAAAAATCCATCTCTCAGAGGGCTAATGTTTATAATTTTCACTACGAACGGCAGCGAATTCAATGAGAATATTTTCTTACGAACTTCAACGAAGCAAAGCAATTCATATTGGAAGAGTACAAGGGAAAAACCGATTGATTTTGCAGAGAAGTTTCCTTAAGCCCATTTCACACCTGCACAACTACTTGCAACTGCAACTCGTGACTTGTTATAACCTGGGTTTTCGGGTTTCCGCAAAAAATTATTATCTCACAATTTGGCAAGTGTCATCTTTTTGTAAACAAACTTTAATCAAACTATTGGCATCGTTTTCATCAAACAGAAATCTATGTTTCAGAATTTCCTTAATAAGATCAATTTCCATTTTTGCAATCCATTTACTACCCATTTTTAATTGCGCAGATTTTTTGCAAGCAAGGAAAGATGGCGCCTTAAAAAGTAAATAAACAACCAGTTGGCGAAGTCTAACTCGCCACAATGCAGCCAAGCAAACAACGAGTCCTGATTGGCTAAGGTTACATGCAACTGCGATTTTTTCGTGCTTGCATGAAAAAATCTCACGACTTGAGTGCAACTTTTTAATGCGCGGTGTCCTATGGGAGTTGCAAGTAGTTGTGACAAGGTGTGAAATGGGCTTTAGCAGGCCACTTTGGCGATGATAGCGAGTGATCGCCTAAACTTGTGTAAGGAAACCAGTTCCTACCATTGATACCATAGTTAAAGTAATATAGTGGTAGATCACGTGACCTCCAATGCTCCCAGAAGAGCCGCAATGAAGTCAGTGTTGTAGGTCACGTGATATGTCACTTTAACTACTAATGGGTAATGCAATCGTTTCCGGCTGCCTATTTCTAGCCTCCGTCAAGAGCTTTAACACAGCCAATAACGTCTCGTAATTTAGAACCGTGGTCAAGTACGAGATCGACACCTGAGCGGGCACCCAACGGAAACTTCGAGAGACATCGTACGCTGACGCCATCGGGACTTTGGACTCCACAGATTTAACGAGCACGTCTGTCCCAGTGTACTCGGGCCCATCCGTCACGAGGTGGATTTTTTCTACTCTTCCCAGTACAGATATCCGATTTACAGGATGACTGGTAGTAAGTAGGATTCGAACCTGAGATGGTTGAATCCTGTGGCTCATGCCTTAACCACTCGGCCACTTTAACTACTAATACTTTAACTACTATATCTGTGGTTCCTAGCTACCAAGATTCAGGCGATTGGCGATCCCAACTCTTGGACCAAGCAAAGGAGAAAGAGAGAAACCATTTTTCTGCCGCCAAGCAGACAAATGTGGGCGTCCACCTAATAAATCAATCGGTTATTTCCGTGCACTCTTCATTTGCAAGTGTACTTTCGTCGTCACACAGGACAGGCGAATCTCCGATGTAAAACAATTAAAATATTGTATGCATTTATGCCGTAAAAATAGCAATTAATTATTTAAAAAACGTGCCTTAAATATAAAACATCCATAAAAATGTAATGAAAACAGGCCGCCCCGGTGACGCAATCGTTAGGATGCTAGCCTTTGGAGCTGCTGGGGTCGGGTTCGAATCCCGGTAAGGCATGAATGTTTGTGACCGTCAATAAATGTTGTTATTTGTCTATGCGCATGTATCGTCTCTTTCTTTGTGTGTCTTTTGTGCTTGTGTCATTTCTGGGGCTTAGTACCTTAAAGTCGCAGTGCTTGGCGATCTTGTCCCCCACCAAGAAAGTCATAAGTCATTGGTAACGGTTTTGGAATGGAATGGAATGCAAATGCGCCCTCTAGAAGGGAAGGGCGTAGGCTAGGTAACGGTTTTAATATAATGTATAGCTGTAGTTAAGCAAGTAGTATTAGTTTTTTCTTTTCAATACATATAACTAAAAATTATTATCTGCTACATACAACAACGCTGGTACACATTTTAGTGGAAGTCGAATGAAAATAAATGCATCAAAACAATTTGATCAATCTTTTGCTAAACACGAAGCACTTTCAATGTGTTTCCAATATTATTTTTGCTCATCATCTATCAAATTTCGAACCATTTTTTAGGAAAAAAACCTTGAAAACTTTTTTGTAATCGAAAGTTAAAGGACAGAAAACAACTTTTGTAGGATCTTAAAATCATATAAAACACCGTCGTTACCCCTACTAATGCACTTGGAGGTCGTCGCTACTTTTGTGATGATAATATGTTTTTGGTCATCTTGGTCAAGGGCAATAGGCTGCCCAAACCTTTGAAGTTCAATGTCTCATGGCAAAATAACATCTAGAACATTTATATAAAAATGTGTAATAATTCAACTAAAATAAAATAAGTATTTTTTTTCCTTACTTTCTATTACCTGATATGAAATATATGGAAATAATAATGGCTAATACAGTGGTGGAAATTGATTTATGAACTAACATTCTTTTCACCAGATATCGCTTTGTATTAAGTGCTAACAATTCAAATTTTGTGTGTTGGATATCCAGAGCACAATAAATTAATTTCACACAAATTTTTTTTCAAAAAATGATATTAAATAAAAATGTATCTAATTTTAGTTTTTAAGCATGTCAAATGATGGAAATTGATTTATGAACTCAAATTTATTTTGAACCCAGGTACCAAATATTTTAACTAGTTCTTCATTTGAACTTCAGAGGAGCTTACTATCAGTGTCTATAAATAAGATTAAGACCAAATTTATTGAAATTTATCTGTTTTATTCCCAATTTACTAAATAGGAAAGCTTCCGGGACTATCTGAAGCCAAAAAGGTAAAAAATGACCCTTATATAATATTGTATCAAATCTGTAAGAGAAATTAGCATATTAATTAAAAGATCAATAAATATAATTCATAAATATTTGAAGAATCATTCTGACTTCGGCAAAAACCATCATTAAAAAGGTGTAACTTTCGTGGGACGAGGGAGAAAAGCAGGATTATTGGACTCGTATCCCAAAAAGTTACCATTTGTGTCAGCATTTGTGCTTTACAGGAAGAATTTATAATGAACAATCACTTCCTGTAACTCCCAGAAGAGCAGGACAAATATTGGTATCGTTGTCGAACTTGAAATGTTCCAAAATGAAGGCTGGTCCAAAGCTTACTCTTCACCATAAGAACAGGCTATTAAAATATAGTCGTAACTACATGGAATTGGATTAGGTGGGGGTGGAGGGAGAGAAAGGAGAAAAAAGTGACATTTGCTGATGAAAAAAAGTTCAATTTGGATGGACGCGATGGTTTAAAATGTTATTGAAAGGATCTTCGGAAATAACCAAGATCTGTCTTCAGCAGAAATGTTAGTGGTGGAAGTTTGATGGTTTGGGCCCCGATGTCTTATGGTTGAAGAAACAAGGTTATGTTTCTGAAGGACTGACAAACATCACTTTATTGCAGATTAGTTCTAGAAAATTCTTTAATTCCTTTTTGCATGCTTTTGATTAGATTTTTATGCATGATAATGCAAGTATCCACATTTTTAACGAAATGGAAGACAATTTAAATGAACTAAGTGTTGTTCATTTAGATCATCCTGCCAATAGCCATGACTTAAACCCCAAGAATAATGTCTGAGATCAATTGGTTTGAATAATTTACTCAACTGGAGTATGGTTTTAATGAAGTGTGCATCAGTTATGGAATAGAAGGACTTAATCATTAAAAACTGCAAATTTCTTGACCAAAACTTGACCCAAAGTTTTGTGTTGTCTATGAAAAACAAAATCAAGGAAGCATTAGCAACAAAAAATAGTTTTAGCAATTATTAATTGAGATTGAATGTAAAAGTTCATAAATCAATTTCCCTATGCTAAAACTAAAATATCAACAAAAGAAATTGTTTGCGAATTTATATAAAAATTTACTTACGTGTATAATTTATAATGCAAAGCCTGTATAGAATATAAAATTTAAATCGATAAAAATGCATTTAATAAAGAAATACTGTCAAAAAACTGTCAGTTCATAAATCAATTTCCACCACTGTATGTAATATATGGTAATGAATGATGAGGTGGAAAATCCAAAATGTATATTTTGTGTTTTCAACACGTTTTGGAGGATGCTTATTCTAAAAAAGGTAGATTTTGAACATTGGTCCGTCTGTCTGACTATCTTTAATTTAGTGATAAGTTATTCCCATGAAGAATCAGAACAGTTTTGTGAAAATCAAAATCTTCCAAAATTCAATGTGTTACGTATTTTAGTTTTAAATAAATTAACAAATTTTTGTTAAAAATTGTAAGAATGATTTTCATAATCTCTTTAATTTTACCATTAGACGTTAGAGTCAAGCCTTTCAAAATTAGACTTATCCCGCCTTGCTATGCAAACGTGCTTTTATTATGTATTTTTCTTATTTACAATTGAATATTGAAGTAATAATGATATTATATAACTCTATAATTTCCTAAAAAGGGTTTATCAATGCAAAAAAAATTATAGAATGCATGTATCGTTTTGACAAGCAACTACTTGAAGTTTGAACCTTGACATAAAAAAATGTCCATGCGGCTATACATTCTTTTTTATTATACTTGGAAAACATATATGGCTAAATTTCGATCAAAAACCTTTCCTTCTAATTTTCAGAACTTTCCCGCACGTAGAATATTCTATAAAAACAAATTTAGTATGTGAATAGGTAAATGGTAAAATGGAACAATATGCATCGTAATATTTCCCACTACGTGCTTTCCTTTCTACATTTTAGTGAAGGAGGAAGCGTGTACGGGAATTTTCCTGCCGAACTTGACTCATTTTTACATTTGAGGATTCGTATAAACTATTTACACCGAACTGAAGCAAGTTGGTTTTGTAAGGAAGTTGGCTGAAAGGGTAGAAAGAAAACTTGTTGACGCACTTGGTAGACAAAAGTTTCGGAATTCGAAATGATTGATGTGTGATGGACAACTTCAATTGGACTGAATTGTATTTTCTTATTATATTCAGTTCAGAGGTTCTGCGGTCGTCTTCAGGTTGAGTTTGTCCTTGACGCGCTGTGTGAAGGTTAAGAACTGGTTTCCTGATGAAAAATAGCGTTGACGTACGCTCAGGGGAAGCTCGGAGTTTTCGGAACATTTTGGTGATTGATTAGAAATATATCGAAATTCTTCAATGAACTCGTGCATTTTTTTCACGGATGAGTTGGAAAAACATTAGAAGGACTATGTATCCAACGTGAGATAGAATTTGACCCTCACTGCTTTTGGGCATAATGGTAGCGCGTCTCCAAACCAAGTGTCTCTGGGTTAACCCAATGAGAAAAATTATTTTCTAAGCCAAATGACTTCAGCTGCATTCTATATTTTTACAAATATTTTACATGATAAATGTAGCAGGCTTACATGGCTCTATAATTCTACTTTTTTTTTTAAAACTGCTTCTATCCGAAACAATTTTTTAAAAATTGGTAAAAATATTGAATCTAGCCGAAGAAATTTCGCTTAGAAAAGCTTTTTTATTCGTTGTATTAACACAGAGACACTTTGGTTTACAGACCCGATTTCAAAATACAACCATCTACAGAAGAAAGTATTCTTCAAAACGTAGCTTACTAATGTGGGCTGTGATGTTTCGATAATGTGAATTGCTTATATATTTTTTATGGAAAATTCCAACTGATCAATTTTGATATTCTTGTGACAATCCTAACGATTAATTTAAAGATTTTTGTGGTATTCCAACAGATTAATTTACTTATATTTTTTTTAAAATGATGAACTACACATTTCTCGTGGAATGGTACACTGATTGACAACAATACTCCGAAAGTAAACAAAAGCAAACACGTGATGACTCTTACACGTGGTTTCTGCTCACGAGACAAGAGAAAGGGTTTATGTGGGACAGGAAAAAGACCGATCACAAACAATTTATCAAAGATTTAACACTGACGATGGGAAGACAAAGAAAAACTAATAACTCTAAAGAATCTAGAACGATGGAGATGGAGAAAATTCTTGTCAGTCTATCTATTTTTTTACAGGGTGGTTATAAAATAACGCTCGCTATTCGGAGTGGTCTGTAGCTTGAATGAATAATCCAAATGCATCAAATATTTAGACACTTACTAATCAAGAAGGGAGAAAAAGAATGGAATCATTAAAAAAAGATAGAATCTTAAAAAATAATCATAAAAAAGAATAATTATAAAAAACAAACTCGTCTCTTGACCAGGGTTCTAAATTACGAGGCATCGTCAATTATGGGCAATTACGGCCAACACAGTTAATTACGCCTCGTAATTTAAAACCCTGGTCAAGAGACGAGTTTTTTTTTTTCGAAAAAGAATGGAATCATAAAAAAGAAACTCGTCACTGGACAAAGGTTCTAAATTACGAGGCATAGCCAATTACGGCCAACACATCCAATTACTCCTCGTAATTTAGAACCCTGTCAAGTGACGAGTTTGTTTTTTATGATTCCATTCTTTCCCCCCCCCCCTTCTTCATTAGTAAGTGTCTCACAGTCTTTTTCATTTGGTATGGTATGGTATGGTATGATACATATATATTCCAGCTTGTGTGCTTGTTCAGAGAACCGCTTATAAGCTTTCGTCAAGTGGGACAGACACAGAAAGAAATTTTACAGTCACAAAGAAATGAATAACACATAGACAAATAACAACATTTATTGACTGTCACAAACATCCATGCCTGACCGGGATTCGAACCCGACCTCAGCAGCTCCAAAGGCTAGAACACTAACCATTCAGCCACCGAGGCGGCTTTTGCATTTGGATAATTCGTTAAAGCTACAGACCACTACGAATAGCGAGCGTTATTTTATAACCACCCTGTATTTCTATCGTGCATCATTTACAAACAGGGGAGTGTAACACTACATGACTTTTAATTGCTACTTAATATATCAGTATATTCAAAGGTAATTATATATCCTTTTAGAAAATTTCAATAATAACTTGAAAACTTAAAAAGTTCACGAGACCCTTAATATGACGTCAGATGGTACAAAGAACTCGCATACCAAATTTGAAGTCTATAATTTGGTACGTTTTCAGAAATACCTTTAAAACCAAAAAAGTTCGAAGGCTTCAACCCTTTTGCGTGTGCGCGATTCTCTCGTTGGTAATATGTAGCCTGACAAGTTCCTTTTGAATTCCGTAGTTCTTTTAGATTTTGCTGCAGAGTGGTTTCAGACAGACAGTCTGACAGATGGACACATATAAAAAAAGAACACACTTTTCGGAGTCAGCACCCTCTAAAACAAGTAGAAAACACAAACTCTACATTTCATATTTTCGACCCCATCGCAATACTCTTTCATTACCTAATATTACTTTTAGATAATTGAAAGCAAAAATCCGACAATATGCATTTTAAAACTGACAATGTAGCTGACGCAATTGAAAGAATATTTTAATTTTTAAATTTAAAATTGATGCATATATTTGGAAACGTTTGTGACAATGAATACAATTAACGATAATTGTCGTCTTTTTATATCTTTTTTCGTCTACAAAGAATTAATTTTATTATCTCGCCTAAACTAAAGTAACAAGGTGAACAGTAAACAATTCATAGTTTCATTTATAAGGTTTTTATAGAGCGTTTAGCGCACTTATTGTTAAATTATAAACACAAACATTAAATTTCAGACATTTTTCAGAAATTCAGTGTATCAGTTCTTACCTATAGTGCGTCTCAAAAGTTTAGACAAAATACATATTGATTCACAAAATTTCAATGAAAAGGTTTATTTGAAAAAAAAATTTAGTAGTAAGGTTAAGGCAAGTATATATAATTAAAAATAGCGTGAATCACAAAGAAAACAACCAATAATAAATTGTAATTGAATTAATTGTAAAAAGTACCCAAAAAATCTGTCTCATAAATATGGACAAAATCGATTTAATGTATTTAATGATCTAATTTCGCATTTTTTTTTTGCTAGAATTGTATTTCTGTTTGATATTATGAATTAAAAAGCACGTTTTGCCGTTTAATTTTAACCATTTTGTACCATTCCTGGTCCAATTTTAAACCAGCAGCAAATATAGCCGTTTTAGCTCTTTTCAGGGGAAATATTGCTGATGATTGGCGTAATATATATCGAAATTAGATGTAAATAACGACTGTATGCCTAAACAACAGTACTGAGAAGTTTTGCCTCCAATTCGGGCATTTTAAAACATGTAATGACGCATTTCCTGTTTAAAAAACGGCAATTTTTTTAATTTAAAAAACATTCAAAATTTTACCCAAAATCCACGCCCATAACATTCGATATTTCCCCTCAAATTTGCTTTTCTCGAGTTTGGAAACACCGATTTTTTTTTCAAACCGGTGAAAAAAAATCAGTTTAACCGATACGAAAAAAACATGTTTAAAGTCCTCAAAAACCGGTTAAACTGGTTCTTTTTTTCACCGGTTTGAAAAAAAACCCGGTGTTTCCAAACTCTAGCAAATTTGAGGAAAAATATCGAATGGTATAGTGGTGGATTTGGGTTAAAATTTTGGACTTTTTGGATTTTTTAAAGAAGGGCCAAACTCTACATCGTGTTACAGTGCGAAACATACCAATTTTTTTTTAATTTAGGGTCTTTTAAATTTTTAAAAATGCCGTTTTTTACCAGGAAATGCGTCATTACACGTTTTAAAATGCGCGAATTGGTTTCAAAACTTGTCGGCACTGTTGTTTTAAGCATACAGTCGTTATTTACATCTAATTGGGACATATATTACGCCAAACAACAGCAATATTTCCCCGTAAAAGAGCTAATACGGCTATATTAGCTGCTGGTAAGTAATTGAACCAGGAATGGTGCAAAATGGTTAAAATTCAACTGTAAAACGTGTTTTTTAATTCATAATATCAAACAGAAATACAATTCTCGCAAAAAAAATGCGAAATTAGATCATTAAATGACATTAAATTGATTTTGTCTATATTTATGAGACAGATTTTTTGGGTACTTTTTACAATTAATTCAATTAAAATTTATTATTGGTTGTTTTCTTTGTGATTCATGCTATTTTTAATTATACATAGTTGCCTTAACCTTACAATCCAAAAAATTTTCCAATAAACCTTTTCATTGAAATTTTGGGACTCAAAATGTCTTTTGTCTAAACTTTTGAGACGCACTATATACCATACTTTTCCTTTGCGTTTCCTGAGTTATAAGATTTTTCAACAGTTAAGAAAATTTTTCTCAGGAACTACAAAAGATTTCAAATTAATAGTTCTTTAAAATGATGAATTTTGAATATCTCTACTCAAAATAAAATTATACAACTTTAAATCAATTTTTTTAAATACATAATTTCAAAAATCACTGTTCAAGTATTTTTTTTTTTTTAAACTGTGAAATATCATCAGTTTAAACAAAAAGATGTGTGTAAGAAACAAACTGTAAAAAATCATAATTATATTGCATATAGTTTCTGAGAAAAATGTTTCTAAATTTAGTAAAAATAACATGGGCGAGATAGATATATCCGACTCCCCTTATAGATATATCCCCTCCCCTTATAGACTCCCCTTATAGATAGATATATCCCCCAACACTAATACAATCAATAGTATATTTTAATAATTGATTCATTTTTAAATTTTCGCTCCAAAAAGCATATGCGTGGATAAAATACTAGAAATAGGAAAAGTATTCGATTGAAATCAATTAAAATCTACACTCTCAGAAAAATCCTTCTTTATACACTAAACTTTCCGTCTTTTTTCACAGTAATTTTTCCGCTTTATAAAAAAACAGAATAATTCCGTTTTCTTTGAATCGCGCATGCGCATCGCGATATTATTGGTGGTGGGCAGAAGAAGCCGCCATTAATTTCTATCGACATCACGACTTTTTGCAGCAGTAACTCCTGTAATAATATTTTGAAGAGATGTGTCACAATAGCCGAGTGGTAAAAGCATCTACCTTAGGATTCCGCCTTCTCAGAAGTGCGGGGGTTCGAATCACACCTACTGCCAGTCATCCTACAAATCGGGTATCTGTACTGGGAAGTTTAGGGCCCGAGAACACTGGGACAGACGTGCTCGTTAAATCTGTGGAGTCCAAAGTCCCGACGGCGTCAGCGTACGATGTCGCTCGAAGTTCGATATTTCTTCAAAATACATAAATTTTTCGTTTTTTAACGGAAAATAAACACAACGGATCGGTCTTAAAAACGGAATACTTTCTTCTTTTAACGGACCAAAGTGTTCCTTCAATTCACGGAAACATTCCGGTAGCAGTGCTGCACAGACTTTTTCCGTGAATTAAAGGAAATTTTTTTGAGAGTGTAACTAACGTTGTGTTTTCAAAACTGTAAAATATTTTAGTTACAATCAAAAAGTAACTTAACACTTTTTTAAATAAAATCTTTTTTCTGATTCCAAGTTGGAAGACCTTTGATTAACATTAACCTAATTGCACTCAAGTTTTTTCTACCTTTTCCTTGATTATGTAAATGGAAAATTTAATTATGGCTTTATTTCAGGCAGACGTTATTTTAGTATAAAAATGAAGCGTATAAAGGTTAGTGTATAGATGTTGTACCTAAAAAATATATATGATTAAAAGGATTTATATAAATGAATACTTTCAAATTAAGTTCATATTTGAAAACAGATTTTTTTTAATATTACATTTCTTCAATTATAAATATTTTCACCAAACTTCTTTATATTTACTATATTAAATAATTTTTGATTGAGGAAAGAAATTAAAACAAAATAACTAATTTAACTTTTTAGTCATAATTCGAGTTAGATTAATGTCTTGGTTTTTTTATATGTATTTTACCTTAAAACAAGGGAAAAGTATTAAGTATATGGTAAATATTTCCTTCTGCAATATCTCCGTTCGCTATCTAATATAATGAAACTTTTAACAGCGGTTAAACGATGGCATTACACAGACTCTTCAGAAACTGATAGTAATAGTGACGAATATAAAATATCATTATGATTAAATAAATATCATTAAAATAAATTTTTAACTTGTGTAAAAGAGGTTAAAAGTGACAGTTAAGGATATGAATTATTGTTTTCATTTTATTAAAAAAAATGCTTTATTTCAAAAATATTATGCTTAATAGTTATTAGAAGATTAAATGCATATTTTTATTACAAAAAGGGGCCAATTAAGGGTTTAGTTACCAAAAATATGTAGAATATGAACAGGTGGTGAAAATAAATGAAGGAGGGATTTGCATGGGAAATTAGGAGACTAATAATTTGAAATTTAAATATGTTTATAAAAAAATAAGAATAGTTTTAAAATAAAAAATTGGATATTTGCGTAGGATATTTCAAAGCAGTACAGAAAAATATACGGCATTCCATTAAAAAATCAAATACTGGATGTAGTGTTAATACATTCCTTTAATAAATCAGGTTTAATCAAATTTAATTTCAAGAGTAGGATAGTTTTTATAAGTGAATCTTGTCTACAATTAAGATCTTAAACTCTTCAAATTCTACAAATTATTTATTACATTAATTAGTTACAAATTTTGAATTTGAAAAAAAATATGTGTAAAAAATATTATTTATTCATTAAAATACTTGAAAACAAAATTTTTCCCTTTTATAAGTTCACAAACAAACAATTCTAGCTCTCAAAACTATATATTTACGACAATATTTCTTATAAAATATTTAAAATAAAAATTAAGAATATTTCTCTTAATCTTGTTTTCATTTGGATTCATCAAACGAATTCCAATTGAATTCAAACCATATTTCAATTCACGGTATTCAAATAAAACCAACAACTAAACTCTTTTATTTCGATGGTCCAATTCCAAACCAAATCAGTCTAACCGAATCTTAATTCGAATTATCGAAAAAAAAGTTATTGCCAACAATAACACATAAATCCTAATTTATCGCTTCAAAAACTCGCCAACACGCTATTCAAGCACCCAAAAATGACGTACTAAACACTATCCCCCTCCCTAATTACTGTGTAACGGAAGTGAAAACCGTGGCCTACTTGTGACCAGAGCAAGCGCCAACAAAAACCGCCAAATCATTTCTATACCTTTAAGCGATAATAAAAGCAATGGCCGACACCGGTACCAGTTTAGTTGAAGCCAAGTCGACACTGGATTGAGAGAAGTAAGACACCCCCTTTTAATTTACAGTGTGATATTTTTTAATTGTTTGGGTAATTTTTACATACATATTTTATAATAAAATTGTTGTTTTAACTTAATTTAAAATATTAAATTAACTAATTAATCATGATTTTGGAAAGTTTTACATTTTGATAATGATTTATCGGAGTTGTTAAATTTTATTTCAATACGTACAAACTCATTGCTTTCAAATTAGTTAATATGAGATTATAAACTAGGTTTTAGCAAGTTTAAAGCAAACAGTTTTGAGCCTTTTAAAAAATTATCTTAATTACTTTATTCAAATTATTAATATTTTTCGCCGCTACTTTGTAAAGCCTAGTTATTAATATCCATGCAACTGCAAATTTTCAAATAATATCATGATTATGCTGGTTAAAATTAATCGATGCTTTTGTGGTTTGACTAGTCGAATCAATGAATATTTTTTAAAGCTTATGTATTGCATTCTAAATATTACATTTTGTAGACTGCAGTATTAGAATTTTATTACAATAAACTTAAGTTTCAATTAAATGTTTACATTTAACCATATAGAACGGCAAAGCGCACTGTGTTCACAACTGGTATCTTTACATAATAGTTTTGTGCAGTTATTAATAACACGAACTCGGGTAAACGGGAATTGTCATATGCTAACTTTTTTTAGTATAAAATACTGCGATTCAAAACAATCTGTTCAATATTTATCCTTGTGTAAAACGTGACTTTAGTATATTATTAGAATGGGATTAGATTTCTGGATGTATGCGTAATATATTTGAATGATCCAAGTTAGATACCTTTTATTTTTATTATATTGATTCATTTTCTTTAAATTTCATTTTGCCACGTTTTGAGTGTACATAATTTAAAATTTAAATAACCAAACTTTAATTAATTGTTGTTGTTTTTTCCTACAAATAATCTGTCACTTGCTGATCAAAATGAATTTAAATTATTTGAGATTTGGGAAAATATTTTTATAATAAGATTACTTATTACTATTCCGAGTTCATATGCGATTCATTTTAACAAAACTTAACTTTATTAAAGTTTATTACATTAAACAATTTTAAATGAAAAACTAAAACCATACACTACTCTAACAACGAATTGTATTTAAAATATGTTTATTTAAAAAAAAAACGTTGCTGGTGTGTTAATGATCAATCTTTACAACACCCATGAATGATGAAATTTGATCCCAGACACACATCCAAAGTTAACATCAAACTTAGAATGAAAATTAAGGAAATGTTCATATTTTGTATTTAAGTAAACACTTACGGAAAAATAGTTTCCTATTAAAAAAAACATCGAAGCATATAAATCTATAAAAGAGTTATTCAAAAATTTTGAATTTTTCATCTGGCATATTTACGAATGCAATGTAATGCTTTTCTCTAAACTCCTAATTAACTTTTCAATCTTCAAAAACAATTATTAAATTTTAAGTTTTGTTTAAAAAAACGTGTGCTTTTTTATTTTAATCCTTGTAAAACAAGTTTGTATTGTACCAGAAATGTACCCAAGTATCGGGATTTAATAATTTACAGTTTATTAATATGCATAACTGGAATGCAATACACTGCAGTTCAAGCTCGCTTATCTGGCAATTGGATGACGATACTCCGTCCAGAAGGTACTCGATAAAAGAATGACTGGTTGCCTTTAAAATTTGTCGTACTATACACTTTTAAAACAAACGAGTAAATTTAACTCAGTCTGAGTTAATTTTCACTCTTTTCAGTGTCGAAAATGCACTTCTCTTATTTGAGTGGATTTCACTCTTATGTTTTAAGAGTGTAGCGAATAGCGTACCTATTCGTGGCGTTTCTGCTTTCTTCGAGGCTATTCATATAGAGTTTTAGTTTACTTTATCGTCGCATTAGAGCTACACGAGGGCTATTGACGAGGGGCGTCATAATTTAGAACCACAGTCAAGTGACGAGCTGACACCCGAATATGCACCCCTCACAAACGTGAACTCATCGTACAGAAATTAGCTAAAATATTGATGATAGATTGCAGTATTTTCAGGAGATACGGTTGTTTTACGCACTTTTTTTAAGCTTTTTTTTGCCGCCCCTTTTTTGAATCGCAAGTTCTTTGTAAAACATAAACATGTAACATTCTTATTTCAAAATATTGCTCACACTTACGTCAAAAGTTTAAGTTCATGAAACAAATTTCAACCAAGACAGTTAGCTCGTAGAACGAGCCTCCGTATTAGCCGTGGTCGGATAAGAAAACTTGGACTATGGATATAAAATTTAGTTTCTCGTTTCTTAACACTCCCAAACTCAAATATTTATTGTAACTACCGGTTAATTAGTAGAAAATTCAGCCACTTTTCAATACTGCTATTATAGTTAATAACATGATATATTAACAAATTTCCTCATTAGCCATATTTTTTTATAAATATTTGAAATGTATTTGAATTGAAGCAGTTGTTTTTAGTGGCATTCTGTAATCACGAGGAATTGGATTTGTTTCTAAACTGTAAAAATAGTACTTCATTTTTATTTAAGAATCACAAATTGCAGGTTTTAATAGGAACGTTCAACTTAAAACGGTAGACTTCATAATTAGAATAAAATCGATCGTGCAATAAATGTTTAACCACTCTGAACTGTTTAGTATGGTGACCGTTTTTTACACCTTCTTTCTCTCCTTTGCATAGATTTTTACCATTTTGATTGGAAAAAACATTGTAATTTAATTGCAAAAATTATAATATAACTGATAATATCAATGTTAAAATACTCAATTTAAAAAAGTTTCATTTGTATTAAATAATACCCTTCTACCAACAGTTAGCCTGATAGATGTGCTACTTTTCATCAAACGGTGCTAAACTAATTTACTGACGTAGCAATAGGATTTTATGATACTTTAAACTTAACTCAGAAATTTTAAACTTTCAGAATGAAATGTTCAAACATTTTATCCAACCTAATAAGGTGTGGTAAAAATTAAGGGGGTTCAGTACCCCAAAATCGGTGAAAAAATCAAAACAAAAATTATTGGCTTAAAATACTATTACAACCTTTATTAATAATGTCACAGAGTATCAAGACGATTGGGAAAATATTTTTTACATTAAAAGCAATTTTAATGTCATGGCTTCGAAAGGAAATGGGTTAACAAAAAAAAATTTTAAACGCGTTTTTCTCAGAACTTGATTTTTTGAACTTCGATGTACCTTTTATCCAAAACTATGCTATGTTTTCTCGTAAACTTTTTTTTATATGATGTAATACATAGTATAGATTAATCTGAGGTTATAAATTTTAATAAAACTAAAGTGAAAACAAATTTTACGGGGCAAAAAAAAGTGAGAAATTTCATGATTTTTTTTGGGTACTTTAAAACTTATTTTATTAAAAAAAAATCTAACCGTCATTTACAAAAACCTTTTAACCTCATATTAATATACAAGGTTGGTATAACACACACACAGAAAATTTTAAGATGATCTGATCAGTAGTTATTGTGAAAAGGTACATTGCAATTGGCCAATTTAACATTACCGATATACAACATACTGAACCCCCTTAAAAGCTCTAACCTTGAGGGCCGCCCTACATTAACTAAGCACAATCGCTGTAGGAAAAACATTTTATATTCTAAAATACAGCTGTAATAACACTATCAATTGTTCTTTTATGTAATAGTGTGTATGAATGACGTAAAACAAAATTATAAAGGCATGAAGAATAAACAAAAATAGTTTTCCGCTTTTTAATGTGAAATGTCTGAATGATATATTTTAAAACAAAAGTACTTTTTAAGTTACCGTTAACCTTGTAATAATTTTTATAACTATGATGATTAAAAGATTGTTTACTTCAACGTTATTTAATTTTCAAATTATTAGCTATTTTTTTAACTTGTATAATATCATACATCTAAAACAAATATTCTGTTGAGAAACTGGAACTGGATGATAAGATAACTTAATGTTATTCTCATAGTTATTCCAACTACTTTTGGTTTAATATGCCTTTAATGTTTAATTTGGTAACCATGATATTCTATTGCACTTTATACATAAACTCTATAAATTATCTTAAGCCCATTCAGGAAACTAATTTTTTTTCACTACTGTTTAATTTTATTTTGCATCTTTAGAAGTGTATCTGATGCTAGTGCTATTTCAAATATTATTACTTTTGCACACAAAAAAAACTAAAAGCCGAAAACTAATTATATGAAAGCAAATTATAAATTTTTGGCAAGAATGCTTATTGAAATTTTAAATTTTGTTTTTCTTTGATTACATAACTTTTTAAAATTTTGAAAACCCAAACAAGTAATTTACTGCTTTTTAGCGTTACAATTCTATTAAAGCTGTGGCGAACGAGGACTTTCATAGTTTTCTCTCATCAGACGGAACGGTCGTTCAGCCCGCCAATCTCAAAATGACGCCAAGGGCTAAACGGCAGTTATGTATATATGCAGAAAACATTTCGCTATGTTAACAGCGAAATTGATTTTATTTTCTACCAGGCAAATTAAACTTTGTAGAACAATAAAAAAAATACAGTATAGAGATTTCGTGGATTACTTTAAATAAAAAAAAAATTGGTTATTCTAGAGTCAAAAACAGCGGAGAAAAAAAATACGGAAATTTTCGAAAATGAAATCTTTCGAGCAGTTTTAGTCAAATTTTGACCTAATTTTTGAAGTGACCTACAGCCTTTACAAGACCATGAATCTGGAAGCGGTTTTTACTAAACGATTGAGAATGCTACAATTCAGCCTCTTTCATAGGTTTGAAGTTTCAAAAATAACTTTTTCTATTTTTAATTAATTAAAATCGATATTACCTTTGGCTGTATGAATGCGCGATAAACAAGCCTTCCTAGCGGCCAAGTACCTCCGAAAACGAGCCAAGGTTTACTGTATTTTCATCGTTGAGCGGCATAACAGCGCTGCTAACTATTAAGTTATTATAACAGCTTCTAAAATATATGATTAATCTAATATCTGAATGGACAGATTGAAAAAAAAATTCTAATTAATAAACGGAATGCTTCATTTAAACTTTTTGGCGTTTTTATTTAGAAAACTTATGAATAACTCGAGTTAATGGATAGATCGATTGACTAGAAATGTAAACAGTCATATTAGTCTATTTGGTTGCCATATTCAGTTACCAATACCATTCAAAAAATAGTTTTGTTGGGTTTTTTTTCATAAAAAGTAAAAAATATATTTTAAGCCTAAAAATTATTGAGGAATATTTAATTATGTCAAAGTAATCTTTGCTTATTTTTTTTATGAAAAGAAATGATTTTTTTTTCTAAAATTTATTGAGGAATATTTTATTATGCCAAAGTAATATTTCATAATTAAAGTTACATTTTTTTCACATGAGCTGTTACTAAATGTCTGTAATATAACACATAACCGTAACCTATAATTGTATTCGGTTATTGTTTTTTCTTGAATATTCAAGATACTTTTTAGTTTTATAAAAGAAAATTGAAGTTAAATATGCCTACAAAAGTGAACAAAACTAGGCATAAGAGACGGATGTGGTACACGAAAATAAAAGCTGCGATGTAGTCTCGAAATGTGTCGAAAACAATGTATCGGCAATAAAACTTCATTAAGAAACTGTTCCTGAAAATAACAAACAGAAACGTTACGATTATGAAGATTCGGTTATTAAAACTGTTCCAATTGTTCAGTTAACAGATGAAACAGGGAAGAGTTCTTACCAACCAATTTCAAATAGCGTTAAAGAATCGAAAATAAAAAAAAAGAAAGGAAAGTTCAAAGGCGAATCGAGGAGCGATAAATTGTAAGAATTGTGCCAATACATGCAGCAGCTACCAAAGAAGACAATTTGGCTACTGCCCAATTGACAATTTGGCTATCAAAGGCGCAAACAGAACACATCAACAGAAAAATGCTTGAAATGATCCCCGAAACTGTCTTTGAGCTTAAAGCGAAAGATGACATTGAGGTCTAGAAGTAAATAGTTTCTAAAAATCGAGCTTTGGAAAATCTGAATGCCTATATGAAGAAGATAACTTTCGCTTTGCCGGACTGGAAAGGATTAAAGTGAAAAGGGGGGGGGGGGCGGGATTAGGTGAAACATTTAATAATTATTATTTTCGTTAAAGATGCCAGCGGCCAAGTGAATTCCAACGATGTGCAGTTCACTTTTTCAACAATTGCAATATTTCATATTGATGCTTAACCTTTTTAACTTCAATTCGGCATTGTTGATTAACCATGGAAATTATTTATTTTATTTTATACGTATTGCCTTTACATCCTTTGAACTTGTTCATAAAACATGTTGGTAATAAACCCTACCTTAAAAAGCATATCATAAAATAAATTTAAAAAAAACAGACTGATATCCCCCAAAAACACTTCGTTAAAGTAAACAAACGCCAATCTCAAAAAAACCAACAAACCTATGCATTTATTTTATAACAAAAAAAAGTCATGAAAGTTGTCGCTAAAAAAGCCGTGATATAAAATGAATGCCAATCTCTTATTTAAAACTTTTCGGTCGCAATAAATAGAATAATTTAAGTTTCGCTGTCATAAAAAAAAATTCACTGTTTGAGGTTGGTGCCCATCTTAATCCCCCTAAAAAATTAAATCACGCAATAGAACTTGAATTACTAAATCAAAATAACGAAGGATACTTAAAAAAAACCTTTAACAATAATATGATCACAATACATTTAGATAAAAGTATAGAGGGTGGTTAAGATGAGGGGGGGCACCAACCTCAAACAGTGCAATTTTTTTTATGACAGCGAAACTTAAATTATTCTATTTATTGCGACCGAAAAGTTTTAAATAAGAGATTGGCATTCATTTTATATCACGGCTTTTTTAGCGACAACTTTCATGACTTTTTTTTGTTATAAAATAAATGCATAGGTTTGTTGGTTTTTTTTAGATTGGCGTTTGTTTACTTTAACGAAGTGTTTTTGGGGGATTTTATTTACAATTAAAATTTTTAGTGTTTTCTATTACTTACTAGAGCCTCGTGATACACAAGGTGTCATTAAATTTGCTCTGAATTAAAAAAAAAAACTATAATTTTATTATTATATTATATAAATTAATAATGAAATTAATTATAATAATAAAATTATATAAAGTTTCCTTGTTTATTAAAAAAATCCATAGTCGGAAAAATCAATGAGGTCAATGTCAACAAAGAAAAGTGTTCTTCTCTTTAGACATTGACCTGTTTGTTTGTTCGAATCAAAGTGTTCGAAGTCGGGTTAAAATGAAGTTATTTTCGTCCGTTTAGCACTTTCATTGAATCAAATTAAATCACCTTCTGAAATAGAAGCATTGTAACGGAATAGAATATTCTGTAACTGCGTTATTCTGTCTTATTAATTATCTGATAAAATAAATATTCTAATTTAGATCTTATCTACTTTGAAACATTTTTTAGTTATTAGTTTTAAGCGCTTTATTGATTTTTTTTGTATTAAAACCTTCTGATCAAATGCCTCTCTTTTTAATATTCATCAACAAATATATTTGTGCAATAATGACATGTTTTATGAAAATGATACAATATTCTTTCTATTTCTTTTACGGAATATGATAGTTGGTATTTACAAAACCCTTGCCAATCGTACATCTTTGAAATCCAAACTAACAAAGTTTTCTTATTAAAAAATTTTTCATTAACTCCAAATATTTTAGACAAGGATTTCTATAGTTTATTACCGTTAAAACTATTACCGTGTAAACCGTTTATTACCGTTTAAACGTTAAAACTTTACAAATACCTAAGCACAAAATATTTTCTAACGAAAAAATGTGCTAGAATAATAACACCTACTTCAAATTTTTATGCTTTCAAAAACTAATTTTTACTTTTGTTTCAGGTAGAGGTTTAATGCTCTCGCTTAGTTTATGGTAAGATCTTTTATTTCTATTTTAATCACAATATAATAAACTGTTTAAACATTTAAAAACGCTCTTACCAAATGAATTGTTTTCATAAAATAGGTAAAATATAAAAACATATGTTTAGTTTGAAAACGTTGGAAATTAGGAATGCTTTTAAACTTTTATGATCAGTTTTTAAATATCTTTTAGTGCAACTGTTAATATAGAATTTATAGTTTCTGTATCGTATATTAAATGGTGTAGTCTTTGTATACTTCGTTTCAAATTTTTCTTGAGTAAAAGCATCTATTAAAAGTTATTGTGTTTTGATAAGTGTTAAGTAAGCCCAAATATAGTTGCAACATAATATTTATACTGCAAATCTATTTTTAATATTACAATTTTATTCTACTATAGGACAAATTTTTTATTTTGTTTACCCTAATTTGAATTGAAAATTTTCTTTGAATAGCTTTAATTTATATTGATAATATGCCACTTCTGGTTAATTTTAAAAGGTGTTCAAGAAAGATAGATTCAACAAACTAAGAAAAATTAGATTAAATGTTCGAAAATACACAATAGATCAAACAATATTTTTAAGAAAATATACAACTTGTATCTTGAGCGCGGTGCAAAATTACTATTAATCTTGAACCGTCTCCCATTAACTTGTAGATCGTCAATCCAACCAAAAAGAGCCAAAAACAATGATGTAACATTTCATAGACGAAAACGTAGATAATTTTTTACTTCAAGTTCAGGACTTATTAATCCATTAATGTCATTGATTTTTTTAAAAATTTCTGTCTAACACTTAATTTTTTTTCATTGTAAGCCGTTTCGTTAGTGTTTCAATATTATTTGTAACTTCGAATTTGTCAAATATTGTTTAAATCTATGCATTAGCAAATGTTTTCCATTTAACTAAAAAAAATACTTTTTGATCTTGAATGCCAGTTTTCCAAATTACAATTTAGTTCAATATTTACTCTACAAAATAACATTAATTGTCCATTTTCTCATTCCCTATCCAACACCTAATGTTATATCGCTTCGTTTCAATGGCATCGCCCTAACTTACCTAAATAATAGAATATTCCGGATTATGTATTGGTCAAACTTAATGTTTATTCCTAATTAATATTAAATAACATCAGAAAAGCAATTTACAGCTAAATCATTACTTCCTACTCCCATAATCATTTCGAAGAAAAATAAACTTAATTTACGAAAACCGCGGAAGTTATTGATTAGTGCTTAAGGCTGAACGCATGGTGTGATCAATGAAAAAACTAATTAATAAGAATGTTTACAGTTTAAGGCATTTGCTTGTTCTATATGTTTAACCCAAAGAACCCAGATAGTTAACTGCATTTTGTTTAAAATCGTAAAGTAACTTTCATAATGTAGCGTTTTTCATGTGATAAATGTAGCTGACGTACAGGTCTCTATTGTCCCACTTCTGAAATTGGCTCGAATATTTCTGAAATGTTCAATAATTGTACACAAAATATTCAAATCAATTTCAAAAATATACATAGATTAAAGCGTAAATCAGCTACATCTATCATATTTAAAAATTTTGAAAAATATTCAATACAGCCTGAGAAACGTGGTATTTAAAACATTTTTTTCCTATTGTATTAGCACAGAGAAACTTTAGTTTGGAAACTCGCGGTCCATCGGGTTCTTGTTATTTAAAAGTATAAAAAAAAGTAGCGACTTAAATCCAGCCAAAAAGTTAGTGTTTTTAAATTTAACAAAAAAATTTATTGCTAATATATATTCTCCTAATGCATGTTTAGTTATAGTAAACCCTTCCAAAAACTAATTTAAAATGAATTTTATGGTAGAAAATATCTAAAATAATTATTTGGATAATGTGTTCTAGTAAAGTAAACATGTAATGTCCCCCAACTAAAATTGTTTATGAAATGTATGTTTTCTAAATAACGAGATCACATAATACGCGATACACCATAGATAAATGTATTAGCAACTCATTTGCGTTTCGAACACAGTTTGTTTTTAACCCCCGTGTGTCCATTAGTTTTTCAATCAAAATGGGTATTAATTTTCATTATTAGCCCATTTATAATTAAAATACGCTTACAAATTGAAAATTAAATTATTTATGCACTGTGAAAATAAAACATGTATTTTATCATAGATTATCTACTCTATGATACGAAGGGTTACAAATTATTTATTAATGCACTAGAAGACTAGGCAGGCGAAATTTCACCATTATTCTGTCTGAAAAATTCATAGAGGCTGGGGAGATCAGTCGGTAAGGCAAAGTCCCAGTTTCGGGTCCGGACATTGTAAAAAAAACTGCCGACTTGTAAACAGTATGTGCAGTTAAAGAATAATACCCAGTGTAAATGGAGTGCTCGTCAAATAAGCTTCATAATCCCAGCACTGCGTACTCTGTCGTCCTTAAAAAATTTACGTTAGGTGCCTACTCGGGTGTCTGTTCGTCACTTGATTGTGGTTCTAGTTTATGACGCCCGTGTAGCCATCGTGTAGCTCCAGTACGACACTCCTAAGAGTAGCTCAAAATCAGAGACTGCTTCTGGCATCGTTATTTGTAACCATTCAGAATCTGTTTTAAGCAGTAGATCCTGGTGTAATTAGCACTTGTAAGGTAAAAAAAACCTATCGCATTTCTATTAAGTATACCATCAATAATCAAATCTTATTTTATAAAGACTAAATTCCATATTAATCTTTAGCCCGTGTTAAGTGAATTTTAAATATTTACACTATTTCAAGCATATTTTTCTTTCTGTTCGTCACTTGATTGTGGCTTTTAAGTTACGACAAATGTCATCAATAGCCCTCGTGTAGCTCTAGTGCGATGATAATTTAAACCTAACCTGAGAAATCCATATTTTTACTTTCTTTCCGGCGTACCTTTGCAACGATACATTTCGCAACACGTCCACAAAAGGACGATTTCACGTCTGCAGCAGTCAAATAGAAGATTCGGTGCGAGCACGTCGGATCCTCCCAATTTCCGGCCCCATTCTTGCCCAACAAAAAAGAAATCTCGACAACAGAAAAAAATAACGAGAACGTTCGTTGTTTGGCTTTGCAAGTAGCCCCCAAGGGCTAGGCATACCCAACTCTCGCTCTCGAGGAAAGTAAAAAAAATTACGAGGACACGTGTGGCTTTTCACTTTCGCTTGACCCACCCAACGGCTATTGGAAGTGAAGAAACTGCCCTCTTTCTACTTCCAGGAAATGGGGACGATCAACCTTACGAGATTTTTAAGTAAACATTCGGCGCTTTTTTGTTTTCTTGGAGTTGTCACCAGCGAGATTTGAGTCGTCTGGTTTTGTGTCATGTTAGGATAGTTGTGAGTGCTCGGACCTGTTTAATTTTAATTTTCATTTTCGAAGAATTAGTTACCTATATTCTAAAAATTCAGAGTACAGGGTGGTTGTAAAATAACGCTCGCTATTCGGAGTGGTCTGTAACTTTAATGAATAATCCAAATGCAATAAACTTTGAGACACTTACTAATCAAGAAGGGGGGAGAATAGAATCATAAAAACAAACTCGTCTCTTGACCAGGGTTCTACATTACGAGGCGTAATTGGATGTGTTGTCCATAATTAGCCATAATTGGCTACGCCTCGTAATTAGAACCTTGGTCAAGAGACGAGTTTCTTGTTTATGATTCCATTCTTTTTCGTAAAAATGAAACTCGTCTCTTGACCAGGGTTCTAAATTACGAGGCGTAATTAGCTGTGTTGGCCGTAATTGGCCATAATTGACGACACCTCGTAATTAAGATTCTGATCAAGAGAAGAGTTTGTTTTTTATGATTATTCTTTTTTATGATTATTTTTTAGGATTAATTTCTTTTTCCCCCTTCTTGATTAGTGAATGTTTGATGCATTTGGATTATTCATTCAAGCTACAGATCGCTACAAAGTTGTAATCTACTAAAAAGTAGTAAGTCTAGGTCTACATCGACCAATAGCCTTGTGTAGTTCTAATTCAACCTAGCCATAACCCTTGGTCAAAATAATTCATATGTGTAGCAGAGAACATAATACCACAGTAATCTAAACCTAACTAGAAAAGTAGCTCATAATAATAGCGAATTTCTGGCATTAATGTTGTAGCCGTTTAGAATGTATTTAAAACAGTAAGTCCTGGTCGAATTAACCTAACCTTCCCTACTGTTTATTTATTAATTATTATTAAAAGCATTTTTTTTAAACAATCGCTACTTTTATTATTGTCATTTTCTAATTCTTTTTCGGGTTTTGTCAGTCACAAAAGGATGTAGTGCATTTTTTAGCTTATTTGCATTTTAATATTTTAGTGAAAAACGTTATTAATTTCAAATTATCTTTCCAGCGATCGGATAAAACAAAACAGCTCGAAAATATGGTCATTCATATGCTTATAAAAACATGCCCTTATTTTAAAACTTAATTGTATCTATTGTTGGATTATGCTTTTCGATTTGAAACGTATATGCGCGTTAAAAAGTGTGCGTGTACTTTTTAGTCAAAAAATAGTTATAAAAAACTATTAAAATATTTATCCTCAAATTTTAATATTTATCCTCCAAATTTTTCCTTCCTACTGTTTGGGGACTGGGGAGCCCAGTCGGTTAGGCATTCGCCTAGCGTGTGGAAGGTCCAAGGTTCGGGTCCGGGCATCGCCAAAACAACTGCCGACCTATAAACGGCTCGTGCAGCCAAAAATATCCGACGAATAATTATTCGTGTAAGTGAGTGCACGTTAAATTCCTCAAGTCCTAACGCTGCGTATGATGGTGTTGGCTATTCACGTGTACTGTGTTCAAGAATAATAACTAGACACCCTTGTAAAAAATACAATTCCATACAACTTTAAATAAAATACTAAAAAACAGTAACAACAAAATTTAAATCTTTCCACATTACTTATAAGCAATTCATTTAACCCTTTCAGTCCCAGTGATGCCATTTGGCATCATCACTTTCAATATTTTTTTCAAAATGTTTATGTCCTGCTATGACATCCAAACTCACATCATTCGATTCTTCACACTTTGTTCTATCAGACAAAATTTTACTTTAATCTCAATAGAAGTCAGAACTACTATTTTTTTTATTTAGAAAATAGTCAACAAGCGTTTCTCCTGATTTTTTATAAGTTCACTTCAGTTCCACATATTTAAAACACAATTTAAACTATTTCGGTTAAAATAATTACTAATTTTTTTTTAATAATATGGTCAGACACCTTAAAATATATAACTCGAAGTGTTTTTTAGGTAATATATATTTTTTTATTTTGTTGTTTTCCACAGTTAAAGAATTTTGCCATTGTTTAAAAAAACATATAAAAAATTAAAATGGATTTTTTTCCTTATGGAATTCGTATAGTTGACCTAAAATAAGCTTATTTTGTGAATATCAGATGTTTCTGTAGTGTAGTAAATTTTTGGGACTGAAAGGGTTAAAGAGGAATTGTTAAAACACGTTCCCCACTTTAAAAAATATTTATTTGAACTCAATTTTAGGAAAGTCCTATTTAACCAAATACAAACAGCAAAAAATTTAACAAGCGATTGTAGCATATGAAGACCAGCATTTCAACTCTTGCATCCTCCCCTGTTAGCATCCTGATTATCTAACATTGTCGGCCAACGTTTAGAGACTAATTGATAGAGCAAGAGTTCCTTGTCATGCTGTCCTTTTACATTGCAATTATATAGGGTAAAAATGCCATTTCAAGAACTTTGAACAAAGTAGAATTTTTAAACTGAATTTCTTTATGAAGAGCCCTGACTGTGGTTCTAAAATGCGACGCCCGTCGCCAATAGTCCTCGTGTAGCTCTAGTGCGACGTTAATTCAAACCTAACCTAACCTAACCTTTATGAAGAGCTAGCATTTCGCCTAAGTACTGTGTATATCATACAAATTCGTACTAGAGCGTTTAATCCTTTCAGCCTCGTATTATAAAGCGTGTAAACTTGTAAATAAATACTAATGTTATAGTATTTTATTTTCATGCAAGGTAAGTTTATTTTAATTTCATTGAGCAATCCAGATTAACTGAGGTCGAAACTATTCCAGTTATGCAATTTAAAACGCAGGTAGCTAAATTTTTCAGTAATTTCTTAATTTGGAAAATACTGTGTTCAGAATACTATATGACGTACCCATAGTACGTCAACTGAAGAAATAAAATGTGTTATACATACCACAAACAGTATTTATTGCTTAGAAGACTTTTAATTCGAACTTTAACCATTATATACTATTGTTTATTTATTAAATTTATAAAAGCGAAGTTTTTACTTAGTAAGGCCAAAATCCAACAAATTATTATTGAATTACTGAAGTGTTTTATCTGTATATATTTTTCAGCAATATTTAACAGTTATGATCAACTAGCTGTACTGGGATAATGAAAATTTAACAATTATAATGATTTTGAAAATGTAGGGTAGACTAACCAGTGAATGAACGTTTAAGGCGCTGCGTTAGCCAGTGAATGAACACCAGGATATAATGACCAGGACAACCAACCATTGTCAGATAGCTTCCTACTAGATGGGAGGAAGTCAGTGTTGCCAATTCATCTAGCGGAATGATTTTCAATCCTTATTTTTTTAATTATATTTACCAAATGTTCATTCACTGGGGACTATTCACTCACTGGTTAGTCTACCCTACGCCGAAAATTCTGGAAACTTATATTTCCTGCCAAAAAAATTCTTAATCTCACTAAAATAGCCAAAAATGAGTTAATGAGCAAAAGGTGTTTTTTGACACACTACTAGGGTTTTGATTTAAAATACATATTTTGGTGGCTCATAAGCCCAAGATTGCGGGTTAGTCAGATTTTCTGGATGGGAAAATCTTGGACACTGGATTGGACAATTGGATTATGTGGCATGTAAAACATCCCTTGAGTACCCAATGGGCTTGGGTTCTCTTGGCAAAATGAAATCTCGTCATGCTTTAACATCCACAGAGAGCTAAGTTCATTGTAATTTAATCGTCAAAATTGGTAGCTAGAGCCGCCTAGAGAGTGATACAAAAAATGGCTCCTGGTTCTGGGGAATATGTCGAGTCTGCAAAGGCTTGATTACCAATAAAGTAGCCCCGGTTAGGGGTTTAGAATAATGTGCAGAATTGTCTGGATTTTACAATTTGTTGATAAATTTGTTGAAAAGCCGATTTGGAGTGTTTTCTAATTTAACTGTCCAATTTTGATGAGTCCCTTGCGCAGAAAAATTCTCTTGCTAAAGTTGTGAATTCAAAATTAATGCCTTAGCTCTATGGGACGGACAGTCCCTCTTAAGCCATGGTCACTATTTTTGACGAATCATTGCTTTTGAGGCCCGTATTTATTCTGAGGTTTTGAATTAGTTCCTAAACCGAAGGACAATTCAAACTTGCAAACCTCAAATAGAACAATTTCGCTCATTTCATCATACCAGCGCAACCAACAAAACCACTCTAAAAACTTATTTACCAACATCACCCTATTTCTCTTTCCAGATGTAACCGCCCCTGTCCAAAGAAGCATCTCCAGACATACCTCCAGCGGTAGTGTGGGCTTTTGTGTAATTCTCCAGCAATGAATCTCGAAACTAGCTGTTCTATCCCGTCCTTTTACGAAGGCCGCTCGGTCTTCATCACTGGGGCCACTGGCTTCATTGGAAAGGTGAGTGTTCCACAACATGAAAGTCCTATTGTGTTCTTCATAATCAAACAGGTCGTTTATTTGCCTATTTTTTGTCATTGAAATTAATATAAAACAAAAGTGTGGAGTAACGATATATTTTTTTTTAAATGTAACTTAACTTTATTTAAATTAAATTTTGAGATAAAAATAAGATTGCATTGGGTTGTCAGCTTATAACCAACAAGGTGTATTCGAAAAGTTCGGTGGTTGGTCTCGTAATTAACAAGAAGTTCTAAAAGAACTAAAATAGCCAACTTTCCTGTTACTTAAGGGGTCACAGGAGTCTTAAAAATGTGCAAAGAAGATATTACAAAGCATAGATTGATTCTGGGGAGCCCAGTCGGTTAAGCACTCGCCTAACATGCGAAAGGTCCCAGGTTCGGGTTCGGGAATCGCCAAATTAACTGCCGACCAATAAACTGCCCGTGCAGCCCAAAAATGTCCGACGAATAATACCCCGTGTAGGGGAGTGCACGTTAAATATTCTTTAAAGTCCTAATGCGGCGTACGTTGTCGTCCTTGAAGGTTTGCGTTGGGTGCCTATTCAGGTGTTGGCTCGTCACTTGACTGTGGTTCTAAAATACGACGCCCGTCGCCAATAGCCCTCGTGTAGCTCTAGTGCGACGATAATTCAAACCTATTTTTTATCCCTGAAATTTATATCAAAATGTGTATGGGGAACGATATATATTTTTAAAAAATGTAACAAAACTTTGTTTAAAATAAATTTTGAGATAAAATTACGATTGCATTGGTTGCCAGCTTGTAAAATACACGGTGTATTCAAAAAGTTCGGTGGTTGGTCTCATAATTAAAAAACCGCGCCTGTTAGGATCTTAGTTTAAAAGAACTAAAATAACCTACTTTCCTGTTACTTAAATACTTACTAAAATTCTAATCTTGAAAAAACTAGGTTCTTTACAGTAAGTGACATCAACAACAGTTTCTACATTAAATTTATATACATTACACTCTTAAAACAAAGAGTGAGAACCGCTCCAATTGGAGAAGTGCATTTTCGACACTGGAAAGGAGTGAATATTAACTCAGACTGTGTTAAAATCACCCGTTTGGGGTGATCCTGTCGGAGGTTTAACACACAAAGGATCCACTCCCATAAGGGAAGTGCATTTTCGACACTGGAGGATTGAAAATTAACTCGGGCTGAGTTAAAATCGCTCGTTTTAAGAGTGTTTTCTGTTTGTGGGGGTTCTTCCCATCGAACAGGTCGTTTATTTGCCTATTTTTTTATCCCTAGAATCGTATCGAAATGTGTATGGGGAACGATATATATTTATAATTTGTTTTTAACTTAATTTTCGAAATAAAATTAAGATTGCTTTGATTGTCAGCTTGTAACCTACAAGGTGTGTTCGAAAATTCGGTGGTTGTCTCATAATTAAAAAAAAGACCGACTGAAGAGGGACTATATAAATTACTAGTTTGAATATGAATATTGCTTTCGTCGTATCAATATTTTTAAGTTTCGAAGGCAATAGTCTCGACATAACGTTTCATGTCGCTCTTAAAAGTGGCGATGGGTACAAACTCGGGTGTCGCCAATAGCCCTTGTATTGCTCTAAAGCGACGATAATTCAACCCATCTGTTACGAATCTTCACTTAACCAGCATTTAAATTTACAATATTGGTCACCAATAACTTATGCGTAGATGTAGTTATAAAAGTTAAAAGAACCAACGTCTAATTATTTGTACCGTGGTTTTCAATGTCCGAACTGATTTGAAAATAATGAAAAGGCTTCTTAACATTCTCCACTAAGACTGGATGTTGATTGTTTTAAAGTCCTCCATCTACATTAATGAAAAATTAAGTTATTTTTGATAAAATAAAATGTCTTGGAAGAAAGCGTTCAGTAATACTTTAGTGCTTGGAATATTTAATCACTTTTTAAATAAACTTAATTTGTCCTACACTTTTTTTTTCCTTTCCTGTAGTTTAAGCTTGACATTTGGATTAAAGTTGTATCGTTATAAAAAAAACTAAGGTTTTAAAAGCATGATGCAATGGCATAAATTAGACAGTTATTCATAGAATTAAAAACTATAAAAAATAGACTTGCACACCATTTCAAATTTAAACCATGAATTATTCTAACATATATTTCGCTTAACCCTTTCAGTCCCAGTTATTCTATTTGACATGTTACTAATATAAATTTTTTAAAAAATAATTGGGCTGACATATATTAGAATTAATAAAAAATATTTTCTTATAAAGTTTAAGGAATCGAATGATGTGCTTTTTGATATCATAAATGACGATATGCGATCAGAAAAAAAATTCTAAAATGATGATGCTAAATTGGGACAGAAAGGGTTAATTGAAGAGCCGTAATTCCAAGTAAGATTCTTGGCTTTCATTTGGTTGTATGGAATGACATCACATTACATCAAACAATGAGCCAAGTTAAAATTATAGATCTCTTGGTTTTCAACAGTCCATCACCCCATTCTTCAAATCTTTTTACTACCCATTCCCCAAAAAACCTTGTTTCTTGGCGAAATCGGCTCCCCGTCGTTAAATAGTTCATGAACACATCCGACTTTCAATTCTCTAAGCAAAGTTTTTTTTTAAGTTATTGTGCTCTTAAGTCTTAGACACCATCAAGAATGGCGTGATTTCTCAATCGACAATTCCTTTCGTCGAGAATCCCCGAACATTAAAAGTCAGGTGCGCTAAAAGTCTTGCAATCTCTGGCACGCCTCAAGATGTATCTTCAGGCGACTTTTTTTCAATGTTACATTCTTTGGTTAAGTAGTGTACTAAGGGTGTTGGTAGGCTTTTGTGTCGGGAATGTTAAGATCTTGAATTCAAAAAGTTTTTTTTTTTTGACAATGTTTTAACTAGCCTTTCCGTGGCTCTGTATAGAAAAATTATAACTAACTATAAACATAAAAATATGGTTGGCTTTACGTTCATTTATAATTACGGTTTTCGTTTAAGGGGAGTCGTATCATTCATTCTATCTAGCCCATATTAATTTTCCTAACTTTAGAAACATTTTTCTCAATCCAGACTATATTATTATGAACTTTATTATATTGTTCCTTATTTAAACTGAGAATATTTCAAAGTATAAAAAAATTCTTTTAGTTATTTTTTAATAGATATTGAAAAACACAAAAAATCAGATTTAAAATAATATATATTTTTAGCAGATATTTTAAATTCTTCAGTATAAATCATAGTACTGTATGTAAGGAACAAAATATAAAAAAAGCTCGTATCTGTTTCTGAAAAAAAACCTAAATTTAGGAAAATTAACGCGAGTGAGATAGAACCATCCGACTCCTATTAACATAGTACGGGTTGAAAGACGGACATTGATTAACACCTTTCGTACACGAGTTAAAATAAATTTTTAATTATAATCATCTAATATGACGAAGTAATGGAAGTATTGGGATGGTGTTGGAAATCTGAAATGGGGATTATGTTTTTTACACGTTTTGGAGGGTTATGATTCTAAAAATGTGGTTTTTGGACATGATCTGTCTGGAATTTATCAAAAGCTAGAACTAAAAGATCTACAAGTTTCAAATTTCAAAAGTCAGTGTCGTTCGAGGAGGTTTCTAGTACCTTTTCAGACGTTATAATAAGGTTTTGGAGAAAATCCAGCTTGCGCAAATGTTAGCTGCCATAAAACTTGGATATATTTAAAGCATTGAACTCGTCTTATGGAGGATATATGGACTGGGGAGCCCAGTTGGTTAGGCACTCGCCTAGCATGCGAAAGGTCCCAGGTTCGGGTCTGGGCATCGCCAAAATAACCGCCTACCTTATAAACGGCCCGTGAAGCCAAAAATGTCCGATGAATAATACCCCTTGCAAGGGAGTGAACGTTAAATATCCTTCAAAGTCCTAACGCTGCGTACGATGTCTCCCTTAACGGTTGCATTGGATGCCTATTCAGATGTCAGCTCGTCACTTGACTGTGGTTCTAAAAAACGACGCCCCGTAGCCAATTGCCCTTGAGTAGCTCTAGTGTGACGATAATTCAAACCTAACCTATGGAGAATATAATTACCTTCAAATGTGCACACGTAGTTTTTTAATTATTTTTTTAACTTTTTGCGGAGGCGCATTATGGAAAAGGCGCGGTGCTTTGCGGAGTTAATAATGTAATTGCAAATATAATGTTAGTATTTGCCGAATCTTCAGTTACAGCTTTGTAAAACCAATCCGTCGCGTTGTCTCGAACAGGATGGATGGGACACGGTAATGAAATTTCTAATGGAAGGTCGTGGATTGCAAGAGTTCATGATTGAGATTAAATGTTTAAAAACAATTTTGTAGGAGGAAGGCATTCTGTTATTTTGTAAAGTTTTAGAGCGTATTGAATTGCTAGTGGCTATTCGATATTGATTGAAAGATTGTTCCGGTTAATTAAAAGCAAAAATTAAATTTTAGTGGTCTTAAAGGAATATTTTTATTCTTAATTAAGTTTCTTGTTGGTAAATTGTAATACAATATATACAAGTTTATTACTGACTTTGGCTACTTTAACAACTGAATTTTAGAATTTTAAAAGTTTAACTATTTTTAAATGGCATGAAATAGTTAATGAAACGTTTAATACAATTTAATATTTCTGAACTGATTAATAAATTGTTTAATACGTAACACTATTGTTACTGAAGTTTCAAATCCCTTTTGGTACAAAATTAAATCTTGACCCACTTTACATCCACATATATCTCGGATTAATTGAAATCAAAATTGGTGGCGAAATAGCCTAAATGGTGCCAGAAAAAATGGCTCTCTGGTTTCGAAGAATTTGCGGAGTCTGCAAAAGCCCGATTGTTCCAAGATGAAAACGGTCCAATTTAGGCAAACAAATATTTCGAAATGTTAATAGGAAACAAATTTGTCTCTGGAAATTATTTTCCACCTAAAATGTATTTTATAAAGTTATCTTATACTCATAATTAGTATTTTATAATAATTATTTCATACTAAATAGGTGCATAAGAACATTCCTGTAGCTTTAGAAATCCAGTATCTTGATATTTAGCATTTCCAAGAAAATTTAAATACAAAAAACTTTAAATAAAATGAATATTCATTTTTACTCGAGTTTTAAATAGGCATTCTCTTTTTCAGGTTTTAGTAGAAAAATTGCTGCGCTCATGTCCCGGTATAAAAAATATTTACATTTTGATGAGGGAAAAGCGGGGAAAGGAACCAAGGCAAAGATTGGAAGAGCTTCTCAATTGTAAGGTAAATATACTCATTCTGACTCTTCAAACACCGCTGTACATAGAACAGATACGAGTAGAACGGAAACCCGATTCAAACCATGCGGAAAAACGGAACAAAATAAACCAGTGACGGACAAACGCGCACTCTTTAAACAGGAGTGAAATCCACTCCAGTAGGAGAAGTTCGACACTGGAAAAAAGTGAATATTAACTCAGACTGAGTTAAAATCACTCGTTTGGAGTGATCCTGTCGGAGGTTTAACAAAGGATCCACTCCTATAGGGGAAGTGCATTTTCAACACTGAAGGAGTGAAAATTAACTCGGACTGAGTTAAAATCGCTCGTTTGTTTTCAGAGTATGCCTTACTTATAACTTTAAAGGTTTTTGCGAAGCAAAGTTTTCATTTTTTATAAATATTTTTTATATATATTTGGTTCGGTTATAGCATAAAATTGTACCATCTTCACTCCCGAAAAAAAACAACTCGTATATCCTTTAGATAAAAAAAATTCAAACAAGTTATTCTGAAACAATTAACGTTTGATGCGACGCTCGTCAATTAAGAGGAATTCGACGTTTTTTGTGAAGTAAAAATGCCTTTTGTGCTATGAACAAATAAACCTTGTCGGATTTTTGCAATTAATAGTATATTCCAACGTATGTTTTATTGTAAATTGTATCATTAAATGACCTGCAAAAAAACAGATTGCAAAACCTCCGGAATCTACTTAGGCCTCTTATTACGTCATTTTTAATACAACTAATAAATCGAATCGCCTGCTTGTGTATCGGAATTTTTTTAAAGGTTGAACATTCCAGTTTTTAAGAGAATTTAAGTTAATATATAGAATTTATAGAATGAAGTAGTGAATTGTACACAGGTCGACGTATGTTTACCTCTAGAGCGTCGAGGAAGATAATTTGAAAAAAAGTTTTAAAAAATATCCTAGGTAAGAACTTTGGCAAAAATTCCACCTCCGAATTCTTTAAAATTACGTGAACTGGCAAACATATTGTTTTTATCATTCAGAATAGCAATACTGTGCCTCTAATACCTTCTCTATGCTACAGACCAACATCTTATGACTGAATGTCTTTATGGAAAATCTTTACTATGATAGATACTCTAAATACATTACTCATTGGTACGAGTTCGAACGAAGCCTTTTAAGTTTTAATAGGGCGATATGCCAGGTATTTTAGTCTTCTTCGCAAACTCTCATTTGAAACTATAAACCGTAGTTACGTGTCCAGTAAATTCAGTTGCTTTTTTGCATTCAACTGGTCAAATGTTAATGTTTTGGAAAATCATTTTTCAGCTTTAAATTACCAATGCGAAAACAAATTTACTGGAAATCCTTAGCAAAAATCATTGTCCAAAATTTCTGAAAATAATTTGAGTTTCCAGAATTATTAAAATAACACGTAAAGGTTAAACCTGCTTAAGCACTAGTCAACTGACGATTTCGGGAAATTCCACTCTTAATATTTTGTAGTCAATTCTTTTGCTTTCCTCCATGAACAAATGAACAGGTCTCGTCGACTTTTTTTTTATTCAGGCCTCTTCAAACTTGACAGACTTTACTGACATCAAAAAGGCTTTCGTCAGACCCTTCTGATTGACGCAGTAAATGTTATTGAAATAAATTTACAAGCAAACCGGTCTAATTCTTCATTGACAGTCGTAATAATTAATAGGTGTGCTGGCGAATAATGGAACTGCATGTCTCTTCCTAACATAATCATTATGTTGTACGGATGTCATGTTCTTCATTTTGTATGTTGGGATTTATTTTTTCGACAGAAAAAGGCTTAGTTCAGCTATGATATAACGTCGGGTCTGTTCACGGGCTACTTTTGGAAAGTTTGAAAATTCAAAGGATTTCTATACCTATAGATTTAGTACAATAGACCAGTGGTCGCAGTGCTTGGCCCAGACTGGCCGCCCCACTCATGTCATGTCTCACCTGTATATTTGTGTGAAAAATGAAGTGAAATGTTTATCAGAAGGGCATTTCATTGCTTGGCAACGTAACTTGAATCGCCAAATCGAGACCAACCATTATAACTGTTCCTTCCGAAACGTAACCAAGAAAAAGTTAAATGACATACCTCTGCAATTTACTTAAATATTATTTTTAAGCAAGCTGCCCTTTTTTTTTATCCTCCACTAGACACCATTGAACAAAATGTCATAGTCAAGATTGCCGACGAGTACCAGTGAGTAGGGATTCGCAAATAAACTGAGCTATATTTCTAACTATTACCGTATTCGCTATCGACGCTGTAATGCAGCCTTACAAGTCAACAAAATCGATCAGTTCGGTGTTCTGAAGCAAAGGTGAACTCTTCCAAAAATCATTATTTCTAACACCGGGTTTACATGCTTCGAGAGTTTGCTTCGAGCAGCCATTTCAGCATGGCCTTGATTATCTCAAGGTAACCGCTTTGTACGTATTTATTCGAATATCAGCTGAAGTGGGCTCTCAAGGCCACCAACCCATCTTTTTTCGGTTTTCTCCCAGAGATCAAAGGAAATGGTTACCATAAGGTAAATGGCAACTATCTTGGCCTTTTCTCTCTTTTTTTAATTGATCCTACATCGTGAATTCAATTTAGTCACTTCATCAAATCGCCGCTCTATACAATCTCACTCGCCAATTTCTCGCCAACCAAAGGTCGAATCGATGATGGTCAAAGCGCTTACGCTCATGCTGGAAACAGCGCTCGAAGCATGTAAACCCAGTATACACTTCCTTTCATGAACAGTTGTCATCGAGGCTGACATACATAAGTTTTGTTTTTCCCGGACATTTTATTGATGTCAACTGTGCCGATTGTTTGTCTCTCCATCAGGTCTTCGACTTGGTGAAGAAGGACCATCCCGAATGCGTTCAGAAGGTGGTGGGAGTGACTGGCGACCTGTCTCTGCCTCAGCTGGGGGTGACCGGAACCGATCTGGAGACAATGTCCCAGTCGGTCTCCGTTGTCTTCCATTCGGCCGCCACAGTCAAGTTTGACGAACCACTCAAGTGAGTCTTCCATTATATTTGTGATTTGTTTTTAATGGTATTGAGGCGTAGAAAGTTTGTTTTCCGTAATACAAAAGGGTGAATCGATAAAAGATCCTGCTGACAAGTTAGTTATAAAATATTAGCTTTTCATAGCACAATACGGCCACACCTGTCTATGAATGTATTTGCAATAAGTTCATAAGAGTTAAAATTTAAAAAAAAACTAATTTATATTGAACTAGCAAATTTATACCTGTTCTTTGCACGTTCTAAAAAATCAAGCTGAATGGTATTCAAAGAATAATTTACCGTTTAGTCTCGTCCTATGTAACGCTTCTGTTTTTCATTTAGCTGATTGAATCGGAAAAATAAAATTATTTCCAAGTCAAAATATCCGGATGCAACACACATTTAGCTCATTTGGCGTAATTTATTGTCGAATTAGAGAAGCTGGTAGTCCGTTCAACCGGCCTACTTGGTGAGAACTGAAGATCTCTACAAAAGCTTATTTCCGATCAATAAAGTGATTCCCCGAACAATGAATAATCTAATAAAACATAGAAAATCTTCATCACACCCCCTCTCAAAATCATACAACCCAACTTCAGAAACCGTATTCTTATTTCATGCATCACAAATAAACTATTTTTATGTATATTTCAGACAAGCAGTCGACATGAATCTCTTAGCGACCAGACGAATGTTAGAACTGTGCAAGAAACTTCCACATATAGATGTAAGTACACTTTTATTAATTTCTTATGCCATGGGGAAACAAATGAATCTTCCTGATAACGTTTTTTCAAACACTGGATAGCATTGATGCTAAAAAAATTTACAAAGAATGTCACGTTGTTGGAAACGTTAATTATAACCTTTTCCCTACCATGTTTCTTTCCAGGCTGTGATACATGTGTCGACGGCTTATGCCAATTGCGATCGGTCAGAAGTAGACGAAGTCGTATATCCACCTCCTATTCCACCTAATCAAATCATAGACGCAACAGAGTAATGTAGTCTTTTTTTTGTATTATTATTATGCAAGCCTTTGGCATGGTCCATCTTTTGAGGAACAATGCATTAAAGTAGTGTGTAAATAAAAAGCAAAGCTTTCACTTGGGGCTTATCTTTTTTTTCCTCCTTGATTGGCGACAACTCTTTTCTCCCTGTGCCAACGAGTCATAAGTGAAAATCATAGAGGTGAAAAATAAATTCCGTAGCCTCAGTCCCTCCGTGTATGACAACCTTAATGAGTTAAGACTGAGGTGAACCAATATAAGAACAAATAATTTTATTGGGTAAAATTTGAAAGGACGGTTCACTAGCCTGTTGAAAGGCTTGAGCCGATTAAATCGTTTGTGTACGATGTCTTGACACTCAAGTGTCTGTCTTGTCGGATTAAACGGTCTGCCTACTCGTCATTAACTATTTGACTTAAGTATTTGTCATATCTAACTAATTAGTTAATGCAAGTTCAGTCGTTATTTGCGTTGGTCTGAATACTAATCAAATCTGACGATCTTGTTAAACTTCTAACTCGACTAAGTAATAAATCGTACAATTAAGGCTTTGCTTACTAGCATTGATACTGTCGCTTTATCGTATTTCAAAATTTCATTGCGTTCAGTTGACTTGCTGAAACGCTTAATGAAGACAAATATTAAAACTAGTAACGACTCGGTATTTGGATCAAGTTCTTTTTGATGGTTCAAACTTGTACATCTGTCGTATTGAACCTAAGAATCCGAAAACTTAAATCTTCAACCTTCCACTTCCTATTAGGTGGATGGAAGAGAAGCTTCTAGATTCCATCACGCCGAAGCTGATCGGCGAACGCCCCAACACTTACACCTTCACAAAAGCCCTGGCAGAGAACCTTCTAGTAGACGAATGTGGATCATTACCTGTAGCCATTGTCCGACCTTCCATAGTTAGCGCCGCGTGGAAGGAGCCATTTCCTGTAAGCACAACTCTTCTGGTAGTTCTTGGTGATGAATAGTCATTGCTGTACTAAAATTGGAACCTTTTGCACTTCTAACGATTTCTTCTCTTTCAGGGATGGATTGACAACCTAAACGGTCCAGCAGGCATTATTGTAGCCGTAAGTACATTTTTTAAGTTTAGAATTTATCGCAATTGAAGTTAATCGTTAGTGCTGGATTGACTCACCGAGAGATCATTGCATGCCCTCTACTAGGCCGAACGAGGTAGAATTGAACTTATCAGAGTCGTTGTTGAGGGCGGAAATGCCTACCGTAGTATTACATCAGCAATGTGTTGGGTTGATGTAAAATGTTCATAGCAGAGAAGCTTCAATACCTTCAAAGACGGAACAGTACCGCTAAATATGAAATCTAAACTCGAAAGCTAATGTCTCCTTAATTATGCAAATAATCCAATAATTAGTATTGGACAAGTCCATTACAGGAGTTAATGTAAGAAATACTTTTCTATGATTGTCAAAGCAAAATATTTCTAACTCGACCTTAAAAAAAATAGCTACAGTTGATGTAGCAGAGGAAATTTCTCATCCAGTTAGTTCCAGGTGAAGTTCCAGGTATTAGTTCTAGGTGGAAAAAAAATTGTAATCATTTGACGATTTCCGATATTTAAAAACAATTATTTCAGCAAAGAAATAATATTTTCAGGGTGGTAAAGGTGTGCTGCGCACAATGATCACTCATGGCGAAGTTTGCGCTGACATCATTCCTGTAGATGTAGTCATTAACCTTATGCTTGCTGTGGCTTGGTACACGGCTATACAAAGGTGGGTTTCTATCTAACTTCTTATTCCTCCAGTTGTCTAATGAAATTACTCTGAGGAAAATCTGTTATTGCACAATACAACGATGTAATTTTTGAAATTGGTCATGAAAGATCGGTTATAGTATAGAACGCTGATTAGTATGCCTACCAAGGGGTTCTACAAATGCAATCGCAAAATAACCAGGATATATTCTACTTTTAAATGTCGAGTTCAGAATACGAGTTAGCCAATTTTTCTATTTTCGAGTTGAAATAAGCGCAACTGCATGCACTACAATTTCAGTACAATAATGTTAAAAGGTCCTATTTAATATAACCGCTAGGCATCAGCAATTAAAAATTTTCAATATAATTCCACCAAATATGCTTCTAAGCGATTAAAACCTAACCTAGTTTGTGGAAAATTTTCTTTTGGCAGACCCAACAGCATCTTGGTATACAACTGCACCTCTGGCTCGCAAAACAAACTGACCTGGGACGATATCATGAACGTGGCCTTCCCTTCCCTGTTAAAGTATCCGAGTGCAGAACTCTTTCGGTATCCTAGCGGGAGTTTCAGGCGGAATCAGTACGTGAACTACGTGTGCATAGCTTTCCAACACTATCTGCCTGCTTTGTTCGTGGACTTGATGGCGTACTTGTTCTTCCAGAAGCCTGGGTAAGTATTCTTCTGAATATTTAAGAAAATGTGTGATGTAAGAAAATCGTATATCCTTTATTTTCTTCGACAAATTCAGGGATTTCTAAAGGATAATTGTACAGAGGTTGATATTTAGCTGATAAAATTGAAATGAGATATGAAAGTTAAGACTAGTTAGATTAAAAAAATTAATTTAAATATTTTTTCTCAACTACTAAAAGTATTTTTTTTTAATTTTAATTTCAAAGGCATTTTGCGTTAAAAACAATATTTAAAATAAACTGTTAACTACAAATAAATGATGCGGCCTTTTTCTGAATTTGTAGCCAAAAAAAATATTTTTAGACCTTAAGGCGTGTCTCTCGGTAACTTTTAAACATATAATTTTTAAAAAAATACCTCTCAAAACGTACTTTTAGTATATATTTGTATGTTTAGATGATGAGAGTATTTTTAGAAGTACAGGGTGAGGCAAACAAAAGTGGCCCCGGTCAAGAGATAAGAATGCGACAGAAATGTTGCCAAGTCTCTAAAACCAATACAAAAACGGGTTTGCTAACTGAAGCTATTGATCGCTTCAATATTAAGACCAAACAAACGCTTGGCGTCTTATTTGTCGGCAACTACGCTACGGTTTTAGAAACTAGTTGAAATGAAATATAAACAAGGTTTGTAGAGCTGATCAAGAAAATTTCCCACTAGTGATTATTTGATTGTATCAGTCGTAATTTATCTTGGAGAATCGGATCTTTTTGTTTTTGGTAATACAAAGATTCTAAATTGATTGCAAGACACAAAAGTTGAATTAAGGGACGTCTTCATACAATACGAACTAAAATCTGAACTCGCCACTAGTCTATGAGTAGCTCTAATGTGAAGCTAATCCGATCCAACCAATGCAAAAACAGGTTTCAGGCGGCTTTAAGAGTTTTTCTCGCCAAGCATTTCAACGTATTTCTATCTCTAGACCGGGGCCACTTTTGTTTGCCTCACCCTGTATGTTTAGATGAGAGAGAGAACATACGTGTAGGATTTTGCTAGGATCTTAAGAGGGATAACATAAAATAAAGAGCAATTAAAGGGTTAACATTCCTTTCTCCTAAGCAGGATGATGCGCGTGTACCAGAAGGTCCACAAGGCTGTGCACTGCCTCGAGTTCTTCACGACCCGAGAGTGGAAGTTCAGCTGCGCCAACGTGCTGATGCTCAACGACTGCCTCTCGCCAGAAGACCAGGAGGTAATGGGCATATTCGCACGGCCATCCAACCCTCTACGCAACTCAGGCCGTAATTTAACTGAAACGCTTTGAATTCGCGCACGATTGCCCCGCGAATACGATCGGTTTAAGCTCCGCCCTGAAAACGCTCTCGAAAAACTGTTTTTTAACTTTTTTTGAACCACGAGAATTCGTGCTCAAGGGCGTATCATTCGGGCATTCGACAAGAAAACTACGCCTGCCTCTTGCGTGAAGTTAACCAATGAAAAAATTCGACAATCACCAGAAATATAGAGATAGGATTGTATTTGACATTTTTCGCCGAGGCGCGTTTACATGAGCCACCAAATCCACGGAATACCTTAGAGGGAAAGGTGGTCGAGCAGGATTTCTTACCAAAACTCCGGAATCAGCCCCACTTCGTAAAATAAGGCGTTTTTTGAATCGGGGTTTTGATCCGTATGGCTTGACGTAAAGCTGCGACAACCGTTGAGTCGGTTACGAGGTTGATTGAAGTTGGAGTTCATGGGATTACCGAATCCATGGACTAAACGTCAAACCCTTCTTCATTGGAGGGGTTGTGAACCCCCCCCCCCCCCCAAATAACCCTGCAATTCCGATGCTGTCATGGGCGAAAATCCCCAAGAGGGAAAAATTGCGATGTTAGCTCTTCAGTCCATGGATTCGATGGCTCATGTAAACGGGCCTGTATTGAGTGCCAAACAAACGGTTCCCTCGCGATCGCTTGAATGGCCCGAGACCAATCGTGGCGTGACGTCATTCTCGCGAAGCATTTGTCTCGGTTCAATTAGGAACAAAAATCTTCGAATCTCAACCCATTCGCAGGCGAATCGTTCGCGTTGCATTTCAGTAAAATTTCTGCCTAAATTTTGGCTTCATGAAGTTGTACATAGGATTGCCAGCATTGAAAGAACGGTTGCTCACGTATTCTATTTTAGGGCAGTCGTTAATAGAAATTCATTTTTATATTTGGACCAAAGGCCCTCGCCAGATAAGACGGTGAAAAATGCCCCCATTCCAATCGGGCTAATTTTTTTTCTGAAAATACCTCATAGTATGGACAACTTCTCAGCCAAGTTTCAGCTCAAAAATGTGACGCATTTTTGAGTAAAAAATTAAAGTTTTTTCTTTTTAAATTGATTATTCCCTGAATATATTTGATAAATCCAAAAAACTACTCATGAGTTTTTAGATATCATTGAGTAGTACTCTCAGAAAAATCCGCTCATAAATCTGATCGAGCGATCATTCTTAAAAATGCATTTTTATTTTTCAAAAAAAAATTTCATGCCAAAATCGTTTGGTCACAACTTAGGATTTTGCCTCTACATATTCCTCTATTATCAATCTATAATATATATTTTTTTCAGATTTTTATAATTATTGGACGATAGTTTAAAAAAATAAAATATTCTTAAAACCTGACTTTTCGCACTACTTACTCGGCAGATGGCACTCCTAACAAGGGCGGAGAAATTCAATCTGGGAGAATTTCTTTCGGACTAAAGAATTTAGCATAGATTTAGAAAGTAGCAGATCTGCCTCTAGGGGGAAAGGTGAAGCCATTTGTTAACCATTATCCCATAAGGCAGTTCGCAAGCTCTTGCACATGGCATGCCATACGCCACCAGATGGCACCATGAGATAATTCGACTAATAAAAGATATATATTCAATATTAACTAATTAAAACTTTTTACAAGTTTCGCTAGCATAATTTTATAGCTGCATGCGTATTGATAATTTCTGTAAGGCATGAGGTATATATTCACAAAAGAAGCAAGTTAAAAATGCAGTTTTTATTGTATGTAACTCTTCGGAAAAACCATTTTTGTGAATCAGTATCCCGTGATGCATTGCGAAAACGACGAAATGTGGATTCATCACGCATCATTGCGTTGTACGGGATTGCGCAATCGGTGGGCATGCTATTTCTAAATCTATGGATTTTAGAGCAAAAAAATCAGGCTTTAAGAATTATTTTTTTAAACTATCGTCCAATAATTTTAAAAATCTGAAAAAAAATATATTATAGATTGATAATAGAGGAATATGTAGAGACAAAATCCTAAGTTGTGACCAAACGATTTTGGCATGAAATTTTTTTTTGAAAAATAAAATTGCATTTTTAAGAATGATCGCTCGATCAGATTTATGAGCGGATTTTTCTGAGAATACTACTCAATGATATCTAAAAACTCATGAGTAGTTTTTTGGATTTATCAAATATATTCAGGGAATAATCAATTTAAAAAGAAAAAAAACTTTAATTTTTTACTCAAAAATGCGTCACATTTTTGAGCTGAAACTTGGCTGAGAAGTTGTCCATACTATGAGGTATTTTCAGAAAAAAAATTAGCCCGATTGGAATGGGGGCATTTTTCACCGTCTTATCTGGCGAGGGCCTTTATGTTCATAAATGTTGGCTGAATCTATGAATGCGCATTATCACCTATTGAAAAATGAGCACCATAAGAGACGCCATCTTTATAATGTCCTATCAGTGTCAACCAGATCGTCTGAAGTTGACTACCGTTGAAGATACTTTTTTCAAACTTCATTCCATAGCGGCAGATTACATCCTTTTTGCATTGACGATGTGGTTGAGTTGAGGGTTAGATTGGAGAATTTTTGCCCTGATGATATACCCTTTAGCACTATCTATTTGACCAACACCATATCGATAAACAGGAAGCCTGAAAACAATGTTAAGTCATATTTAGTGGGTAGATTTCGAGCTTTTGGATAACTTTTTTTTATAATATAGTATAGATAATCCCTCGTCGAAACCTCCAATTTGGTCAATCAATGTTGATTACTTCTATAAGACATTTGTTTCTGATTTAGTGTCTGGCAATCTGGAACGTAATAATTACCTTAAAGTTTAAGAATAAAATGTTGTAAAGGAAATAAGTTCTACATTTAATAAAATTATGTTATTGAAATATGATTTTCACCTTTCGGCAATGTCAAAGACACGACAAAAAAATATATAACGGTTCGAAAATTTTCTCCGTATTTGGATTTTTTTTAAAGTGTAGTGTGTGAAGGAGGGTTAATTGCTTAGAAGTAATGAGTTTACTAGAGCACATCAGGCATAAAAGATCCTTTGAAGTTAATTGGCTTTTCAGAAATTAATTGGATTTTTTTACCTTTTCAATTAGAAAATTGCTTTACGAAATTAAGTATTTGTCTGAGTCAGAGTAAAACACTTACTGAAACTGAATTTTTAGATCCCTACATCGAAGGTGAATCACTTGATTTTTTAAACAGCTTTCCATGTGCATATCTTCTGGTAAATAACTTTGAAGCCTTTAACTAATAATTTTTAAACTTTAACACTAAAATAATTGTACTTCCATTACAGTCGTTCTACTTTGACATCCGTAAGCTCAATTGGACATACTTCTGGGAAAACCATGTTCTGGGGTGTAGAAAGTATATTTTAAAAGAAGACCCTTCTACAATTCCAGAAGCAAGGAAAAACCTAAGAAGGTATGTTCGCTTTTGACAGCTTTCGTAGATTTTAGTTATTTTAATATTTTCATTACTTGCTGGTTATTACAACCAGCATTCATTTTTTTTAATCTTAAAACTTTTCTTTCCTTCAACTTTTTTTAAAATACGAATGTACGGTCGGCCAATGCGAGAGATACCTCTTTATTCCTAGAAGAAAAGGTGGTCACTAGCTGGTATAAGGTCGGCAACCTCTAATATATTTCAGGGGCTGTGGAGCCCAGTTGGTTAGGCATTCTCCTTGCATACGGAAGGACCTTGGTTCGTGTCTGGGCATCGCCAGTTATTGCCGACCAAAAATGGTCCGTGCAGCCAAATATATCAGATGAATAATACCCCGTGTGCACGTTAAATATGCTCCAAAGTCCCAAAGCTGCGTACGATGTCGCCCTTAACTGTTGCGTTTTGTGCCTACTCGGGTGTCGGCTTGTCACTTGACTGTGGTTCTAAATTACGACGCCCGTCTCCAATAGCCCTCTTGTAGCTCTAGTGCGATGGTCATTCAAAACCTACCTTCCCACACTTTAAAAAGAATGTTCAAAAACGACGAAATTTTCCTTAATTTTGACGATTCCGTTTACTGGCAAATGCTCAGAGTTTTCGTTTCCTCAAAGTGAGGAAATTTGAATCGTCATTTTTATGAGGATTTGAATCTCGTCTAATCTAAAGAAATATTTCGTCATTTCTAAGCATGCGAGTACAGCAATGAGATTCAGTTTCCTCAAAATCAAGTTACAGAATCGTCAAATCACGTGATAGTTTGACGAAACAATACTCAAAATTAACGAAATGAGGCTTGAGGATTCATGAATCGTTAAAAATGAAAGTGTTATTTCTGAGAGTGTAATATACTTCATTGCTTTCAGGCGCTATCTTGTTGCACAGTTCACTAATCTAATTGTCGCCCTCGGAGTCTGGAAAGTGTTCTTCTCCAAGATTCTGTCTTTGGGCAACATCTGGTATGCTCTGAATGCTATTGTACTCAAATTTCAAGACATCCTCGGTCAATAAACTGTGTAAACATGTCTGATTCGCCAGTACATGTGGAGCTTCATATGGATACTCATTGGAATTGTATTTCGATGTGAATCTGTTAAACTATTTTAAGAAGAAATATTTACAAAACAAATTTTAAATTAATAAAAATCAGGTACGCCTGAAAAAACATGAATTTTGTATTAATCAATTTATATTTTTAAGAAGGAAATATTTTAAAGTAACATGCACAAATAAATTGCTTGTAGATTATGTAAAATATCACTAAGTAATTTTTAAAATAAGCATAAAAACTAAACTAAATTGTTCAAACATTGTATTTGTGTTATGAGAGATGCAGTTGGTTATTACTTCATTTGTTATATTTATTCATGATATGTTATAAACAATATTTAAGGAATCTCATGAAAAATATGCATGAAGACTAAGATAAATTATTTAGGTATTGTTTTTATGTTTTATAAATATAATTGTTATTGCCATCAATGTTGCATTTAATTATCATATTATAAACAAAACAGTTAAGGAATCGCTTTCTCAATGTGGTGTTGTGGGTATTTGGTATTGTCTATTTATAAGGTTATTATTGTTGATTCTTGTTGATATATTTTGTATTTGCTAAATGTATTAAACATTTAATGTGAATCATGTAATCTTTGCATGATTCACAATAAATGAGAATCATGTAATCTGTACATTAAATTCAAATTTTTTTACAAGTTCCTAAATATACTCTCTTTAGATTCGCCATTTCTGAATTTGCTAGGGAAATTTATTCTTATTTTTATCTTGTCATAATTAGTATAGATTCTGAAGTGTAAATTTTTGTAATTTTGTAAAATGTATGAAACTGCTCAGTCCTGTTATGTTTTTAGACTGAAATGTACATTGTTAAGTCTTTTATCTGTATTTTATCATGCTACATCCTAATGAATAAAAACATTTAAACTTTATTCTCTGGCATTGTTTTTTAATGATTTCACTTATTATACATATACTAAATATTTTTTATAATTCGCAAAACTTATTTGTTAATAGAAACGGTACTAAAATACATACTTTAAATACACAAATATTTGCAATTTAGTTGAGTGATAATATTCTAAGAGTTTCAATCCGTCGCCAATAGCCCTCGTGTCGCTCTAGTGCGACGATAATTCAAACCTAACCTAAGAGTTTCAAAATGATCGTCCAAGTATCCAAAAACTTTTTGAGTATTAGTTAACACAAAATTCTCACGAGTTAATCATTGCATGTACGTGGCACTTTGAAATATCACAAGGCTTAACCAAATTTGAACTTCATATTATAAATATGTAGCACTTTTTAATACGCAATAACCTTCCAACTTGATTTATTTTTAAACATTAAAATTAAGCTATACTTTCAGTATTACAAATAACTATCTCTCAAAATAAAATTCCCAAAGCGTTATACTCTCCGTGTTTGGTTTAAAAATTGCATTAGGTGCCTACTCGGGTGCCGGCTCATCACTTGACTGTTTCTAAATTAAGCAAATAGCCCTCATGTAGCTCTAGTGCAAATATATATCTACCTTCATTTTTGGTGCTGCCATCTATTGATATTGTGTAATCAATTTTATTTTGTATATTTATCAAAAAACACTATTTAAAACTTGCTTTCTTTAAACCTTTCAGTCTCGGTGATGCCATTTGGCATCATGTTTCTGATCATAATTTTAAAAAAAAATAAGGCGGACATCTATTGGGATTAAGAAAAAAATATTCTAACAGAAAAAGTTTGATGAATCGAATGATGTGCTTTTTGATATTGTAAATGGCTATTGACGATAAGGAAACAAATTCTAAAATGATGATTCCAAATTATCATTGGAATTAATAGCCAATCTCCGAGAAAATTTGAGAAAGTCATCTGGAAAAGAAATTGAAGCTGTTATGAAGAGAAGAAATTGGAGCTGTTATGAAGAGAGGGTCAGAAAAATCGAAGACCTGCAAATCACCATTTTTAAAATAAATAATTAAAATTAAAGTTTCCGCGTACCGATTATCGCTTGCCTTACCCCTTCTCTAAATAGCGAATTCATCACTTAGAAACTTTAATCTCTTCCCTTCGACAAGACAAGATGACCCGTTTAGTTTGCATGTTAAGTTTAGTTGAATAACGTCGCCCTAAATTTACACCAGGGCGTTTAGCAAAGGGATCGCCTAGCATTGAACCGTGGTAACGTGACGATATCTGCGCTGATAGGGCACTCTACGCAATCTTGGAGTGGTTTAAGGACTTGAGTTAGAGTTACATTAACCTCATATTTTATTTTTCTAATATATTGTCCTAGTTTTTATCATAATATAAAAATTGTTAATAAAAAAATATTTTACCCTATTTCAAGAAACTGGGTTTACAAACTCCTGTAGGACATCTACATAGTTTTTTTTTTGCTTATTAAATAATTTTTAACATTAAATTAAGAAAGAGAGGCTATCTCACTTGAAAAATCGATTGACGATCTTATTCGGTGTTGATGAGTTACGTTTTTCAAAAGTTTGTTGCTTGATAAATATGAACTGAAAATATCATTACGCATATTGTAAATAGATGGCAGCACCACAAATGTCGCGTATGTTAATTCTACCAAGTTAGAATTCGCATTGTTTTAGTGCTGCCATTTATGGAAATTGTAAGGATCCGTTTTTTTAATTGTTCTGTAATATTTTTTTTTTACCGTAACGCTCCCGTTAACTAATAAATTAATTTCATAGAATTTATTCCAACTTAAAAAAAATACTACATTTACTGGTGCAAATATTTCTTAATTTTTCGATTGTTTTCTAAATGTAAACAGTTTTTAAAGCAATGTAAATTAATAAAAATACCATGGTTATACCAACAACTACATTGGACATGCCCTGTACATAATATAAAACATTGTGCAATATCCTCTTGTGACCTGACATCCCCAATTGTAAATATCTTTTAAAGCATCCCAGTCCCCACAAACAATTAACACGTTAATTAGTTCCGAAATTGACCTGGTCAGATAGAAGACATTCCAAATATCAGTTTTCAGCATTTGATTACAGGTATCGGTCATTTGTTTCTATTAAAATTAAGTTGAACAAGGGTCAGTACTATATTAGAGTTTTTAAAAAAAATTAGTATTTTGTTCTCAAAATTTTCAAGATATTCTTTTAGTAGTTATTTTAAAGGCATTTTGCAATGAAAACTATGTTCAAATAAACTGTTAACTGCATATACATGATATGGCTTTTTTGCATTTATAGCACACACAAAAATTTGTATTTTTAGACCTTAAAGCGTGTCTCTTAGTAACTATTAAACATAATTTTTTTTTTTAAAAATGCCTTGCAAAACATACTTTTTAGCATACATTTGTATGAAAAGTTTGCTTAGATTATATATATAAGAATGCCGGCCCACTGGCACAATGGTTAATGTACTAGCCTTCGGAGCTGCTGGGCTCGGGTTCGAATCCCGGTAAAGCCATGGATGTTTGTGCTTGTCAATAAATGTTATTATTTGTCTCTGTGTTTGTGTCGGCCTTCTTTGTGTGTCTCTTGTGACTGTCTCTTCTGGCGAGCTGGGTAATGGGCTATAAAGCCTACACTCTCCCTTCTAGAGGGCGCATTCATTTGTCATATAAAAGAATATACGTGTAGGATTTTGCTCGGGTCTTAGGAGGTTATACAAAGCTGCTGCAACTCTGTTCGATTTCAGTTGGGTTTTTTAACATTATTTCGGTTTTGGGGACGTGATTCTGGACTTTTAAACAATGTAATTCACGATTTAGCAATTACAACATCACTTATTTTTAAAATCTTTATTTTTATGTAAAAATTTTACTACTGAAATCTAAACTTAAAAAAGAAGATTTTGTTTCAAGAGATACCGCTATAAAAAAAAGGAGAATTGTCATTAGATAAAATTAAGACAAAAAAAATATACACCGCTTTTTAAATTTATTAGTCGATTTTCACTTTATTAGAAACTAAAGCTATGCATTTCATTATAATAATTTTGCTCATTTTATTATGCAATTTTATGATTAATGATTTTCTAGTTTTGCACTTAGTAAGGATTAGTAATATTTTAGTAATAATAAAATTAAAATATCTTCTAAAATCAATATTTTACATTATCCCCAAACATTTTAGCTTAACCTCTCTAATTTAACGATGTTGTTCGTATTTGTTTTATGAGGAAAAATATTTTTTTAATTTAATCATTTAAATCATCTGCTTTTTTTCAAAAATATGCCCCTACATATAGATGTTTTTATCTTGTTATTTATAGAGGACGGTGGGATGGGATAGTTAACACATAAATTCCGGCTTGTGTGCTTGATCAGAGATCCGCCTATAAGCCTTTGCCAAGTAAGACAGACACAGAAAGAATTTTACTGTCACAGAGAAGGGAAAGTACACGCAGGACGAAGGCGAGAATCGAACCCGCACCCGTCACAGCGCTCAGACTGCTAACGTAATGGTCCAAACCACTCGGCCATCTGGGCCCCGTATAAGAAGGTAAGTGATCGACCAAAATAAATTTGTATTAAAAATTAATTTAAAAAAACGTAAAATAACAATAAATCAATTTTATTAACTATGGTAATCGTTATGGTATGGTACATAAATATTCCAGCTTGTGTGCTCGTTCAGAGAACCGCTTTCGTCAAGTGGGACGGACACAGAAAGAGTTTTTACAGTCACAAAGAAATGAATAACACATAGACAAATAACAACATTTATTGACGGTCACAAACATCCATGCCTGACCGGGATTCGAACCCGACCCCAGCAGCTCCAAAGGCTAGAGTCATTGGAGGCTATTTAAACTATATCTCTATTATTTCACAAGACAAATCAGATATCTGGAACAGTGTTAAGACGATATTATTCGGTTTCAACATGCTTATTACAAGTGAACAATCGCTGATTGTGTAAGCATTTGTAATTATGTGACTGATAATGAAGCATTCATTATATTCAAGTATACTAATTCGTTGACATCCATTAACATTTGCAATACATAATCTTTAATTTCAGAATGTTATTAAGTCATTTGCTTTTTATATTCAGTACACAGTTATAACTTTGACCCTCGATTTCCCTAAAAATGTGGTATCTAGTAGCTGCAATAGCTATGTGGTGAAATGTTTCACCATATTTTCGGTATTCGGTTAAAACATTTCTCGGTGTATTTCTTTCCTCTAAAACTAGAAAAATTGTTCAACCGAGTACCGAAAATATGGTGAAACAGTTCACAACACAATCGTAGCAGCTAATAGGTGGTGAAACCAAGAGCAAATGGTGATAGATTTTATGGTGAAACCAAGAGCAAAATTTTTAACTGTGCAGAAATATTTCCTAAAGTGAGGGCAATAGATAAATCCAATTGCCAAGATAAAAATTATACAGATATCACCCATTTCAGAGATAATTTCTTTAGAACAGCCCCTTAACTATTTAATTAAAGTTTACTGAAGTAGTTTTACTGGCACATTTTTCTGTATTGACAAACGCCCATTTCACACACATTAACCTTTTTGTTAAAATTATTAAGTTTATTAGTAGGTATACTCTTTATTATAACCAAGAAGTATTAAATAAGAGATTGGCATTATTTTTATATCACGGCTTTTTTAGCCACCACTTTCATATTGACATGGTTTTGTTATAAAATAAATGCATCGTTCTTTCTTTTTTTTTTATTGGCATTTGTTGACTTTTACAAAGTTTTTTGGGAAGAATTTTATTTTTTACTACAAATTTGACTAAATGACTTAAAAATTAACGTATCACGTTTGGATTATGAAAACTAATAACGTGAAGATTTTTAAACATTAAAAATATCTAAATAAGTTTTCTTTTTAAAGTACATTGATTCAAATAGTTTCTATTCTGTAGTTTTGAATAATACTTAAATACACTTTTATTCCTAACAAAAAACCAACCAAGAAGTAGTAAGAGAAACAAATTCTCAAATCTGATTTGATAATATTTTTAAATTGGGAAATCAAATTTATTTTGGCTAAAATCTCTTGAATTGTAAAAGAAATTATTTATAATGGCTTAAATATCTACGATTTTATACGCAATATATAAACTAAATTACGGAGTTATTGCAAGAAAAAATAAATAAATATGAAAAATATTACCATTCTTGAACTTATTTTTATATTTCACCACCTAATCTCTTACAAAAACAGTTATATGGCTACAAAACAGACAATAATATATCTAACTTTAATAACACAGTCACGAAATACCAAATATTCTAAGTATGCCAAGCGAACCTTTCATTCCATTTGGAAAACCCCACTACCCTTAATAATATAATGTATTTAAAGAAGAAAAAATCCACCATCTTCGTTCTAAACGAAAGAGAAAGAAAATGTTACTTCTTCGCCTGGCAATTGAGAGGTTTCCAGGGATTCTCTCTTACCAGATGTTCTGCTGTGTTGACTCTTTGTATTGCAACAGATGTAACTAACATTATTCTGATTATCAGAGAAATTGGATTCACAATTTAAATAGAAACATGTAGGAATAAAACTTAATTTGTGACTGTTTTTTTTTTTCTAAAAGCACACTGTTAAAAATTTCAGTTCAACGTTGAACCAAATATTGGTGAAAAATGAAGAACCTCTAGCAGATACACCATAAAATGGTTCAACCAATTATAACATTCTGGTAATAGACCTGCTTTCACGAAAAATTGGTTCGACTTCTACTTCAATAGCACGATAGTTCAGTTCAACTTCTACTAACCGCATCTGACAATTTAACTGTTTACTCAAACGCAGCGCCATGACTGAGTAGTAGTGTTTCTGCTTGAGAATTGACCAGTCCTTGGACGAATGGTTATTACATCAGCCTAGAGTTTCAAGCATCTCAGGAGAGCGGGGGTTCGAATCCCACCTACTGCCAGTCATCCTATAAATTGGATCTCTTTAAGACGTGCTCGTTAAATATGTGGGGTTTTAAGCCCCGACGGCGTTAGCTTACGAAATACTGTTTTTTTTTTCACCTTTCACTATTATTATGCATTGGGAGAACCTTTTTATGGTTCAACCTCTCACCATAGTTACGCAATTTGAAAATACCGTTTTATGGTTCAACAGTCTACCAAATCATGGTTGCAGCAAATTTGAACCTTATTTTAGTTCAACCTTGCACTATTATTTTTAACAGAGCAATAACCAAGCAAAGTTTTTACAATGTAGCTAAATGTACTAAATATACGCTTTGTGCTACGCTTTGTGTGTGTTACCAACCCAAGAAACATGAGACGTGGTTAAAACAGCCACAAACGTTGGAATTTGGTTGATATTTGAACACGATCGTGGAAAAAATCTAAATGTTAATTTTAACAATTTCAAACCATTTTTCTTTTATAATGCCATTTAAGCGTCTTTCAAGGGGACTGAACCATTCAAATAAAAGCTTTAGTTTTACAAATATTCAACTGTTTGATCTTGGGGTTAAAAAGTCATCAAGTTCATTCAAACTGCTTTCATAGCATTATACGGTTGGGTTTTTATAATTAATATATTTATCTTATGACAATGACAAATGACAGTGATTGCGCCCTCTAGTAGGGAAGAGTGTAGGCTTTTTAGCAAATTACCCCGCTCGCCAGAAGAGACAGTCACAAGAACATAAAGAAGGACGCCACAAACACATAGACAAATAACAACATTTATTGACAAACACAAACATCCATGCCATGACAGGGATTCGAACCCGAGCCCAGCAGCTCCAAAGGCTAGCATTCTAGCCTATGCGCCAGCGGGCCGGCTTATATATTTGAAACTTTCTTAAAAATAAGTCATATTAGAGTTGTTTATTTCTCTTTTTAGAAAGACCAAAGTTAGAACCTATACAATCCGGCCCGCTGGCGCAATGGTTAACGTGTTAGCCTTTGGAGCTGGTGGACTCGGGTTCGAGTCTCGGTTATGGCATGGATGTTTGTGTCCGTCAATAAATGTTGTTATTTGTCGTCTCTTTCTCTGTGTGTCTCTTGTGATTGTGTCATTTCTGGGGTTGAATACAATAATAGACCTAAGATCGCAGTGTTCGGCAAACTTGCCCCCCACCAAGAAAGTCATAAGTCATAGACCCTATACAAGTGTACATTGTACAAACCAACTCCATCCCACATCAAATGTTGGACCTATCTTCATAAATGCATAACAATTGCTGTTAACGATATTGTCATTTGACACTTTTTTAAACCGAGTCAAAGCAATTTATAAGAGGAATGGCCTCATTTCAACTCAACAGCCTCTTGGCTCAAATGAACGACAAGCGGGAAGACCATTGGGGGAATTTCCAATACTCTTTGAATATTTCCTCTGTAATTATATATCATGTGTTTTTTCAATGAATAACGTTGGAAGGAGGTAACGCCAAATGGGAGAGTTTGACTCTCTTTATTTCCGTTTGGTTAGCGGATGTGCAATATTTTAAATGTATTCACAACTAGTTCGTTACTATTTTTGTAAAAAAAAAATTCTTTCAGATTACATCTTGTATATTTTTTTTTATTTAAGACTTGTACAATTAGTTAGATTTTATAAATGAAACATGTCAGGAAGAAACATGAAATAAAACAAAAAAAAATGAAAGTGAGATATTTGAGTCTTCCCATTCAAACCGAAATTTATAGAAAAAAAACTTTTACCATATCCTTTTAAATTGACCATATTACATTGCTCGCAGTATTATTTTTAAAAATTGTAAAATATACCATTGTTGTATTAAATCGAAAAAACAAAAATAAATTCATGCGTAATGTAGATTTTATAAAATGTAATAAATTTGTATAATTTGAAATGAATTCATTGGTATGATGATTACAAGACTATCAATTTTTTTTATTAAATTAAAGATTAATCTTGAAGCCAAAAAAATAAATGTTCATTCAATAAACTTTTAAATTCTTAATTATACGGTATTTTGATAATAAAATTGTGAATCATTGAGTGAAAGCTTAATCGGATTTTATTGCAAAAAGATATGTTTTCTTTCATATATGTTAATTTATCTATAAAAAAAGTTAATGATAATACGTATTAGTTTCTCATTTGTAATCGAAGAACTCTTTCTATTTCTCTCTCTCTCTCACACACACAAGAATCATATTTATCAGTTCCAAGGTTTCTGCAGTATATTTAAGGTCGTTGTAATAGCTTGAGGCTAAAGAGAGATCGGTTTATTTTTTTTATTGTTTACATACATTTTTGTCTCAATATTCAACTTTTTTTCTCTTAGAAAAGTAGAAGAAGCAGGGCAACTGGCACAATGGTTAGTCGTTAGTGTACTAGCCTTTGGAGCTGCTGGGCTCGGGTTCGAATCCCGGTAAAGGCATGGATGTTTGTGCCTGTCAATAAATGCTGTTATTTGTCTATGTGTTTGTGTCGTCCTTCTTTGTGTGTCTCTTGTGACTGTCTCTTCTGGCTAGCTGGGTAATGGGCTATAAAGCCTACACTCTCCCTTCTTGAGGGCGCATTCTCTGTCATTTGTCATTTGTCAAAGTAGAAGAAAATTTCGCCAAGTTTTGTAACTCTTGGCACAACTTTGGTGAATTTTTCTATTCTTTTAGATTTTCTATATTTTTTTAAATGCGAAAATTTCTACCGACACAAGCTATTTTAGTATATCCGTGGGTTTTAATTAAGTTGTTTGTTAATGAATAAATGTCCTTTTTTACGAACATACATTTAACGTGTGCAAATTTGTGTGTTTCAGTACTATAATAATTAATGTAAATTAATTTTGAATATATCTCAATATTCTTTGAAACCTAGTTTCAAAATTTAGTTTTATAGAATGACTAAAAATTTCGAATTAGGCATGTTTGGTAATTTAATTCTTACTATATTGCATTTAAAAAAAAACACAAATTTTGGTTCAGTTTCTTACTCCTTCTTTCTTTGTATATTTTACAATATAGTAATATCTTTTTTTAAAAATTTACAATACTATTAAAAAAACACAAATTAATTTATGGAGACTTTCTTAAACGAACACTCTCACTTTTCCTTTTACTTACAGAGAACTCGCACATTTCCCTTTAGATCACATTTCGTAATAAGCAATAATTGCCCTCTAACTACACAAATTACCATTTCCCTTCCTAAACAATTGATCTTGGCGATCTTTCATTTTGGCGAGGAGAACCCTGGGCCACTTCCAAAAAAATACGCCAAGCTTGTATATCAAGTTTTTCTCTCTCCACGTTAATTATTATCTCAAACGTGTAATGTGGCCTTCCGAGAAGACGCTACGCATCAGCGTCCACCATCTTTAAGACGTTCGAATCCCCTAACGAACAGAATTATCTGATTGAAATTCAAGACGAGATTCACCTGACCTTGGAATATCTGGATACCCCCAGTGACACCTGCATTGCTTTTATCGCGCCAAAGTTAAACGGAACTAGTTTCCTCGCTGTTTCCTTCTTTACAGAGGGGAAATCACGCCAGGACTTTGTAACAGTTCATATTTTGTTTATTACACAGACAATAGCAAGGTTTGAAGCATGTGAGTGAAATATTGTGTTGTGGTATGCTCTAGATTGCCGGTGTCTTTCCATGGAAGTCACATACCATCGAATGTTTCCATCCTGTGACTCCACTTTGGGGTAGTGTAACTGGACATGATAACAAAAGTTTTGAAAAAGAAATTGATTGATTGTTGCATTTTGGTTCTTAGATTCGTCTGAAAAGTTCTGTATTTCGTTTTGGAAGTGAATTGTCCACTGCTATAAAGTCACTTAGAGGCGTTTTGAAAAGATTAAAGAAACTAGTGAGGCTATCAAGATTCATCTGAAAAGTTGTCCATTTCATTTTGGATGTGCATTTGGCACAGTTATAAAGTGACATAGAGGAGCCTTGAAAATACTAACGAAATTAGTGAGGCTATCATTTAAACTTTAAATATCAAAATGCATTTTTCAGTTCTTCCAGTAGAAATTATTCAATATCAATACAATTTAACGCTCATAATGTGAGTGCATAAGAAGTATTGAACAAAAGTTCGGGTCTTCGGTTAAAGTTCAAACTCTTCTTAGGTTTCTCCAAGAACATGCACATGTTTTTACAGTTCACCATTGTCTAAAAGACTGGACGATACTCAATCCACAAAAATGTTCAAAACCTTCGTTCAATCTATACTGGGACGAGTTCTGTCCCATTTCCGACACGACGAAACGGACAACAGTGCCATCAACAGCCGAGAACTTGTGGTCCATGTCACGACTGGGGACAAGAAACGTGCCGGGACCGACGCCAATGTGTGGTTGATCTTGTACGATGAGAACGACCAGTCCACGGAATGCGTCAAACTCAATCGGACATTGAAGAATGACAACGAGAGAGGAGAAACGTGTTCGTTTGTTGTCAGTTCTGGTCACGGATTTGGACATCCCATCAAGGTATGTCTACAATTTTGTGTACATTACGTACTTCATTAATATATAAAGAAGACGAACCATAGTCTTTCAAAAAGTTATTTTTTTTATTTATATAGCAGATTTAAACGATTAAAAAAGATTGGCTATAACTGTTTTTGTGGACATTTAAATTAATTTTAAAACCCATTAAGGTATGTCTACGATTTTGTGTACATTATGTGGTTCATAATAATTAAAGACGACTAGCCATAATCTTCCAAAAAGTTACTTTTTAAAAATCATATTGCATATTTAAACGAATAAAAAAAGATTGGCTATAGCTGATTTTGTGGATATTTAAATTAATTTTTTAAGTTATTAGCATAAATGGTTTTTGTATAGATGTAAACACATTTTTAAAAGTAATAGCTATGAATGGTTTTTGTAAAGATGTAAACAAATTTGTTTAAAGTAATAGCTATAAATGGTTTTTACTGTAACCCTATATTACTTTTTACTGTTAGTTATTTTTAATTTATTACTACATAAATGATCATTTAATAAAAACATTTCTGAGGTATGTGTAATGAAATAAGTGAAAGTAAATCAAATGACACACGTCTTTTTAAAAGCGTACAACATACTTTCAAGGATCAATGCTATTATTTTTAAATGCATTGATTCATTAATAAACTTAATGGCTTCAGAAATAGTTCCTTTCAAAATAAATGAGCATTAACAATCAACAATCAATTGCTTTTGACAACTTCAGCCTTGAAAGTTATCCAATAATGTTTTCTGCCTCATTCAATACTTCTCTACATATTATAGCATTAAAACTTATACTTGGTAATTAATAATTCCTCTAATCATAAAGTGTTATTTTTAAAAAAAAAAACTTTTTATGTTTAAAATTTATTGGTTTAAATAATAATTATGCCACCATTGTTTCCGATTCGATTGAATTATGCCTTCTTAATTCTTTATTCAATCTTGGCAACTTCTTTCGATCTGCTACTCTCATTAAAATACGACAATTTAAAAAAAATCAACTATTTAAGCAAGTATTTTCCACTTGGACACGATCTGTAATATTGTTGCTTAAAAATGTCCATCAAATTTTCGAATTATCAGAAAAAGTTTTCATTTAAAGTAAATTTTCAATGTTTTATTTATTAATAAATTTATTTGAGAAAGCTATTAAAAACTAGTTTAATTGTTCTCCGAAATAGTATTGAAAAACTAAAGTGCAAAAATATATGTTATTGATACGTTCAAAAAAAAAAAAGTTCGAAAGAAAGTTCAAATTTAAAAAAAAACTATAGTTATTATGTAGGGTCTTAAACCTGCTTAACTAAGATATTCGCATACAAAATTATTCTACCAAAAAAAAATTTAAATTATCCCACATTTAAATCAAAAAAGATTTTAAAAAAAAACAGCACATCGAATTTTGTTAAAACAATATATGATGCAATTTTTGTGATTAAACATTTATTTAAAAAAAATTGCGAAATAAGTTTATGCATAGATTATCATTTGAATAGTTTATATAAGATTTCTTAGTGATGTTCTTCCAAGAAGAGAAAGTTTTGTTCATTTTCCACGTGTTTCCTTTCCGCGTAATCATTTTAGCCTTCGTGGATATAACAATAGGATTATTTATCTTTTATGACCTTAGTTTTTGTCTTTTGTATCTTCTTTGAAAAATTTTTATTGTGGATATAAAGAAATGTTGTTTTTTTAATTCTTTTTTTAACTGGGTAGTATAAATTTGATTTTGTGGATGAAGCAAAATTTTGGGAAAAAAACTAATTTCAAAATTTAAATAAAGATACTTTTTTTAAAAAAAATTGCAATCTTGTCTATTTCTGGGTATTCTTGGTATTTCTGGTATTTCTATTCCCCTTGGTATTTCTATTTCTATTCTTCTATTCTGGGTATTTCTTGTCTATTTCTTGTCTATTTCTATGAATAGCAGATTTCAAAATTTAAATTAATAACTGTAATTAAAAAAAATAACTAATTTAAAGAAGCTGAAAGTTTGACACAAAAATATGATTTTTGTAACTGACTGCATTTATGGTTGGGGGGAGGGATAGGAGTTTGTTAAAAGTTGATATAATTCGGACATGAAGTGCTTGTGATTCGTACAAACTGTGCTTTAATTTTACATAAATATATTATTTTCAGATGCATGCCATAGTTGTCCTAAAAAGCGTTCCCAAAGCTTTAAAATCAATTGTTTTTAAACAATAGCCTTTTACAATGAAATTAACTACCGCCCTTGCCAACAACAACCTCATATTCAGATGTGTATTGTATCAGTTTTTCGTGAATACACAATTGAGTGTTTAAAATTTAAAAATTAATTTTGGATATTGTGAAGATTCGCTGTGTGTTCCTTAAAAAAATTTAACCTGAAACATTTTAAAATAAAGTTATAACAGCTAGATTTTAAACAAGAATATGTAATCAAAATATTATATTAAATTTATATGTATACACATCATACTGTAAACAATTTTATTGTAATGGTAAGATTTCGTAAAGAGTGGTCAATGTTTTAAGCATATAAATGATTGCATAGTTTTTAATAGTATATGTAGTAAATGCAATTTTTAATCTCTGTAAACCACTAGCTGTTTTTGATTTACTAACGAGAAATAAATAGCATCAAAACCATTAGCACCAGTTAACAGTTCATTGCCCTTGTTGAACGTTTATGGAATTATAATGACACGTAACCTTATGAACACATGACTAACGAAAACGATGGTAAATTCCTGTTGTTTAAAAATACAAATGATTGCAATAAGAACGAGTCTTGACACAAACCTACAATTAGTAGAGCCCCACTTCAAATGACAGAAGAAAAAATCACTTATTTTTTCAAGGTAGAAAAATCGGTTTTATTATTGTTAAAATAAACAATTTTTCAACTTTAAATTGCAAGGAATTTTCTGTATACGTTTATAAAAATTGGCTTTAGACATTACCAACATTCAAAGATAAATATCATAATCACTAATTCAGCATTTGATATTTTACTTTTTTTTTCTCCTTAATCATATTTTTATTAAAATGTATTCCAATGTGAAATCTCTATAATAATAATACACAAAAAATATTTTATTTAAAATAAACATGTAACTAAATATAAGTTTCATAAAAGTTATTGAATGAACTAAATTTCTTTCACTTCAAACTTTCTCGTAGTAGAATTAACCGTTAGATTACTGAAAGTGAGATCTAAGACCAGCAGAAAATTTAATAATAAAGTAAATTGAAAATCGATTGAAATTTTCACATTTTTAGGTTATATGCAAATTAAAACTTCCTTAATTGGGCACTACATACGGTTAATTTATTTTTTTCACATATTTTTTTATTGGTAAGTATTGATTTCTTAAAAATAAATGTAAAAAACTACAAACTTGACTCCAAAACTTGTATGTAACTAAATAACTACACGCCCAAGCGATACTGCTATTTTTTTTTATTTTATATAAATAGTCTTCTAATCTTTACTCAAGTACTACATAAGCAGTGTAGTTTTGAATACTAATGCGAAAAGTTTGAGATTTTTAACAACAATAACTTAATTTGAATTTGGACTTTACTAGAGATTTGTTTTAAGGAAAAATATTAAACAGTATAAATCTTCGAATATGTTAGACTTAAAAGAAAATTCTTTCGAAAAAATGCATTATAATAATTTTACTTAAAACGGAAATTACAAAATTTCTTTAAAAAATACAACTTTATAAAGAATAAGTGTGGAAATCCTTCCTACAGCAAAATTCGGTTTAGTTGTTACCTCTCTATCAATAAAATCAGCTGCAATGTAAAAATTGTACCGTTAAAATACAAATATGTTTATCTTATTCTTTCTGTTATTATCAATTAGGTTACTTTAAATGTAGTACTTAGGTGTAGAACTGCTTGAAAATACAGTTTCTAACATAACTATTCAAGACTGTAATCTCTAGACTTGGATCTCAACACCATAAAAATTATAAACCAAAGACATGTAACCGTTCAGGACAATATGCACAAATGTATGCCAATACATTTATTATGATAACCACAAAAAAGCTTTATTTTTTTTCATTTGTATCAATCATACTAAGTTTTGGGCAATTAAAATTTTAAAATCCAATCACATCTTCAGCTTCTGTTGCCAGATCTAGTTCTGTCAATTATTAATCTAAATATAAATCCATGAATAAATTTTCAGATGGAGTTATAGCTGTAAAAGTCTAATTCAATCACTTTTATTCAACTTTTATATCGAGTTATGGTCGTCTACCGGAACGAGTTATGGCATTCATTAGTCAAAAATCCGATCAATTAATAAACTTTGTCGACTACACAACGCTAAATTCTAATCTCAACTTACTGGTATTCATAATTGTAAAGTACAAAACACAGGTTTAGCTTGTAAATCGATTTTGGGTGCTCAGAAATCGAACTAAAGTTCCGACCATTGATTCATTTCACATACAAGCTAAATAGTGACGTTTCATAAGTCCGAGTTGCAATTTCAACTGACATTCATGAATCTAAGTATTTTCTAAAACTAATGATTTTCTGGAATTAGTAAGTCTTAAGTCGAATTTGTAATACAACTTCCAGATTGGAGTTTTTCTTCAAAACTCTTAAGTCCAATCCTGCTTCCCGCTTTCAGATCGAGTTCTGGCGCGACTCCTTCGGTCTGGGACCCAACTGGTTCCTAGAGCAAATAGTGGTAGAGGACAAAGACTTCGGCTCCAAGCACATATTCCCTGTACACCGATGGATACAGGCGGACAAGCACTACGTCATACACGAGTACGACTGTTGCCTACCACAGGAAGATGATCACCAGGAACAGAGAAGACAGGAGCTCAAAGAGTACAAGAGGATGTACCAATACACGCAGAATATAGAGGACGGACCCATACAGGTTGGTATCTATTTGAACATCCGTGTTAGTATACTGCCGTAATCGCAACATTGAGTTGGACCATTTTTGTTCTTAAATTTTTTTTTCCAGTATGTTTTCTTAAGGGTTAATGTAATTGAGTGTTTGCAACAATGGTACAAGTCGCTATGGAAGTTTTCTGCAGTTTACCTGCCCACGGTAGTATAGTCTGTTTAATGAAAATTCTTGGCTTCAAGGTCACCTAGATGTCGTCACGAATGGTCTTTGTGTAGTTTCAGGTGACGAATTTTCTTCCAGATATCATCTTTCGATTGCGATTGGTGCTCCGATTGGTTCTCTGTTCCCACGTGACAGAGCCAATCGAACCAATAGAAATAAGAGAAAGAATTTATTTTTATTGACATTTCTGCTGCCACTCCAAACGTGAAACATGCCCTTACTGAAAAAAAACAGCGCTTTCTAGACAGAAGCGTAGCGTGCCTTGGTGGGGCCCCGTATAAAAATTTGTTTGGGGGCCTTTGGAAGAGTAAGGATTTCTCACAAAAGAAAAAAAATTGCATAAAAACAAAAGAAGTATTTATTCATCATAATTATCTGTCACTTTTTCCAAAAATTGTTCAAGCAATTTAAATTTGATATCACTTTCCTTGACTTTTTTTCGGCAAACTGATTTATTAAATAATTTATAGCTGATATAGCTGATGACGACTTTAGTTTTTCTAAAGTTTCTGTGGATAATGGTGACAAGTCTGACAGGAGTTCCTAAACCACCAAAGTTCTTAGGTATGATGTCATTCAATAACACTTAAATGTCATTCAATAACACTTAAAATTTAAAAGCTAGTTTAGTTAATTATTCTTACTATGGTCTCGAGAATAAATGACGATTTCTCCATTTGCCAAAGAAACAAAAACCTTTTCATCAATGTGTCTGGAAATGAAAGATATTCTTAAAAATATGCATACAACCACTGAGAGCAAATATAAGAGAAAAAACATGAAGATAAACTCACATAATATCGTATATACAAGTAGAATGCTGCATTTTTTCTCTCGGGAAAACTGGATGCAAAACTAGTGAATTTTATCAGCAATAATTCAATGAGTTCCTTAATGGAATGAATTTTTTGAATTTCAGGTTTTAAGCATGTTTTTAGAGCCTTTAATTGGTCATAAAGATTAACTGAGATGACTTTAGCCGACAGTTTTCCGGCAGCTTTTAATATATCTTCGTTTGAAGAAGACAGGAGTTTATCCGGTTGTAATATTTCGAACATACTACTCAGGTCGCAAAGGCTCTGAAATCTCTGTTTAGTTTGAGAGATTAATATATCTAAACAGCAATAGTATACATTGACTTTTAAATAGGATTCTAAGTCTGAAAATCTCTCATCTTGTGATAACTCATATAAAAAAATCTCTTCGTTATCTTTCGCATTTTGTTTTTAAAAACACTTTTTAACCTCCACTCTTTTGTTAAATCTTTGGACTCATTTAGCAAACTATTGAATATATTTTGATTCCTTAATTCGCACAGTCTATTCAAAAGTAGATTACTTAATAAAATAGATACTAGTTTTCTGTAAGTCATTATTTTCATAAAATGTGACAAGCACTAAGAAATCATAACTCTCTAAACTGTTAAATATATTTTTACATTCTTCACGTTCATCTTTTTTTTTTTCGAAATTAAATTTAATTGGTACAAAGTTTTTATTAATTTTTGCTTGCGCACGTTGGGGCCCCCTTGGCCCGGGGGCCCCGTATAATTGATACGGCAGATGCGGCGCGCCTACGCCTCTATTTCTAGATAACCAACATAAAAGAAAAAAAATAGTGTGACTGTCAATCTAAGATTTTCACAAAATGAACTAAAATTCGGAATACATTAACACTCTTGACCAAATCTTTAAAGAGAAACTTAGGGTCACCATTTGCGCATTTTCAAAACCTCCATTGGTTTCGAAGATACAACTAAATATCTTTATGGGTAGATGTAAAACTATCAGTGTGTTTGAATTTTTATTTCAGTTTTGAAACTATCATTTTTAAGCGAAACTCAAACACTTTGTGGTTCTCTTCTTATATTAGATTTTACTTTATATAATTGTAAAGAATCGTTGATTTATATAAAAATGAAAAATATATAATATCTGAACGATTCCAACTTGTAAACTTAGTTTTCTTAAGTATTAGCGCTCTGCATGGTATATTTTCAACACTTTTTGTAAAAAGTTCCTATCATGATTTCATGAATGTATATAATATTTAAATTACTGCGATTCAAAGACGAGTAACTAACGGAATAAGTAAACACTGAATCCCGGAACCGGATACTGTCTTCCTCTTTTTATCTTCAGTCTTCCTAACTCCACGTTGTTCCATTTAAACACAAGGATATAATTTTTTTTATCATTCTAAATACAGAGAAAAGTACACTCCCTCTCCACGTTTTTGGGATACATGAAGACACTTTACTCGTATTGTATTACGGAACGGAGTTTTTGTAAAAGTTTAATAATTTTTATTCACCCCAAGTAAAGACATTATGACTTACGGATATTGAACGGATATAAAATTATTTTCATTGGAATAAAATTTAAATATTTTGCAAAATTAATAAATAATGTCTCAAAAATGTAGTCGAAGAGTATGAAAATGTAATCAAATAGAACACGAAAATGCACTCCTCCAACTGGAGTGGATTTCACTCTTTTGTTTTAATAGTGTACCCTGTTAAAAAGTTTTTAAAGAAATATTTAATAAATAAAAATCTTTAATTGATTAAAACTTTTAATTATATTTTAATGTTGTCTTGCAAAAATATACACAATATTCTATTTAAAATATATAATCATACCCATCCATATTTCCGTTATTGTTATAGGAAAAAATAAAAATGCTATACTGTTGTAGAAAGAATTAAAAATAATATCTGTTCTCATACTTTTCCCTAAAGTAGGACCCTGACTCAATATGCTTACACAAAACGGTACTTCAGTGATTTTTCCATAGCTAATGATTTATTAATAATACATACGCTGGTTAACACACTTTTTTTTATGGCTACAATTAAAAGCCAAAATTAGGATGGCCTCTTTAGGCACAGTTTGATGGTTTTGAAGAACATCTTATAAAACTAAAAAATTATCGAAAATAAAAGGATCATTTTTTAAATTCTAAGAGTTCATAAAATACTAATATATTTCAAAATTTAAAAAATTTAAAAATGAAGAAAATATTGATTTTTCAACTAGTAAAACAATGTAATGAAGGTGACCAAATTAGGGACACTTCTCTTCATTTTCTAGTAAAAGGATCAAAAAATTCATTTTCACTTAGAAAAACTGATTACTCATTTTATTAATCCTTTCATTACTGAAACGCCCCAAAACGCCCGAACAACTAAGGATTCGATAATGTTATTCCTATCAAATATTACGAGGAAGCAAAAAATCTTCGTAGCGAAAGGGTTAAAGCACCTATGTAGACAGCATACATTTTATTTTTGGTATTGAATTTTTTAAGCTTCAAAATTTTATATTTGATAATTATTTATTTTATTACACTTTTAGGTACATTAAAAATGCTATTCAAATTATAGTCATTTAAAGTATGTACGTATGCAAGAGTTTCTGACCACACACATATATTATAGACCTCAATAAATAGTGTTAATATTTGCATTTATTTTTATAGATAAAACAGTTACCGGAAGATGAACAATTTACTAAAGAATATAAGGTGAGTAAAAGCTTTTATTCTAAAAACAATATTTAAATAATATATAACAAGTTACAGAAAACAAGAAAATGCTTGAAAAATTAATTAACCTAATAACCAGGACAATTTAAAAGTTTGTAATATTTAAATTTTTGTGGTATTGTCCGTTTTAATTCATTTATGATTTTATCACTGAACTAAATTCACCTTTATGTTTAATAAGCTTTTGTTTTGGGTAATATATTCAACTATTTTTTTTTTATATTCAACTATATATTATAGTTTTCTCAAAAACTGCTGTTGTATATTTATATTAATTTATTTTTTTATGGTCATTTCTTTTTATTCATTTGTATTTCAATGACTCAAATGATAACACCGGCATTAACTGTATTAGCTTTAAACCATTAACGACGCATTTAACTCCATTGCCATTTAATACATCTATTAAGCTTTTTAAATTCATTTTTCGTTTAAACTTAATTTGTCCGACATAAATTTTTCAGTTCTAATGTCTTGTATTTTGTTAATTTAGTTAACTTAAAAATTGTTTGTGCCAAATTTTCTTTTCAAACGTTTTTAATGGATTCAAAGGAAACCTTAATTGCGTTTTAGTAGGGGAGAGAAGGGGAAATGGCGCCACCTTAAGGGAAATTGAATTGTCATGCTGAATTGTGTTGAAATTAATATAAATTGTAATGAGCATAGCATACTACAGTTCATAACCTATCTTGTGGTGATTTTTTAAAATTTACATCTTTAATAAAAACTGAATAAAATTGTTTTTTTCTAAAAGCTTGCACAGTGGTGGGATTACCCCGGTACCTGGGGTAATGCCGCCACACCACTGGGGTTATGCCGCCACGTCAATAAACAAAGCAAATAATCTATAAATAATGGAAAATTACAAAAAAGAGCAATACATAAGAACTAAAATAGATTTAATTAACTTTGTAATGGTAAATTTTACAGGGTACAGGGTACTTTTATTAACTTTCCATTTGCAACTAACTATTTAGTTTTTTTAAAGTTTCGTTGGTCTATTTGGCCAGTTCAGTTATTCTTTTTCAGATACGTGGCATCTGGAACGAAAAATAATATTTAGTAGGGCCAACACATGAAATTTTTATTTTTTGGCTTATGCCGCCATCCTTTTGCATGTCGCGGCATAACCCCGGAGTGATGTGGCGGCATTACCCCATTAAGACAAAATGGCATAGACGGCTTGTTTACGGGAAGGTAGATAGCCTAGCGTCCGAACTAACAACGCGATAAAATAGCCAAATAATTACTCTTTTCACTGATATATAACCAATTTATCTAACTTAGAGATAACAGTCACTTATCTCTTAATTTCAGAAGACTCAAAATCAGATGAAAATCACTAAAAACCATATTTTTTAAATAACTTTACACCAACTCACCGCACGGCCATTAGCGTCTATACTACAAAATACTTTGTTTTCTGCTACAGGTCAGTGCTCACAACCCCCCTTCCACATACACCGTTGGCGAGATACAAGGGGTGGCGGCATTGCCCGAGGTGGCGGGATTCCCCTGCTCTCCCCTACGCAAAAAACTAATCAAGTCTTTTTCTAAAGAAAATTTTGATTCGTTACTTAAGAAATGTGAAAAGCATAAACTATCAATTGGCTTGTTTCACTTGACGTTCCTGATTTAATACCGGGATTTCATTGGAAATATCGGTGGTTGGTGGTAGTTAGACACGATAAGCTCCACTCACTACATTGTTAAAGGGCGATTCTTTCGTTACGTGTGTGACTCTCCAAATAGATAATTTCTTAAAAAAGCATTTTACCGAGAAAATTTATTTTTACATCAAATTTCAACGGTTATATATCAAATAAAACATTTTTATATCGTGATTCCTTGTATTAAAAAATTACTTTTAATGTCATTTAATACTTAGATATCCCATAAAAATACCCTTACCAAAACGTAAAAATATTACATTCTGAAATGTTCCTAATATTGTTAAAATTTCAATAAATGTGCTTTATAATTAAAACTATCACCATTTATAAGAAGTAGGATGTTTGAGAATTCAGAATATATAAGATTTTTGACTTTTCAACAAATTTGAATTTTGAGACATTCAGGACCATTTTTCGTGGAATTGCCCTTATTTTCATTCCTGAGTCCACTCAACACTGAAACATGTCCATTGTAAAATATTAAATTTCTCATAAAATTTCTCTTGCTTTAGTGGGACATCGTGAAATGCAAAGGTCGATTTCTGCTGGACACCAAAGTCATCAAGTGGACTACAGATAAGTGGGAGTCCATATGTGACTTGAAGAATGTCTACAAACGAAGTCTCGGCGAACCCAACTGCCTGGAATACTGGAACGAGGACAGGTGGTTCGGGCTACAGAGGGTGCAGGGGGTCAACCCCGTGCTCATTAAGCTGTGCGAAAGCATCCCTGATAAGTACGTGCTTACTATAGGGTACAATGTAGATACATATATATCCCGGCTTATGTGCTTGATCAGAGACCCGCTTATATAAGCCTTCGTCAAGTAAGACAGACACAGAAAGAATTTTTACTGTCACAGATAAAATAAAGTTCGTCCAGGGCGAAGATGCATGGGAATCAAACCCACGCCCGTTACAGAGCGCAGACTTCTAGCGTTATGAGCCAAACCACTCGGCTATCCGGGCCCCGCTTACTATATACACAGTCACACATTTTTAGGGCAAGATTGCACCAGAATCCTGGACATTTGTAGCAGCCACCACTATTTGGAGGGTTGATCTACCACTTTTACGGTGTATCAAAGTTGTGGTTTTACCAGAAAAATGGGAAATCCATGCTCAAAATGGTGGTGGAAGCAACAAAGTTCCAGGATCCCGGGTGTGTGTTTTTATGTTGTAGTACCAGTGTTGTTGTTTTTCAAGATGTTCGTTCGTAATTTTAAGTCCATATAAAGTGATTTGGAGGATATATTGTTAAATAAAAAGAAGGTTGTTGATTTTGAGTAAAATTATTAAAGTGCTATATTTTTGACATAATTTTATTTTGTGTTGTTATGTAATGATTCTTACTTCAAATAAAAAATACATTTTTGAAGTTAGAAATTTGTAAATAAAACGTTATACATACTCATTTGCACTTGCTGATGGAATAGTAAAGCTGCATTTCATTACAAATGTTCTTAGGATTCGGGCTGATAGTGACGGCTCATTGAATTAGGGGCCAAACTTGAATCTACTGGAATTGGAATACTGTTAAACGCTTATATATTATATTCTGTAGATTGTATTAAAAAAGCTGTAGATTATATTATTATACTAATTTGTGTGCTCTGTGAAAACTGCACATTAATTTATATGTCTGTCCTAAATGATTCATTTATGAATGTAATGTGATTTAACTTGCAGTTTTGGTGTGACGTCAGAAATGGTGGAACCTTTCTTAGACAATATGTCTCTAAAACACGCTCTAGAAGAAAACAAAATATTCATTGTGGACTTAGCCATTTTAGAGGGTATCAGTTGTAAAGAAGGAACAAGGGTATGTCTAATTCTGTTATCATACGTTAACTGTCATCGTATACATAATTCTATTGTCATGTATAAATTTTCAAACCATACACTAATAAATTCTATTCTCTTTGTACCTTTTTCCCTATGGCATCTCTATATTTTTATCATGTATCTATGTAATTTTATAAATAAAACTTATCTGTGTATCCTTAATATATTTTAAGTTTCAAATCCAAATTGTTCATAATTAAAAGAGAGATATACTTTGTTAGAATATTTTATGATGAGTTTGCAATTTCAGAATCTTCAATAATAAATGCAAGTCTAAGCACATATTTTAGTTTAAATAACTATATTTTTTACAATAAGAATATAATAATTATTAAACTTCTAAAAACTTATTCAGATTGATAATGTTACACTTAGATACAGAATTGTTATACTGATTTATACAGTTATCAAACATGTATGAATATAACATAGTATATTTTTTTTAGCTGTGTGCTCCTTTGGCATTATTTTTCCTAAACAAACATAAAGAGCTTATGCCTATTGCGATTCAGCTCTTTCAAGAAAAAGGTCCACAAAATCCGGTAAGAATAATTATTTTTTCTAATTACTTATAATAAATTTTCGATAACCACTTAATCTTTCTTTTACGCTTACACTTGGTGTATAATTTATTGCCTCCTGTTTGCTAAAAATGCTCGAATAAACAAAACAAAAAAGTTTTGTTAAGTTGTGAATAACAAAACAAATAGTTTTGTCAGTCACAAATGTACACCAAGTTATTTTGATTGCAATACCCAATAGTTGCTTAAAAATACGAATAATTTCAATAAAGTTAAGCAAATTGGTCCAGTTGGTCAAGTCAAAGAAAGTTTTTTACGGAAACAATGTTAACATACTTTTTTATTATTTTATTATTTTTTTTTTCATTTTAATTATAGGTTGAAATTTCTTAATAATATTAATTATCTAAATTCAAATTTGCTAACTATATTTTTTCTTACAGGTGTTTTTACCGAGTGATCCTCCTACTACATGGCTAACGGCAAAAATGTATTATAACAACTCCGATGCCAGTTATCATCAGGCTTGTACTCATCTAGGTAAGCAAGTGTTATTGCACAGTGCACACTTTTTAGTAAAAATGAATCAATATTAACATTATATATGGTAAATTTTTTAAGTTTTAATGTAATCGTCTCGTAATATTATCAGCATCAAAAACTAAAAATCAATAAATTGGAAAGTTTAAGAAAACGATTAGTTTTGCTAAATAGAATATGAAAACCATAAAAATAGTTTGAATTAAATTTTTTAATTTACGTTTATCTCAATACAAAATTTAACTTTTTTTACTATTTAATTCTAAGAAATTATTTCTTCTTCTTCTTAGTTATTTTATTGTCCTGTATTTTGTCTCGTAAAGGGATTCCCATGCAATTGCTAGCAACTTTATCCAAAAGAAAGTCTATTTTAATTCGTCAATAAATATTGCTTTCACCCGCTCTCAAAAAGAAAACAAAAGTTACTCTAAATCGAAATAGTTTATGAAAATAGAATATCTCTTCAAATAAATACCTTTAAAGACGATTTTAGGAGAGCTAGGATAAAAATCATAATAATCTACCCTATTTCCGAGTCAATAATTTTTCTCAAATGCCGGGGTTTTTTTTCGGTAGAATTCGCCAAAAAACAATAAGAGCAAACAAGCTGTAACTCAGTTGTCCAATTTTCAGGTTTCACCCATCTTTTAATGGAAGGCGTCGTGATTTGCACGCACAGAAATTTGTCAAATTCACATCCCTTGTTCAAACTCTTAGCACCACACTTTTTGTTCCTACTCGCTATCAACACGTAAGTTCAACCTTGATTCATTGTCAGTATTCATAAATATGTTCTATTTTTGTTATTAAGTTTTTAAACGAGTTTAAATTGGCGCTTTTTGTTCTAATTAGCAACCAATGCACACAAATTGGCTATTTCCGAATTCTTCATTAATTCTAAAACTTGTTATGATCCATACTTTTTTTTTAAAAAATTAAATAACTATTCAAAATGAAACACTTTATTCAAATATTCCCTTTCCTTTTATTATTTGCCTTTTAAAAAAAGTACATTTGTCAAGTTAGTGAACAAAATGTTATTGCGTAAATTTTATTAATAGAATGAAACACTACAAAAAATTCACTATTAAAACATATAATAATATTTACTTAAAATATTAAAAACTCATATGTAACTGTTTTTGGTTGAGATTACGCCGCACTAGAGCTACAGAAATCGGCTAATAGCCTCGTAATTTCAAACCAAGATGTCTAGTGTTGTCTTAAAACCTTGACTTAATATTACCATTAAACCTTGAATAAGCAAACATCCCTAATAAATCAATAGCAGCAATCTACTGCGCTCTATTCAACCTACATTTCTTCGTTATCACACACCCACCTACTCTTCTCTGCTCATATTATCATAAATTTGTGACAATAAGTTTTTATGACAGCAAAAGTAACGACGATAAATGAGTTAGACCTTTTGTAATTAGTATTGCAAATTGAAATGTGACTTCGTCTCAAATTATTCATAATCGTTTCAGTTAATCCATTGGAAAGTTAGTATGTCGAAGGACGCTACACAAAACAGAATTCGCTAATTTTGTCATCTAACTTTTTATTCCAGTAATGGAAGTATGAAATGTTATAAGTGTGATTTTCCCGTAAGTGAATAATTTGTGTCAAATTGAGGTTAAATATACAATGCAAAAATGAAACAATAAAAATCAAAACAAAATCTATTCAGTCTATTTCTTTCGGAGGACGAGAATGAATAGAGGGAGTGATCGAATTCTGTTTCTTAAATTTGTTTTTCTTTTTTAGCATTACATTCTTTACCATTTTTGGTGGTTTTGGTTAAATATAATTTGAATAATCAATCACGCCTGTTCCTTGCCCCCACCCCCACACAATATGCACTTGATCTTCTGACACATTTTTAAACACATTTATAATGCATTAGGGAGTTTTCACATTAAACTCACATTTTTAAAATTTGAAAAAATGTAGTTAGCATGTCAATTTATTTATTTCATACCCATTTGCCATACCCATTTACTTACAGTTTCCTATTTCTAATATTAAAGCGGCTCAGTGTCTAAGAGGTTAAACGTGTCCGCCTCGTAAGCTAAAGATCGCGAGTTCGAGCTCCGCTTGAGTTGTCGGATTTTCTTATTGGGAAAATCTTGGGCACGGCATGTCATATGATTTAGTGGTATGTAAAAGGGGAGGGCCCATTTGGCTTGGGTTCTTTCGGCAAAATTAAATCTCGGCATACTTTAACATTCACAGAGAGCTCATATTCATTGTAATCTGTACGTCAAAATTTTTAGCGAGAGTCGCCTAAATGGTGCCACAAAAAATAGCTCTCAGTTTTGGGGATTATGCCGAGTCTGCAAAAGGCTTGACTGCCAAAGTTGCATCTCCATTAGAGAGAAAAAAATCTAACATTAAACGTATTGTTTTTAAAAAAAATCGCTATTCATTGTTTTTTACCGAAAAATATCAAATTGCGTTTCCACTTTTGCACCACCTCCTCTACTATTTCTTTATCATTCATTTTGTAACGAAATAGAATCTCGTGAACTTATTTTTAAAACTATTTATATATTTGTTTCACAGAAGAGGTCTTGATAAGCTCATATCTCCAGGTGGGTGGGTGGATAAAACTACGACAATCGGCCGAAAGGGGATGTTTGAAATCATCAAAAAAGGGTGAGTGTCTTCTGACAGGTCTGTTCGTTGGCCTGACGGTCTGTTTGTTTGTCTGTCTGTCTGTGTTGTTGTTGTTTTTTTAATTTATTATTTCACAAAGCACACAAAAACTTGTACTTAGCTTCACCATAATTATGGTTCCTACGAGCGGCAACTGCTGTGTGGTAAAATGTTTCACCATGTTTTGGGTATTCGGTTGAACCATTTTTCAGATTTTGCTCTTTGCAAGTAAAGATATCAATCGTTGATTGCGGAAGCATTTGTAATTATGTGACTTATAATGACGCATTAATGGCATTCAAGTGGGCCGATACTTTGACATTTATTGACGCTTTGCAGTGCCTACTCTTTAATTTCAGAACGGTATTAAATCATTTGTAATTTTATTACACATGGACAGTTAAAAAATTCTGATAAAATTCTAAATTTCATTAAATATGGTTCTTTGTAGCTGCAACAGCTATGTGGTGAAATGTTTATCTATATTTTCGGTATTCGATTAAACCATTTCTTAGCTGTTTTTTTTTCTTTCCAAAGCCGAGAAAATGGTTCAACCTAATACAAAAAATATAGAAAAACATTTCACCACACTTCCGCTGCAGGTTTTTGCTTACAAAAAATGAGAAATGGCCTATGAATCTGTTGTGTTTTAGTACGGCTCAAAGTTTCGTTTAAAAATGTATATCCAATAAAGTCATGATACATAAATCCTAAGTGATGGTCTTTCTTTCAGGATGGATAAGTGGCACATGAATGTCCAAGGAATTGTGCCACATGAAATTAAGTCTAGAAAAGTAAGAATCCTGGGGTAATTTATTTAGATAGAAAATTTCGGTACATTTTTCATAGTATTTAAAATCGTATTGAAGTAGAAACTCGATAATTTATCCGTCTCTTGTTTATCCGGAACTCTACGTTAAGCGTCCCGTCCACTCGACATAAAAAAAAATTCTCTAATACGATCATTGTCGGTTATTAACAAAAGCAACCCATCTCAGAATTCTATGGTGATTCTAAGATAAGGAATCTCCAGCTATACTGAAAAATCGAGAAACTCCGGTGATCTTCTTAAATCATGAGATTCTAAGCGATATCTTATATAAAATTAAAAATTAGCAGTTTTCCTAGAACTCCGCTCATACATTTTAAAAATAAAGAATAGAAATTAAAAATTATTTTAAACTTTTTTTCTGTTTGCCAGGAAGTCTCAATATCGGAGATAACTTAAGTAGCACTAAAATATAATGGTTACAACTGTAAAACCAGTGTCGATTTAGGGTCCTCGTATCTTCGGTGCTCCTCCGTACAAGACGCTTTACAATGACTAGAAAATATTATGTATTCAATTTTCGATTATTCGTCCTACCCTCCGGTTATAGTTAGACCGGATAATCGAGTTTCTACTGTATCATATCTTCCAAATTTAGAAACTTAATTGAAGTCGTTATTATTTCAATTTAAAGCTTTTATTCTAAACTTACTCAGTGCCTCAGAGAGTTTATGTACTTTTCTTTTTTTTAAATCATAAACTATAATTTTGTCAATTACATAAAATTCTGACAAAAACAAATAACTACAGTAATCTGCCATACATATACTAACGATAAGTTTTTTTTTCAGTATTTCAGTTTTTCTTTAGAAGTTTTTTTAAAACTATACTTTATTTTACCAAATTAATTTCGCACTTTAGACGATACAATTTGGTAATCCGTACAATTGCTGATTTCACACTTAGATAGTTGAAGAGCTTAGTGGAAGAACATGCTAAGTGACAAAAAGGGGAAAGCTTGAAAATGAGCTTTAAAGTTTTTCGTTATCACTTAAATCCGTCAAAAATGGGGAGAAATATGATTAACTTTATGATTATGCAAAAGGAGAAATATTTTTATCTTTAATATGAAATAATATGTTAATTGGATACAAAAATCAAAAATGTCACTTAGCACGCTCTTCCACTAATCTCTTCAATTAACATAGTATTTGCCATAGTATTTATTTTCAATGTTTTGTTGGCAGGTGGGCAGTGACGTTTTACCTCACTATCCTTATAGAGACGACGCTATTGTCATATACACAACAATAAGAAAATATGTTTCGAAAGTCGTCCACAGATTTTACGGTAAACTCTATTATTTTATATTCTGACATTTACTAGCTTAAAGCATTTGACAATTACGGAAGTAGTTAGTAAGTGCATTTAATTTGATGTCAATTGATTAATGACTTCTACGTATAGAAAGACTCTTTGCAGAATTTATACTAGTTTTATTATTCCACACAAAAACTGTGTATTTTATTTAAAGATAGTTAAAATAATTTAAGATAATTTCAAGCAGCGTAGCTATAATTTTATTATAAATATTTTCGGAATGCATAAAAATAGCTAGTAAACTTAAATGAAGAGTTACTAATTTAATTTTCATTCCTTGTACTTAACAGACACCGATTAAAAAAGTCCTCAATGATATCATTATCGATTACTTCAACTACATACGTTGTAATCTTATGCTAAATATTGAAGAATGCATAAAAAAATAACTGGTAAACTTAATTAAAGAGTTACTAATTTAATTTTCATTCCTTGTTCAGAGACAATGATGAAAAGGTCTCAAATGCGACGATTTTTATCATTATATTATCGATTATTTCAACTAAATACGAAATAATCGTATTCTAAATAATGAACAAATGCGTAACAAATAATAATTAAAATTAAGAAAAAAGTGACTAATTTAATTTTCCTTGTTCTTAACAGACACCGATGAAAAAGTCATCAATGATTACGAGTTTTATCATTATCGATTACTTCAACTACATACGTTGTAATCTTATTCTAAATATTAAAGAATGCATAAAAATAACTAGTAAACTTAATTAAAGAGTTACTAATTTAATTTTCATTCCTTGTTCTTAACAGACACCGATTAAAAAAGTCATCAATGATTACGAGTTTTATCATTATCGATTACTTCAACTACGTTGTAATATTATTCTAAATATTAAAGAATGCATAAAAATAACTAGTAAACTTAATTAAAGAGTTACTAATTTAATTTTCATTCCTTGTTCTTAACAGACACCGATTAAAAAAGTCATCAATGATTACGAGTTTTATCATTATCGATTACTTCAACTACATACGTTGTAATCTTATTCTAAATATTAAAGAATGCATAAAAATAACTAGTAAACTTAATTAAAGAGTTACTAATTTAATTTTCATTCCTTGTTCTTAACAGACACCGATTAAAAAAGTCATCAATGATTACGAGTTTTATCATTATCGATTACTTCAACTACATACGTTGTAATCTTATTCTAAATATTAAAGAATGCATAAAAATAACTAGTAAACTTAATTAAAGAGTTACTAATTTAATTTTCATTCCTTGTTCTTAACAGACACCGATTAAAAAAGTCATCAATGATTACGAGTTTTATCATTATCGATTACTTCAACTACATACGTTGTAATCTTATTCTAAATATTAAAGAATGCATAAAAATAACTAGTAAACTTAATTAAAGAGTTACTAATTTAATTTTCATTCCTTGTTCTTAACAGACACCGATTAAAAAAGTCATCAATGATTACGAGTTTTATCATTATCGATTACTTCAACTACGTTGTAATATTATTCTAAATATTAAAGAATGCATAAAAATAACTAGTAAACTTAATTAAAGAGTTACTAATTTAATTTTCATTCCTTGTTCAGAGACAATGATGAAAAGGTCTCAAATGCGACGATTTTTATCATAATATTATCGATTATTTCAACTAAATACGAAATAATCTTATTCTAAATAATGAACAAATGCGTAACAAATAATAATTAAAATTAAGAAAAAAGTGACTAATTTAATTTTCCTTGTTCTTAACAGACACCGATGAAAAAGTCATCAATGATTACGAGTTGCAGCAATGGAGAGCAGAACTAGTGAAAGATCGAAAGCTTGGAGGCTGCGGATTATTGGTTAGTAAAATCAATCTGGAATTTAAGTTTCAAATATTTAATGATATTTTAAATATAGTATTGATGGAAGAATCTTGATCCATGATTATTTGGTTCACATAAACTATTTTTTGTGATGCGTTCTGTTTTTTTTATTAATCTAATCACATTATTCAATCTATAATCTGCATTGAAACGCCACAAGTCCGGGGTTCGAATACCGAATTGGGCGAGGTTGACCCATCCTTTCATCCTTTAAGTGGGTCGACAAAATGTGGGAACTAAACACTGGAGATCCGCGTGAGGCTGACCACCTTACCGGGACATATGCCTAGCACCCTAGGTCACGAAAGCTGAAAGGACCACGGTAGGCCTTGGCCCAGTAATGGGCTGCTGCGCCGAGGAGTTTAGTTTAGTATAATCATACCAAAAAATGCGCCATTATTCGACTACACTAAATAATCATAAAATAGGTCACATAAATGAATCCAGCGGTTCTAAAGTTATTTGCCAATTTTTGACCTATCCTTAAAAAAGTTTTTTTACTACTACTTTTCATTTAAACTAAATTTGTAATACGTTCACTTAAATAATCCAGCAATCCAAAAGTTATTTGCTGATTTGTGACCAATCCTTAAGCAGTTTTTTTACCTAATTTCATTAAACGGGCAGAAAAGTAGCCCCTGTAGAAGTTGTTTTTCCTTTGCCTTAATTTTAATGCCGGAAAGCTCATACAAAGTACAAAGATTCCTTAACCTCTTAAGACCCGAGCACAATCCTACACGGATATTCTTAATCTAAACATACTTTTCATGCAAATATATGCTAAAAAGTATATTTTGAAAAGTAATTTTATAAAAATTGTGTTTAATAGTTACTGAGAGACACGCCTTAAGCGCAAAAAATACAAATTTTTGTGCTATAAATGTCAAACAAAAGGCCGTATCACTTATTTGTGTAGTTTACATTTCAATTTAACAATGTTTTTAAGAGCCAGTTTTTTTAAAAACCGGGCAAAACAGGCAGGCTTGGATAGTTGACATCTTTAATTTTGCTGAAAATTTCAGAATATGTTCTTTATAGAAAACTATTAGACACGTATATTTTTGTTTTTGCCAAAAAAAAATTATTAAAGTTTTGGGGGGTCAAAGTTGAAGATCGTCCGTTTTTAGAAGAAAAACGAACCAACTTCCATGTGGCAATACTTTTTGTGCAAAGAGTTGAAAATTGCAGTGACAATTTTTTCGTGTTCTACTTGTTCCATAGTACATGTTATGGCATAAAAACTTATGGCTGACATTTGGCATAAAGCTCCAAGGCCATTCAAAGTTATTCAAAAAAATATTTTTTTCTGAACTTTTGACCTTTAATATGACAAGAAAATAATGAGGCATTGACAAGAAAATAATGAGGCAAGAATTTTCAAAATAGTAATTTTTTTAGTAAAAATATCGAACAAATAATAAATCTGGTACGTCATAATTCCATTGAATTTGCTGTTTTCCCGCGTACTTTTTAAGGACACAATAAAGTGCATAAGAAATCGGAAAGTTCTAGCAAATATTGTTTTTATGGGTTGAAAGCTTACGAATGAAGTCGTAAATTTAGTCCACTGTGGAAAGTAATATTATTTAGACATGCTCTTTAAGTTAATTTACTGCTTAATTACTTCAGATTAGCTATTTTAACCATTGGAAAAAAATTAATTCGAAGTTGAAAGTGGTGGAGTTATTTTCATATTCAAAGTATGATAACATTTTGTACTTCTAAAACTTAGTAATAGTCCATTTTAAAGGAAAATTATGTTAGGTTGCTTATTTTTTCACAGGTATTAGTTAAAAGGTCTAACAATGCATTGGTAACGACAATTTATCCTTCTAATACTCAATTTTTTTTGTTTTCACCCATAATTTTAAAATAACTTGAATCTGAATGAAATATTTGCAGTTTGCAATAACATTAAATCTTACTTCAAATTGAAATATTATTTAAATCAAATTATGATATTAGTCAGGTCGAATTATTCTAGTAGATCAAGCATTAATAATGTTCTTATCAACACAATTTCATATTACATTTTAAATTATAATAACATAATAAATTGGGGGATCGAAAGTCTTTCGGAAGCGAAAGTCCTAAATGAAGCCAGAGCTGGGGTGCCCAGTTGGTTAAGGCATTCGCCTTGCATGCGAAAGGTCCCATGTTCGGATCCGGGCATGTAAACGGACCGTGCATCCAAAAAATGTCCGATGAATACCACTTGTTTAGGGAGAACACGTTAAATATGCCCCAAAGTCCCATCGCTGCACACGATGTCTCCCTTAACGGCTGCGAGGGGTGCCTACTCAGAGTGTCGGCTCGTCGCTTGACTGGGGTTCTGAATTGACTTTATGACTTATGACTTTCTTGGTGGGGGACAAGATCGGCAAGCACTGCGACTTTAAGTCTATTGTACTAAGCCCCAGAAATGACGCAAGCACAAGAGACACACAAAGAAAGAGACGACACAAACACATAGACAAATAACAACATTTATTGACGGTCACAAACATCCATGCCTGACCGGGATTCGAACCCGACCCCAGCAGCTCCAAATGCCAGAATCCTAATGAGTGTGCCACCGGGGCGGCGGGGTTCTGAATTACGACAACCGTCGCCAATAGTCCCCGTGTAGATCTAGTTCGACGATATTTCAAACTAACCAAAAGGGCTGAGGAGCCCAGTCGGTTAAGCACTCACTTAGCATGCGGAAGGTCCCAGGTTCGGGTCCGGGCATCGCCAAAATAGCTGCCGACCTATAAACGGCCCGTGCAGCCAAAAATGTCCGACGAATAATACCCCGTGTAAGGGAGTGCACGTTAAATATCCTTCAAAGTCCTAACGCTGCGTACGATGTCGCCCTTAACGGTTGCGTTGGGTGCCTATTCAGGTGTTGGCTCGTCACCTGACTGTGGTTCTAAAATACGACGCCCGTCGCCAATAGCCCTCGTGTAGCTCTAGTGCGACGATAATTCAAATCAAACCAAACCAATCAAACTGACCTAAATGAATCCCTTTGTTCTCCAGGGCGTCCCCGGTAGTAAGAACAACCGTTTCACGAACACTGAAGAGGTGGTGGATTGCCTGTCCGCCATCATCAGCACTTGCAGTCTGGGGCATGCTGCAGCCAACTTCCAGCAGTACGACGACTACGCATTCCCGCCCAACTACCCGGCTATCCTGTACGGAGAGCCCCCAAAAGACAAGGTGAGAACAACGCTATCTATAATAATAAAAGAACGATTCTGTCTGTGTGTATGTCTGTGGATCGCAAAAGACCTACTTAGACTGCTCTAAAAAATTCGAAATTTTTAAAAGAGATTCCTTTTAATACCTACGTGTGCACCTGAAGCTTAGTTTTTTCATATTTGATTGTGATTTTTAATTAATATAATTAGTTTCAAAAAAACGTCATCCACGTGGGATTGCGGGACCATAACAGGGCTTGAAAATACATGGACCGGGCCGAAACGGGGGCTTGACGCCATCCTCTATTAGTTTGATGGATTTAGTTTGGTTGAGATATGCGCTCGCCCTAAGGCTGCTTCATCCTCTATTAGTGTTTGCTTTTTTAAGTGCGCATGCACCAACACGAATTTAATTTTGTTTTGATTTTGAGTGTATTTTCACAAGTAAGCATGCCGTTAAAAGGAAGCAATGGGAAGTTAACGGGTTCCCAGTAAGGCGGGGCCATACTGCTAGTTATAAATAATCTAATAGCAGACCTTCGAATACTCCGGATTCAAACCGGCAAATCCAGATTGATAACTACTTTCTAAATCTCCGTGTCGCATGTGCCGACTGCTGGATTTTCGAAGTTATTTTGGTGCCCCGAAATCCGGAAAATGATTATTACCTAATTAAAAAATCCAGAAAGTTTGGTGGTTGGTTAGGGGAAGTGACAATGCTCTAGAGCTATAGTTGACAGGACTGCCAATGGTTAAAAGAAATCGATTTAACTTTAATAATTGGGTTGGGGAGAAATGCTGTAATTTTTGATAAATTTACAGCAATTTTTGGCACAAAAACAATCTTAGTTAGGGGGTTTCCCTTGGGACTTTGAAGGGAAAAAAATTCTGAATAGAAATACATGAAAAGATTATAAATGGAATATACTTTGTTATGGTTATAATAAAATTTAGGCAAAAATTTATTTTAGGTAAAGAATTGTTTTAATATCTAAATAGTGGTTTTCCCATCTAACTCCATTCAATCGTAACAAATAAATTCATCATTATCAAAACGTTGAAACTAAGTTTCTTAAAAATAATAATTTCCGTATCACAATTTAGTACATAGCTATGACCCTCAAATATTGGCCCATAGAAGTTAAACGCTTTATACTACGTTGATTTTTACAAATTCATTTTATCTCTTTTCGCAAATATAAATTCCAAGAAAAAATCTTCATAACTTCTTCATAATACTGTACAAGCTTTCCGTAATTCCTCTTAAATTCCCTGACAGTTGCCCCTGCCAGAGAATGACATCCTGAGCCGGCAGCCCAACAAGAAGACCACTCTGGACATCATGGTGATCACCAAACTTCTCAGCACACGCTCCACCAACTCCCTCGGGGACTTCGAGTGCCAGTTCATGTTCCATCCCGCGTGCGTGCAAGCACTGCAAGAGTGAGTACACCTTGTTAAGGGGACGTGAATTTCCAAAGACGAAACTAACTTCAACAATGTTAACCTATGGAGAATTTGGTTAGATTCCTTCATGACCAGCATCCATAATTTTTATACAGGGTGAGGCAAATAAAAGTGGCCTCGGACTAGAGATAGGAATACGTTGAAAAACTTGGCGGGAAAAACTCTTGAAGCCACCTGTAACTTGTTTTTGCATTGGTTGGATCGGATTGGCTTCACATTAGAGCTACTCATAGACTAGTGGCGAGTTCAGATCTTAGTTCGTATTGTATAAAGACGTCCCATAATGCAAATTGTGGGTCTTGCGATCAATTTAGAATGTTTTGTGTTGACAAAAACAAAAAGGTCCGATTCTCTAGGATAAATAACGACCGAAATAATCACTGGTGGGAACTTTTCTTAGTCAGCTCTACAAACCTTGTTTATATTTAATTTCAACTAGCTTCTCAAACCATAGCGTAGTTGCCGGCAAATAAGTCGCCAAGCCTTTGTTTGAGCTTAATATTGAAGTGATAAATAGCTTCAGTTAGCAAACCTGTTTTTGTATTGGTTTTTGACTTGGCAACATTCTGCAGTATTCTTACCTCCACGTTGGAGACACTTTTATTTGCCTCTCCTTGTATATTGATTCCGATTTTGCTAGTATTCTTAAATATTGATAAGCCCCACGTGAATGTGCTTTTAAAATGTGTTCTAGGTTGATTGGGAAGTTTTTTATAAGCTGTCAAGAGAAACTATGCAGGGAATATACAGGGAATTAAAATATTTTTTTAACAATATCCAGAATTTTGCTACACACGAACGTGTAGCTTAATCACAATTAAGCACACCAACAAGTTCGGAAACAAAAAGTAAACAATTGTGGATACTAGTAAACACTCTATTCAATTTCTCCATACGTTAACATTGGGGAAATTAATTTGATTTTCGGATATTCATATTCCGTTTAGATATTCCTTTTTCGACCAAGCCTGTTGAAATTTTCCGTCGAATTGGTTCCGTCGGTTATTCCAAATATCTTAGGTTTACGAATTATTTTGCTACTATATGGTGGCCCCTGTAGAAGTTATTTTTCCTTGACAATAGTTTTCATGCAGAAAAGCTCATATAAGACGAGGTACGAGGTTTTTTAAAACACTAGTGAAAAAAAAATCGAAGTAGAAACGTTCAAAATAATAATACTTCTATCAATAAAAATAAAGTAAGAATGGCCCAAAAAAATTAAATATTTTGATACAATAAGTTTTTTGTAAAGTAGTATTTACACAGTTCTTTAGATACATGTTTAACAACAAACTCTTCAAATAGGTTAAGGGGAAGAATATGTTTAATAATTTTAATAGTTAATATGTTTTTCAATAATGTGACTCTTTTTACACATTATTATTTTATTTGTTTTAGATTTAGAGAAGAATTATCACAAATAAGTCGGCAGATCAAGTTGAGAAATCGGACCCAAGCTTTTCCATATGATTGGTTGGATCCAGAGTTTATTCCGAATGCCATTAGCATCTGAGAAGGAAAATATTTGTGATGTTTGACATCAGCAGCCAATTAGTTATTATGAAAAATGAAAGCGATACACTTCATGAAATCACTTATACATGAGTGATATGATTCATGATATCATTTAGTAAATTAATGATACACTTCATAATATCTATGATTTAATAATAATTTAAAAGTAGATATAATGAGATGATATCGTAAACTTTCCCATTAAGTCTTAAGGAAGACAATGATCTTTATCGAGAAGTGCTGCACCAAGTTTATGGGGAACTAAGCAGTGATGAATGTCACTTACATGCATTTGAAGTAACTGTACGTGATATATTCATCTTGTTCAAAAGTATTAAATTTGAAAGAACTATCGACATTTCTTCATGATTACAAGCAATTTCTTTAAAATTCTGTAGATACAGGATAAATATAATCGCCTCTTTTGTATACGAATTACTTATTCTTGTGCACACATTTGAAGTAACGAAAATATATTGTAATTAGTTGTGTGCAATACATATTAGGTTTTTGATTGTATATAAAATTGTCTAGAAATGTGTATTTTATGTGTATTCACCTGTTTCCCCAAATTTGTGTTCTAATCTTTTTATGCATATAGTACTGCAATTAGAACCAAAAAGTATTATCCCAACTTTAAAAAAATCACAAAGAAGCAAAACGTTCTCGACTTTAAAACAATGCAAATTGCTAGAAAGTTTTTTACTGTTTATCACTGTCAAAAATGGAGTAATGTTACTCCGATGACACGGTGACAGTACATTTTATCAGCTTCCATTTTGTTAACGGGCTAACACTTCTCCAATTTGTTACAGAGGTAGAACAAATTTGTTGAATAGATTGAGTATGTAAATAAAAAAATTCAAGCGAAAAATCATCTTTATGTAAAAAGCACTTATCTTGTGCACTTACAATTTTTTGTTATAGGACTGCTATATATATTGTTTTCTTTCAAATACTTTAACTGAAAACTTTATTAATGATATTTTATAGAATATAAATACTTTGAAAATAAAAAGTTCATTGATATTTATCCTCCATTATTTTGTATTTCAATAGTAAAACTTATTCAAATAATTAATTGTTTATAAGAAGTTAAAATAATTCTTTAAAAACATATTTTTTTATATGTTTAACTAATAAAGTTTCAAACAGCGAAGATGCTGTTAAAGGCAAAATACTAATAAATACAACAAAACGCAATTAATTAAATACTTTATTTTTATTCCATATTCATTAAATATAATCTATAAAGTAAACATTTTTTAGATCATAAGTAAATATATTTACAAATAATTTTTGTGTATGTCAGATTGTTAGTCTTCTGTTTTGTGTATACTTGTAATTTTATTGTCAAATAAAGGATAAAAACTTGTTTCGTTTGAACTCTATGACTCAAAACCGACAAAGTGATTATTAATACATTAAACGCTAGCTAATCCAAAGTACTAAAAAAATACCTTAGGCTTACTAAGAGACTGAATTAGTTAACCACTCATTTACATCAAACCCTTTGGTTACGAATACTACCCCGTGTAGAGGAAGTGCCCGTTAAATATGCTCCAAAGTCACGATGTTAAAAGTTGCGTTGGGTACTCAGGTGTCGGATCGTCGCTTGACTGTGGTTCTAAATTATGACGCCTGTCACAAAATAGCCCTCGCGTGGTTCTAGTGTGATGATAACTCAACCTAATACAACTCAAGTTTTAAAAAAAGTAAAATATAAACCAATACCTTCAGTATATCAAAAGCGTCTTCGAAAAAGCGAGCTTGTATATTCATTTGAAGTTATAAACACAGTGTTACATCTAAAAGTGTGGGTATACAGGGTGGTTATATAAAATAACGCTCGTTATTCGGAGTGGTCTGTAGCTTGAATGAATAATCCAAATGCATCAAAAATTGAGACACTTACTAATCAAGAAGGGGGGGGAAAGAATGGAATCATAAAAAAAGATAGAATCCTAAAAAGTAATCAGAAAAAGGAATAATCATAAAAAACAAACTCGTCTCTTGACCGGGCTCTAAATTAAGAGGCGTCGTCAATTATGGCCAATTACGGCCAACACAGCTAATAACGCCTCGTAATTTAGAACCCTGGTCAAGAGACGAGTTTCTTTTTTTCAAATAGAATGGAATCATAACAAAGAAATTCGTCTCTTGACCAAGGTTCTAAATTACGAGGCATGGCTAATTACGGCCAACACATCCAATTACATCTCGTAATTTAGAGCCCTAGTCAAGTGGCGAGTTTGTTTTTTATTATTAAATTCTTTTCCCCCTTCTTGATTAGTAAGTGTCTCAAAGTTTTTTGCATTTGGATTATTCATTAAAGCTACGACTACACCGAATAGCGAGCGTTATTTTTTAACCACGCTGTATATATGAGCAATCACCACGCTACACTACTACTTTAATTATCAAATACTAATTATTTTTTGAAAAAACTTCGGCTCACTAAAAAGCATGAATTTGAATCCGTTTTCTAGTAATTAACTTCCCGTTTATATCAAACCCTCTAATTAAAAGATAAAAATCAAACCGAGACCTACAGTTAACAGTAAAAGTCTTCGGATAAGAAGGTGTTGAAAGTATTTCAACGTCACAAACACAGTGTTACATATAAAAAGTGTGGAAGTATTCGTACATCGCCAAAACTCACGCTCTACTACTTTAACTCATCGATCGCTCTTCTATGATACCTGGGTATCTCACGACACAACTCGTCATTCCACGATGCCGGCCAGACGCAGGTACAAGCCCCTCGCCACCGACGATACCTACGACGACACTTTACCATTTGGTGGGAAAGTTGTATTGGCCAAAAAGAAGAAACCGGAAGGTTGGATAGTCTTAGTTATTGAGGTAAGGTGCTAAAAGAATAATTCGTTAGAATTAGAAAAAATTGAGAGGCATAGGGAGCCCAGTCGGTTAAGCACTCGCATAGCATGCGGAAGGTCCCAGGTCCGGGCAGCCAAAAATGTCCGACGAATAATACCCCGTGTAAGGGAGTGCACGTTAAATATCCTTCCAAGTCCTAATGCTACGTACGATGTCGCCCTTAACGGTTGCGTTGGGTGCCTATTCAGGTGTCGGCTCGTCACCTGACTGTGGTTCTAAAATACGACGCCCGTCGACAATAGCCCTCGTGTAGCTCTAGTGTGACGATAATTCAAAACCTAACCTAGCCTAGAAAAATTTGAAGCCCCATTATATATGTGGTGTATCGTACAAATCTCTATTAAGTTATAATATCAACCACACAAATAACAGTTATTGTTTAATAACTCTCAGTAAATGTATTCCCTATCCAAACAGTTTCCACGTTTTAATATCCGTCGATACATTATTTCCTAGTGAAATTGCAGATGCCGCAGACTTTGTTTTGACTTTTCATCCACTCTTTTCATAACCATTTAAAATTCCAGTAGTGCAACAGCTGTTAGTGAAATGTTTCACCATATTTTGGGAATTCTGTTGAACCATTTCTCGGGTTTTTGCTTCTAAACCCTGAAAAATAATTTAACCGTATACCAAAAATATGCTGGAGCTTTTCATCACACAGCAATTGCATCTATTAGGAACCATTATTATGGTGAAAGCAAGCGCAAATTATTTTTTAATAGCGCAGCAAAAGAAGTTGGCATTTTAAAAAATTTATAACTAAAACATTCTTAGAAAACTCACTTTCGAATGACAAAACAAAAGTAATTTCAAGAAAATTAAAACAATATAGCGGAGCTGTTAACCACCCACGAAGTGAAACAACCCCATACTTTATAGGCATGTATTATATTTAGTGCTTATAAATTTCTACTTATAACTGGCATTTGCAATAAATTCTCTAAATAACTTTAATTTTTTTCGCAGTTTACTGCAGCATTAAAACTTAAAGTTTAATTTTGCTTTGTTACAATGCGCGACTTTACAAAAAGTTTTCAAACAAATGCATTATTTTAGCTACCTATTTCACTTTACGAAAACCATGAATAAAAGTGTCTATAGTGAAAACGTTCTTCAGTTATAAAATACAAGTTTAAATATTGCAACATTTTTTCTGTCTTACCGACGACTTTTATGACTTTCCATTTGCCGTTTTATAAATTGCGTTGGAACACATTATCTTTGTAAACAAAATTCCTATGAATATGAAAAAAAAAATCCTATGGACATGCTCTATTTAATGAGAAAATTACGTGGGCATCTTCAGTTGTTTGCTTACGGTCACCATGGCAAAAGAAAGGCCCAGAAGGTTCAATCAATAAAATCAGAATGCGTGAAATAAAACACTAGATAAATGACACTGCTGACCGACACTAAATAATTAATATAAATGTGTAACAGTGTAACGCGAGAAAAATAATTTTTAAGCCAAATTATTCTAACTAGGATGACACTGGGTAATTATTGGACAAAAATCAAACTTTTACCATAGCTCCCAATTTGTAATTTTCTAACCATTATTTTTTTTTTTCATAATGACTAGACTATTTTATATATCTGTCGGGTACCTTTGTTTAAAATTTGCTATTTTCTCAGTAGAAGTTGATAAAAATAAACATGTGTCCAAAAATTACCCCGCTGATTGGGGTAATTATTGTACAGTAGTTTTCAATCTGTTCTGCATAATATTTAGACTAGATACAAGGGGTAAATTGTGCGATATGGTGTGTACTATAGTACTATGCATTTGTTAATTATTTAACCCCAAATGGCTTCTGTAAATTCTATAACAATGAAATCTAGTAAAAATTACCAAATATTTAAATTTCTACTTTCTCCAAGTTCAAATATTGTGTTTCTTAATTACACAAACTATACCAAGGTATTTTTAAGCCTTTTGCAATGCTGCCTGTCTTACCACATAGCATGGCCAACAATTTCTCCACTTTGTCCAATAACTAATTGGACAATTTCCCGTAACTGAACATGTATTTCATAATGTTACTGTTCATCCTACAATGGGTTTTTTTTTCAGCATAAACTACCTTCATAAACACATCTAAGACTGGGCATTAGAAAATTCAAGATCATGTAAAAAAAAAAAAAAAAATTATACACAATTTGGCATCGATGAACAAAAGTCAAAATATTTTGTCAAGCGCTTTGGGTTATCAATATATTTTTTGAGAAAAAGTGCCTTATATAATTCCAATAATTTATCAGAGCATTGATGGACATGTAGTTAACAAATATTGGTTAGTTCGACGCAATAAATTATGATGCATTATGGTTTTAAGGCTCTGTCCAATAATTAAACTAAAGGTTTAGATTAAATAATTACAAAAGGTTTTTAGATTAAACATCCCTATAACATCACTTTTCGAAATTGATTTAAATATTTTTCATTTTAAATTTTAATACGTTATTTTGTTACAAAATTTTCGAACCAATTTCCAAAAGTGTAATTATAAGGTCGCTTAGACCAGCTACGTCTCATACCCATAAAAAAAAACTATAAATACCATTCAATAGAGTCGGAGTAATTTGAAACTTAGAAAATAATCTTTCCATTTAATCAACAAGAGAGAAGACATAGGTCCGCTTCCGATCACCTTAAAATGTATTTTAAAAATAAATTTTCACTAAGAGTTTATTCATAACGTGACCTTAGAAGAAAATCTTCGAGAATTTATTAAATGAAGTAATCCGATATTTTATTTTTTAAATTTAAACTTTTAAATAAACCCTGACTGTTTATAACTGTATTCTAATTTATATTTATTTCTTCAGGTATCCGCCGTAGTGTCCGTTTTATGTCTCCTGTACTATGCCTACTTCCATTTCGAACACCTTCACTTCCACGTCACACACCTATACGCAAAAATGGGTCACACCCACGCCCAACATGCTATGGGACACAAATACCTGAATGGTAAGCATAACATATACACTAGAATATCTTCAAAAATTCAGTTATCGAAATTCAAAAGGAATGTAGCAAATATAACCGAGTAATTTTAGCAGAAAATGTTTTGAAATTATCTGAACGACAAATTAGCCAATGAGCAGGTTAAATTATCATAGCACTAGGTTAATTTGCCGGAAAAATTGACAGATGGTTACTATTGAACTCCTGTTAAAAATGGTAAACTGTTAAAATTTCAATTTGCCTCCAAAATGATACTCCCATTATCAGCAAACTGCTAATAAAAAGATGTTTTTTTTTTCATATTAGAAAAAGCTATGCATTAAGAAAAAAACTACTTAAAACAAATATTTTTTGGAATTTTTTTTCGAGTAACAATACAGAACCTGCTAGCACTTTTTGGCATCCATGCTTGTCTTTTAAAATAAAGAATATCATCATTTTTTTTATAGGTGCAGGTGTAGACAGGAACCACACTGCTGCTTTTCAATGGTTTAGGTAAGTCAATATATTGCAGTTATTAGCATAAGGCTTATAATTTATTACAAATTAAATGTTGTAATTGGAAACTCTGTGGGCCTAGACCTTTATTTGTACCAATAATTTAAATGAATAAAAGAAAAATGCAAAAAATTGAAAACATGAATACTTGATATCAATAGTTCATACTAATTGTAGTGTAAAGGTTAACATGCTACATAGTTAGTTTTTATGCTTAAGCCAAAATTATATTTAAGGATCTAAAAATACACTAGTGTGACCCTAAGGAATTAAACTGTGGACAATGGAATTAAACTGTACATTTAAATAATAAGAAAGATTTCCTAGTATTACAGCAGGGACAGTATAATAGACCTCTGGTCGCAGTTCTAGGCTTACTTAGCCCCCCTACAAATGTCATAAGCCATAGTATTACAGCATATAGTAATTTTAATTAACATGATAAGCATTTAAGATAATTTCATTAATGATTTATCCTTTGGTATTTAGAAAAGCAGCTGACCAGGGACATGCTCATTCAGCTTATAATTTGGCTGTTGGACATATGCAAGGTTATGACACAGATGTAAAAAAGGGGTATGTATGTTAATTAGAAATTTAGTATTACGTAATCAAAATTTATTGAATAACGAATACAATTGTAAAATGTGAGAATTATGTTTGGATCTTAATAACAATTGCATAATCTTAAACTATTTTAAGGGAATTTTTATAATGAAATACTCGTGTAGCTCTAGTGCGACGATAATTCAAACCTAACCTAACCTATAATGAAATAACCCCTGCCCTCCTTTATAGTTTAACATTTCAAGAAATAAAAAAACATCCCACAGCACTGTATTAACTATATTAATAATTTTATATAACAGTAAATTATACATTTAAATTGACACGATTTTAATTAAACTCAAAGTTGCAGCCCCTTTAGAGAAAAAAAACTAAATAAATTCCAAAAATACTGCATTTAACTCTACAATTAACTATATTTGGCAACAAATTAGCCTTAAAAGTTAGCTGTGGCTACAATGAAGCTACAAACAAAAGCATATGTAACTTACGAGTAGTAGACCATGGTTAGGAAAGACTGCCTTCTTGTACTATTCAATGTAACACCACAAAATTAGTCAAACTAATAAAACTTTCAATTAACATTAAACTTAAATTTTCAGGGAAGCTCACGACCTTATCAAATATGCTGTGGATCAAGGGGTACCAGAAGCACATGATATCTTGCACAGAGTGTGCTCAAAAGGCTACTGCAAACATTAACACGCAGTTCAAGTACATAAGTTCATGACTTTTAAAATGGTATTTGATAATAATGTTAAATTCTTATCAGATGGTAAAATATCATATCAAGAGATAAATATTTCATGTGCAGTGTAAAAGAATATTGATGTTGAAAATAAACTTTTGTTTTTGAAATTATATTGTTGGTTTAGGAACCTTGATAACTGATGGTTAAGTCACACAAATTTTTTATTTATGCATAGAAATAATTTGAACTTTTGTTTTTCTAGTACACATCTAATATTTTCGTTTTTTAATTTAAGAAAACTTGTGAAAGCAAAATAAATATATGTACTCAGATATTAAGCTATAAGGGCTTAAGTTTTAAAAACAGTGTGACCTTTAAATTTAATTAGCAGTAATTAAAATAAAAGCACCCTGGTTTTACAAACCATAAATATCATATAATTCACTGTTTTCATAAATTTAAGTAAATTTAATATTTAAAGAGATTTAAAAACAAATTAATATACGATAAAATAGTTTTAATTAAACATACATAGAATATACATCGTACATAGTAAACATATAAAATTTTAAGAATTGGCAACAATGATTTTTTGTACATTGAAATGAGAAAATGTAAATAATTTCTGGCATTAAGCACCAAAGCATGCACAAAGAGAATTCCAATAATCAGAAATCCAATTCAATTCTAAAAGCGAAAAAGAAAATAAATTAGTTTTAAATATCAACTACAAAGTAACATACAAAATTCATAAGCTATTAAACTTTTGGGAAATTGCTGTCTCAAGTTAAAAATATGAAAAGAATAAAAATATAAAAGGAAATCTACTAAGTTGTATCGAAACAAAACTATTATTTTCTGAATTCGAAAGAAAAGCAACCATTACCTTGATCAAAATTCAATAAATATTCCTTTTTCTATAGTTTATAATCTATTTATTTGTGTCAGTCAAACAATTTTTTAAACAATAATCACTAAACCACCATTATTAAAAAAAGTGGAATGTCTAAATTTTAATTAATTCAATTTCATTGATTGACACACATAAATTTATTGAACAACTCTTAAATAGTTCTCTGGTCAATTTCAAAATCAAACAGTTAATTTAGGCAATACTTTAACATCCTACGGTATACTTTACTTACCGATTCATAAATATAAAACCCGTTGTTTGATCTTTACATTCTCAAGCTGAATACCAGAGTGAGGAATTCCTCATAGGAAATTCTTATCCAGCCATCTAAATCTGTATCATGATACCTGAATGCCGCTGTGAGACTCTGAAAAACAAAACGATGCTTTAAAACACAGGGACATTGTTAACAACTAATGGCAGAATTATTTAAAATACTTAGCTATACAAATATGATGCAAAATTACATGACCAGAAAAAAAATATAACAATTCCAAAAACATTTTGGATAATCTAATTTTAATGAGTACCTTTGGCACTTTTTTTATAAGCTTTTTAACTGCCGTAGTACAGAGGGTTCAAAAATAACAATAACTACTTTTTCCTATATGAAATTAAGTGGGTATTTTTATTTTTAGATCACCTTGTATTTTTGCTTAAATTAACTTAAATGTTATAATTGTTCAGGCAAAGTTTAAATTTAAAACTCCTTCATGCTTTATTTAATATAATTATTTTTTAAAGCCCATTTCATTTGCATAAATAAAAATTGTTTAATAATGTTATAAAGGTTTTAAAATTATACAATTTTCAAACTTTAACAATCAATGTTAAATAATTATTGACAGCAAATTGATGACAAACTAAAACGTTAAAACATAGCATGGACAGAGTAACATAAGTCCATTTATAGAACTCTAATATACGTCATATTTGGCTTATTATTTTTACTTGTGATAAAATGTTAAAAGCATGAAGTATGAAGGAAATCTAAACTTACTTGCAACATAACACAACATTGGATAAAGTCATCGAATTTTATAGTATTCGTACCATCTCTATCAAATTTCTGAACAAGCACGTGGTAGAAAGTATCAGACAGTCTATAACCTAAAAATATAAATTTCAAACTTCTTTAAATATAGGGAGACTATTTTACAACTGTTTATGCAAATAATTTAATATAAATATAAATAGTTACAAATTAACTATAATGCAATAATTTATATTTTTTCAATTAATCGAAAGGCAATTTTTAAAATTATAAACTAAAATACTAGAAAAGGACCTCTAATCCAAAACGGGAAATCAAGAAACAAGTTATCAAACTTTAATTCTTCCTGGTTCAATAAAAAAAGTATATCCATAAAAATATAGAAAACTCCTGCATAAACAACTTAAAAGCCACCAATAACGATAAGAAATGGCAAAACATCCATAACATCTGGAACAAGTATAGTTTAAGACCAAGGAAAGAAGCAGTTTCCCATTTCAGACTAACTACAGGCCACGACTGCATGGGAGAATATCTACACAAGATCGGTATCTGTGCAGGTCTAAGCAGAGCTTCACAAGAACAGAGAGACTTTGTCACACTGTACTGGGAGGCAAAGGATATGGACGAATGAGGGACACCATCTTCTCTACCACATTCATCTTTCAACCTTATTCCTTGCGACTTTTTGGGGGGTTTTGTTTTATTTATGTTCTACTGTTGTTGTTCTATGTTTGTCATCGTCTATTGTTTGTTTTATCTCAAAGTGATGAGATAATGTATATTAAGTATGGATTAAATTCCAATAAAGCTATACGTTAAAAAACACTAGAAACGGGAAATATACATATTTACAGTGTAATATAATCAACATAGAATAACTTAATAAATACATAAGAATTAAAAACTTTTTAAAATAGAGAAAAAATTATATATATGTATACAAGGGTATGTTTAAGGGAAAAAATAGAAAAATCCATTAAAGTATATTTCAAAGAAATTTTGTAATAGCTAATAATAATCGGGATTCTTACCAAAACTAGTTAGTGCATTCTTCAGTTCATGGCGATCAATGTTCCCCGATCGATCTGTATCAAAGCTACGGAAACAGTTTAACCAGTCCGTAATATACTTCCATAGAGATTTGAATTCTTCAAAATTAATTGTTCCAGAATGATCTCGATCAAACATACCTTAATAAACAAAAAGCACAACATAAATACTTTAGGTTTTTTTAAAAAAATAAGGGCAAAATAGCTATTGAGTAATGCAATTTAAATAATTTTCGATTCAATCTTGATATAGCAATTTTTTATTGCCTGCAAAAATTTAAAGATTCAGGAATAGCTTTCTTTTCTTTGATTAATTAAATTACTGACATATACCATATTTTGCTTGATTCAGAGCATCTTTCATTTGCTTGAATCAACCAGATTTAAACTTGATAATATAAGAAAAAAATGCCAAGGAAACACTGTATTTCCAAGCAACAATTGAATAATGAAGAAAAATTCAACTTAAAAGCTATAAATAGATTTATAACTCTAAAAGCGTTTATGAAATTCATATACAATATCTTAGTTGTAAACAGTACAACCACACAAAATGTTTATAATTCATTTTTAATCAAATTAGGCAAAATGAATTGAAAGGCATGCATTATAACATTATTTCATTTTGACCCTCCTCACAGTTACAATCATAAAAAAAACAGCATTTTCGGAAACAAACACATGATAAATTGTTTTAAAAAATAGCCAATTTTAATGCTAATTCTAAACTAACGTTATTCCTCATTTTTTTTTAAACTGTGTAATTAATTCACCTCATATTTTTTATCTTTATCTTAAATTAATTTTTGGCAATAGTATACAGATTCTTAAAAGGGCAATACTAGTTTCATAACTAAAATAATTTTCATATATTCAGCAACAATGCAAAAAGTAAGAATACATATTTACCTATCATCATTCTAACTGTTTCTGGATTAAAAGGCTGCCATGTACCTACAAATATAAGAAAGAAATCAGAAAAGGCATTATAGAAATATTCAATGTAGCAAAAAGATATATCGGACAATATCATACCATTAGAAAGAGCCATTTGTAGTTCATTAGCAGTGATGGAGCCACTTCTGTCACGATCAACTCTGCAAAAAAGCATTAGTTGGTATCAGGGTTTGAAATTCACAGTCACCAGTTGCAAATTGTGACCAGTTTTCTCCATTTTGCATCGCCAAAATAAATACAGTCGCAGCTATTGCGACTACAGTTTTAAAAAAAATCTTCAATACTAACTTTTTCATATTGTGGTTTCCAAAAGTATTTATCTTAACACTTTACCTACGGGCGTCGACTGACCCATAGACTAAGAACACTCTAAGTTTCAAACTCTCATTGGAGAATTTCTACATTGAAATTGACATAGAAACTAGCGCGCCCCCTTTGTGTCTAAGGGAACTAATGTAATGGTTTCTGGCTGCCTATTTGCAGTCACCTTTAGGAGATTTAACAGAGCCAATGACATCTCGTAATTTGGAACCCTTATCAAGTGACGATAGGTATCTATTTTTTACTACAACTTATTTTCGACTTTATTTTTGAATATATACAGCTACTCATTGACTTTTATATCCCTCGTAGGCCCATCCTCAAGATATTTGACCTTGTGCTTCTTTTTCTCCATTAATAAACCTACAGACTGACTACGCTTGTCATTTTAGACATGGTCCCCCAAAGATCCATAAGTGATTCGATTGAATAACTCGTCAAATATTCATCCAAATGTAACAAAAATTTAGATTTAGGGGTTTTCGAGGGTTTTTCACATTTCTAAGTAATTAAAATTGGGTGTTGCTATTGAAAATTTTAAAGTTCGTAACATTTTTAATATTAAGACGGACCCTTATGCAAATTTTGTGTCATGCAATTAACTCAAAATGTTATTTGTTCACATAGTCAAAAAGGTCCGATGTAAAAGGATGACTAACGGTTGAAATAATCACTAGTGGGTAACATATTTTTTACAGAGAAAATTCCGAAGAAACAGTAGCCCTACAATTGAAAGTACAATTATGCCAATCAACAAATCAACCTTTAATAGTGTTTTAGTGGCTTTCGACACGTTAGAAGAGCTAGGCATTAGATTAAGTTGCTGGTCTAGAAGATTTTTAGTCTACGGGTCAGTCGACGCCCGTAGGTAAAGTGTTAAAATCAGAAATCCCCCCGTCACCAATCCTAAATTTTCAAACCATTTGAGTGATCATATAATCCCTAAAATTTGGCAATCTTAAAATCACACTACATTGATCTACAAATAGCAAAACTTTGTAAAACTTCATAAAATCTCCAAATTGGGGCTATTGTAAAACACCCAAATTGTGATGATTGTCAAATATAGAAACTCTGACAAAATCTTAAACTCCGACGACCGTAATATTCCCGAATTGTGTCGATATTAAATTGTGATTTCTTAAATTTTAGAACTCCAGTTAACCTAATATACTCTTGTGATTCCATTAAATCGTGAAACTTCAGTGACTCTATAAAAGGCAATTCCAGTGATCTTAAATTGTCCGTGGGCACTGTAAACGGTGAAGATATTTTTTTAAAGTTTTTTTTTCATAATTAAAAAAAATGCTCCTAGGTAATATGCTTTGTGCTTAGTTTTTTCAGTTGGTCGCACAGATTGCTTCGACACCTCACCACAGTTTAAGTATGCAGCATAGAAATGTTCTACCGGAAAAAGGGTAAATAGTTCTAACTTCCGAGAGCGAGAATCGAATAAAAAGGGTTTTTCACATTCAATAAATAACTTATTCGTTATTTCAAGACATATTTATAATTTTTTTTATTTATTTTGCTTCAGTTAGAGTGTAATATTAATTATTTTTTCCTTGATTTTGACGTAACAGGGCGAATGAATATCAGGGCGGACATTATCGCGTAGGAGAGACTAATCAGAGGGCTAGAATTCTGTTTGTTTACGCGCGATTCCTCCGCGTAGAACATTTTAATGCTGCAAACTTAAGGTGGGTTTTGGTGTAAATTTCTTTATCCAATTCAAATTCTGGTTGGTATATAAAATACAGTTGAAAGATCCACATTCAAAACTGGCATTTTAAGGAAACAACAAAAATAGAAAAACTTTGAGGAGTTTCATTTGGCAGGAAAAGGATTTAGTTTCCTATCACCAATCAAGTAAGAACTTCATGTCTTGTGTATGAACTTAAATATTCATAAATACATAACTGGTTGCAGTTTATTTAAGGGGAACCAAAGTCGTATATCTAATTTTTTTTAATAAAAATTGAATAGAATCCCAAATATTTTAATGTTTGTGAATTCTACAGCTTGCCTCAAAGGTTCAGGCAAAAAATTTTAAGGCACTAAATCTCTTTTAAAAGGTGTAAATAGAAAATATAGTATTTGTGGGTCAGTAATTTTTTTAAATATATATTTAAAAAAATTAATGACAAAAAACAGCAATAACTATGTTTTATTTATCGTTACGGACAAACAGTAAAAATTACAATCTCCGTTAAAAGGTGTGAATAGAAAATATAGTATTTGAGGGTCAGGTACAAATATATATTTCAAAAAATGACAAAAAAACAGCGATAACTATGTTTTATTTATCGTTAGGGACAAACAGTGAAAATTACAATCTCTGTTAAAAGGTGTGAATAGAAAATATAGTATTTGTGGGTCAGGTACAAATATATATATTTTAAAAAATTAATGACAAAAAAACAGCGATAACTGTTTTATTTATCGTTATGAACAAACAGTGAAAATTACAAAAAAATAACTTATTTTTAATCACCTTTTTAGTGTGCTCATTTATATAAATAAAAATTATGCTAATAATCTTACCTGAGGAAAACATCCCACAAAAACTGATCACTTACTGGCTGAGGATTATAGGCCATTTTCTATTATTGTGAATAAAATGGCTAAACAAAAAGATGTTCAAAAATATATTACTTGAATGAGAAATCATATAACAAATACATTAAATTTCAAGCTTTAGTTAAAAAAAATTTAATACCTACTTCAAATGTTTGAAAAAGGAACGAAAATAAACCAAGTCCATAATATTTTTAGTTTTCAATATATATGAAAAACATTATCATCTAACCCCAAAAACTTTAAAAAATAAACACCAATACAAGAATAATCTTTTAGCACTATCTCATTGATTGGTTGAAAAATGATAGTGCATAGGACTTAAAAATGTACTACAATTATAGAGCAATTGCAAATGTATGTTGTTAAAAAAAAAGTACTAAAACGGGGCAATAAAATCAACTTAGCCACAGCTGCATCTGCATCAGCTTATGCAGCTGACTTGAGAATATAAAATTTATCACTGTAAAGGCATAGCATACTAAATGAATATTTTTTGGTTTTCTAAATTTAAATAGAAAATATTTATGTTTTGATTAACATATTTGGGACAAAGATAAACGAAAAAGATCATATAAAGCATGCAATATCAATAACTAAAAATTATAAAACATTTATTAAGATACTTTAAGTTTCAACAAAGTGCTGCTTGGGTAACTATGAACATTACGACACGTTTGTCAAGTTATCTAACTTAGTAAATATAAAAATACATCACCATTGACAGCAATTTATACATAACAAATTTTGACAACTTTTACAGGCGTTGTGCTTAATGGTAAAAGAAAATGAATTTTAATATTTACCTTTCTCACTTTGATAGTTGTTAGTTTCAAGCGTAAGATCCGAGGTGTTTATTTGAAAAAAACTTTACAGGAGCGCATAACACCAATGCTGATTAAAAACAATTTGAATTAGTTTTTTTGACAATTAATGTTGCAATTTTGAGTCATAATGAGTCACAATAACTGATATAACAAAATCCTAAACCTATGCCATAGCAGACGAAGATACTGCAATAGAGCTGTGCTGGTTGGCAACAGAGTATGGTAGTATGGTACGTATATATATTTTCCAGCTTGTGTGCTTGTTCAAAGAACCGCTTACAAGCTTTCATCAAGTCAGACCTATGAGTCAGACAAACAGACAGAGAAATAATTTTTACAGTCACAAAGAAAAGAATCACACTAACACATAGACAAATAATAACATTTATTGACGGTCACAGACACCCATGCCTGACCAGAATTCGAGCCCGACCCAGCAGCTTCAAAGGCTAGCACCCTAACAATTGCACTACTGGAACAGCTGGTTGGCAATATTTTATTTGTTTAAAATTGTTGCCAATACATTATAAACTGAACGTAAATCGGCAACTAAAAAACTGAAAACCTCTTTTGTAAAGCTACAGAAAAATATTAGAATAGAATAAATAAAATTAGTGTTTAAAGATTCTTTGGACAGAATTAAATAACATACTTTCGGCGTATATCGTTTCCAAAGCTCAAAAACACACAAGCGTTAAAAAGCTGTGTTAAAAAAATAGCTTTGATAAGAAACAAATAGCAAACCGAAGTCTTTAAACCCAAACTGCGAGAAGGTAGGTCATTTGAATGACTTGTACTGTGCCAACTTAGATCTGTCATTCATTCAAGTAGACGGAAGAAATCAAGCCGCAAGAATCATGGTTGATGCTGCATCAAATTTGAAGAGCACCGAGGCATTCCAAAAACTTCAGCAGTGCTACGATACTAAAAAGGGAAATTTAGTTCTAAAAAACCTTTTCCGTGATGACCCGGATCGATTTAAAAAGTTCAGGTAAGAAATCAAGTTGTTTTTTTCCTACTATGGAGAATTAGTTACATTTTTCGCTGTTTTATTTACGTTATTTTTTATTGCAGCATTGAATTAAAGACACCAGTTGGTGGAGAAATTCTTATTGATTATTCAAAAAACTTAATTGATGATGAAATTTTCAAGTTACTCCTTGAACTTGTAAGTTTCGAAGCATTCCCTCCCTTATTTTTAAGTGAATATTTTTAATGAATGCATTTTTCTATTATTATTTATGCTTGTGTTTATTTTAGGCTAAACAAAGAAACGTTGAAAATGCGAGGGATGCCATGTTCAGTGGCCAAAAGATTAATTTTACTGAAGATCGGGCTGTTTTGCATACAGCTTTGCGCAACAAGAGTGGAAAACCAGTTTTAGTCGATGGAAAAGATGTAAGTTTTTTACTTTCATTTTCAAATTAGTTGTGTTTTCTTTATTTGAAATCTAATAACAAATAACATGCAATACCTGCATACCAGCATCTCAACATATGTTTGTTAATAGTTTTTTTGTTGTTTTTTAAATTTTTATCTTAGTTTTTATGACTGTAGAAATAAGCTGTTTTGGATAAGGAAATGATTGTGCAAATGCAAAATTCCCTTCTATTTTTTTTAGATCAATGCATAAAATCTTTTTAAAAAATATTCCATATCAAATATTTATGTGTTCATTCTCTAAATTTTAAAAAAAGTAATTTTAAAAAAATCTGTAGATATCAGATTTAGTTGGGTAATTATAACTACACCAAGTAATTATGACCTGGGTGAATTTTATAAACACTCAAGAGTAAGAGCAAAAAAAATTAAGTATGTGAAACATCAAAGTAAATCAAAGTGTGTATCGCAACTTACATTTTATATCAAAAACATTTAAACTTTTGTTAGATTTAAAATACACTTGTTACTTTGGTCAGATAATTACCCCAACTGAACTGACCCTTTTATTGGGAAAAATGTTTTATTGCAAAATATTATTTGGTGAACTTTTATTGAGTTTCTTAACTGAAAATGAAAATTACTTTTTTTAACAAAAAAAAACTTTGTTTCATCTTTAAACTGGTTTCTAAGGCTGTGAAAAAAATTTCTTGCAATTGCTGCCTAATGATTTTTTTTTTTTTTTCACATTTTCACTCAAATGACCCTGAACTTTGCTAAACACACTATCTAGGTCACTAGACTGTAAAAGTATTTTGACATAAGTGACCAACCAAGAAGAAAGTGTTCATTAGGGTGTAAATTGTAAATGAAACTGAATATTTATTATTACTTCTTAATCTTAACAAATCACTGTATGTGCATTTATTTTATTATCAATTTATTATTATTGGAAGTAGTATTTCTGTGGTGTGTGTATGACTTAATGGGCATTCCAATGCTAAATGTTAAAAATTGCTAAAAAAATGAAACAAATTTAATGGCTAAAAAATGTCTCCTTTGAAACAGTGGGTTATATTAGTTTTTGTGGATTTGAAAGTTTTTGCGCTTGTGCAAAGTATTGCTATTAAAACATTAGTTTGCAATAAAACATCAGAGATTAAACCACACCTACCGTCCAATTTAAAAGTTTCATTAACACCTTAAATTTTTATTACTTTCGATTTTGTAAATTATTTTATTATACTTATATTTGTATTACATATTAATAAATTTAACATTTAAAAACCAGTTTTGAATTATGTCTTCTAAATGAGTAGATGATTTCAAAAATATTTTTTAACATTCATTGTGACTTGGTAAATAATGAAACACACAAAACTTGCTTGGCCTTTTGCCTGTATTTGGTTACTAGAATGTTTTTATTCCTATATATTTAAATTAACTACTATAAATACATTCTAAAACATATTGTTGTAAAAAAAAAACATAATATCTTTTAAAAGATATTATAAAAATTAAATTACCATGAAACAGATAGAATAGTACTTTTTCCTAATATTGCTGCTTTTGCTTTAAAAAAAATTAAGACTGAAAATATTCGATATAGTATTTCTTCTATTTATTTTTTAAATAAAATGCCTATATCTCCATATTTTTAAGTTGTTTTAGAAATAAAACACTGAAATTTAATTTATTGACATTCATACATTTTTGTTAATTTCCTTTAAACTCCTTATCTCTTTTCTAGGTAATTCCAGATGTGAATGCTGTCTTAGAGCATGCTAAGGAATTCAGTGAAAGTGTAAGGAGCGGCCAATGGAAAGGTTACACAGGGAAAGCAATAACTGATGTTGTGAATATTGGCATCGGAGGATCCGATTTGGTAAAAGCTTTACTATTATTATATTTTGCCTAAAATTTTGTTTTGCCCATTGATAGTAAACTTTAGTAAAAATCTTTAAAAAAAATTATTTTCTTTCAATGTTTTTTTTGACAGTATTAATTACATGACTTTCTGTCCTGCAAAAAAGTGCTTCTTTTCTCCTTATGTTAAACTATATTTTTAATTTATAACTTACCCTCCATTCGGAAAATATAAAGTTTGTGCTCATAGAAATTATGTACCCTTCTATCTTACTATTAAATACAATTAATTTAAATTGAATTATACTAAAAAGTATTTATTTTACATTAGAATTTTCAATACAGATTGAAAATGAAGTTCAGTTAACATGGGGGAAAAAATTTCCTGAAAAGAATCCTTTTTTTTTATGACAATTAATTTTTCTTTCAAATTTCGATTACTACTTGTTACTCTGTTAAAATTAATTTAAAAGGTTTCTTAATAAAAATCTAATTTTTAACATATAAATAACTTTTTTTTCTTATTGATCAATGTAACAAATTGTCTATCAGCATAAAGATATACCAAATATATCAAAAAGTCAATGGGTAGAAAGGAGAGATAAGATAAAAAAAAATTCCTTTCAGGAAGTACACAGTGACTTTTCTTGTAGTTAGGATTTTGAATATCCTGTGATCTTCCTTATTATTTTATCACACTCACTTGAAGTGGAGAAAAATGTAGCCCTAATATTTTATTTAGCAATCTTTTTTGTTTATGTATTTTTCCACACTAAAATTTATTTTAAAATGCATATATCTGTCTCTAAAGTAAATAATCAAGGAGAAACATATTAAATCTTAATCTATTACTATTAAATCAATCAAAATAAAAAAAGATTATAGTATTTTTAACTGTTTTTAAATAATCATTTTGCCTATATTTGTTTACATTAAAATTTATTTTAAGATACATATTTCTGGTTCTTAGTAAGTGCTCTTATAGTACTCAAGTAAATAATCAGTAAAAAATATGCTTAACCTTAAATTATTACCATTAAATCAATCAAGAATAAAATAAGATGAAAAGTGACAATTTTTAATTTAGTACATTATGTTTTTTTTAAATTTAATTTTAAGAGTTCTAAAGTAAGGTAATTCTTTTTAAAAATGACATATTTTGCGGGCAAATAGTTTTATTATGTAAAGTTGACATTTTGTTGGGAACAGTAAACCAAACCTTCATCAGATAGATATACAAGTCAGACTTGTGGAATTAATAAACTATAAATAAATGTGCTTACTAAATTTCTTTCCATTACATATAATCAGTCACTTACTCACTTATGAACACTTTGAAAAAAAGGTAACAAGACTTGAAATTCGCAAAAAGTTAACAAGCTTTTATGATGCCAATTTCATAAAGTTTTAGCATAAAAATAGTTTCTATTTTATTTTCTAGGGGCCATTAATGGTAACCGAAGCTTTGAAAGCCTACCACAAAAGTGGTCCGAATGTGCACTTTGTGTCCAATATTGATGGAACACATTTGGCTGAAACTTTGAAAAAAGTCAATCCTGAAACAGTTTTGTTTATTATAGCTTCAAAGGTATCAGTGTTTCACTTATTGGTTATAAATAGCTTAATTTAACTTTAATATAAATGTTTTGCTTCAATTTTTTATTCAATAAAGATAGTACAGTAGAACCTCGATACAGCGACCGCTCTCGGGACCAACAACTTACGGTCGTTAAATCGAAGGGTCGTTATAAAGAATTTTAATTAAAAAAATCGAACAAAGCGAGAAAAAACTTATACATACCTATAGAAACGTTTAATTTGTATTTACACTTATTGGGCAGATAAGAATGAAGTACAATTGAAGATAGCTTCGAAGTTCCAACAGAGATCCTAATTATGACATTTTCTATTGTTATTTTTTGTAGAAAATCCTCGCGGCATTGTTCTCTCTCTCACAGTAGCAACGACGCATTAAATTTCACATTGACAGCGATTTGACTCCGCTTATTTTTAGGTGTCATTTTGTAGACATGCAAATTGTACGAGGTCAGTTAGTCCAATGGTCAAATGTGGGGTCGTTATTTTTTGCGTCTATGTTTAACAACCAATTACAGAATGCGTGAAAAATTAAGCTGACCTTGGATTCTTTTGCAACACTGGTCGCGGATTCCCGGAATTCGTCCCTGTCCTATTCACCTATTCATCCATTGTTCGACCCCTTTCCTCGCTTGGAGAGGGGTCTCTTTATTGTGCTCTAACAAAAGCAAACAGGTTCTACTCACTCAAACACTTCCACAAGTTGAAATTTTGAAGCAAATACAAAAATGGCTTCTGACAGCAATTTTTTTTCTGAAATGTCTAACGAATATTCGGTCGCAATATCGAGGAACTGCTTGTTTTTCGGTCGCAAAAAAGAGGGATTTTTAACACTATTCCTATGGTAGAATGATTGGGACTTTCCGAAGCGGTCGTTATAACGAAGGGGTCGCTAAATCGTGGGGTCGCAAAATCGAGGTTCTACTGTATAGATTTTTGTTGAATTCCGGAAAATTGTTTTTACATGTCAATACGTTGTTAAAATGTAGTAATATTTATTGAGTATAGCAATTTACTTTTCAACTTATTAACTAATTTTTTGATGAAAATTTGTTTAAAAATCATTTAAATTTCAGACATTCACCACTCAAGAGACTATCACAAATGCTGAATCTGCCAAAGCATGGTTTTTAAGTTCGGCCAAAGATGTAAGTTTCAAAGTTTTAAAAAATATATTGAATTTCTACTATAGAATTTAAACAATAATTTGGCAGAGAGAATTGTTTTATTTTACAACAGAATTTTTTGCATGAAAAAATATTTTACTAAAATGATATTTAGCTTTTAATTGTGTTAAATAATTTATAATAAATAAATTGTTTTAATAATTTAATAGTCAACCAAAATTACATTTAAAATATAATAAATAAATTTTTTTTACCAAAAATTTTAGTGATTTTTTAATACAAAGTGAGTTTAAATAATAAAAACTTTGTCGAAGCACAAAACTTAAGTTCATAAACAGGAACCTTGAACTCACTCTGTACTGGTTGCTCATTTATTGATATTTGGTGGCTGCATATTTGTGTTTTAACTCAGACCTATGCTTAAAAGTTTTTAACAATTCTTTGGAAGTCAGATTGACAAATTTACATTATTTAAATTTTTTATGAATTTCTTTTTATATTCACTAATTATTTACTTTAATATTTTTATTACAGCCATCAGCAGTCTCATTACACTTTGTGGCTCTTTCAACTAATAATGTATGTATTTTTAAACAATTTTATTCTTTCATTATCTTTTAACTTATTTTATACTAACTGTTTTTATATTTCCTACAATAGGCAAAGGTGAAGGAATTTGGGATTGATGAGAAAAATATGTTTGGATTTTGGGATGTAAGTAATGGATTCAGTATTTAAAATTGTTTACTAAAATTTTTTTTTTTATTTAACTTTGTGTTTATTGTTTCAACAGTGGGTTGGAGGACGTTATTCATTGTGGTCAGCTATTGGTCTGAGTATTATTCTTTACTTAGGTAAGAAATTATTATTCTTTTTGTTTTAATTCACTACTGGGAATAGTTCAGTTTGTTAAAACCTTTACTTTATACAGGGTGAGGCAAAGAAAAGTGGCCCCGATCTAGAGATAGGAATATGTTGTAAAGCCGCCTATGCTCTTAAAGCCGCCTGAAGGCTTTTTTATTAACAATAACAAAAAGGTCAGATTCTCTAGGATAAATAGCGACCGAAATAATCACTAGTCTGAACTTTTCTTGATCAGCTCTACAAACCTTGTTTATATTCATTTCAACTAAGCTTCTCAAACCATAGCGTAGTTGCCGACCAAATAAGTCGCCAAGCATTTGCTTGGGCTTAATATTGAATCGATCAATAGCATCAGTTAGCAAACCTGTTTTTGTATTGGTTTTAGACTTGGCAACATCAATGTTGTATTCCTATCTCTAGACCGGGGCCACTTTTGTTTGCCTCACCCTGTATTTGATTCGAAAATATAATTTAGTAACTAAAATATGACATTTATTTTTAAAATATTTAACAAACTCTCATTCAGATACATTTATTTAAGTTTCTGTTGAACTCAAATTTCTTTTTAAAAAATCATTTAGCACTATGTTACTGAATTATACACAACTATTGTATATATCTTAATGGCTTGTGTATTATTAATTCTTATAACTCTTATCATTTTATCACCCTGTTTTCCTATTGTCTATCATAATTATATTTTTTTTTAATTATTCCACAATACTTTTAGGTATGGATGTATTTCAAGAGTTGTTGAATGGTGCTTATTACATGGATCAGCATTTCCTTACCAAGCCTTTACAAGAAAATGTATGTTTTGTATTATAAAAGCTTAATTTTAGTATTTCTAATATATATTCTTTGTTAAAACTCTTTTACATAATTTCAATTATGAAAATAAAAGTCCCTAAGAATAAATATTTGTTTAGGTACCAGTAATTTTGGCTCTCTTAGGAGTGTGGTATGGGAACTTTTATGGTGCTGAAAGCCATGCTCTACTACCTTATGATCAGGTAAGATCAGAAAATTGTTTTGAATATACATTCGAACCCCGCTATAGTGAACCCTCTACGGAACCAACAATTCATTCACTATATCCGAAGGTTCACTATATCCAATTTTTCTGGAATAAAGTATACGATATATTAATATATCGCTATATTTTTATACGTTTTTATAAGAATAATAAAGATTTTGCATACCGTGAATTAATTGAATAAATAATTTAATTATTCAATAAATTTTCAAAAAAATATTAATTAATTTTTGAAATTTTCTCAAAATAATTAGTGGTACAAAAGTAATGTAAATACATATAATTAAGTAATAATGAATTTAATATGTTACCTCTATATGCCTACATTCTGTGAAAGAAAATGGTAACTTTGAATTGTTTCCGATTAGAGTTCATAAGGAAATACGAGTAACAGATAAGTGCATGTGAATTGGACAGTTCCACTTATCCCCAGTTTTCAAGGGGTAGTTGAAAAGAAAGAATGTGTAGCTGGGAAGAAGAATGGCTTCATTCAACTCTGGAGAAGAAGTTGCAAAGCCATGCAGTGCGTATTGTCATACAAGCCGTGACAAATCGTCCAGGAAAGGGTATTGCCGTATTATGGAGACAAGCCTTCCAAGAAAGTGTGGATGGGTGGGATGTGGAATATGAATAATGGTTCGAAAAGAAAGGGTGGTTCCTGGAACCCAGAGGGGGTGGGGTGGGGTGGGAAGAAAAGGTTGTTTACTTTTAAACAGGTCCAGTTTGAGTACAATAAGAGGGGAAGGTCAGGTTGAAATGTGACACATTGTTAAAGATTGCTTCCTCGCTGCCACTTGCCAATGATTTATAGTGTATCTTAAAATATGGAGAACTGAACCAAAAAAAAAAATAATAAAAGAAAATTTAAGTTCACTATAACAGAACTCCCATTTTCTAAGTAGTTCACTATATCCATATAAAATAACGTTAGTTAAATAGGAGTTCGGAAGGGACCACTAAAAAGGTTCATTATAAGCGGGGGTTCACTATATCCCGGGTTCACTATAGCGGGGTTCGACTGTATATTTAAATAATTTTAGTTCATTGATATGTGAAAATTTCAAAAGCTTTTACATCAAATTTTTTTCTACCATTTTAAATTGGCAGTAACCGTAAAATTTAACATATGTTAAAATGGTTACTATAATTTTATTAAAACATTTTAGTGTTGCAATCATTTAAAGAACATTAAATAAGTTCATTAAAACAGGGATTTCATTGCAGGGTTTATATGTATTGCTAACTGAATCATTATGAAATATTTTTTAAACAACTGTTGAAAATAAGTTATTAATTAAATTTTAAATAATATAGTTATTTTAAAAAATAATCTACACTTATTTTAACTTCATTGCTTATATCAACAATTGCATGATTAATATGTATTTTTTTGTAAATAGTACTTGCACAGATTTGCAGCATACTTCCAACAAGGAGATATGGAATCTAATGGCAAATATGTGACTCGCAGTGGAGAGCAAGTCAATTATACCACTGGACCTATTGTATGGGGAGAACCAGGAACCAATGGACAGCATGCCTTCTATCAACTCATTCATCAAGGTCCATTTCCATTATTATTTCTCTTTAAACTTAAATTTTATATGTATTGTACTATGTTTACCAGAAATAATGGCCTGAAGTTTAAGATTTCTTACACCACGACTAACAGTGATTCTCCATTTTTGTCGTTTGAACAAAAACCTTCCGTTATAGTTGACGGCAAGTTTTAAAAAAATTAGTATTTAGACCTATCTATATTCTAGGTCATAGTAGATCAAGAGAAGCCCTGATGTAATGTCACTTTATGGTTGATAAATTCTTAAGGTTTTGACCAGATATATTCAAGGCTCAATATATCATCTTGAGCTATGTGATATCAAGAAACATTGGTAATAAAACTCAAAATCAATCTGCTAATTGGACATTACAGTTACGATGTTTCATAATTAGTTTCTCTCTAGATATGGATGGTTTATTTTCAAATTTCAATGATGTTTCCTTAATGTCTATTTTTTTTTGCTTCACTGGGATCCATTTTATAATAAATTTTAAAGTAATATCTTTTGCAACTAAATACATATAATGACCTGTCCGAAATATGTAGTTATTTACAAAACATAGATTTAGCCCTCGTGTAGCTCTAGTGCGACGATAATTCAAACCTTACTAACTAACCAAAACATAGATTTACATACTCACAAAACATAGATAGGATAGATATAATATAGATTTAATTTTTTTATAAATTTAGTTTTTTTACAAACATTTTAAAGCTAATTATTTATTCAGTAAATTTTTTTATATTCCATGCATTTGGTCCTATCTTGTCTAGTATAGCAAAATTTCTCAATTTTCCCTAAACATTTCTTTAATATTCAACATTTTTTTAGGTACTAGACTCATCCCTTGTGATTTCATTGCACCAGTTAAATCTCACAATCCAATTAGTGATGGACTTCATCATGAGGTAAAATGAGTTCAGTTTCATTAAATAACAAAAGTTTAAAATATTTTCAGTACTTGTACTTGTACTGTAAATTTTGTTTTATAAATTGTGGTACAGTAGAACCTCGATACAGCGACCGCTCTCGGGACCAACAACTTACGGTCGTTATATCGAAGGGACGTTATAAAGAATTTTAATAAAAAAACAACTTACAAACTGAGAAAAAACTTATACATACCTATAGAAATGTTTAATTTGCATTTACACTTATTGTGCAGATAAAAATGAAGCAATTGAAGATTGTTTCAAAGTTCTAACAGAGTTCTTAATTAACAGAGTTCTTAATTATGGCATTTTCTAATTCTGTTATTTTTTGTAGAAAATTCGAGGCATTGCTCTCTTTCACAGTAGAGACATAACACATAAACATAACATTTCACATTGATAGAAATTTAGCTCCGTTTTTTATAAGAGCCATATTGTAGACATGCAAATTATGCGAGGTCAGTTAGTCCAATGGTCAAATGTGATGCCGTATTTTCTACAGCTATGTTCAACAACCAATTATCACAGAATGTGTGAAAAATTAAGCTGACCTTGGCTTGTTTTGCAACACTGGTCCCCTGCGAATTCCCGGAATCGTCTCTGCCCTATTCACCTATTCATCCATTGTTCGACCCCTTTCCTTGCTTGAGGAGGGGTTTCTTCATTGTGCTCAAACAAAAGCAAACACACAGATTCTACTCATTCATACACTTCCACAAGTTGAAATTTTGAAGCAAATACGAAAATGGCTTCTGGTAGCAATGTGTTTTCTTAAATGTCTAACAAATATTCGGTCGCAATATCGAGGATTTGCTAGTTTTTCGGTCGCAAAAAAGAGGGTTTTTTAACACTATTCCTATGGTAAAATTATTGGGACTTTCCGAAGCGGTCTTTATAACGAAGGGGTCGCTAAATCGTGGGGTCGCAAAATCGAGGTTCTACTGTATTTTGTTTTATAAAACGTGGTATTTTGTTTTATAAAATGTGGTATTTTGTTTTATGAAATGTGGTATTTTGTTTTATGAAATGTGGTATTTTGTTTTATAAAATGTGGTGTTTTGTTTTATAAAATGTGGTAAGTTCTTTTCTAAACTATTTCTAAATATTTATCAACCTTTTAACAATTGGATAATTTTCAAGATAAGTCATAAACATACCTAATGTTAGCCCTGAAAATTATATAAAAATATAAGTATGAACGATCTTATTCGTTTTTGATTAGTTTTTAGCTTAGAAATTTTGAAAGTTAGTTAATATTATTGGTATTTTAACTGGTGTATTTAAGTTCGTTTAAACAAATTATTGGCACTTTACTACTTAACACCTAAGATAGGAAATATTCAGCAGTAAAAAGGGGAGGAGGGATAAAACCTCAACCCATCATTTTTATGGTGGCGAGATAGAATCACTTAAACTATATCATTAGAACTACCTCAAACACTTTTTTTATAGTGAATTGTACCAATGACTTTCCCATGTCTTATACTGTTAACTTTAGTATGCATACCAATTAATTTTTTTGTTCTTCCAAAATAAGCACAAATAGTTTTAAGTGCTCATATTTTAAATTGTTCATCTGTTTAACACTAATTATCTTCGTTCAGATACTGCTAGCCAACTTCCTAGCACAACCGGAAGCTTTGATGAGGGGCAAAACTGCAGAAGAAGCTGAAGCAGAACTGAAGAAATCCAACATGAGTGAAGAAAACATCAAGAAAATATTGCCTCATAAGGTACTAAAGTATAAATGAGAAACTGATAATGTGCTTTGCTATTAACCCTTTCAGTCCCAAAAAATTACTACGCTACAGAAACATCTGATATTCACAAAATAAGCTTATTTTACATCATAAATAAGAGTTCCATCAGAACAAAAATTCATTTAAATTTTTTATATGGGTTCTTGAAATAATGACAAAAAATTTTAACTGTGGAAAACAACAAAATAAAAAATATATATTACCTAAAAACACTTTAGAGTTATATATTTTAAGGTATCTGACCATATTATTAAAAAATTTTAGTAATTATTTTAACCAAAATAGTTTAAATTGTGTTTTAAATATGTGGAACTGAAGTGAACTTTTCAAAAATCAGGTGAATAGCTTGTTAGCTATTTTCTAAATAAAAAATAGTAGTTCTGATTTCTATTGAGATTAATGTAAAATATTGTCTAATAGAACAAAGTGTGAAGAATCGAATGATATGTGTTTGGATGTCATAACGGACATAAACATTTGGAAAAAATATTTAAGGGGATGGTGCCAAATGGCATCACTGGGACTGAGAGGGTTAAAGAAACTTTATAGTTGCTACTTAATAATTCTAATAATTACTAAAATATTTTGTCTTCATATTTTATTCTTGTTTCACAGGTCTTCCTTGGTAACAAGCCTACCAATTCAATTTTGGTAGAAAAGATTACACCTTTCAATTTGGGAGCATTAATTGGTAATTTAGGCTTTTTTTTTAATTTTCATGTGTAAGAAGTGTCAATTTCAATTGTGTAATAGCAAAATTTATCCAATTAAAATTTGAACTAACTTTTACTCAAGGGTTCAAGATAGTTAATTAACAAAAATATTAATATCTTTATTATCTTCTAACTTTTATTCTATTTGTTTTAGCAATGTACGAGCAAAAAATCTTCACCCAGGGTGTTATTTGGGACATCAACTCTTTTGATCAGTGGGGGTAAGTAGATGAAAATATTGCTTAGCTGTGTCCATCTCATTAAAAAAAACATTTTACATACTGTCCCTTATTAATATTATTGCTTGCAAGCATCTTTTTACTCGGTGTTCCTGTAAAATACTCTGTTAACTTGTGAAAATATTTTGTAGTTTTGTGTTCGTGATGTGAGGATTGATTTTGTTTGCATTTTTCAGAGTTGAACTTGGTAAACAGTTAGCTAAGCTGATTCAACCAGAATTGAAGGGTAAAGACCCTGTTTCATCCCATGACAGTTCGACTAATGCCCTGATCAACTTTATCAAGAAATTCAACTAAACTCTTTACAGTTACATAACATTCATTAACATAAGTTTTCAACAACAGAAACACATACTATATGAACAATTAAACATCCCAGTGAATAAACAAATATGAATGTATTTAGTTGTTTAAAATATATATAATGCATTGAATGCAATCGAAAAAAGTTCCTTTGTTATGTTGTTTTGATATATTTTAATTAAAGGCCCTCGCCAGATAAGACGGTGAAAAATGCCCCCATTCCAATCGGGCTAATTTTTTTTCTGAAAATACCTCATAGTATGGACAACTTCTCAGCCAAGTTTCAGCTCAAAAATATGACGCATTTTTGAGTAAAAAATTAAAGTTTTTTTTCTTTTTAAATTGATTATTCCCTGAATATATTTGATAAATCCAAAAAACTACTCATGAGTTTTTAGATATCATTGAGTAGTATTCTCAGAAAAATCCGCTCATAAATCTGATCGAGCGATCATTCTTAAAAATGCAATTTTATTTTTCAAAAAAAAATTTCATGCCAAAATCGTTTGGTCACAACTTAGGATTTTGTCTCTACATATTCCTCTATTATCAATCTATAATATATTTTTTTTTCAGATTTTTAAAATTATTGGACGATAGTTTAAAAAATAATTCTTAAAGCCTGATTTTTTTGCTCTAAAATCCATAGATTTCGAAATAGCATGCCCACCGATTGCGCAATCCCGTACAACGCAATGATGCGTGATGAATCCACATTTCGTCGTTTTCGCAATGCATCACGGGATACTGATTCACAAAAATGGTTTTTCCGAAGAGTTACTTACAATAAAAACTGCATTTTTAACTTGCTTCTTTTGTGAATATATACCTCATGCCTTACAGAAATTATCAATACGCATGCAGCTATAAAATTATGCTAGCGAAACTTGTAAAAAGTTTTAATTAGTTAATATTGAATATATATCTTTTATTAGTCGAAATTATCTCATGGTGCCATCTGGTGGCGTATGGCATGTGCAAGAGCTTGCGAACTGCCTTATGGGATAATGGTTAACAAATGGCTTCACCTTTCCCCCTAGAGGCAGATCTGCTACTTTCTAAATCTATGCTAAATTCTTTAGTCCGAAAGAAATTCTCCCAGATTGAATTTCCCCGCCTTTGTTAGGAGTGCCATCTGCCGAGTAAGTAGTGCGAAAAGTCAGGTTTTAAGAATATTTTATTTTTTTTAAACTATCGTCCAATAATTTTAAAAATCTGAAAAAAATATATATTATAGATTGATAATAGAGGAATATGTAGAGACAAAATCCTAAGTTGTGACCAAACGATTTTGGCATGAAATTTTTTTTTGAAAAATAAAAATGCATTTTTAAGAATGATCGCTCGATCAGATTTTTGAGCGGATTTTTCTGAGAATACTACTCAATGATATCTAAAAACTCATGAGTAGTTTTTTGGATTTATCAAATATATTGAGGAAATAATCAATTTAAAAAGAAAAAAAACTTTAATTTTTTACTCAAAAATGCGTCACATTTTTGAGCTGAAACTTGGCTGAGAAGTTGTCCATACTATGAGGTATTTTCAGAAAAAAAATTAGCCCGATTGGAATGGGGGCATTTTTCACCGTCTTATCTGGCGAGGGCCTTTGTTAGATTTTGTTCCTCTATTTTAATTGAAAATAATAAATTTAAATCTGTTTCTGTTGCATTTATTATTTCAAATACACTCTAATCATAAAATTTAAATTAAAAGTGCATATTTTATTCATGGGCCTTTTTTATGTGGTACTTGCATAATCTTATACATTCTCAATTTTAATGAATAAATTTGGCAACAACTTAAATGCCTGGCTCTGTAATATGGTTGTAAGTGTATAAAAATACCTGACTATTCTGTTAGCAAAACTTTGTTATTAATTTATTCATCGTAAACATCACACATCATTTAACCATATAACCTGTTCTTATAGTAACAAGGTATTTGAAATGAAGATTAATGTGTTGGTGTCTGTATGGAAATGATCAATAATAAAAAAATTCACATTTACTAAAGTTGAAATGTAAAATATTTTGTGCCAAAATGCAAAACTATTGCGAAAGTCTCGCAATAGTTTTTAAACACTTTTTTTAAAACTTATGTTCTACAATCAAAGTATTTGTACAATGAAATCACTGGCTTTTATTATCTGATTATAAATAAATGATCCATTTTAAAAAAGCCAAAATTTATTAATGAGTATTTAAATTGTGTTAAACTAATTTCATTACTATCTTTCTACCACCTTTAAAAATTAAGTTTTTATATTTTCTTTCAGTCATTTTAATATCCTAAAAGCAAGTCCCACATTGAAGAATCTTACATTATTAGTAAAACAAAAATAATGAAAGTACAATAACAAGAGGAGTTGTGTGGAAAACTACGCTAATGCTTGAGATAGAATTTTTAAAAATAAACTTGCACAATTTTTTATATGGTATATTTTGAAACCTTTTTCAATAACTTTGTACTGAAATACTCCATATGCTTTTTATAGTTATCAGAGTCGATAATAAAATGGTTTCTTAAACATCAAAATAACTTCAAGGTTTTGCCATAACTAAATATAGCTAATGTATAGTGTAATCTACCTTCCCTTGAAAAAGGCTCCTAAGCCTCTTGTGAATTTTTTATTTATATACCCTTAAACAGGACATTCATTTATAGTCACCAGAAACTATATTTTTTCCCCTCTAGAAATTGTAGCAAAAAGCTTTTTTTAAGTAGTACAATATGAGGAGTACAAGGGAAGAACCGCTTGATTTCTGTAGAGTCTTTCCTTAATTGTGTCTGCTTGGTGGACATTAGCGACCGGAAACCGGTTTTTCTTTCGGTTCTTCATTCGCAGTACAAACGTGTGGCTCGTGTTCACTGATCTCTGGCGTCAATCATGGTTGCCGCGAAAGATAAACAAAGCGAGTAACCCTTTTCTTTACACCAGTTTAGGCGATTTCTCGTTATCATCCCCAAAGAGGCTATTAAGGAAAGCCTTCTGCGAAATAAAGTGGTTCTTCCCCTTTCTAACTAAGAATAGTGCTGGTAAATAAAGATATCCCACCAACAAGTATAGCTGTTAAATTGGTTGCTGGCTCAGGTGTCTGTATTGTTACTTGAGTACAGTTGAAAGTAACAAGGCGCCGTCACTAGTATTTCTTGTGTGATTCTACTGTAGGCGATTTTTCAACTAAACCAAACCGCCAAAGCCCCCAATTATTTTTTCTAGGGCAACAACTACTTCTTCCAGGTAAATTTAGCTTGAAGTGAGTGTTTTGAAGTGAAGAAATAAACTATTTGCAAAATGTTTTGATTTCGTTATTCATCAAAAATTTTTAATGTTGTGATATCTATTTTACTAAAATAAATATACGTTGTTGTACTAATTATTGACAAAATTATATTAAATAAATTCACTTGTTAAAAATGGTGCCAGCGGTACTTAGCTTATGCCAATGCGTTATATAAAGCATTACATAAAGAGATATGACTTTGACGAGCTTGTTTCAATTAACATCTAAAACGAACATGAACGCTTTAAACTGCAAAAGTCTGTGCAAGGTATAATTAAACAAAACTGTTATACATTTTCTTTCAAAAAATTATTTTAAACGTTTATGATGTAATACTATATTGTTGTTGCAGACGCACTGGAAAATATTTAGCCGTTATTGTACTCCAAAAATCGGAAAGGAATCGCCTGTTTCCTTGGGAAAACTCCGACCAATATTCAAGGAAAATTTTCAATCATCTTTTGTAAGTTCTTTTAATATCAAATTCAATTAAAAATATATGCCCAAATGGGCATATTCTGTCTAATATTCCATGAAATATATAATCTTCTCCATTTAATTACAGAACTTTAATATAAATGTATACCTTGGAGAAATTTTTCTGCTGTATCAACTCTCTATCTTTAGCCATATAAAGTACTGCTATGCAATTTCTGCAGAAAGAACTTAGCACAGCAGTTTTACAGCAAAACTTCTGTACCAATTTTAGTCATAGTATAGGCTGTGATAAAGCCTTTTGTATCCTTGCATTTTAATTAAAATATTTCTCTTATCCTCAAAATTTATGCTTCACAAATAAGAAAATAAAGAAAACTAACATTTCAGAAATACTGTTTGGAACCCAAAAAATGTTTCATTTTGTATGTCAAATTTATAGTTTGGCACATAAGCAAAAATTAGAAAGAAATTTTTCAGGATTTCAAAGTGTGTTTATTTAGCTAAAATAACTTTTAACCCATTTTTTATTTATTTATGTTAGGATGTTTACTATTTAGTGCAATTTATATTTTTTTAATGAAGAAATAAACAAAAATGTTTACATTTTATAGAAATATCTTCAGAAGCATGGCAGTAGTCTAAAAATTCTACAGTCTAATCGAATCTTTCAACTGCATTCAGGTATTTTCACAGTTTTATATGACGATTTCTATTTTTAAATATAATGGTGAAGCTCTTTTATTGCATTCTTTTTAAGAAATTCATGTAAATTCTAATAAATTATTAATCATAAAGTATTTATATGATTAACACTGTTTATATACTATGTTATACGTTATGTATAAATACTGTTTTTAAGAAGGTATAGATGAAAATATATAAAATGTAATTAAAAAATTAACTTAGTTTTTATTCTAAATCATCTCTTTTATGCAAACTATCATCACAAATATGTATACTGGATTTTTAAAAGTTTTTATATTGTTCATAAAAGGGTTAGCCGTGTATGAATTATAAAAAGTTTTTAAAAAATTGGAATTGCAAAGGTATAGCGATTGGTATACCTTTGTAGCATTTTACCAAAAACCTGTATGTAGAAAACAGTTTGGCATCACACTGTCAATTAAACAACGCCTATACATTTGAAATATGTTACAAATGAGTTAATACTAATATAATTTAAATAAAAATTATTTCCAAGTTTTCTGTAACATGTGCATAAGAAAATTTTCAGAACTGTTATCATTTACTTATACTAAATTACTATTTTTTATCTTAGTTTTGCCAGGTTTTTTTTTTTTTTTTTTAGGAAAAACTCAATTTAATTCATATTGGCATGTAAAGTCATAATACTGTGATTTTTGCATGCTGCTAATTCAAGATAAAGAGGTTAATTTTCATAAGATCTCATTTCTGAAACAACACTTAAGGGTCACTTGTTTAGCAAAATGGGATAAAGGAAAAAATTCTTAAAAACCTTATTGCTATCGTAAGAAAAATTTGCACACACCCTTCCAAGTGAGATACATACGAGAAAAAAATAGTTCTACATAATTTAATCTCGTGTCTAGAAATGGGTTTCTATTTTATGTTTGTGTAAAGATGAAATTTTTCTCTTTTAATCAGGTGTTTCACATCGTTATTTAAAAACTTCTGCTGCTGTTTTTAATTCAGAAGATCCAAATAAAAAGCCAGAAGATGATGGTATATGCAAACTATGTTTTTTTTTCCTTTTTGAAAAATCATATTTTTTTTATTAAAATTATGATTACTAAGTTTATTATTTATGAGATTGCAGTTTGTTTATTTGTATATTAAAAACAAAATACTTTAAAATAATATGATAATATAATCTACAAATTGTATAAGAACTGAAACTGTAAAAATTAGGAAGATTATATTTAAATTTATTTTTGGTTGTTTCTGTGTTTCTGACTCTGTGATTTGCTCTTAACAATTTATTTATCATCAGTACCTAACATAGTATCTTAAGGATAAGTGTTTAATTTTTTTTTATTTCCCTGTTTTATTAGAATATTATTGATGATTTGTGTCGACATTGTTGATTTTTTCAGTAAATGGGATTGTTAGGACATTAATTTCATCACATAAAAGAAAAATAGTTCTATTTTATTATTATATGAAAAAGAGAATTCCTAACTTTCCCAATAATTGGTTAAAAATTGATAATAAAGGCAACAATTGCATCAATAATGATCTAATACGACATTTTTGATTTAAAATAAAGGATGCTGATATGTAATCTTTGTTTCTGTAGATGAATCCAAAACATCACTTCTTGCCAAATCTGCGTTATGGATGATGACAGCTTATATTGCAATTACCTTGATGTCTCTTTTCTTCCCAAGTAGTAACCAGCCAGAAGTTTTGCGCTTTGTTTCGTGGCATGAATTTGTTTACCACATGATAGCGGCTGGAGAGGTAAGTTATAAGACATTTCCAACTCTATTTTGGTTCCTTCCACATGTTTTACTGCTGGAGGTCAGATTTATGGTCTTTTGGAATCACATTAAAGAATTCTTATTTCACTTTTCTGGGACTAATCCGCGCTTATGCTACTTCATACTTAGTCAAAATTTTGGTTTCCACTCGATATGTTAGATTTTATTAATTTTGGAATAAAGTTTTCAATACAAAATTTGTACAGCATAAAAAGTAATACAACTTTTTTACTTGGCAATATGTTCTACAAGAACCATATATTGAGACATTATGGATTTTAAGCAATTTTAGTTACAAATCTAAGCCAAAAGGGCTAAACTTAAAATGTCCCTCCATACATTTTGTTTATAATAAGTTACCATGGTAACAGCTCGTCTGGTTACATGATTTTTGAAAAGCTCTGTTCATCTCAACAGCTCTGCACAGCTCAAGTCCCTGTGTCTCTAGACCAGTAGTTCTCAACCGGTGGGTCGCGACCCCCTGGGGGATTGCGAAGGAATCCTAGGGGGTCGCAAAAAGTTTTTTAAAAATAAAAATAAGTATTTAACTAACGTTTTATACATTAATTTTACAACTAGAATGGAAGAAAACAATCACCACACATTATTTTACTTTATATCTTGGTTAATTTACATTTCAACTTTCTTATGTTATGATTACATAATTGAAATTCTAGTACGTTACGTTACAACAAGCTAATTAGAACTTGTGCTTGTCGGAACTTTTAAATTGTTAACATAAATAGAAGTTTTCAAAATTATATTTCTTAACTTTAGAAGCATAAACATTTAGTTTCTTTAAGGATGCATTAATTTTGTGTCTTGGTTTTGATAATTTTTATATTTTGACCATGTAGCTCGGTATTTAGCTCATTTAGGTGCATAAATATGTCTTCTAAGTATGAAAGTTGAAACAACAAAGTTGGGGAGCTGAAAAAATCCGGCCAATTCTGGTTTAGCATCTTGTAAAAATATCAGCATTTCAGATCGTAAAATAAAAATTCATCATCCATCGTAAAATAAAAAAACAATTACCCGGATATAATATAGTTAATAAAGAGTACAGCATGTGTAGATATGTAGGACAGGGGGGGGGGGGGGTCGCGAAGTAATTTTGTGGCATTAGGGGGTCGTCACCTACAAAAGGTTGAGAACCACTGCTCTAGACTAATGTTTAACTGTAGGATTGCAACAGGAACTTACACAGTGCTGGAAAATGTTTAAGCACTGGAATGGATAATGTGTTCAAAACACTTAGCATACAAAATCACAACTTTATGCTTACACATTTATAACTATCCTCTTAAATTAAAAATCATATTCAATGCTACATTCAAGCAATGTTGTTCAACTTTTTTAAAAAAAAATAAATTTCATGTCTTAAATAATGTCACATCATTGTTGTATAATGCACCTAATCCTTCCATTTTCATAATATCCATTGTTTTTTCATCTTGCATTAGTGTTATTGAATTTTACACAATCTGTTAAATAATTTTATATTCCTTCATGCACTAATTAAAGTGCATTAGAGCCACAAAAAGTGCTTATCAGATAATACAACTTTGTTACTTTGCTTCGAGCATTTGCTGTAACATGTTTCAATTTTGGGAATATAATTACTGTTATACTTTTTACAGGTAGAAGAAGTGGTTGTTAATCCAGAAATGGATCTTGTTACTATTTTTGTTCAAGATGGGGCTATCATTAAAGGAAGAAAAGTAACTTGTTAATTATATATTTTTTGTATGTAGTTTTAGTAAATTTAAGTGCTCTACTTCATTTTGCAGATATGACTTAGAATTGCATATGATTTTTTGCTTTGATGTACCGATAGCATTATTAATTTCTTTAATAATAATATTATATTTATATTCTTATAGTACTAGTGTAGTCATTATACATACATTTACATCACTAGATTTTACTACTATACAAAATGAATAGATGTTTAAAAGAGTCAAGGCCATATAATGATTTCCGTGCATGCTTATTATATTGTTTTACTAGAATTTTGAAAGGGAAGAAGTGTGTAGTAGAAATTCTCAAATGGATTTGACTCTTTTATACAATTAACAACTCCATTAATAAATATTATATTTTATTCCAGTAAAAAAAATATTAACCACAAATTTATTTTTAGTTTATTGTGTGTAGTAAATCATATTTTATAGAATGCAACAGTATTTTTTTATTTGTAATTGAGCAATTTTATTATTTTTTTTATGAGTACCAAAAGTTCAAAAAAAAAAAGGCGAAAAAGATCATGATGATTTAGTTATAACAACTAGTAGACTTATTTCTTTTCATTCATTAGATTTATTTCAATTATAAGACTTATAATTATTAAGTACATTACGAATATTTGTACTTATATTCAGGTTATATTATTACATAAAAATTTGTATCCATGCTAAGTACTGAAATGTCATATTTTTATTCATTTGCATTCCAACCTATAGGTTGATCACAAAACCTACCACATGAAGATTGCCGACATCGAGAAATTCGAAGAGAAGCTCCGAGAAGTGGAGAAAAACTTTGGCATAGTTCTTGGCAACGGAGTTCCTGTGATCTACGAAAGAAGCCAGGAGAGCGCCTGGCTGTTGCTCTTGTCCCTGATAGCTGTTTCCTTGATGATCATGATGCTGTTCAGAAATGTTCAAATCAAAACCCCACAGACAATGGATTTCTTTGTAAGTTTGCTTTTGAGTGAAATGTAATTGGTAAATTTATGTGCAGGTACAAAGTATCTCCAAAAATATCATTTTAATTTTTTAAAAAGTTAAAGGAAGTATTGCGATAGTGTCAAAATCCGAAATGGTGATTTTATGTTTTCTACACGGTTTCAAAAAGTGGTTTTTAAATGTTGATCTACCTGTCTGTCTGAAACCACTCTACAGATCGAACCAAAAGAGCTGTGGATTTCAAATTTAGTAATCCAGTTCCTACACACCTTGCCAACCTAAGTTGGGTAAATAGTAATATGCTATGGAGAAGATCCTTCCTTGGATGTTAAGAGTTCCATAAATTTTTTGTGAATCCATCCACAAAACATGTTTAAAACATTAATTTCATTTGAGGTCTAATAGATTTGAATATTATTTGAAAAAAATTGGTAATTTTATGGGAATGAAAAGTGTATTTCGGTTAAATTGTATTCAGATCATTTTGCATGTAAATATTACCTTACAAGAGTTTCCAACTAACGGACCAACCACGCTTTTTCCTCTGCCTTTTTTACCCAAGTTAGGTTGGCAAGGAGTGTAGTACCTGTCGTAAGTTATAATAAGGTTTTTGGGGAAACAGCACATTTGTAACTGATTTATTATTAATTTTTAAAGTTATTGGAATTACCTTGATATATAATTGCCTACTTATTGATATTGAGTGATAATTGAAAGTCGTGGGCACCTCTAGTTTAACATTAAATAACCAAGAACCATGGCAGTTATTGATTTGTGTCTTAGAGATCATTATTTTGTCACATACAGAATTTTAGTAAAAGCATAAACTACTCTAGTTGTTCAATAATTTTTTAAAAACTGTTTAACTTTTCATTTTCAAATTTAACTTTTAAAAATGTATATTTTAGAGTTAAAAGAAGGAGATTACAAAGTTTATGTCAATTTTGGTGTAAAATTTCCTTTATGTATCTCATGTTCTTTAGAAAATGCTATATCACATAGTTATTGAATATTTACTATTATAAAATAAAGTACATAACTAAATTTAATTTTTACTAAATTTAATTTTACTAAAATTTAAAAAACTAAAATTTAATATTTTTTTGCATCAATTGTTTGTAAATGAAGTAAAATCTCTTTTCTTATGTTGTGCAAACAGTCTCAACTTGGAAGAGCCAAATTTACTATTGTTGATTCCTTAACTGGATCTGGGAAAGGGGTACAATTCAAAGATGTTGCTGGTTTGAAGGAAGCAAAAATTGAAATAATGGAATTTGTGGACTACCTAAAACGACCAGAAAAATACAAAGTAAGCTATCGAGGTGTTTATTAATGAAATCACCATAGTATAAACTTGGTTGTATTAGTGCATATATATTTTTTAATGTTAAAGGGAAAATCATGTATTAAAATTATTTGAAATTCTAAACTGAAAAAGGATTAAAAAATAGAAGCATTACTTTGCTCAAAAAACTTAAACTTAAAATATATAACTAAAGTTGAGACGGAATACTGTTTAAGTAATAAATGCATAACGCTTCTGAATTGTTAAAAGGTTTTACTTTAAACATGTGTATGTGTGGTGGTATAGCTTATCTTTTGATTAATTAGTTTGATATGGTATGTTTCAAGCCCAGTCCTAATACCTTTTTAAGGTGGTTAATATTTAAAATCTCTGTTCGTATTCAGCTTATTAAATTTTAACTATTTAACGAATCGTGCCTCATTGCATTTTGACAATTGGGAGCACTATTTTACCTTCTGACATATATCTATTTGATGTTTTAAATGTAAATAAATACATTTAATTTAATTGTAAATAAATGTTATAATGAACTGTTTAATGGAACTGGCACCTAAATCTTTCCCATTAATGCAAATTTCAAAAACAAATTGCCAAACATATATTAATTTCATGTATTTTTTAGGTTTTAGGTGCTAAAATACCTAAAGGAGTATTGTTACTAGGTCCACCTGGTTGTGGTAAAACCATGCTTGCAAAAGCAGTGGCCACTGAAGCTAAAGTGCCTTTTCTAGCTATGGCAGGGTCAGAGTTCATAGAAATGATTGGAGGTATTTAAAACTATAATCACTTAGAAATGCAATTTATGTGTGTAAAGGCCCTTGCCAGATAAGACAGTGAAAAATATAGATTGCATTTTTTACAATGATCACTTGATCAGATTTATAAGCGGATTTTTCTGAGAATACTACTCAATGATATCTAAAAACTCATGAGCAGTTTTTTGGATATTATCAGACAGATTCAGGGAATATTCTCCTTAAAAATAAAAAGATTTTGTTTTTTACTTAAAAACGCGCGATATTTTAGAGCTGAAACTTGACTGAGAAGTTTTCCATACTGGTATTTTCAGGAAAAAAAATTAGCCCGATTGGAATAGGGGCATTTTTCACCGTCTTATCTGGCGAGGGCCTTTGTTTTGAAAAGTTCTTTTTTTTTAAATTAGATTAAACAATTCTGGAGTTGCCTTAATGGATCATAATTATGTTTCATAAATTTTCATTAGAATAATCAGTTTGCCTAATCATGTCTGACTCTTAACGGATTAACAATGCCAAAAAATGTTGTTTAATTTTGTTTTTTTTGTGTCTTGCTCTTTAAATCTATTGATTAAAGGGAATAAATCAAAATCATTAATAGGTTGCTAAAAATCGCTTTGGGTTAAAAAGTAGATCGATTACTTCATTTTAAAGCGGTCATATTTTGTTGGTAGCTTCTCAAATATCAATATCTATTTTTGAAATATCTTTTTTTTTTAAATATTAAGTATGATTTATATTTCAGGCCTAGGTGCAGCAAGAGTTAGAGATCTGTTTAAAGAAGGGAGAAAAAGAGCTCCTTGTATTATATACATTGATGAAATTGACGCCATTGGTCGTAAGAGAAGTGGAACGTAAGTTGGTATTTTAGTGCTTCAAGAGGGCAATTTAGGTAAAGGTATCTCTAAACCAAATGCAGAAGCGAAATGTAATTTGTTTTGCAAATTTTTCTACTTAACTTATAATAAACTCTGTTGAAACTGGGAAAAAATATTTTAAGTTTTGAGTTTTTTAATATGGTAAATTGCAATACATATTATATAAAGTACACAAAAGGGAAAATTTTCTGCCATTCTGTAGTTAAATTATATTTTAAAAAAAATTCTCATTTTTCTAGTGGTTTATTTTGTAATAAATTGCATTAAAACTAGAAAATATTATTCAGTTTAATTTTTTAATCTGGTAAATTAGCAATAAATATTATATGAAATGCACAAAAGGGGTCATTTTTCTGTCATTGTTCAGTTAAAGTATTTTTTTTAATTACTATTTATAAATTAACAAATTCTATATTGAAAAAATTTTACATACTAACCTAAAGATGCTAAATTGTTAGACAAATTAAAAGCAAATTATCAGTTATCCTTCTTTTATACATATTGAGGAATTGAGTTTTAAATATGAAAGAATATAATTAATTCCACACTACAAATGGCATAGATGTATCATGAATTAAAAGAAAACTATTACACTCGTAACTTAAGTAATTTTTACTTACAAACATTCTATGTGCTAATTAGATAATTTAAGATTACTTAAAAAAATTTACATATAAATAAAGATGTTTAAATATCCTTAAAACCATTGTAAACATTTGTTTAAATTATTTATTCTTATTAAAATTGTATCTTTAATACTTTGTAAACTTTTTTTTTTCAGTGGAGGTGGAGGAGAAGGGGTAACAGGTGAAGGTGAACAAACACTGAATCAGTTACTCGTGGAATTAGATGGTAATATATATGTTATTTTATTTCTATTCATCTTAGAGCTAAACAGTTGTGGTTTAACTTAAAAATATAAGGAAGGGTTTCATAAAAAAAATTCAAAACATGTATTATTTTTTGTTAATATGACTTGTTAAAATACATTTGATCATTGTATAATATTCAGAATAAGTTTTTTTGTCAAGTATAGCATTCTTTTTTTAAAAAAAATAAGCTAACTAAAATTTTGTCTTAAAATATAACACGATATTTGCCAATAAAGCTTGTTTTTAACAAAATATTTTGCATTTATAGTTTCACATGTCTTATACGTTTGTTCGTATTATGTATTTCATCTATGCTTAAAGCTAAATGTTTGAAATATTTAAAATATATTGCTTGTTGATAAAGAAAATTAATGTAACCAATTCAACTTTCTTAGGCCCCTTAATTTTTAATAAATCTTTAGTGAATGCAAATTTATTAATATCTGATTGTAATAGGTATGGCAACAAAAGAAGGTGTTATAATGTTGGCATCAACTAATAGACCAGACGTTCTTGATAAGGTATTGTAAGAATCTTTTAGTTTATTTAAATATAAAACTATTTTATCAAACAAAATATTATAGATCCTAATATTGATATTCATTAATTGGAAGTCCATGGATTTCTATTTTAATGTACATTTTGGGACACAAATGTGTATGAGACATAAAATAAATTTTCATTTTTACAATTTTAAAGTTTATTAGTTTGTTGGTTGCATAGTTCTTTAAAGAAAATTATTTTTAATTTTCAATAAAATATAATTTACAGCATCAAATACGCTAGTGCTGAAATTGTGTATATTTTTGTAACGTTGTTGTTCCCCCTTCTCAGAAAAACGACAATAATCTTATAATTTCTATTCATTTCTCCAATTTCCTTCAGGGAATCTCAGGTTACACATCATCGTTTTTATGTTTTTATTCTCTTCTTACTTGAATTCTGATAATGTACAGCCAACTGTCTCTCTCTCAAAATATGTCATTCATACAAAATAAACAATTTGCCCCTGGTATTATTTTCTTGAAATCCTTTATTCCTAAATTCATCATTTTGTTTTATCTTTGTGTCCTTTATAACAAACTTTAAAATTGCTCTGTTTCACTGTAGTTTCAATAGTTGTATAAAGAGGTAGCCCAGATTTCAATGTTTTAGATCCATATATACTTTTGTTTTTCCTTTCATATTCACTACTTGATTTTTTTTTAATGCAGGCTTTACTTAGGCCTGGTCGATTTGATCGCCACATCCTTATTGATTTGCCAACTCTGCAAGAAAGGAAGGAAATATTCGAACACCATTTGAAAAGTATTGTTTTAGAGTTATCACCGGAAAAGCATTCAGATAGACTGGCTCAACTTACACCTGGATTCAGTGGTACATAGTGTTTAGGTTATCTGTTAAGTTTAAGATATATTTTGTTAAAAAAATTATTTAGAAGTTCAATTTTATATTACTGTTAATTTTTTATGTATTCTTTAACAAGTTATTTAAAATACTGAACTCTATTTTTCTTAAAAATTATAGAGAGAGTTAGCTGACCTGCAAAGTCCCGAAAAAATAAAATCCCTTTTATATCAAAATATACTACACTTTCTTTGTGTTGTTAATGCTATAGGAAAGCAGTTCAAGAATGTGGACTTGACATATTGTCAAGTATATTAGTCCAAGTAGTGGTCCAATAGAACTTTTTATAAATTGTTTTTACACTAACTTAATTTTAGTGTTAGAAAAAAATCCAAATTCAAGGGGGGGGGGGGATTGTTTCAAAATTGTGAAATTTTAAAATTAAAAAACACTATTTGGATACTCATAACTGTAAATATATTAGTTCCAATAAGAGATATTTTAGCTCCTTCAACCTTCAAAATATTCTTTTTTAAATTTGATAAACATAGCAACGAATTCCTGCTAGAACAGTAAAAATAATATATATATATAATTTTTTTTAAGGTGCTGATATAGCGAATGTTTGCAACGAAGCTGCCCTATATGCTGCTCGTAACCAGAAGAAAAATATTTCTTCTGGTGATTTGGAATATGCCGTTGAAAGAGTTGTGGGAGGTAATATGTTAATTTAGTTTTTTTTTAATTAAAATTGTATGTCTACATGACAGATGTTGTTATAAACTTACTTGTTTAGATTATATAAAACTTTGTTTCATTTTATTATAATAAAATATTTAAAAATCGTTAGGTACTGAAAAGAGAAGCAAAGTTATTTCCCCAGGAGAGAAAAGGGTAATTGCTTTTCACGAATGTGGTCATGCCTTGGTTGGGTGGTTGTTAAAATATACTGATGCTCTTCTTAAGGTTAGTTTTTATTATTATAATTTATGTTAGTTTTTATTGTTATAATTTATTTTATAAAATAAATATTTAAAGTAATTGTATTTATTGTAGCATGTATATTAATTTGCCGGCTCAGTGGTTGCGAGGTCCATCTCATAAGCCCAAGTTTGGGAGTCTGAGCCCCGCCTGAGTCGGTTGATTTTCATGATGGAAAAATTGTTGGCACGCTTGTCATTTGATCATGTAGCATTCAAAAGTTCTCTTGAGTACCCACCGGGATTTTGTTCACTCAGAAACATTAAATCTTGGCATACTTTAACATCCACAGAGTGTCCAATTCAATACGAGCATCAAAATTGCTCAAGCCGCAAAAGTGGTGCCACAATAAATGGCTATGTTCTGGGGGATATACTGAGTCTATAAAAAGGCCTGATCTGGCCAATAGGCAGCCTCTTTGAGAAAAAATTATTTATTGTTTGTTATCATTGAGCTCTTAACATGTGTTTTGAAATTTTAAAAAAGTTCAAGATGGTTATTTACCAAACAGCTTTTTTTGCTTAAAAATATTTGAATATTATTATCATTTTAGGTGTCAATTGTGCCCAGAACAACTAATGTTTTGGGGTTTGCACAATACCTGCCCACAGATCAAAAACTATATTCATCTGATGAAGTAAGTTCAATAGCATATTTGAACTTTTTTTTTTTTTTGAGATACAAATACCAATTTTGAGATACCATACGACTTTTAACATCTATTTAAAAAATAATAATAAGTTCTATTTTTTATGATTGTTTAGGAACTCTTATATTTATCTATTTCAGCTTTTTGAAAGAATGTGCATGGCTTTAGGAGGTCGTGTTGCAGAATCGATTGTTTTTAACCGTGTTAGTACAGGTATAACATCTAAATATTTCATATTCTTTTATTATATTGAATTTAAAAAAAAAAATCTATAAATAGTAAATGATTCACTTTGATGTCTGTTATTTAACTTATTAATTAAAAGTATGTAGGAAAACATTAGTTACAAAAAAAGCTAAATTTAAAAGTCATAAGTAGTTTTAATATGATCATTATAAATTTAATATTTTTTTATTGAGCCGATTTTTGTATTAAATCTTTGCAAAAAAAATAATCATTAAAAATTATTTTTATATTATACAGTAAACTCTCGATTATCCGCGGTTGGATTATCCGCTTTGCGGATTATCCGCGGGTCACTTTTTCCCATTTTTCAGTTCAAATATAGAGAAAAAAAACCGCGATAAATGAATTTTAATTTGTTTCAAAACTTTTTGGAAGAATGCATTCCAAGAACAACGAATTCTTTTCTAGAAAGACAAATACATTTAACAAGAACAACGAATACATTATGATTATAATAAGAATGATTAGGAAAAATTGGTGTTCGGCCAGGTGCACATCACGAACAGGTTTTTGTCGAAAAGCGCCACTTGTGAAATAAACTGCCCGCTATATAAATTGAATTGCTTTATGTGATTTTGATACTAGCGAAGACGAACTACAACTCATTAAAAAGTTAAAAAACGGATCCTCTAAAAATAAAATGTGCTTGCAGTGTGGCATAGAAGAAACGACAGTAATAGACATTTTGAAGTAAATTTGTACATGTTATATACGATTACTGATATTTACTTTTTAATAAAATCCAGAAGAAATTTTGTTTACAGGCAATTTCTTCATTTTTGCGGATTATCCGCGAATTCGCTTATCCGCGGAAGCCGCGCCACTCAATTCCGCGGATAATCGGGAGTTTACTGTATTGATATTTTTAATACTATCATAATTTTAAATTCCAAACCATTGTTTTCTGTGAAGAGAATGGTGTGGAACTCCAAAAAATTCTTAATTATGTATATAAAGTCTTAATTTCCCCATCACTAGGCCCCTAAGGTGTTATTCATGTTCATTCCCCTAAGATCTTTCATGTTATTCATTATTCCTAACTTTTTGCTAAATCCATAACATAAATCTGACCTTAGTTTGTTTCAATTTAAGTTAACTACATATCAATTTACAGTTTAAAAATTTACTAATTCTTGATTTTTCAAAATTCCTCCTATAAAAACTAATGCATATGCGTAATAAAACGATATTTATGCATTTAATTAAAAAAAATCTTAAAGGTTAAATTTATGTTGTTGATATGGTAGTATGATTGCCTTTAAAAAGTGTTAATTTTCCAAAAAGTGTTTACTTGCATTTATCTACATGTAAAAAATCTTTCAGGTGCTGAGGATGATCTGAAGAAAGTGACAAAAATGGCCTATGCACAAATAAAACAGTATGGTATGGATGAAGTTATTGGGCCATTATCGTTTCCCACAGACGAAGAAACTGAATCGAATTTTGTTGGGAAGAAGCCATACAGCAAGCGTTTGGCTAATATATTTGATGAGGTAAAACCTCTTTTAAAAATTTTGTTTAGTCATATTATTTCTTGCATTGTTTATTAAGTTTCAAAAGTAAATTTTTAAAAATATAAAACATTTAGGATTGTGTTTTCTCAGGGATTAACCCTAGTTTGTTTTTAGTCATTTTGCTGATAAGATAATGATTTTAACCCTTTTCTCCTTCTCCGATGTGATTGGTTTAACTTGAAGGGCCCAGTTGCAAAACTGATATTCTTCTCCAAAGCAGAACTAAGATATAAGGTCTAGCTCTTTCTTTGGCGACTTCGTCTAAATGAATTTACTATTGTCGAAGGCGCTTATGAGCAGACCAGTATAAGTTATACTTTGAGTTTTGCAACTATAGTAGGTCTGTTTTGTTTAGTATGTAAGCTTGGAAAGCATTTCCTCCCCCATCCACGAGTGCGGTTTTCTTGGAACTGGTTGATTTATAGCTGTTTTGGTTTTTTCCCAACCTACATGGGGAAATACTAGCTGTTTTGATTGTAAACCTCAAGCGCGCTAGGATTAGATAAGCGATGCTTCCCCCCTTTTCGTAGAAAACCCAGTGAAGGGATGGGGGAAGAAAGCCTTTTCGAAGCTTACATTCTGGCTAGAAATAGTATAGGTATATATAAAATCGTTCTTCCAGTCTCGATTTTATTCAAACACAAAAGTACTTCAACCTATGAGCAGAAAAACTCACAACAGAGAACTTTTAATATTGTATTCTGTGGAAGGTATTTCTGACAAACATAATGATTTGAAATGATGTTTTTCTTTAATTTTATCCAATTATAAAATATGTGAATATAAGTATATATATGTTTTAATCATTACGTTTTTGTTCATTATTAATTAACCTCATAATGATTAGCTTTTAGATTGAAACTAAGGTTTCAGCGGGTTGTTTATAAATGATTAATAATTAATTCACATTAATAATAATTTGTAACAATTCACAATAATGATTTGTAAAATAATTATGAATGCACCATTACATAAAGATTCTTGTGGTCATCTTTGTAATTTTAGGAATTTTTTCTTATTTGTATTAATAGTGCATTATGATTATAGGTCTTGAAAAATAAGCCCTTTAAAAACATATCATATATATATATATATATATATATATATATATATATATATTATATATATATAATATATATATATATATATATATATATATATTTATATATATATATATATATATATATATATATTCAAAATGAAGAGTGGGAACTTTGTTTATGTTTACTCGCTGGTGTTTTATCAACTTTTACCATCTAACTTTTTAAATAAATTATATATATATAATCTTTCATATCTTTCCATCATACTCCTAAATCCATTTTTGCTTTTTTTTTTTTTGTAGTTGTGTTCCCACAAAGCTTTACTTAAATCACAAAATATACTCCTCTTTTCCGAATTTCGAAACTTCTGTATAGAAATACAATGATCCCTTAAACTAATTTTCATTAGTTTTTAATTATATTTCAATTGGATAATTGTATAAAATGTGTTGTGGTTTGATATAACATGTGTGTACTTCCTTTATCAATTTTTTCTTCTCATTTTAACAGCAAGCCAGAAATCTAGTGGCCAGAGCTTATAAGAGAACTGAAACTGTAATTTTAGAAAACAGAGATAAATTGAATTTGGTATGTGAATTTTTGTCTTTTTTAAATGTCGTATTTAACTATTTTCAAAAAGTTTTCTTTCAATAAACCATTTTTGACATTGAATTGAACACAAAAAAATTTACATTTAGTGTTTGAAGGACATGCTAATTACAGCTCAATAGTTGTACTTGCCTCTTTAAAAAAAACTATAAAAAAGCTATCTAAATTATGGATTTTTTTGTTATTGTAACATCGATTGAGTTTATTATACATATTTATTTATATTCAGAATAGTTTATTCATTTTATTATAAGTACAATGTGATGTAATAATTTTTATACAAATAATTTTAATTAAATAACTTTTTAAAAAACTGTATTGTTTTGCTAGATGGCTGAAGAACTACTGAAGCGTGAAGTCCTTAATTATAATGATGTTCAGAAACTTATTGGTCCGCCCACGCATGGAAAGAAATCCTTCATAGAAACTATAGACTTTGGTCCCATCGAAAAACCTGCCACGAAGCAGCCAAATAGTACTCCAGAATAGTTGAATTATCTATTTTAGAACTGTGTAAAAATGTAAATAAAATATTTAAAAGTGGGTTATGTATCTTTTATTTTTCCAAAATTACTATTCCTGCTATGCATGTTCTTTTTTTAACCCTTTCAGTCCCAATGACAATTTGGTATAATAATTTTAGAATTTTTTTTTCTGATAGCCTATAGCCACTTATGATACCAAAAAGCATATCATTCGGTTCTTCAAACTTTTTTCTATTAGAAAATATTTTTTTATTAATCCCAATGTCAGCCCTATTATTTTTTTAATTATAATTAGAAACATGATGCCTAATGGCAACTTATTTCCGTATTCCTTTAACAAGAGGCTCCAATTTTTTTAACATCAAATTTCTAGTTAAATCAAACCTATGACAACCTAGGTAAAAAAATTCTTGAATACATGGAGAGAAGGAAAATATCTCAATGAATTACTTATACAGCTCATTAAGGTACTTGCATTTTGTGACTATCCATACTTTCTTTAATAACCTTAATATTAATTAAAATAAAATTCTTTAAAATATTTATAAATATTAAGTTTAAATATAGATGAAAACTATCAGTATCTGCTTTGTAAGCAATAGAAATTATTAGTAAAGTGGTTGCTTGAAATAAATTTTTTACAAGTATAGGAAAAACAATATCAATGACTATATTATGCCAGTTTTTAATCAAAAACAAAATATTAGACAGTCACATTAATTATATATATTTTTTTTAATCAAATGTAAATTATACCATGCAATATCAATTAAAATTATAGGAAATATAAAAATTTCTACAAATGGTGATGATACATAATGACAAATTAGTTTAACCAAATAACAGAAAGTTTGTTTTTACAATCATCCTGGCAACCAAGAAATTGATTATTGGAACTGGTGATAGGTTTAAAAAATGATATGATGGTTTGCATTGTGATAATATAATTCGCATCTACTTAAGTTCTATGAGTTCATATATAACTAAAATCTAATTATATTAGCTTTTTTAAAACAATAACAAACTAGAAACAATCACTTTCACTGGTATATCTGCAAATTAATTTTTGTTTCAAAAACAATTTGGCCTCTAATTAACACATAAAAAGCTCTTATTTGGAATCGATTTTATCTGTCTATTTTAGTTGAGTTAAAAGCGATGCATTTTCTTGCTGCATCTGCTTATAATCTGAAGTTATTCTCTCTAAAGTTGCAGCAACCTTCTTCTGATTCTCCTGTTCTATTTGATCTTCGATTTCCCTTATTTCTCTTGCAATGGCACCTGTTTCTTCTACAATCAGCACCAACTGGCTACAATTCTCATGCAAAGCCGCGAGGAACTTGTACGCCCGACGAACAGCCTCATCTTTTTTGGCATCTTTGAAAATAAGTTCATCCGTCACTGTGAAAGTTCTCTCCAATTTGCCTGTCAGCCTGTTGATTTCTTTCTGGACATTCCTCGTATCCAGAAGGACTTTGTCAATTTCAGACTTTTGCTTCTTGATGTTGCCAACAATTTCCATGATTCTCCTAGTATAAGCTGAACGGCTCACGTCTTTTGTTAGCTTTTCATAGGCAGTGACTAAATGTTTGTGTGTCTCTTCTTTCTGGCGAGCTTCCACACCAAGGCCTTTGATCTTCTCCCGTATGCTCTTGATCTCTTCGAGTTTCCTCTGCGTTTCGTTCACTCTACGAGAAGACAGCTCTCTCAATTCCCTGTACTGCTCTATCAGAGGCAACCTGTGTTGTTCCCACTGATTCGCCAAAGACACCAATTTTTGGGAGCTTGCATCAATGACACCTTGCAGCTTTTCAATGTTGGCTTCAGCATTGGGCAGAAGAGACAAGGTACATTTCTTGACCCTGTACCTCTCTTTGAATTCGTCAATGGTTTCCTGTTCTTTTTTAATCTGCTCGAGGATGTTTTGGGAAGTTATCTCATAGTTCTTATTCTCAAGAACTAAACCTTCAAGTTTAGCTGCCAGTGCATCAACACTGTCTTGAAGCTCCCGAATTTCGACTTCCCTCTTCTTTTGCAAGTCTTCCTCTGAATCCGCAGATTTAGCAGTTGGTAAACTAACCATAGGTGCTGCTGGTTTCTTCTCAGGCGTGAACTGCAGCTCTAAGGCATGGGTGAAACGAGAACCCTTTCCTTCCTGAGCATTTGTTTTAGATTCAAAACTTTTACCTGCAAAGTTTTTACTTTGTTGCAAGGCTTTAGCTAAATGTTCATTAATTGTCTTCCTAATCTTGTCTCTCTTCTGTGCCACAAGCTCTTTTTTCTTCAGGACATTGGTCAGGTTATCTTGATCTTCTTCATCTGTAACCTGTTTAACATATTCTAAGCTATTGGCTTCTAACACAGAGGAAAACAGCTCGGAAGGTGAACTTGCTTGCTTGGGAAGAAACTGAAGGTATTTTCCACAATATGTAGTATATTGTTCTTTATTCTTAATATGTGAGTAATCCGACGGTTTAAATAGTGTCTTCGCATGAAATGGCACAATGGAATAGAGCGGATTCTTAAGTAGATATCTACCTTCACTGTTGACATTACTCTTGCAATAGTGAGGCAACCAAGGAGAGTTTAAGCAACGATTCAGACTGGAACTCACTTCTTTCAATATCAAGGACGTTATATTTAGAGGCTCATCCAAAGCTTTCTCGCTCTCTTTAGGTAAATTTTCGAAAAGAAAAAGAAATATTTTTCTTAGCTCCGTTTCATTAGAGTACATGAAAGTTTGGTATCCGATCTCACCCTTGTATCCAAGCTCAGTGCAGATAGAGGCCAAGCTGGATCCCAGACGATATCTAGCAGACATATTAGGAGGAACATGATGGGAAAGTTCTAAGGATGGGTTAATTAACTTCAAACAGCGAACAACTCCTTCTATCGCCGCTTCTGTTGTGAACTCTTTTAAGCTATTAATTTCGCTTACATCGCACCCGATTTGGCGAAGTGTGTGCAAAACGATCTCGTCTACTTCTTCCATTTTGAATTAGAATTTAAAAACAAAACTAATTAGATTCGCTTCAGTCCGATTTTTAACATATGATTTGTGACAGGTGGGTGGGATCACGCTGTTAACAAGTAAGCAAAAACATATAACAGTTAAAGTTAGTTTTCAACAAAATATATATCAAAAGTGGTGACGCTTTTTTTAATTTGCTTAACTAAAAGTCTCATGGGCTATCATTGACGAGCCTAGCAATCATAACCTCAGTTAAGTTAGAAAGTCAACACTTGAAAAAACCGAACACCTGACTCAAAGCACACTGAATTGGTTAAAAAACGTTAAACAAGCTCTATACAAGGGCTCTTCGCAACAGGGCCGGACTGGCTCCTTAACAAAGGCGCAGCTTTACCGGCCCTTCCGGTTGCAAAAGGCGCAAAAAAATTGTGGGGGTGGGAGGGGGGATTTTTAATATTATTTTTCAACTTAAATTATTTGCAATTAAAAAAGAAAATTAGTTAAACTTACAATTATTTTTAATTACAATTATTTGCATTTACAATTATTTTTAATTAGAATTATTTGTAATTACAACTATTTTTTATTATATTTTTAATTACAACTATTGCTAATTAATATCTGTTTGAATACTATATTTCAATTAAAATTTTAATTTTAATTTAATTTTCCGTTGTAAATGCAGTGTTTTTGAGTATAAAGTATTACTCTTTATGAACAAAAGTTAGTTTTATTTTTTGAAACTTATATTTGAGGGCTGGAGAGTCCAGTCGGTTAACGCGTTCGCCTTGAATACGGAAGGTACCGGGTCCGGGCATCGCTAAAATGATTGCAGACCTTTAAATATGCTCCATAGTCCCGACGCTGCGTACGATGTCGTTGGGTGCCTACTCAGGTGTCGGACAAAAGGGGTGATGTTAGCGAATTAACTTTTTAATAAAACAAAATAACCGGACATTCTTGAATGAGCACATATCGTTTTGGCCGTAACATAGTGGACACTTCGCAAAATTGCTACTGATTGTTTTTCAATTACAAACAATAAATAGATAGGAAAAATAACGGCCAAGTTAACAAACATATTCATATCTCGGATAGTTTACAGTAGAAATTTAAACTTACCAATATTATGCTCTTAGTACTCATGACATCCAATCTTGATCTTAAGCAGAATAATTATATAAAAAATATAAAGTTGTGTGTGTGAGAGAGAGAGAGAGAGAAAGAATGAAAAAAGCAAAAATCGTACATCCAAAGATATCATGTGTCTGACAAAATGCACAACTTGAAACCGATTTCAAATAAATCAGTCAATATTTTATTTGTATAGGTTTTTATACTTCCTGTAGAAAATATAGTAGACATCGGCGCCAGTCTTCTCCCCTCAAAAACACCTACCTTATGGCATCTGTTTGGCTATCAGTTAATCTAACATAATAAAAAAAATCGAATAATAATAAAAAAATGTAACCAAAATCTTAGTCGCGCCACAATTGCCTCTGGTTTAAAAATAAATCTGAGGGTGAGGATAGCTTTTGTTATTTCTTTTCTTTAACATTGTGTAATATCGTGACCTTTACTGATTTGTGAGTGCACAATATAGCAACTTATAAAAAACGAAAAAGAAAAAAAAAAACGGAGCCACGTATGAGAATCACGCTATCAGAATTCACCCCCATGTGAAGTAGACTTTCCATATGGAATTGTAACTTTGGCTTTCTTCTTTTTATTTTTAACGAAATAAGATTTGACTCTAGGCCCGGGCAGCTGAAAAATGTCCGACGAATACCCCGTGTATAGGGAGTGCACATTAAATATTCTCCACAGTTGTAACGTTACGATGTCGCTATTAACCCTTGCGCTGTGAGCCTTCTCTGATGTCAGTTCATTACTTAATAATAAAATTCACGGTTAACTAATAATATTCACAATTTAAATTATCAAAGAAAAAATAATCAACACTAACATTTCACACTTTTCCCCGAATTCAAAGAATTTTGAGGTTCCAAAACACATTTTCAGTAGCAAACATGGCCGCTGTGAATGCAATGCACTCTATTCCCACTGGATTTGGAAGTTGAAAGAAAAATAGGCGACTTTCTTAAACTGCTCTACTATTATTTCGCTTTCGAGTAGTAAGGTAATTAAAGTTTAAAGGTATATAGATAATTCTAATACATATGTAGACAGAAAAAATAACCAAGAAAACTATGTCTGGGATATCTTGCAACGGAAGTGGCAGAAGGAAAAACAGTAAAAGCACCATTCAGACGCCAAAAAAAAAAAATCGTTATTTGAAATATAACCGACAAGTGTAATAAAAAGTTTAGGTTAAATATAGAATGATCCGTTATTATATATATTCGATAGGCGTTCGCTTTCTGTTCTCTTTATTAGTTTCAAGTCGGGCCAAGGACACATCCCAAGTACTCGTGTGACGTCGAATATGACGTGATTTTTTGGTCATAAAATGCCCCTAAATTGACGTCATTTTTTTGGTGACAATGTCCATTTTGAAGACGTGATAATCGACGTCAAATAATGACGTTAATCTGACGTGAATAAATGACTCTTTTGTGACCAGATGACGTGAACTTTTCGTTAACAAATAACGTGAATTTCACGTGAAAGGTGGACGTGAATTTCACTTGAAAAGTGGACGTGAATTTCACGTGAAAAGTGGACGTGAATTTCACGTGAAAAGTGCACGTGAATTTCACGTGAAAAGTGCACGTGAATTTCACGTGACAATACGGCACGACTTTCACGTGATCGATTGACGTTAATTTTACGTGACCATATGTCGCGCTTTTCACGTGATCAAATGACGTTAATTTTACGGGATCACATGACGCTATTTTCACGTGATCAAATGACATTAACTTCACGTGACTATATGAAGCGATTTTCACGTGATTTTTTTTATTTCTATGTAATTTCAGTCATGGTGTAAAACAAAAATTTGTTTAAAATATTATACAATATTTTGAACTACAGAGATATATCATTTTCAAAATGTATTGTCCTGAAAAGGAAATTTCTAAATTAATGACTGTTAACATAATATTCATAAGTCATTAATTAAAAAAATTCTTTTACTACTAAATTTGAAAAATATATTCTTCATAACTTCAATATATTCCATAATATTTTAAACAAATTTGTATTTTACACCATGATTGAGATTGCATAGAAATAAGATGAGAAAAGAAAACTGAAATTCAAAAACTATTTAGTACATAATTGAGAATTTTAAAATGATATTCATTTTTACTTCAAAACATATTTTGGATAGTATTATTATAAAGCCTTTATAGTAATATAAAACTTGCCTAATTATTTAAGTGTCACCTGATTATTTAGAACTACAGGCTGGCAATTTTAAATCTTGATATTTTAAATAAATACAAAAATCATTTAGAACTACAGGTTGGCAATTTTAAATCTTGATATTTTAAATAAATACAAAAATGATTTAGAAGCAAAACAATTTTATTTGAAAAAAAGAAACAATAATAAACAAAATAAACAATTGAAGAACTACATATTCCATTCCCATGCTTCTATTACCAGACTTTCAAGGAGAAACTGAAAAAGAAAAAATATGTAAATAATTATAAAAACTGTAAATATATATTCCCAACATAATTTTTTTTAACATAAAAACCTTGTCCATCTAAAATATTTGTATAATCAAATATTTAAAGGATTATAAATTTAGTTTTTTTTAAATATTTTCTATATTTCCATAAAAAGATTCAATAACTTTGTCTTTGCATTTTAAAAATAGAGAAGTTTATTTTTATCACCGCAAAGCATAGATTACACAAAATAAATAAAAAAAAAACATTAAAATACTATTTAACTGCTTGACTGACATAAAATTCAATGAATATTCGAGGAATTGAACCAGGAGAAAATGGGTTAAGTATTTGATTTATGGTATATTTTTATATTTTAGATCAGGAGTTCCCAACCTTTTTGCACTGCGTACCACCTGACTTTGAGAAATTTTGATGTAGCACCTAGTCTTAATAAACATATAATATTTACTCTTTTTGAATCAAATTCCCGAGAAAAATTCATATTTAATGGTTAGGTACTTGTTTATTTATAACATGCTTTTAATAAAAGAGAAGTAAAAAGATTAAAATGGTATTAATTTACAGTTTTATTTATTACCTATGGGTCTACAACCATACAAATAAAAAGTTAGTGCAAACTCAGCAAAAAATTAATCATCATACAAAATATACTTTTATAATCTTTAGTGGGAAAATTGTTGTTTGCCTTTGATTAAAATATCACATTAGGAGTAATGTGGAACTTATCTTCAACACTTATTATGCTTCTATGTTTATTTACAAGAGTTTAGAAAATCCACTTTCATACAAGTAACTCCTAACAAATGGCATAAAAAATAACGGAGCTTGAAGGAGTTCAAAGGGAACTACGTTTTACATCCGATCCAGAATTTAATTAAAGATATATCTTTAAAATAATTAATACTAACTATGTTTGCGTGCTGACTGCTCATGTCTATAGAGCTGTTGCACCCCCTCTCCTCACCTCGCTTCCTCTGCACCCGGATGAAATTGGTTGCACAGTCAGGTCAAAATTTGAAAAGAGACCGTGCAACCGATTTCATCCAATCAGCGATCAACAGGGGTGCAGAGGAAGCGAGGTGAGGAGAGGAGGCGCAACAGGTCTAATTTATACTCACTTAAATGAGTAAAAATCCAATGCAAATTTGATTTCATTGTTCACATCTCACTATGTTGTTTCTTTTACAAAAAAGGATATTTTTTTCATAAAAAAATATATTAGTCTTTTAATTCACCTTGGAACACCTTTATTTATTTAATACTAGCAGTATGGTCCCGCCTTACTGGGAACCCGTTAACTTCGCATTGCTTCCTTTCAGAGGCATGCTTACTTGTGAAAATACACTCAAAATCAAAACAAAATTAAATTCGTGTTGGTGTATGCATACTTAAAAAAAGCAAACACTATTAGAGTATGAAGCAGCCTTAGGGTGAGCGCATATCTCAACCAAACTAATAGAGGATGGCATCAAGCCCCCGTTTCGGCCGGGTTCATGTATTTTCAAGCCCTGTTATGGTCCCGCAATCCCACGTGGATAACGATTTTTTTAAACTAATTATATTAATTAAAAATCACAATCAAATATTAAAAAACTAAGCCTCAGGTACACACGTAGGTATTAAAAGGAATCTATATTACAAATTTCGAATTTTTTAGAGCAGCCTAAGTAGGTCTTTTGTGATCCACAGACAGACAGACTCTTTCTTTTATTATTATAGATTTAAAATATAAACATTGCATTTAAAGCATTTTTTTAACTTCTATAAAAAAACTGTCAACAAAAATGAAACATTTTTACTTCTTTTTTACAATGTTAAAAAGTCAAGAAGTAATCAAGTATTAGGGAAAAAAACCATTTAACACAATGCAACTCTTAGAATTTCACTATTTTTTTTTTTTTTAATTTTGAACGGCCTTAAATCATATAATAAAAAAATTCAAAAAGAAAAGTGAATATAATATCTCGTGGTAAAATGAGTATTTTAACAAGTTATTTGGACAAGATAGAAGTTATATTAATGTTAAATAAAATATTTTTTTTATTTAAAAATAACTTAAATTAATTTTATGAAACTTAAAAATGACAAGAAACTGCGCTCGCAGGGAAATGTATACTTGCAAAAGACTTTACAATCGATATTCTATGTAACGAAAATAACAGATGAAGAGTTTTCCACCAAAATATAAATTAAATTTATGTCATTGGCAGTATAAAATCATAGGATATTTCATGCATGGTTTACCACAATTCCTATTTGAGTATTTTTTAATAAACCTTTCAGTTCCAACTCTTTATTTTTTATTCGAAAAATCTAAAATTTATGAAATAGATTCATTATGCATCCAAAATGAAATGGTAAAAAACAGGAGTAAAAAAAATCTTAATTTTTTAAACCAACTTTTAAGGAGGGAAAATTGAAATCATAATTTTATAATAAATTATAGCAATAATGTTTCAAAACTTTATTTGTAAATTCAGTTCAAATCATTTTTAAACATCTTAAAATGCAAGTATGAAGAATTTAGTGTCAATATATTTAATAAAATTGCTTATTGAGAATTTTATTTTACCATGTTTTCCATATTTTCATTTAATTGAAACAAACGTCATTTAACTCTTCCAAAGACATGCCATCTTTCTTACGATAAATAAGTGCAAGCTTAAGTTAGTAAGAAAAAAAACAGCAAGCTGATGATTTCAAAGGAATCATTATTATAACGTAAAAAGTGGAAGGTTATATAATTGTTCAGTCCGTCACCCACTTTCACAGAGCGAACCAAAAGTCGCACAAACAATTGGGATACGTCATTCAAGCAAAAAATCGGGCTAGGTTACATCCCAAATTTTATTAAAAAATTTAAATTAGAAGTATATTTAAAATTTAAATAACTAAAATTTTAATCTACATTGAAATAACATGCAAATTCCATTTTCATTCAATATTTTCACTGTTGCCATTGCGTCAAACGTATGAGAAACTTTATTTAAAATAAAAATAAAACCTTTGAAAGAATATTTATTTATGTGTTATAATTTGGTTTGGATTGTTGTAATATCACAATAGAGTTCTTTTGATGGTTCATTATATATTTATGAAGAAAGATTTATACAGAATTTTAATTTAGCATAAAAACTATGCAAAGTTTCGCTTTTATTTTTAAAGCATCAATTTAACTAATTATATTTTTCGAACTGTTAATTAAATTGTGGCGACTAAAAGATATTTATTATGCTATGTCCACACTGCGACAATAAAAATGACAAGAAACTGCGTGCACAGGGAAATGTATATGTAATTTGGTCAATTCAAGGTAGGTGCGTGCACATGCTCGACCAATTCGTATAAGCATTTCCATGCCACGCAATGTCTTGTCATTTTTATTGTCGCAGTGTGGACATAGCTTTAAAGAAACTGCATCATTATTCTACAAATTTCCAACAAGTTTAGCAAATGATAATGAGTAATTTATAATTTGCAAAAGAATATTAATGAAAATAGTCGATTTTGGCGTTTAAAATTTTTGAATTAGAAGTCTCTGTTAGGAGAACTTCTTTCTGAGGTCTATAAAGAGTGTGTTTCCTGTGATCATAAATATTGTGTGGAAGCGGTTTAATTGACAGATTCTGTAACAAACCAACTGGTATTTTTAAAACATTTTTACTAATTATATATTTTTTGAACTGTAAATTAAATTCCGGCGACTAAAAGAATTATATTTATTAAAAATTTGCATCATTATTCCACGAATTCTAAACAAATTTAGCAAACGATAATGAGTAATTTTTAATTTGACAAAGTATATTAATGAAAATAGTTAATTTTGGCGTTTAAAATTTTAAATTAGAAGTCTCGGTTAGGCGAATTTCTTTCTGAGGTGTATAATAAGTGTGTTTCCTGTGAGCATAAATATGATGTGGAAGCAGTTTTAGTGACAGGTTCTGTAACAAACCAACTTGTTATTGTTTTAAGCAGTGTACTAGTTTTACTAACTTACTAAGAATTATGCACTTCCGAGATGCAGCAAAGTTTAAACCAATACCTCAAAAAATGTTCTTAATATCACATATCTACGTTACTCCCAAAATTTTGCTTAACTCTGATTTTAGCATCTCTAGGATGACCAGACATACAGTATTTTATTTAACAATACAGTAATATAGTCAAAAAATAATAAGTATATTTTTTATGCATAATAGCACAAAAACTCACTTCAAATTATAAAGTGTAATTGATAAAAAAAAGTGTTAAATATAACATAAATCCCACTATTATTTCAAAATAAATATCAAAATTTTTTGAGGACTCAAATTTTTTTAGTGGAACTTTAACATATATTAACACAAACTTCTATTAATGCAGAGTTCATTCTAGAATTGAAAAAGGGCAGGGTGCTTTAAACATAAAAAGGGCACTTGCAAAAAGTTAAGGTCATCTAAAATGCGATAAAAAAATAAATTTTTCGAATTTTTAGAAAATACACTCGCATACCAAATTCACTCCATCATTCATTACCAAATTCACTCCATCATTTTATGAAACATCTTTTCAAGTAAATGAAGGAACATGATGAGGCACTTATGCCTAACAACGAGCTAGAACTGCAAACAGATCTACCCGAGGGAAGTGGTGGAAATCATTAATGCTACTAATCAAACAAACGTGGGTTTTGCTTGCATTTAGCTCTAGCATTTAAAATTAAAAGCATGGTTCATACACTTTTTTCAAGTGTAGTAGAACTCAAATTATTCGAAGAGGTGCTGATTATAAGAATGTCAGAAATATTAAACTAAGCGGAAATGTTACTGTTCCTCTTTATTCCATGTCATGTCTATTAATTTTTTTGTACCCACAAAAAAAAAAATACTAGGCATGACATCTAACAGAGACAAACAGAAAAAATAGGCCGATTATTGAGTTATAAATCGCATGTAAAGTTTAGTACACTTTTTCCAAGATTCTAACATAAGTTGAAAGAAAAAAAACTATTACAAAAAGCTACAACTCAAACTGAAACAAAAGCTATAAACCCAAACGACATCTTACAATTTGGATTAGGTTAAACCGAAATTAAAACTTCATTATCTAACAGCCCAATAATACATTGAGTAATTGATTAAAATATACCTTTTCTCCAATTATCCAAATTTTCAATTATACGAACGTGGTTAGGTCCCAATTCCAATTGCTTTGGATAATTGGAGTTCTACAGTACTATTCCCAAGAATTTTTTTTTCAGAAAAATTCAAGAACTAGTAATTACTAACAAAAATTTGAATAGATAAAGATAAAGAGTGTACAAGCCAAAACTTCATTAAAAAACAAATAAAACCAATCTAAAATCTGAAACCCCAGTATAAGACAAAATAAAAAAGCCCTACATTTTCTAAAGTAAAAAAAAAATCTTAACATTCAATCTGCTCTTGCGATACAAGGTCACGACTCATAAAAACGATAGATCAGAAGAAAATATTCTGGTTGGACCGATTAGGCCTGAACCGGAGCTACAAAAGTATTGAAACACTCTTTCCAATCACGCAAACGCAAAGCCAGCGAACTGTCAATCATTGAGGAGGCAATGTGACGTCATCGGTGGATTTCCAAAAAATTACTAGGCAGCAAATAATCAAATCATTAGGCCTGGACTGCAAATTTTTGGTCCGGGGAAGATGATCTCTTTCAGTGGGGGATTGCACTAGCCGTTGGTTGATATTTGAAGACATCCTAATGTAATATAATCTTAATTCATCTTTAAATTTTAATTAAATTTTTTATTTTCATTATTAAAATCCATTATTTAAACTTACTCTTTATAAAAATTTAAGTTTAGTTTTCATCGATATAGACCGAGAATGAAGGAAATAATTTTTTCAGGTTGTGTTATGTTGTGGAAAATTTTAGGTCTTTAGAGTTAAGTCGTTAGTTTAAGCTAACCCCCTTGTTCAAGGCATGATTTTTGCTCAAAAATTCTCGATCATCTTATCTGGTTCTAAAATCGATATCTTTGGTATTTAATAATGATTAAGTTTAGAAAAACTGGTTTAAAAGAAGAATATAACGTAAACTGGGTTAAATAAATTTTGGAAAAAAAAAGTTGGATATGCCGAATTTTTGAAAAACTCGGGAAAACGCGGAAATTTTTAAAAGAAAATCGGCAAGGAGGGCGGGATTTATGTTGTAAAAAAGGGCATACAGGGCGGGATTTATATTAAAAAAAGGGCGGGCAGGGCGCTGCGCCCCGTGAAAAACGCCCAGAATGATCTCTGATTAATGCAATGTACATTGATTTACTATTCTAAAGTTGTATTTAAAATATTTTAAGATTTATTTAAACAAAATGTTTTGGACTTAGTCACAATCAAAGAGTTATAATCAATAAAAGGTTAGGCCACAAAAACCCTCTCAAAATTATTGATTCAACTTACTTAGTCCTCTTCGTGCCCTGTGATACATAAGACCTTCAGCTAATTACAACTTGTGCAGCAGTCTTGCTTCCGACCAGCTTGGCCACCCAGCCTGGTTCCTCTCGTCCTTGACCGATGAACTCGTCGATGATTCCGAAAAGAAAGAAGACATACATTAGAGATCAGAAGTTGAAAATTAGCTAGCTTTACTTTTTTTTTTACCAGGGCTACTTGTAAAGCAAGTCAAACTACTTGTTAAGATTTCGAATAATTTCTGGAGAAGGGTAAGTTAGACTCGACTTTTAGTAAATAACTACTTTTGTACTAAATTTTTTTATAATAAACATGGGGTAAAATAATTAAATAATTTAATAACCTAACTGTTCTTCAAAGAGAACTAAAATTAAACAAACAAAACAAAGTTTTTTTAAATTCCAATTGAAAAGTTATTTTAAATGAGTTACATTTCAAAATTAGTACATGGCAGCCTTTGGAAAGTAGCGAAATTTTTCATTACTTTGTTACCACTAAAAGTAACTAGGTAAGCTCTACTCAATTAAGATTTACTGCTTTTTTAAATGCAACGGTGAAACCTAAAAAATAAGCAACCGTTACAAGTAACGCTACTCCAATCCAAGCTAGAAAATTTAGCCAAAATCAACTAATTTTCTCTTTATTTTCATTTTTAAAGTCAGTTACTCAAAAACTAAGAATCTGTAAACAAAAAAAAAATTCAATTGCATCCTACGTTGAGTTAATTTTACTACTTTCTATTGGAACAGACCACAAATAAAAATACTGAAGTCAAAAGTAGTAAAATGTAGAAATATTTAACATGGTTTATTACGAGGTTGCTTGAAAGTTTTTTATCGCTCTTTAAAAACTCTCTCAAATTTTTTAATTTGTTTCTGTGCCAGAGACTAGGATTTTATCGTTATTTCTTTACATATGCTAAAACTAAACTCCCTGGCTCAACAGCCCACTCTTTACTTATGCATTGTGCACAAATCCACTTACTATGTGAAAAAACTAATGATTTCAAAATGCAAAAAAATATTCGTAATTTAAAAAAATAACGAAATCTTGCACAGCAAATTGTTTACCAATAAATTCTAAAATCTTACCTTCAGCTCTGAAAAGATAAAAACATACATTTTTAAGTATCAGCTCTGATTATATCTGAAGTTAATACCAATTACCGGATATATCTTGAGACTTGAATTCGGTCATTTAAGTATTTCCTTAGCTTTTATTCATTTGATTTTAAAATATTGGATTCATTTACTTAAGATGTCTGATGAAAGATTATTTGCTAAGGCTTGTTATTTACGACTTCATAACTTTTCTCTTTAGGCATCTTCTACTAGCAAATTTAACTGGGCTATCTGTTAGGAATATTTTACAAAATGCTGGTTTTTACTTTGTTTGGATAACCCAAGATTACAAAATAGCAGAACAATACCTATCAATAATTATCCAATGATCAATACATTCATTAAATAACTTCGCTTGTATAGCTAATATTAACAATGTATCAGTAAAACGAATTCTAATGCAGTTGCATCTTGCATCGTAATCTAACACACTTAGACTTTAAAGGATCAATTTACAAAATACTTCATAACTTATTTTACACAATATTATATACTTATTACCTTACATCCGAACATGAAACCTGGAAACATTCAAACATATAATTTTAACTTGCCCCCATTAATGAATCCTTCAGAAGAAAATACTTTATACATTCCTTCTAACAATATTTCACAATAAAAACTATCATAATATTTATAACTACTTAACACAGTTTCAAAAGTTAGACAACATGTATTAGGCTTCGATGAAATTGACAATTAGTTTACTTCCTTGTGTTTCTTTTTTGTTTGTATTTCATTACTGCATAATACAGATTACTTAACTTTTGGCTTGGAAAAAATAACATAGACCTAACCCTAATAAAACAAAATACAATGCTATACTAGATTATATACTATGAATTATTAAAAATTAATGCATATGTTTGAAAACAGAATAAAAACTTACTTCGCACTCTGCACTGCACGGTCCATTGCTGCATTCCACAGACGCTTGTCAATGGCGGCGGGCGGATAGCGTCTCTCGAAAAATCCCGCGTGATACGTGTTAATGTGATGGAAGTAGCAGTAGGTGATTTTGATGACGACAATTGGACGTGACTTATGACGTTCCTTAAGTCAGTTTGGTCATTTTGCGACCAACTAATTGACGCCTTTTGGATCACGTCATTTGGCTGTCAAAAAAATGACGCCAAAAATGACGCCATTAAAAGACGTCAACTGAACTGACAAAAACTTGACGTCAATTTTTTCGTGATTTTTTACTTGTTGACGTCATTCATAAAAATATGACCGTATTTTCACGTCATATTTGACGTGACACGAGTACTTGGGATGTTCAACGTATTTTCACACTTCATACAAAGAAAGAGTAGACAAAATGCGCTTTGTTTGCGATTTTTAAGTCTTTTTTCACCATCATTAGATGATTCAGCTGCTATTTGGATTGAACTATTCAAGTTTAGAGTTGGACTTCGATTTGTTATGTGTTTTGAAGATTTCCGAGTAGAGTATCAAACGTCCAAACAAAAAGTTTCGGTTGCTAAACAAAAAAGGCGTATTTTAGGTCTGGTGGCTTCTTTGCTGATTCCATTTACTGCATGAATATTTCGTTAAATGTTCAAATCAAAACCAACCAGTCCCTCATAACTGCTATTAAAAAAAGCATCAATTTGAAGTTAAAGGCGCCCTAATACTCCTTGACACCTGTTTCCTTAGTTGTTTCCTCATTTAAAAAAATAATTCAGACGACATTATATGTATTTGAACGAAAGCACGTCTTGGCACCAAGTATCAAAATTGTAACAAGAAAGTCCTAATCCATCTAAGTGATATCGTAGACGCCCCATTGCTCCTTGGTGTATGGTTTTTATAGGTGTGAATGGAATGAGAGACCAACGACATTTTTAGCGTACACCAGTCCCTTACACAAGGCGCTAGTTTGAAAATTTAAACATGTATACACGGAAGTCGCGAACAGCGGTATGTAAAATTGAATTCTCCCTAATACTCCTTGATGTAGGGGAGAGTGTTGTACCTTGGGACAATTTTTACATTTTAATTTTTTTCTTCGATAATTATTGTCAAAATAAAAATTTAAAAGCAGCATTTCAACACATCGATATATTCCTCGATAATATATTTTTTTGAATTCTGACAGCTTGAAATTAAAAAATTGCCACTCATTTAAAGTAGAGAGGCTAAACTGTCCCAAGGTGCAACATCATATTGTACCTTGGGACATACTTTATAATTCAGTCAATAGTCATACGAACTAATTTGTGTCAGGAAACAAACTTTATTTCAAAATACATCAGAATATGTGCTCTTTAGAACATTTCATCACAAGGAAGGAAATAGATTTATCAGGTGTTGCCAGAATTATATTTTCATACTTTAATCATTATAAAATATATCCCAAACGAAGCTGAGTTGTATTTTACATGTTTTGTGGAATTGTTCTTAAAATAAATAATAAAGATATTAATATTTATCCAAATTATTAAGAATTTAATCAAATTATTAATACTGTCCCAAGGTACAACACACTACATGGTTCAAATAAAAGCAAGATAGTGGCCAATCTAAATGCATTATCATTATTTTCTCATAGCCAAAATATTTTAAAATCTTCTCTTTTATGAAGAAAATAAAATGCAAATGATTTTTTGTAAAAGTACTAAGGTAAAAAATTATATTATAGTGAAAAAAATATTTACTTTGGGGTAATGAAATATTATTTTTTTCACCAATTCATCAATTCAATGATGCTCGTGTCAAATTTTATTATGATGATGTCTGTTGGTTAAGGCCACTATTAGAAATAAACAATGTATGAATATTGCCAATAGATTCTTAGAAATTGCCAGTGTCCCAAGGTACAAGCGTCCCAAGGTACAACACTCTCCCCTATGTTTTTTTTAGATCCCTTATTCAAAAACAAAAAAAAATTAAAGTGTCAAAATTAAACAAGAAAGTCTAAAAGCGTTTTTTGTGATATTGTACGGTCGTAGGCGCCCTAATACTGATAGTTAGCGCTGTTTTTTTAGATCCTTTATATAATCATATATATGCGCCTCCGGCGGGATCAGCTTTCTACCCAGCACCATCAGTTTTAGGCGAGGACAAAACCTTTGAAGGTATCATCAGTGACAAATGTAGCGCCTTAATTGCCCCGCTTGCGCTGTGTTTCATTAACGAAACCAAATGAGTTTTGTTCGGTTAGGTGAGGTTTGAATTATCATAGAGCTGCACGAGGGCTATTGACGATGGCGTTGTATTTTAAAACCACAGTCAAGTGACGAGCCGACACCTGAGTGGGCACCCAACGCAACCGTTAAGGGCGACATCGTACGCAGAGTTGGAACTTAGAGCATATTTAACATGCACTCCCCCTACACAGGGTATTATTCGTCGGTACAAAAGGCACAAAGGTGAATGACCAGGTTGTTTCATTGGAGTGTCTATGACCTATACGACATTACATAAGGCACTTTTGGACTTCCTGGTTCACAAATTCAATACCTGGTGCAGAATATTTGAAGAAACTTTTTTGTTTCATTGGAGCGCCTCGATATTATATAAGGCACTGTTGGACTTTCATGTTGACAACAACTTCTAGGTGCATAAAGCCATTATGGCGCTTCTATGAAAAGAAAAAGGCGCCTTATTAAAATCAGTTTTTAATATTTGTCAATGTCCCATTTAAAATTTATTGTTAAAATTGATTATATCGCGTGTGGTTAAGGCGTAAAGCCATGGAAGTTAACTTTGAAGGGTCTGTTTCATCTAACCATATCCTAAACGGAAAACGTAAGTTACACAAATAATTCCATGTATATGAAATTGTAATCGTTTATTTATCCGACTGGTCAGCGCCTAGAATAGAAGTGAAGGCGCCTTGTTAAGTATCGGGTTAGCCATTAGTAATAAGACATTACAAAATGACTCCCTATGCACCATATGAATGTGCGAACAACCTAAGAGAAGACGAATCTGGAGTTCAAAAACTATGAATCAGAAGTTTTTTTTTTTGAAAAGGGCGCACCGGCCCGCCGGCCGACGGGCCAGTCCGTGCCTGCTTCGCAACGAGTCATGCAATTTTGAATCGCGTCAAGATAAGGCCAACACCTAAGCCGGCACTCAACACAATCTAATAACGACTTCAGTAGTTTAAACCACGACAGATTTATAGCGCATTAGTTCTGTGTATTATAAGGTGTTATTTATTTGAGGGTTTATGTTAAAAGCAATTAGTTAGTAGTTGGCTAAGGAAAGGTCAGAACGGTGGAATCCTCTCTGGCATTTTCATTTCTTGGGTCACCATTTGACGCCAGCACATTGAAGTTTGAACAACCTAGGAGCGGCATTGTTGCTACTCATCATATATTTCTTGTTTATTGATTTTCATTTGATCAATCAAAACATTTTTAGCATGAGTTGAATTTCTCTCGTAAAGATCTTGTGGGACGATTATTCAAACTAACCTTACCTGGAACATGACTTGATTAGTTTTTAGACACGCCCCCGGGTTCAGATTAGGTTGGATTTTCGATTTCGAGATACACGAGGGCTGTTGGAGAAGGACGCATATAATTTCGAACCAGTGAAGTGACGAGCTGACACCTCGGAGTAGGCACCCAACAAAACTTATAAGGCTGACGCCGTTCGCATTGTTGGAAGTTTGAAGCATATTTAACGTGCATTCCTTCAAACGGAGTAGTATTTGTCATACTTTTCAGTTGCGAATATCGTTTATGGGTCGGAAGTTATTTTGGAAATACCCGGACCCGAACTTTGGGACTTTTCGAGTGCAAGCGCCTTGCCTAGGGTACCTTCAATACACTATTCTTGCCGATTGAGCTTCTCAGCTCTAGTGTTTTATGAGTGTTTAACTGCACTTGTAGCGACGAAGTCTTTGAAAAAAAAATATATATAATTTGATCAGTGCTCGTGGTCTAATGCAGTCTATGGCCAAAGCAGTAAAATATCCCTTTTGCTTACAGTATTTGCATTGTCATTGCAAAGTTAAAAATGAAATATAAGTAAATTAGTAATTATAATGCGTGGTGCACAGATATTCGATTTATTTGTGATGGATAATTGTTGTACTATAGATTTGAACACTCAATATACTTCAAAGCTAAATCCTCATTTAAATAAAAACAAAGAAACTCAAAAGCCAGTTGCATTAAATAATGCAGTACCAACTTTTAAAATTATTTACACAAAATTAAAGATAATTTCTTCAATTCTCAAGGGTCATATTACAACACAGCATTTCAAGAATATCTTTGTTATTCTAACACTGACATTATCCTACACTACACCGAAGAGAGCAATATAATTAAAATAACATTTCAGAGTACAAGACATTTTATGAAAGTATATTATTTTTCAAAAAAGCTCTATCACATTTTTCAGAGGTTTAAGATTTGAAGGTTGTGGCTGAAAGATACTAAAAAGTTTTTTTTAAAAGAGTTCCGATAGGTTAAATTTCTAAAAATTACTTTTTGATTATGTTTTTCAATTGTTTCTTAATATCACTATGGATAATCACGTGTGCCCATGACATTGTAAGTAAAAGTTAATTTTAATGTGTATTAAAGCATGGAATTAATTAAGAAGTTATGTCGTAGCACTCACAAGTTTACTGCGCATATATATTAATACACTTGTTATCATTTTATTTAGGTAATTGGCACTCTAAAGTTTAGTCCATTGATTGACAATTTTGAAGAAATGAATAGTCAACATGCAGCCAAAAGTAATGTTATTCAAGATTATAAACCGCAGTCTAACTACATTTTGCCGAACACTAGATGGTCGATATTAAAAAACTCATTGTACCACGAGAAACATCATATGGAAATCGAAAGATCACTTTCAAATGCAAGAGAAATTGTCCTAAACGGTGTTCAGCATCTTTGTATATCTCCCAAGAAAAGAACAATGGTCAAGACCTACATGTGCCACAGTAAAGATTTCAAGTCATTTGCATGTATAGATGGAGAGGGCAGGTTGGGATCGTGTAACAAGTACTTCGTATATAAAAAGCTGCAGGAACCTCTTTGCATTAAAAAGGTATGGTAATGAAGAAATTTTAATAAATTATATTTAAAATAATTTAATAGCTTTAGAATATTACATTTGTTTAACTTAATATAATAACTCACGAAGTTATCAATGTTTGTGGAACTTTTTTTCCTTCCAATTATTGTTTTTAAAATCTGAAAAATTTGCAAATCATGAAATGAGTTGTTTTAAAATCAATGCATAAAAACAAAGCACAATTATTTTTATAAATTATTTTAGTAAATAAATAATAAAATGATAGTCATTAAAAAAAATTAACCTTTGTACTCTACCACCGGAATGGAGTGTTTAGGGTAATTTTGTTTAATTGCGTTAAGACCTCCAAGGCCATACTGCGCCCTCCTAAGTAGGTGGTGCTTAATAATTTTTTATATAAAATGAGAAAAACGTAATGAATTATTTTTATAAAACCGATTATTATAGCAATGCAACATTGTGTAGTGTATACTTTGCCCCTTTTTTTTTCAGAACGAATTCTCATTTGTGGTACCTTGCAACAATTCTCGCAAGAAAAGATTTTGCTTTATTGATTCAAGTCACAAAGATGTGCTTATTCCTTGCAATGGTGAAAGTCTTGCAGTCTGTTACAGAGATTTCAATTTAGAATACTGCAAGACATTTGTGAAAGTGAAGAACCTCTCGCGCAAACGTCGCTCAATACAAAGCGAGAAAATAGACCCAAGAAATATCCATTGCAAGGATTGTGAAGTGGATATCTTTATGGAGATTTCTGAAGGCTCTACTCCAATCATAGAAGTTAAGATTAGACCTTTGAATGGTACACTATCTACTAATGAATCATAAGACTGAAAATAATGATGTAAAATAGACATTGCACTAGAAGAGATGAAAACAGAATTTTAGAAACATAATTTCAAATGGAAAATTACATGCATAAATATTTCTGTGTCGTTGGTAACATAATTTAAAACTTGTTTTAAAATACAAAGTTTAATTGGGTCTGGCATTGATTTTAAATAAGGACACACCAAACAATAAAATAAGTAAACATTTATTATGTACAACATTAAATTTTTCTCTGAAAGAAATGTTATATTGTTCAAGTATAAAAAAAAGTGTATTTATATGATAAAAAACTGATAATTTTAATTGAAACTGAAAAAAAAAATACATTTGCTGCTATAGGTGCATTTTGGAATACTTTGTATTCTTTCTAAAAACATTGCATGTATATTCAAGGCAATCATTTTTTATAAAACAAAATTTATAATTAAAAACAAACCACCAACACAAATTTACTACATTTTTTTAAAAATTAGAAGTCAAAATACAAATGGGAACTTTCAATCCTTGTTAGCTCACAGTTTTTTCAAAGCCAATAGTTACTGGTACGCAATAAACAACTAACTTGATTTTAATTACAAAAATATTAAAGAAAATAATTCAAAATATCTCCTGGAAAAACTTTTTTCATGTTGCTTTTATATACACTTACTTGAAGTATAGATTATTTCAGTTAAGAAGGGGTGGTTCAAAACTTAGGGCAAAATATTCTGTACTATTGAAGAACTTAAAACTCAACAATATATTTACATTATCCTTTTAGTTTTCCGTTATGATTCTCTATGCAATGAATTCCATGACGTTACAAAAGTTCATCTTAAGGTTTCATAATTATTTTTGTGTTGATTTAAATTTGTTTCCTTGATGAATAATTTTAAATAGGAAGATTGGTTATCTTGCTCCAACAAACATGAACTATACTTACCGTGCCAGCCTTCCAGTATTATTTTTCCACATTACTTCAATCATTGATAGTCTATACTTACCAGAATGATTTTTAAATATGACATAGCAGACACTTGTCACAAATAAAATATGGATATGAAGTTATTAGTACTGTGTATATAATTTATTATCAATTATTCTCTTAGTAATTTGTTTCATATCTATGCAAAAGAGAAAACGTTAATTGCATGTTAAGTAGGATTTTGCTTTGGCCAATTAATAGGATACACATCTCATTAAAAAAAATCATTGCAAAGTAGTTTAATCTTAAAATTAAACAAGCGGGTTTGTAACAGAATCTGTCACTTACACACATTTGTGTCCAGCATGGAAAGTACCAAGAACAGCATTTAATTATACAAAATTTAGAAGCCAAATTTGGCTAGTCATTTTTTTCTTTAGAAAATTCACTAATTATTTCTTATCATTTGCTAAATTCATTTATGTTCAGAAGAATAAATATCTTTGCTCTATAATAAAAGAAAAACATTTCATATCAACAGCATTAAAAACATACATACCCTTCAAAACCAAACTACATTGAATGATTAAAAAAACCAAAAAGCAACAAAAATAAGATCATTAAAATGAATTAATAGTATGTATTTTTAAAACAATATTTATTAATGAATGCTTAAATAAAAATGAAAAATTATATTTTCTTTCAAAATAAAATGTAAGTAGAAATACTTCTTTTTAAACAAATAAATCAACTATCATAGAATTCTAGTAATACACATATGACACCACTCAAAACTGGCTTGCATCACAAAACTAAAACTTTTTTAAATTTTAGATAAAATTTCGCATACGATGACTGAGTGGCAATGGTGATAAAAAGAATAAGGAAACATCCTTATTATTTTTAAATGGGCATTTAATTATGCTGGATTTTATAAAAAAGATTTTCAATGATCTTTCAATATCCCGAATTCCTCAACTTTTTGACACATCACACTTTGTGTAGTTTATGTAACATTTGTAGTTTGGCCTATGAAAGAGGGTAATGAACAGGCAGAGGAACACAGACTTTATAAAAGTCTCGTTTTATGTAGAAACGTGTGGAGGCTAAAGAGTCAATATTACGAAAATTGACAATTAACATATGTGATGATGCATTACAAATCTGACAATGAAATTATATTAATTATCTAGTAAACATTAAAATACGGCGAAAAGCTACAGATTATATAACTCTTAAGCACTTGCTTAGAAAAAATTGGTAAGGGAATCGTGTTTTGCTAACAAATTGAAGCTTTCTAAGCATTTCCAATCTGACTAATGCATAAGAAATTGTTTCAAATTTATTTTAGTATTGTCCAACTGGTAACCAAGTTGGCTTCTTCCCATCCACTGAAAACTATCATTGAGAAATTTTTAGATATTTCTGTTAGGGTGTGTTACCGATATTAGCCAATGAAAAGAATGGGAATAAAATGAAAAATAAAATTCTAACTTGTCTTTCCACCAGAAATGTTTGAAGTTGCAACATGAAACTTTGTAAACAGTATACAGGGACGGTTCAATGACAGTTCTCTTCCAGAAATGACGTTTTCAGTTTGGATCTGGTTTTCGAAGTTTATGTTACCTAATGTTAATGTACTTGTTATGCTTGATATCTGATGTATATATATTTAAAAGATGAATCCTCAGTAGATATTTCAATATTTTTGTTTTTGATTGTAAAATAGCTATTGATTTTCATTTTTGCTTCTGCCAAGAAATATAGACATATTTTTATTGGAAGTTTGGTTTATGCTTCGGAAGTAGATTATTCGATGTTTAAAGGTTAAATAAAAACTTCAAATAGAATTCCGATTACAAACACTTTTTAGCTCTTAGTTCAAGCTGTAGAGGGGGTTCAGGCAGAGTTTTGACAGATGGTCCAATTTTTAAAAACAAGTTTTTTAGAATCGGCAACTTTCAAAACACGTAGAAAACACAGAATCTCCATTTTAGATTTTTCAACCCCATCGCAATACTTGCATTACCTCAAATTTTATATTAGGTAATTGAAAGTAAAAAACTCCTGAGTCATTCATCCGAATTAATTTTAAGAAGTGTGCACATTAATTTTTCATTGTATAAAAATTGGTGAACATTTTCTATTTTTGTTAATGGTACTCTGTTTCCATTTACTAATGCACATTTTGTTACAATCAGAAATTCCAATTTGCAATTTCAATATTTTCAACTTCTGTTTTTAGAAAAAGGGAACATAATAGACAACTTCTGCCTACTTTAAAAAAAATTTAACCCAAGTTTATTTAGTTCATATAAAACTTCAATTTTCTATCAACTAAATAATAGAAATTATAAACTAACTTTTGAATAAATTGTCACCTTCAAAATTAACTTGTCAAGGCTTCAGCCTACTTAAAAATACAGATTGATCATTTACGTCGAAAAGAGCATCTCTTGGATCTCCTAGAGACATTCTTATCTTGTTGAATAACTATTCTTTTCAAAAAGCAAACATCTTTTTAAAATACATCTACAAGGTTATAAAAATTAATTTAGGTACTATTTATGAAACAAGGTTTATTCTTAGTACTATTCATAGACTATTTATAGTCAACTTTGTTTTATAAATTTTATTTTGGAGTTTGGAGTTATATTTGATGCTGTACACAACAACAACCTTAGCAAACTATCAGTGATAATTTATGAAAACAAATTGATACCTTCTTCAATAATATGATGACTGAGATACATCCAGTAAAAAAAACACAGTAAGTTTGAATTGTTGCTTGTAGATCGAGTTTGTCATTTTATTTTGAGGTGCCATTAAAAAAAATATATACATTTTAGTTTGGATAATTCCAAAATAACATTCTGCTGTATTTTAACTGTAACATGTTTTTTTACAAAATATGATATTCGATTTGAGTGTAACCAGGGTGGAAAAAAATCATGATTTTTTTTTAAAAATCAAAAAAAATCGGATTTATTTGATTTAAATCGGATTATTTTGATTTAAATCAGATTATTTTGATTTTTTTAATATTTTGCATACTAACTTGCGTATTCTTGGGAATTTGATTAAGGACTTTTTAATTATCACTTAAAACATTAATATACACATAAAATGAAGAATATTTTAAATTATAGTTTTAAAAAACTATGAATACTACTAATAAATGGATTATATTTTGTTATACTACAATCCGAACTATTTAAATTAACAGTCAGTTTTTAAAAAACCAAGGTGGAAAAAAATCATGATTTTTTAATCGAAAAAAATCTGATTATTTTGATTTAAATCAGATTTTTTTAATACTAGTTGCATACTATCTTGCATATTCTTGGGAATTTGATTACTGACTTTTTTACATGTCACTTAAAACATTAATATATGCTTAAAATGAAGAATATTTCAAATTTATTCTTTTAAAAACTATGAATACTAATAAATGGATTATATTTTTAGTTCTACAATCTGAACTATTTAAATTAACATTCAGTTTTAAGAACTGTAATAGCAATAAACATACTTTAGATATAAGTAAATTTAATGTTGAAAAATGCTAGACTGAAACCTAAATTTATCTTAAAATACTAATCGTAATTATAACCAAATCTTGATCTTAAATTAAAACTTATGATTCCACAAATAGAATACCAAAAATAGAATACCACACATAGAAAAGGACCAAATTACCATGATGACATTTCATTTATTAAGAACTTAATACAAAAATACTAATTTTGCTGCCTTTTGAGCACCCAACCTATTTCGTACAAAAAAACTATTTCTTAAAAATGCATTCAAAACCTATTTCTTAAAAATGATTTAAATCAATGATTTTTTTTTTAAAATCATGTGATTTAAATCTTGATTTAAATCAAGCTGATTTAAATCAATCCACCCTGAGTGTAACACTGAGAAAAGCACAAAAATTTTCCTTCTTAAATATTTTAAACCTTACATTAGTAAACTTGTTTAAATTACAATGACTGTGTTCCATTGAATAATGTTTGAATCAGATTTTGGAAAAAAATATATATTTAAGTCATTATTGATTTTATTTTATGTATTTATATTGAAGGGAGAGACTGATCACTTAGAGGCACACTTTTTCTACTAATTAAAGGTTACATTATAAACGCTTGAACCTTAACTCGATTACAATAAATAAAATTGAGACCTACAAAAACCAACCTAAAAATGTTTATTTCAGAATTGAAAGTCGAAATTAAAGTATTGCTGATAAAATACACAAGTACAGTAAGATGACATATAAAGTAAATTGTTGACATTTAACTAATTGTACTATGCATGCATAACAGGTTTGTGAAAGCGGATGTTTAATATTGAAAAAGAAATTAAGAGAAAAAAGCTATGTATTTAACATTAACGAAAATTCATTATTATAGCACAAAAAAAAAGATGAAAATTGAAATAATGAGCTTTAAAAAACTTATTACTTAAAAGGAACAAATCAAGCTATGAAAAATGAAACAAAAAAACTCTAAACATCTAAGCCAACCTATTTATTCAACTAAAAATGTGAGGGATGAAATTTCTTTGGATAGTATAAAGAGTCACAACATTCACATTAACTTTCTGCGCGTCATAATACATCAATGGGTTCAGAAAAAAGCAGTGGTGAGAGATATTAAGGGGGAAAACTACATCGAGATTGTCTTGGGGAATTGAGGAAAAAGAATTCTTTTTTGCCTGCACTGTCATAAATTGGAATGTGAAAATGAAGGCAGTAAATAAAACGCAGCGGTGGCTAACTCTCTTGTTTCGGATGGCTGACCTAGCTGACCTGTCTCCTCAACTCGGCCTATCAATTCTCTCCTGACCTGTCTTCTAACAGCTATCCCCTACTGCGTTTTGGCCTATACACTGCGAAGAGGCTGGCTAAGTTTAAAACACTCCTAGATCAAAAATGCAAGAAAGATCTTATTGACTAACTATACACAGCTGATATTGATTCGATGCTTTAAAAAAAATCTCCTTAACTATAACATCAAATAACAAATTTTCCTATCAGTCACATTTTTTAAATTGCTTAACTACACTATTGAGAATTATGAGATTGATGATTAGTATTATTCCAAATTATTTTATTTCCTGAAAAGTAAGTGTTTGTTAACATACATAAGACAGTAATAATATAATCGGAATAATATATAACTATTACTAGCTAAAATATCTAACACCGCTTGCGTTAAATAAGTTATTTAAATAAATGCAAACATAATAAGAATATTTTATTTTAACATGGTACCCTTGATTTCTATATACTTTGCTTAACATATATAATAAAAATTTTATCGTGGTAGAATAGAAAGCAGAATTATCAAATATTAACCAGCCATTTTGTCAGAAAAGAATTCTTCCAATTCTTCCCTTCAGATCAATTACTTTTAAAGGTAACGTTTCTTTTTTACAACACCCTCCTCCATAATGGTTTAAAAGTTTATTTCAGTTAAACTAATCTACAATGATCTTTTTAATGACAAATGGCTAATAATGTCAAAATAATCTGATCAAATATAACATGGTTTTAGAAGAAATTTCTAAGTGCCTCAATTTTGCTAAAGAAAAATCTTTTTTACTGATCTGGGACCTATTAAATACTTAATTCTGGCATGTGCTAAGGTATTGTCGTTTTAATCTAACATCAAGCAACTTAACAAGATACTTAAGTTCATCATACAATCTTGAGCTGTTTATTAATAACAAATTTTGCATTGTAGTTTAAAGCAATTGAAATCATTGCTTAGCTGGCCAAAATTTTTCACTATTATTAAATAACAAAAACTATTAACAAAATAAATATTAATCATTTTTGATAAATTATACCGCCAATTAACAATAAAATTACCTAGATAATTTTAGAAATAAAACTGTTTTACAATTAGAATTAATTAATGAGGAAATTCTATATGAAAGTGATGCTATGAAAAAGTAATAGACTTACCCCAAGACAAGTAACAAAAAGGAAATTAACGACGGTAGCTGCCATATCCTCCACTTCTACCACCTGAGTAACCGCCACCACCTATAAACATTTTTTCAATTAACCAATGAAATATTACAACAAAAAAGAGCTCAATGGCTGAAAGATTTTACATGTCCGCCTCATAAGCCTGTCAGATTTCCTGGATGGGAAAATCATGGGAATGCATGTATGATTATGTGGCATAAAGATCCTTTGAGTACCTATTTGGCTTTGGTTCTCTTGGCAAAAGAAATCTTGGAATACTTAAACATCCACAGAGAACTCAGATTCATTGTAATCTGAGCGTCAAAATTAGTACCAAGAGTCGCCAAGATGGTGCCACAAAAAATGGCTCTCAGTTCTGGGGAATTTGCCGAAGATGCAAAGACTTGGCTGCTAATAAAGCAGCTCCAAAAGCTATTACAAATAAACCATACTGTTGAAATATTTTAACATTAACCGCATATTTCTTATAATAAACATATATAGCATGTAATAAATATACAGCACAAAAGGTTTTAGAAGGAAGAACAAAAGCAACATTTAAGTTTAGGAACGAACATTCCTGGCCCAAAACCTTCATTATGCAAAAACTATGTAATGCAGTTATAACCTTGATTATCCATTCCCAACATAAAAAAAATCAGCAAGGACATTCTTAATATTTCCCAAAAGAACCCCGTGTCAGAAATCTACAGCGATTCTAAAGAGATGAATCTTCGGCTATACTAAAATAAAAAAAATGTGGTGATTTGAAGACAGTATAATACTTGGGCATCTCAAAAATCAAAAAGTGAACTCAAATTTCTCGAAATACCAAATTTTAGGAATCTTCTAAAATTTCAAGTCCAATTTTTCAAGGCACACAATGTTTCCACCAGAAAAGGTGGATATAGGTTTTCACCAGAGAATTCGTATTTCAGAATTGGTGGAGATTCTAGATTTTCGAAGTGCAGAATATTGCACGATTTCAATATCGCTGTAGATTTACGAGATTGGTTTCTATTGTGAACAACCAAGAATGACCAAGTTGACATTTTTTTTATTCAGACCTAAGGATGATTAGTTTATTGAGAGTTCCAAATAAAAGAGGGACAGAGGGGGTTCAACTGTAAATCTAAAATTCATAAATTCAAATATATAACTGATAAATTCAGGTCTTTTTAAACAAATTGTATTTCACCTCCATAAGGACCTTGACTTCTTTGGGAATAGCCCCCACTCCCTCGAACAGGTCCACCTCCATAACCAGAACCATAACTGTCACCCCAGCCTCCTCCTAAAATTTAATAAAAGTTAACACATTAATTATGGCTAAAAAGCAGTTCAGAACTTAGAGCAATCATAAAATCTGTTATTGCTTGTTTTTTATTTAAAAGCTTTTATAGGTAGTTGGATTAGTGATAAAATTTTATGGCAAACAACAATTTCAAAAATAGTTAGTAGATTTGTAACAGAATCATCACTTAACCCACTTTCACAAAACATTTGTGTTCAACAGGAAAAAATGCACCAAACACAGTATTAATTCAACTATTAAGCATTTACACGCTAAACTTGGCTAGTTTAATTTTTTCTTTTGAAAATCCCATAATTATTTTTTATCGTTTGCTAACATAATTTATGTTTCAAAGAATAATAATTTAAATAAAACCAAAACACTTCATATCAACATACAAACAAAGAATCTCTTAGTGAAATATATTTGAAGTCATTTCAAACTGATTAATGTCACAAAAATAAATTTCTTTTAATTATTATTTAAAAGAAATAAAGCACCTAGCAATTGTTGTTAAAGGCAATGGTGATTTGCTCATAAAAAAAGTGGCTGCTATGCTTTTTAAATTAGCAGTAAATTATGCAGTTTGTTTTAATTGAATTTTTTTTGGAGATTTTCTATACCTCTTATTTTTGATGCGCTGAATTTTTTTGACACATCACACTTGCCTGTAACATTTGCAGTTTGAGCTATGAAAGTGAGTGACAAGAGGGACTAAACGATTATTATAATCGTTCAGTCCCTCTGTCACTACCTTCCACTTTTTACGTTATAAACAAAGAGGGAAAGCTAAAAATTAGATACTTACTATCACCATAATCACCCCCATAGCCATTGCCGTAGCCTTCACTCCAGGTACTAGGACCTCCATACCCATAACCATCATCATAGCCTCCATAACCACCTCCTAACAAAAATAAATAAGAGTAAGGAAATACACACAAAAAAAACAAGTTAAATATTTATGACTAAATGATAAAAAAAAGTAGGGTAGACTAATCAGTGAATGAACGTTTAAGGCGCTGCGTTCGCCAGCGAATAAACACCAAGACATAATGACCAGGACAACCAACCATGTGTCAGATAGCTTCCTACTAGATGGGAGGAAGTCAGCGTTGCCAATTCATCTAGTAGAATGATTTTCAATTCTTATTTTTTAATTATATTTACCAAATGTTCATTCACTGGGGCCTGTTCACTCATTGGTCAGTCTACCCTATTATAAAGTTTTTCATTGTGCTTCTTTTTAAGATTTTAGCAAAAGAAACTTGTTCTGAAATATCGTTGTGGACTGACTGGATCAATTTTTACATATAGCAATTCAAATTCTCAAATAAAGGTTGTATATCACTAGCACTATTATAGGACCTGGTTCAACCTGATAAACCAAACTAGACATTTAAGGTAATTGTCTATAAAGATGATAACTCAACAATCATTTTAGTAGCATACACAAGGCTTGTAGTACAGCAAATCACATGGTGCACAAAGAGGTAGTAGGTCTCAAGATTGAATAGCTCAAAACCAATTTTTAATGTTATCTGAACATACAAAGATTTTAGAAAATCCAATTTACATAAACCATATAATTGAAAACTACTCATACCAATGACTACACTGTAAGAATATTAAGAATAATTTAATGATAAAATTTAGCTAGAAATGCAATGCATGAAATTATTTAAGTGGGTAAAATTACTTACCACCTCTTCCGCCTCGACCATAAGATGACATCTCCTTCTTTCTTTTGATATTATCCATTTCTTGACGAGAAAGGGCCTTCTTTACTTCAGCTTTTTTGCCTTTAATTATATGCCCTTTGGATGTATGGTTTCTCACTGTAAAAAGTGTAAATACAAATTAAATTGAACTAGAACTCAAATAATTAAACATTCAGGGATTAGAGTAACATGTTACTTGTACAAGTTACTTTTTTCAGGAAATGCTGATAAATTTATCAGAAAGTAACTAATTTAGTTACTTTTAGCAGTAACGAAGTAGTGGAAAATTTCTCAAATTCTCATGCTGCTCTTCACGGATATTTTTGGCACAGATCAGCTTAAATTTAATTATTTAAAATATATCAACACTGAATTTTCATTCTTAACTTTTCCTATTTATTTAGTCTTGTTCTCTTTGAAAAATAATAAGAGGCTAGTTTTCAATTTTTCAATAACGAAAAATTTCTAAAATTAACTGTGATTTGTGTCTTTTCGTATTAAGTAACTGTAACACAGTTACTTTTTAAAAGAAACTTTCCGATCCCTGCAAAACAATTTCACTAAAGTTACTTACAAACAGCTTTGTCAACTGGATCGTAGTCATCGAATTCGACAAAAGAAAAGCCCCTCCTCTTTCCAGTTGTTTTGTCGGTAACTATGCTGACGCTTAAAATGGTACCGTACTCGGCAAAGTACTCCTTCAAATCTTCCTCTTCCACCTCATCTTTTAAGGCACCAACAAATAATTTCTTCACTGTAACCTGAGCCTCTGGTTTCCCAGAATCCTAAAATATTTAAGTTTATTCAAATAGCAATAAATAATAAGTGTATTTAATAACATAATTACTTTAATACAGTTAGAATAGTGACCCTATTATAGAATACAATGAAAATATTACTTATAAGAATTACAGATCCCCCTTAAAAACATGATGTCATGAGAGGGATTACAAGAAATTTGATTAGTATAATTTCATTGAAATGGAAATGCAGTACTATCAATAAAACTAGGTTGAAACCCGAACTTTTGACTCAAGATCCATTTGGTAGCATTGCCATCATTCAAGGTAGCTTTAGTCCTTAAATTCTATACTACTACCTGATCTACCTATTACTACCTGATCAGTTAAGCTTAAAATTCTTTAAATGCTTGGTTAAGTTTACTCAATGAGTCGTGGTTCCCCTAATGGAGTAGTTTTATCATCAAGGGGTTAAGAGTAACTCTTGCCTAAGCTTTACTTTTTAAAACCTCTTCACTAAATTAATGTGCGAATCTTTTTGATCAATCCCTTTCAGTCCCAATGACAATTTGGCATCATCATTTTGGAAAAAAAAAATTCTGATCGTCTATGTCCATTTATGATAACAAAAAGCACATCATTGGATTATTCATACTTTTTCCTATTAGGAAATACTTTTAATTAATCCCAATAGATGTCAGTCCAATTATTTTTTTAATTATAATCAGAAACATGATGATGCCAAATGGCATCACTGGGACTGAAAGGGTTAACACTGCTTTGTCTTGTAAAGTAAAAGTTGCAGGGTTTTAATATATGTCTCAAGTTGTCACAATCTATAGTAACAAAACGTTTTGACACTTTTATTATATTTTATTTTATAATAAATAATCTTAAAATATTATTTAACCATGAACATAACAGCTGAACTATAAATAAAAGGAACCATTCAAACTATCCATACCTCACGGGGTACAGCTCTCTTAGGTTCTACTTCCCTGCCATCTACTTCATGAGGTCGAGCAGCCTGAGCATCATCCACCATATGGGCTTTCTTGTAGGTCACAAACCCAAAACCTCTTGACCTCCTTGTATGGGGGTCACGCATGACAACACAGTCGACAATCTCTCCCCATTGCTCAAAGTGAGCTTTTAAGGTCTCTTCCGAGGTTTTGTAGTTCAGTCCACCGATGAAAAGCTTGCGGAACTGTTCAGCTTCATTTTCACTACCCTGTAGGAGAACATATAAGATATAAGGGATTGGAAATTTACAGATACTTAATAAATGACAACTAGTTACAGTTACTTAGAGTAAAAAATAACTAGTCAGTTACTTTTAGAAATTTTAAAATATATATATTTTATTAAAATTTAATCATTTCTCAAAGAGAACCACGAATAAAGAAATAGTTCTATTGGGAAAAAAGTTAAGAATGAAAATTCAATGCTGTAAAAAAATTAAATTTTAAATCATTTCATTAAGACGAACTGCTGAAAAAATCCGTAAAGAGCGAGAGAAATAACGAAAAAGCAACAAAATTTTTCATTACCGTTAAAAGCAACAAAGTTATAGTTACTTTCTGAAAAATCTAATTAGTGGTATTACCTAAAAAAGTAATTTTTTACCACCAACAGTGATACAAGTAACACGCTACTCCTATCAATGGATATAATTTTAAAGCTCAGCTGAATGACAAGACCAACACAACAGAATGGCACTTAATGCGAACTCATAGTAACATTGTTCACAGCACCAAGAATTTGGACTACAACAGATAGTGTGCGTGCAACAGCCCCATATACAGGGTATCTGTTGGCAGGATATTTTATCCATCAAATGTGTATATAATATAAGACTACCAGTAGTCGTACGGCTTGGCCTGTGATAATCTACACCAGTCAAGTCATAAGTCATGTTCATGGGATTATTGGAGTGAGGATAGAACCTAAGAAGGTTACCTTGATGCCATAGCCCCTCAACCCAACTAATTCATGATAAACCACTTTATGCAATGGATATTTATGCATTACATTGATTGTTACAGGTTAACTTGCGGTTGGTCTAGGAAGCAATTAGCCCATTAAGTCACCTCTAATGAGGAAAAAATTGCAACTATCCTATAGCAAACACTAACGTGTGGAATAATTAGGACACCTTACCAATATAATTTTGACATGTGTATTTGGCGTTCGTGAATAAAGTACGTTTTCGCTACTTGGCTGCAAAAGTTAAGCCGCCAAATCGAGACCGGCCCGAATACGCTAGCAGTACCTCTTAAGCTACATTTTATTAAAACAATATTTAAAAATTATTTTCAAAAATACATATTTCATTGCAATATTTTAATTCTAAATGAACTCCAAATGGAAATGAAGTCCTTCGAAACTTCTTTTAAAAAAAAGTCAATTAAACATTTAAGAAGATCTGTAAATAAATATCTGAATTACAAGGGAAAAATCGATATTGAATTGAAAAACTGTGCACTATAATGATAAGTAAAGAAGTTTGTAATAAATTGAGAACATTTTACTACTAAATTAATTGAAATTCTAAAACGTAAATAACGTTCAATGTTTTGCATCCGCAATATGGAGCCATTTTAGAAAATGCCGATCAAACTCTTATCGTATAGATTAAAATACACTCTTAAGTTAAAAAAGAAATACTTACGTCGTCACTCATTTTGAATGGATTTACTTTGAGTTTTTGTTGAACTCGTTAATTCTAATAGTTTGGGATAATATATTTAAATTAATTCGTCATAAAATAGTAGTAATCACAAGATGCAAAATCAAAATGACTGGATTCTGGATTGTGGATTCGTTTGATGATCCATAGATTAAGAACACTCTAGATCTGAATCCGTGATTGGATTAGCATTGGAGAATTTCTATATTGAAATTGACATAGAAACTAGCGCCCCTATAGTTACTTTGGGAACTACTGTGGTTTTGCGGCTGCTTTTTTCTAGCCTTCTTTAGGAGCTTTAACGCCGTCTATTACGCATCGTAATTTAAAACTCAGGTCAAGTGACGAAAAAAAACTATTTTTGGCTACAGCGGGACCATGCGTTTTTTTTATAATCATATTTTTGTAATTAAAATGGTTGAAGTTTTACTTAAATTTATCTCTTGATTTAATTTAATGAATGAAATAATATTTCAATTTATTAGACAGTATCTACTTTTTGACTGTTAAAGTTCGGGAAGAACAGGCAGTAGGAAGCAAATTCTACTTAGTTTATTTATTTTTAATGAATTCACTTTTCTAACTACAATATTATTAAGCAAGTTTCATATGCATTGAATGTAGTGCTAGAATATAAATAAAAATTATGCAAGACATTTGTTAATAAATAATTCGCGAAATTACTTTTTACAACATTGATTGTAGCACATTGAATACAAGAATAAAATTCAAAAGCATAAATATCAGCATATTTCTTTTTTAATCATTTTTACAATATTATTTTTTTTATTCTTATCAAACAATCTTTAAATATGTACATTACAAAGAAACAACACATAACTTTAAATATTTTATTAGAAATGACAAGAAAAACTGCAGTTATTTAGCACAATTATTATTTCAATTTTGCTAGATAATAAAAACATAAGATTGTGTATCAGTGTTTATTTAGAACGCCGCCATGCATCTTATGTATGCGATTTATGCCGGTAAATTTATCAGTTTCTGTGAAGAGGCTGCAATATCCTATAAGTATGAAGCACAGAGCATTTCTTTATGTAGAACTAATTCCTATCATTTCTTTAACCAATTCTAAATGATAAAATAAAAACGAATAAATAGATATTCTTTACTTAATTAAATTATTATTGAAAGCCAGAAACTAGTGGGACTTTTTGTAAAATTTATTGCAATTTAATCAACAAGATCTTTTAAAGATTTATAACTTTAGGAACAATAACAAAACTTTTATATAAGTTAAGAAATAAACTGAATTATCTTTTAGAATCGATGGCATTCGATTTTTATAAAAAAAACGAGAAAATTTTACTATAGTTCAGAACAGTCATTTAAAAGAAACCCAAAAGAATAAGAATTTGCAATATTATTTACATGAAATGCACTTACTGTCATTCATTCACAAGACTGCTGAAAATTCTTCGAAATACACTATTTAAATAAAAATTAACAAAAAATAATTGCAGATTACGAAATATAAACAAATTTGAACATTATTCTATTTCTAAAATGTATTTATCAACTTTATCGTCATAGTAACTGAAATTTACTCTCTGTTGCCAGACTTCGATTTTAATAAATTCGAAAGTTTTAAGATGTGATATCCCGAATATACTTAGCAACAAAATAAATGATTAGCTTTACATTAATTCATTCCTGAGTATTAGGTAGCCTTAAAATCGAAAATTTCAATTATCAGTTTTAAACTGACCTAATATTATGGTATATTCCGAAGAAACAATTGCGCTACAATCGGAAAGTGCAATTATGCCAATCAACAAATCAACCATTAATAGTTTATTAGTTCCTCAAGTAACTTTAGATGCGCATGCATCAGATTGACTTACTGGTCTAGAGTGTTCTTTGTCTATGGTTTGATCATCGTTTGATAAAGCTTGGATGCTGATGCTTATTAGTTCAGTTCAAGTGCCTTAGTTTTAGCCACTGTAGTTTAGTTGGGAGGAGGAGGTAATGCCTGAGCTAGCACTCGAAATAACTTTTAACGGCACTTTGGAGCACATTTGTATGGAACTCCCTATATAAGATTTATCTGTGATAGTTTATTAGACTTTCCCTTTTGGATCGGTAGTTATTTTAGCCGTGCCCGGGACCACTGAGCTCGATCGGACCGGGGCCATTGTGATGCGAAACCCGCCTGGATCCAAAACTAGTACCTTTCGACACCTTATGATGTTTAAATTTACAAAACTAAATATATTAATTTTAAAATCAAGCAACAATAAAAAATCGTCAGCTTAATATTCAAAACGTATTCTTGATTTTTTGAAACAAAATTAAATAGAATCAACATTTTTTTTAGTGAAACCATAACTTTATTTGTTTCAACACGTGTTTTCAAACAAATGAGATAAAGTTGTCTTTAAATTGCAGTTTTTAACTTTTGTTTTCTTATAATTATGGTAATGTATTTATTTCTAAATAATTTATTAATTTTAAATGACATCATTCTGATTTCTCATATTTTATTTTGAATTATGTTATTAGTTTTTTTTCTTTTTAAAAGTTAAGTATGCGTCCATTATCATGTACATTCATTACGATCATTCGTAAATTTCAAATATTAAATTAAAACGTGTAGATTTTAACAGAACATTTTAAATTCTTCCTAAATTAATCGCATGTACACTATAAAATAATAACTTCCAGTGTAGGTCTGTGTTCATAAGTAATTTGGGAACAGCTAGGATATAATGGCCGGTCTCGATTTTTCGTTACGTTGCCAAACAACGAAAGAGCATTTTTCATTTTCTTTCACATTTCAGCAACTCAATGGATAAAGCAACCCTACTTTAAATTTCTAAGCTTGCTAAATGCCGCTAATGGACAGACCAGCCATTATTATCCTAGCTGTACCATAATTTGATTGAAATCCAAAAATATTTAAAACTCTCTTAGTAATTCTATGAAGACTATCTTCTCTTTCTTACTTCACTATAAAATCAGATGCAGTGGTCTGGACTCTTTTTAGGCTGTCACACTTTTTGGATGTTTATTCTCTTGGCTTGGCCATCAGTTCCCATTAAAAGATTGTAGAATTAAATTATTCGTAGATTAGAGAGAGCAGTTGCCTTAAATCCCATGTGATTCAAATGTTTCCTCTAAGTGTATTCTCAGGTTTTGGCCATACCACTTAGCCTTAACCTAATAACTTGTTTTAAATTTTGTTTTGTGGGTAGTTGCCAACAGCTTATGCATAGTTCTATGGGGCGTTCCTCCAATTAAACCAAACCAAATTTGCAGGTTAAAAATACTGTTAAATTGATTTATTTCTTATCATCATGATTTATTGGTGTTTTTAAAGTTTGCCAGACAAGCAAAGCAACGCCGTGAGCTCATCTACCAAAGGACAAAAGAACGCAAAGAGAAGGCAAAATTGGAAAAGAAAATACAAGTAAAAAGGGCTCTTACTGGTAGGTTTAGATTGTAATTCATTTGTAAGTAAAAAATAATTTTGAAATAATGCATATTAATTTTATGTCTTTTACTTGTTACTTAACAAAATGTTCTTCACAGATAATAAATTGCTGCCTACAACTGTAAGAGATGATGCTTTAAAAATACAAGACTCCTTAGAGTGGGATGATGTCAATGAAAGTAAGTGGTATTTCTAATGTGTTTCTAACTTTTAAGATATTTTTTTCTAAGCCATTTAATTTTTTATTTTAGAAGTATCAGTACAGTCACTGTTAAATGTAAATATTTTCTATTATACATTGGAACAAATGCATTGTTAAAACATTCAATTGTAACTCAAAGAAAGAGTTAAAGATTTTAGCTCCTTAAAAAAGTAAAGAGTCAAGTTTCTATCAATAAATTTAAAATGTGTCCTTTTTATTTTTGCAGCTTCCACATCTGAGATTGATAATGAATACAGATGGGCTCTAGTGGAAGATCCCAAAATTGTCATAACTACAAGTCGTGATCCAAGTGTAAAATTAAAACAGTTTGCTAAGGTAACTTTTCAAAGGTGTTTATTAAAAACTTTTTTTATGAATATTGTTTTTAAAAAAAATAGTTATAAAGCAGGTAAAATACAAGATACTAAAAGATCAAAGGGGAATTTCATTGGCATCAAGTGCTAATCTATTTTGTTTATACTAAAAAAATATTTATGAAGTAAAAAAATAATAATGTAGGGGAGAGTGTTGTACCTTGGGACGCTTGTACCTTGGGACACTGAAAATTTCTAAGAATCTATTGGCAATATTCATACATTGTTTATTTCTAATAGTAGCCTTAACCAACAGACATCATCATAATAAAATTTAACACTAGCATCATTGAATTGATGAAATGGTGACAAAAAATAATATTTCATTACCCCAAAGTAAATATTTTTCCCATTCTAATATAATTTTTTACCTTAGTACTCTTACAAAAAGTCAACTGCATTTTATTTTCTTCATAAAAGAGAAGATTTTAAAATATTTTGGTTATGAGAAAGTAATGATAATGCATTTGGATTGGCCACTATCTTGCTTTTATTTAAACCATGTAGTGTGTTGTACCTTGGGACAGTATTAATAATTTGATTAAATTCTTACTAATTTGGATAAATAAAAATATCTTTATTATTTATTTTAAGAGCAATTCCACAAAACATGTAAAATACAACTCAGCTTTGTTTTGGATATATTTTATAATGATTGAAATTTGAAAATATAATTCTGGCAACACCTGATAAATCTTTTTCCTTCCGTGTGATGAAATGTTCTAAAGAGCACATTTTCTGATGTATTTTGAAATAAAGTTTGTTTCCTGACACAAATTAGTTCAAGTGTATGACTATTGACTGAATTATAAAGCATGTCCCAAGGTACAACATCATGTTTTACCTTGGGACAGTTTATCCTCTCTACTTTAAATGAGTGGCAATTTTTTAATTTCAAGCTGCCAGAATTTAAAAAAATATATTATAGAGGAATATATTGGTGTGTTGAAATGCTGCTTTGAAATTTTTATTTTGACAATAATTATCGAAGAAAAAAATTAAAATGTAAAAATTGTCCCAAGGTACAACACTCTCCCCTATTCCTTACAATTCACTGTTCTTTATGTTAAATTTTTTTCAACCAATAAATTGCTAATTATATTTCTTACCTCATCAAAAGTATTTAAATATATTATAGAAGGTTGACTATGTTCTAGAAACCTCTGTAGTTCAGCTGTTACCATCTCTCTTTTTTTATTTTATTTAGTTTGCCTGTTGATTATAAATAACAATATGTCTTCACATGTTTACAGGAACTTAAATTGATATTCCCTAATTCCCAGCGCATGAACAGAGGCAATTATACATTCAAGGCTTTGATAGAGGCTTGTAAAGCTAATGACGTTACAGATTTCATAATGGTTGAAGAAGTTAGGGGTGTGCCAGGTAATAATTTTATTTTTTGAAAAGTTTTTTTATTCAATTGGAAATTTTCATAATGAGTCCTTTTTTTGACAGATATTGCAGCAATACCAAACCAGTTTTTTTTTTAAATATGTTTCTATTTATTTTTTATGAAATCGGAATAAAAGCATTAATTGTAAAACTTCCTTTGGACTGCCTATATTGGTCTACCAGTTCTTCAAAATTATAAATATATTTTCAAATTACCTATTTAAACCATCTATCACCGGTCTGATCTGAAGAAATCAGGGTCTTTTTTAAGGAATTTATAAACTTTAATGTGCAAAAGATTTACAAATTATATTTGTAGCCAAAATGAGCTCAAAGATATAAAGGACCGTTTACAAAATTTATTTGGTGTTTAAGCTAAATCTTGAATTATTTAAACCTTTTTTATAACTTATTGCTAAGCATAAACTATTTCATATCTATTACATACAAAAGATTAAGAGTGTCTTTTAGTCTCTACTTTTTCTCTTATTAAAAAATATAAGTAAACGATTTATTTACTTAGCATTAATTTAATATTTTTTTATTATTGTATTCAAATTTCAATAATCAATTTAATTTTGTATTTATCTTCAGATAGCCTTGTCGTCTGCCATTTACCTCATGGACCTACTGCCCGTTTCGGCATATTGAATGTTGTTATGCGACATGACATTCCAGACATTGGTACAATGCCCCAGGAATATCCACATTTAGCATTTTACAACTTTAAAACCAAACTTGGAAATAGGGTATGTTTGAGAGTAATATCAGGTTTATCTTTTAATCTGCGATACAGTTAATATAAATCGTCCATGAGTCAATATAAAAAAATTCCAACAAGGCCATTATTGGTTGTTCACAAAAGAAAGCTGTTTCTGAAATCTATGCCGATTTAAAAATAGAGAACCTTCCAAGATTCTAAAATAGGAATTTTTTTTCTTGGAATCATAAAGTTTCGGGAAATTTGGAGGATCTTCTGAAATTGTGATACTCTAAGTGATATCTGCTATAAATAAAATGAGTAAAAATGAAAGAACTTTTCTTCAAAATCTGTGCACTCTAAAAAAAATGAGAACAGGAATTAAAAATAATTTCAAGTGCTTTTTGTTTGCCAGTAAGTCTCAATATTCCAGATATCTTTACACTATTTCTACTTTATTTAAGGTTCTACTGTATTTAAACTTTGTTAGTTTGTCGGTGTCATTTTTAATAGCTCTTCTTTTTCATTCATTATAATTAAAATGGAATTATTAAATAGTTGAAATTATTTTCTAATGTTACTGATTACTAAATCCATGTAAAATTAAAAAAAAAAAAACTAACTAAGCTTCAAAAGTTAATGTTGGTTTTAAATTTGCTGGTGTTCTTTCATCAAAAGAAAAGATGCTTAAAACACTTAAATGCTAAGGATATTTTTATACACTGGAATTGAGAAAACCTGTAGACTTTCTTATATGTAGGAGTACATGTTTTTAATAAATGTGCTACACTTTAGTGCCTTAATCAAATTCAAAACACACAGAAAAAATGTTTACGGTCAAGGAATCTAGTTTTGAGTATAATTACTAAATTTGAACAATGGTGGCATTCCAGAATGGTTGATTTAGTTCAGTATTTAAAAAAATTGAATAAAAGTTTTGTTCACTTACTCATTCTTCAAAATATAATTTAGTTATTTCTGTTCCAGGTAACCAATATCTTGAAGCATTTATTTCCTGTACCTAAGGAGACAGGAAAAAGAGTGGTATCCTTCTTTAACTCGGATGATTGGATTTTATTTAGGTAATGCTCAAACAATTTTAATTGTTATTTTATGGTACTGTTTTGAGTCTCGGAACTTGTTTTCTACTACTTCTACTAATTAGTTTCTACTAATAATAAAAATTTCCTTTCCTTTGCCTTAAAAGATACATGTTAATCTTGTATTTTCATTGATATGTGTGTTAATAAGCTACAATAAAAAATATATTTTACTTTAATATTATATTTTAGGCATCATACCCACTGGTTAAATGAGAAAAACCAGGTCCAGTTAGTGGAATTAGGTCCTCGTTTTATCTTGAGGTGTAAGTAGATTTTTAATTATATTAATTTATTATTTTTTAGGGAATATTGCTGCTTATTTTTATTCATTTCTTAAGTAACAATAAGTATTTTGTTTAACATACTTTTAGATAACAGATACAAAATAACTTGAACTCCAAAAATATATATTTTTTTGTTTAGTATACATTAATAAAACATTTTTAAAAAGTTGTAAAATCAAATTTGTATAGTTTATTTATTAGCCAAAACTGAATTTGTTCCTTTTGTACTAGTTAGTCTTACAACATTGTTGGTTACATTTCTATAACAACATGTACTTGTTTTTGTATCATTGAATATTTCTCCATTGTTATTCAAACAATTCTTTCTTCTAGTGTTTGAAATTAGACTTGGCACACTTGACCAGTATCATACTGCTGACGTTGAATGGGCATTAAAGCATTACAACAGTACTGCTAGGAAAAGAACTTTTTTAAGCACTGATCCCTTGTAAACGTTTAATAAAAATTTTGTACATAGCGAATTATTTTATTCTAAATTGACTTACAAATATCAAAGAATTGTTTTGTTGCTTGTAATCAGAAATCTAATCAGTAAAAAGACTAAATTGTTTTTAATTAAAAAATTTTAAAGTAGGGTCAAGTGGGGTAAGTGTGATAGGGTTTCTGCATTTTTCATTAAGAAAATTTGTTCTCTGCTTCAAGTAAATTCCAAATCCTAAAATTGGTAGTGAATCAAGAAACATGCATATGTAGGGAAAAAAAATTATATGTTTGAATTCCAATTTTAAGTGTACAAAATTTGCATTTCAAAATCCATTGCTGTTTTATCACACTTACCCCACATAGAAAGACCCACATAAAAAGAAGACAGTTGCACTTAAATTCAAAAGCTCAAAACTTTCTTTAAACAAAAAAAATAAGGTCAATATTTCTTTTTAGTTTAATTATAAGTGGTCTAATGTTATATATTGCAAACTTTCAGATTTTTAGAATGATTTCCAAAGTTACAAGAGCTGTTTATCACACTTACCCCACTTGACCCTATGTAAAATGTGTCAATAAAAATCGACAGTTTTGGAAGTGATGATCCATATGATATACAAGTCCTGAAACATGTTCCTTGTGCTACTTTGAATCAGCACTTGTTTGCTTTTTTTTTAGGGTATTTTGATTTTGACTCCTGATATTTGTAGATTGTAGAACACTATTTTGTTAGAAAATACATTTTATGTACTTGATTTAATAAAAAAAGGCTGATATTACTTCTAAAGGTAATACAATTCTTCAAAAAGTAGGCAAACTAAATTTTTGTTTACAATTTAAAAATTACATCCTACATGTTGAATCGATTGTTTGAAAGTATCTAGGGGACCCTTAAATAAATAGATGTGAATTTTTTACCATCATGTTTTTTAGGTTGACTTATTATTATTTTTTTTTACAATTGACATTACTGGCTGTAATTCAACCTACGTGGATTATCTTCAAAAGCTGATCACATGGAAATAGTTTATATTAATATAAAACAACATTGGATTTAAAAATGCCTTTTTATTAAAAATGAACACAAAATATAAAACAGGCAACACTAACATTTTGTATTTTATTTTGATCAGTGATATTTCTTATTAAACATTTATAATAAATTAAACTATTTACAGAGTATAAAATAAATAATAAATGCAAGTTTTTTTAGATTCTTTAAACAAGTTAATGTCCACGAACCAATAGAGGAATCAAATAGTCCATGATAAACAGTTAAAAAGATGAAAGATTTTACTTTAAATGTCTAGCCATGTAACCCTTTGAAATATAATGAATATATTTGTTTATACACAATTGAAATTATGTTTTTGAAAATAAGTTATAAACTACTTTAATATTAATTAAATCTAGGTTAAAATTGTAAATTTACTTTCCTAGTTTTATTTTTACATTATATATAATAAAAAAAAAACAGCATTTTACATATTAGAATTTTTTTAAGTACAAAGTGTTTATAGCTAATACATTTTAAGGCTAGTTGCTCTTATAATACATTCTAGTTGTTCTTATACGCATATAAAACTGATATTTAATAGTATTTTATTAATGTATCGGGGGATTTTATTCAGACGTATACTAAAACTTGGATTCAAGACTCTTTTAAATGCTAAAATATAAAAACAAAATATCCATTGTATAACATTTAAACCCATTAGCTATAATAACTAAAAACAAGTAAACACATTTTTTATCAAAAATAATAAGTAGTAATTTGTCAGATAGAAAAAAAAAAAATAAGTACATTAGTGTAAGTTTTGAAATGCATTACGGTGGATATGACACAGTGTAGAAAAATACTCAAGTAATACTGGCCATTATAAAGTTAAGGCACTTTCGGTTGGTAGCATGTTTCAGTAACCTGTAAAAAAAAAGTACATTTAGAAAATTTAAGGCAAACACTAACTTGTAAACTGTTAAACAGTTTTTCAGTCCTTTTCTTACAATAATATTGTAAGTAATGTTCCGAATAAATAACTGCATGGTAGCAATAGTCCATATTGAACAATGTTTCAAAATTTTTAGGCAAATAGTTTTTCATTTTGAAAATAATAAAAATTAGCATGCAATTAAAATGAATGTAATTCGACCCCTAGAATTTTGGGTCCATGAGGACATCATATAAAATAAGTCATTCAGTTAGTTAAAAAAAATTACCAGAAAAATAAGCAACATACACATGTTGTTAACCAATTACCTCCTGAGTTCAATATCGGTAATTATAAAGGTTGATTAATAACAAATTAAGTTGAAAACAATAAATTCCCTCGTACTGGTACTGGTTTTCAAACAGTCAATTGATTAAAAATGTAAATGTAAACATTAAAAAATAAGTTTTATCAAAGAAAGCAACTAAATAGCTACACAAATGTGAATTGTGTTTATTGACACAAACATATAGCCATTAATTCATTTTCATTATCTTATTTTAAAATCATCAATCAACTAAAAGCTGACTCATTGTGTCTCTTGAAGATCAGGTTAACTTACTAGGAAAATTTCCTGTTTTAAGATTTATGCTCAATTAATACAACCAGAAAAAAATTGTTCCAAACACATATGAATACTTAATAAAAGAAATCTCATCTGGATTAACCGTTATTTTAACTATGCAGTTTATCTATACCTTTTTGTTACATGACATCAGCAAATTTTCTTTTTTGTTTCCGATTTGTCTTCACACCTATTGTTTCCACATGGAATCCTATGTTTTGTAGACGTTCTATCGGAAGCATTTTGCGCCCATCAAACACGAAAGCAGGCTTCAACATACTGTCATAGATTTTCTTATAATCTAATTCCTTCAAAACATTAAGAATAATGTTATTAAAGTAATAATATAATAGTAATAAATAAAAAGCTTTGAAAATAAATCATACTCATTACAATTTTTAAAAATAAAATCATTAAAAACATCACTAAGTTTTAACTGAAAACTATTTTAATTTATCATATATTCTAAGCAATTATTTAAAATACATAGCTTGTTTTAAATGGGTAACTTTCATTCTTTTTATTAAGTACTAGGGGGCAAAGCCCCCTGCTCGCTACCGTTCCCCAACTCCCGAGAATTGCTACACAATTCCTCTCGCTACACAATATCTCTACGAAAGCCACAGGACGCAACCTGAAGCAGCCCTGGTACATAACAGGCACACCGACACATTTTCAGCGTTTCTGATTGGCTGAAGCCGCATAAGTCACGTGGCTTTCAAGCGTCTGGCTATTACAATTTTATCTTATATAGAGATACTAACATTTTTGTTTCATGCGCAAATAATAATTAAACATTATAATAAAATAAAAATATGTTAAGTAAATATCTAAAAGGGGAAAAAATTGCATTTACTTACAAGGAATTCATCCCACTCTGTGCATATTACAATAGCATGTGTATTTTGAGCAGCTTGATAAGGGCAAGGAAAATTTAGCACCTGATTTTCTACTGTAAAAAAAATTGTAAAATTTATTAAAGTATTAAATGCTGTCAATTTAATTGTAAAACAAAGAAAAATTAATATTATAATTTATACTTTTTATAATTTTGGAAAAAAAATAATACTGATAGAAAATCAATTTTTTTATTAACCTTTACATGAGTCTTCAATTCCTTCTGTACATTCCAAGTCACTGAAAGAATAGAAAATATCAAAATTAACATTTCACAAGTGTCATTACACTACTTAAATTGATTTTTTTAATTTTTTTAACAACATGCAAAAAAGTTCACTTTTTTATATCATATTCATTCATAAATCGTTGCGTAAATGACACTTTACGCGCTTACGTCACAGAGACAGTGCCGAAAGTCCTTATTTCACGAGACGTAAGGTCTCGTGAAATAAAAGCCACTCGCTTAATTAAGAATTATTTTCGGCACTAGCTGCTATAATAACTATTTAAATTCATATTTGGTTATCCTCAATTAAAAGTATTTGCCTGTAAATTAAATCTGACAATCCTTTTTTAATAATTTTTATTCAAATGTTTTTTAATTGAGTTCTGATTAAAAAAACATCTTGTAAACATAAAATGAAATTTTTTGTATTATACTTTCAAAGTAATAAGAATCAATATAGATTTGAGATAATTTGGCAATAGTGTTCATACAGACTTACACAGGTTATGATGAGACCATACCAGAAATATTTAGACAATTGTTAACGTGAATAATTTAATAAAAAAAATTCTTAAGAAATCTACTTACAGTATAATTTGTTTTCTTTCCACTTTAGGATCATAAATATGCAAGTTAGCACCTTCTTCTAACAGATGTTTGCATACATATATGGCAGGAGATTCCCTAAAATTTATTGGGTTGGATTAAACATGTATTTGCATGATAATTTATAGAATACAATAGATAAACTTAAAAAGATAGCTTTCCACAAATCCTTATGAAAACACTCACAAATTCTAAAACTGTTTTAGGGTTTTCTAAATAGCTTACCTAGTATCACCAGTATTTTTCTTGAAAGCAAATCCAAAGATTGCAATGTTCTTTCCTGTTACAGTGTTAAACATATTCTCAGTGATTCTTCTTGCAAATCGCGTCCTTTGAAAATTGTTCATTTCAATGACCTAAAAAAAATATTGATTTATAAATCCTTTTTTAAAAGAATCAGGTATATTAAGGATTCTCCCAGAGTATAATTCAAGCAAATATTGCTTGCAACATTATCTATCTAAAAACTTTTAAAAAGTGTTGTGACAACTAATAATTTAAATATTAACATGTAACAAATCACTTAAGGAAAATTATATAAAATAGAACATACATTTTTAGCAAAACATATTGCAAAGATAATTCAGGGTGGTTACAAAATCCTAGAAAAAAAGTTCCCTGATATTTCCGAAGATTTCCCTGATACTTTAAAAAAAAAAATTTCCTGACTTTACCAAGAAAGCATGCAATACACACAATTCAATGCAGTACAGAAAATTTAATCCAGACATTGCGGGAATAAAGACTTTCCGCATGATGGGTTAGCCTACCTAATAGGGTGGGCCGAAAAAAACTTTTTATTTTATTTCGGATCGCTATAGTGCGGAAAAGTTGCCATTGGTAAAGACATGAAAAATGCACTAATTATTATTTTTTTATTGACATATCTTCCGTTCGCGCAAGGTCATCAAAGTTGGCCAAAAATTGTTAAAAACCGTAATTTTTTATAATTTTTTTAAAACACGGTAGATGTTTTTAATTACGTTCCTATATCATGAATTAACTACTAAAAGTATTTAAAATCCAAATATTATAGCACTTATTAATAATAAATGCAATAATATATAGTATAATAAATTATTATACATTAGTGTCAGATCTGCCGGCCACTCAACGTAGTATAAAATTTGGAAAATTCGTATTTTTCGCTACATTTCAAAGTTTTAACTTTTTGTACATTTTAATCATGCAATATAATATAGGAAAGCAATTAAAATCATATATCGTGCTTAAAAAAATTATGAAAAATTACGGTTTTTGACAATTTTTGCCAACTTTGATGCCATTGCGCGAACGGAAGATATAGTAATAAAAAAATAATAATTATTGCATTTTTCATGTCTTTACCAATGGAAACTTTTCCGCACTATAGCGATCCAAAATAAAATAAAAAGTTTTTTTCGGCCCACCCTACTACCTAACATTTCTACGTTTCCGAAAATCTGAATAAGTTTAGAGGAATCATGTGATCAGAAAATCATTTTATAACGTGATTCATGAGAGAGATTGATCCTTCCTCCAAGATTGGTCCTTCAGGCAAAATCGGATCAACCAGAATATATTTTTTTATCAAGTGTCCGTTAGTAGTGATCACAAGAACCTAAACCTGCTGTTTAAGTAATCCAAAATGGAAAAAAAATTCCCTGATATTTTGCAAAATTTGAAAAATTCCATGAGAATTCCCTGATTTCCAGGTTCTCTTACCACCCTGTAATTAATAAAATAATGTTCGAATGTTTTGTATAAGCAGTAGTATTAGGTAGAGCAAAAATTCGTTTAAAAATGATTAAGAGAAAAGATAATTTTATGCTACAAAAAAGTAAAAATTGAATTTAAAGCTGCTGAAATTTGGGGCAAAAAAAAAAAAATTAAAGTACCTTCATTGTAGCAATTTATTGCAAACTAGTATGCAGGGTGTTTTGCACCTTGGACCTCTAAAAAAAGGGACTTAGGGACCTAAAGTTTTAAAAAAAGGGACATAAGGGACCACTTTAAAAAAATCGACAAGTGCTTAAGACATGTTGGAAATGAGCAAATTATTTATTAAGGCAAAAACCCTTCGTTTCTTTTTAAACCAGACTAAAAGAAACACAAGAAAAACAGAAGACGGTGTAAGAACATCGTTAGTGTGCAGTCCTGCACAAAAGTTTAGGCACAGACGCAATTCATGAAAAAAACATCAATGTTACTATTTTTCAGTAGTTTTTTTTAAAATATATATTCTTTAGGCAGCATGAAAGAAAATTTTTGCCAACAAATATAAATAAATTTGACTTCCATTAACAAATTAAAAATGTCATAACTTTCCTTACCTCCTCAGTTTTATGCAAATTCTTTACAAAAAGTGATTGCGTCGAAGGGGATGGTTTTTAAGTTGCTTTAAAAGGTTGACGGTAATTTTCAATGCTTAGAACCATTCTGAGGTCAACTGAATTTACGAAGAGCTTTTAAGGATATGGACATTAAAATTCAGAGGTAAACCTGTTTCTGATATTTCTACTGAATTAAAGCGTTCGAAACGAGGTATTTTATAGAGTGTAAGAATGTGGCGATCAACATCCACCAAAATGGCGGTCTCGAAGACCTCGAATCACCAGCAAACGAGAGGACAGACAAATAAGAAAATTGGCATCAGACAAATAAGAAAATTGGCATCAGACAAACATTACTCTTCAAATCAAATTAAAAGATTGATTGTAGCTCAATTTTCATGTAAACCTATCAGGAGGTGAGTCAATGAATCTCGATATACTTGATAAAATCCAAGCTGAAGCGCAAGCCTAGCTTGCTTTCTCATCATAAAGATGCAAGACTGCAATGAATAGCTGGAAGACATGTGCTGTTGAGTCAATTGCAGTCTTGCATCTTTATGATGAGATAGCAAGCTAGGTTTGCACTTCAGTTTGGATTTTATCAAGTATAAAGATTCATTGACTCGCCTCTCCATAGGTTTGCGTGAAAATTGAGCCACAATCAGGCTTTTAATTTGATTTGAAGAGCAATGTTTGTCTGATGCCAATTTTCTTATTTGTCTGTCCTCTCGTTTGCTGGTGATTCGAGGTCTTCCAGACCGCGATTTTGGTGGATGTTGATTGTCATGTGCTAACACTCTATAAAATACCTCGTTTCGAACGCTTTAATTGAGTAGAAATATCAGAAACAGATTTACCTCTGAATTTTAATGTCCATATCCTTAAAATCTCTTTGTACGTAAATTCAGTTGACTTCAGAATGGTTCTAAGCATTGAAAATTACCTTCAACCTTTTAAAGCAACTTAAAAACCTTCCTCTTTGATGACCCAATCACTTCCTGTAAAGAATTTGCATAAAACTGAAACTTGTGCCTAAACTATACTTTTGTGGCAAGGAAGGTTATGACATTTTTAATTTGTTGATGGAAGTCAAATTTATTTATATTTGTTAGCAAAAAATTTCACCCTATTATTTTACATGTTGCCTGAAGAATATATATTAAAAAAAAACTACCGAAAAATAGCAACATTGCCAATTTTTTCATGAAATGCGTCTGTGTCTAAATTTTTGTGCAGGACCGTATTAAACTATTTCTCATTGCAAGGTAACTTATTGTCATGCTAAAGAATATGCCCAAACCCCATTTCTGAGTGACAAAGAATATCGAAAAAAAATGGTGCGCTAGTCACATGGTAATATTTTTTTTAAAAAAAAGGGACTTAAGGTACCAAATGTGAAAAAAAGGGACTAAAAGGGACCGAAAATAAAAAAAGGGACTTTAAGGGACTAAGGGACCAACTCTAAACGCCCTGAGTATGTCAACTAAAAATAGAAGATTTTGACTAATAAAACTATAGTTAAGATACCCCTATAAATATCATGAAACTAGTTTTAGCTAGAATAATCAGAGTTTTCTGGTACAATATAAATGTTATCAATTGGATTTTAAAAAAATTAGCATAAACTTAAAAACGGTATTTTTTTAAACAAATAGGTTTGTAAAAGAATCTGTCACTCCGCCCGCTTCCACACATCTGTATTCAACAGGAAAAAAAGTTGCCAAACCCAATATTAATTCCATTATAAACATTTCACGCTAAATTTGGCTAGTTTCATTTATTTTATTTTAAGAATTCAATAATTATTATCGTTTGCAAAAATTAATTTGTATTTCAAAGAATAAATACGTAATATGCCTATCTTTTAAATAGAAACAAAACATTTCATATCAGCATGCAAAGAATATCTTAGTTAAATATATTTGACGTCATTTCAAACTGATTGATATCGCAAAAAATACATTTATTTTAATTTATTATTTAAAAGAATGAAAGTTTCTTGAGTGATTGTTGCGAATGGCAATGGTGAATAAATTCTAATAAACATGCCTTCATATGCTTTTTAGATGAGCATTAAGTTATTCAGTTTTTTTAAATAATTAAAGTATTTCAAATTCGAATATTTTTCTGAAATATTCAATGTCTTTCAATTTTGATAAGATAAATTTTTTTACGTATCACACTTTCCTGTAGCATTTTTAGTTTGGGCTATGAAAGTGGGTGACAGGCGGACTGAACGATTAAAATAACTTCCACTTTTAACGTTATAAACGTAGTGTGGAAGCTTTAAAGTAACAATAGCTTTCTTAACTCTACACTTTAAATTTTACAAATACATACCTGATACCAAAATGCTGCCACAGCTGGTAAGTTAAGACATTCTGATAAGTAAACAATATTCAAAACGTCTTTTTGGAAACAGCTGCCTCCAAATCCTAAAAAAAAAATCTGAATTTAAACAAAAAAAATTTAAACACAGATGGTTGATTCCACAAAAATGCGCCATGGACATCATTTTTTAAATTTCAACTTTTTTGTTTTAAACAAAATCCACTTGGCAAAAACTCTTGACACTTTATTTTCTCTTTTTATACCTCAAAATAAACAGTTCGTAAAAAATTCGAACATTAAATTTAAAATTTGAGTTATATATAACAACTAAATATAGAACATCAAAACTTTGTCATGTCAGTCACACTAATAAATATTTATTATTATTTATAAATTTCTTAATTTCTTTCTTTCTGGTTGACATATCAGAATCTTATATTGATTCCAAAAAAATTATAGACTTGAAATGCATATCAGTTAAGAGCAAATGGTAATATTATAAGGTTATCAAAATTTGTGTCTCAAATTTTTCATGTCAGTTACGGCATGTTTTAACCCAATTAATTTTAAGTATTTTCTCTTGAATGAAAATTTCAGAGTTTTTTATAATCAAGACATTTATTTGCATCACCCCATGGTAATTTTTTTAACAGTCAATTAACATTTAGTACTTTTAAGAGCCAAGAAAGTTGTCTTATGTCATGTCTGTCACGAATGGAATTAGCCAGATTTGAGAAGTGCATACAGTACAAGTCTTTGCATACCAACACTTGCTGTCAAAAATTTGGGTCCGATTCTTGTGTCTGTTCCTATTCCATGTGCTACTTCGCTGACATCAGCTCCAGTAGCTTCACAAATGGCAGATATGGAATTTATGGCAGAGATCCTTTGAGCTAAGAAGGCATTGGCAGCCTAAATCAAACATACATAAGGCATAAACGAATATTTAATTGCACACTTGAAATCATTTTAATACTTAATTTACAAAGAAAATAAATTAGGCTAAAAATCACTGGGTTAGTCCAAAGAAGAATAATTTTCACAGTTTAATTACTCCAGCTTCACTGAATATTTATTACAAACTTTTTTTTATCCGATACATGTAGCTGGCTTAAATGTCTCTATAATTCAATAATTTGAAATTTCTTTTAATATCTTTAAAATATTATTTTGTAATAAAATAGTCAAACAAATTTTTAAAAAATTGAATTATAGAGACATTAAAGCCCGTTACATTTAGCAAATAAAAAATATTTGAAAATACATATTCAATATAGCCGGAGGAATTAAGCTGCGAAACTTTTTTCCTTTGGATGTAACAGTGAGGAAAGCCTTTTGATTAGGACAGTAGTCCAACTTTTAGTCTCCTTCCCCTTTTAAAATTTTAATCTTTGTGGCATTATTTGGCCAAGTCTCAAAAGCTTATGATTGTATTTTACAACTTAATATTATTTATATAATTTTTAAAATACTTTTGTGTAGAAGTCTTAAAAAATTTACAACAGCTTGAATTAATTAAATAAGAACTACAACGAGGATTGTAGAACAAAAGCTCAGATTAAAAACAAATTTAATAACATTACAAATTTTAATTTTGCAATAATGTTTATCCTAATTGTAAAAATTATTTATCAATGTGAATTTTGTTCATAGAAAGTTTAACACAAAAAAATTACTTACCAACTTGGTCAACTCCGAAGACCAGGTGTTCATTGTGAGTATTTTGTTTTCAGGAATCCAACGCATATACACACTGCACAATTTTTGAATTGCATTTTTCCCTTCCTCTGTTTGGTCACCCCCTATTAAAATTCGATCAGGATGCAGCAAATCATTGATAGCAGATCCTTCTGCTAAAAACTCTGGATTTGAAAGAACCTAAAAAGTGTCAAAAGAAAACAATAAATATGTTTTTATTTATTGTACAAAAAATAAATGATTGCAATCATCAAAAGATGCAATTTCAATGCTAAATAAAATAAAAAGTCAATATTATTATGATGCATCTAATTTTTTTCCTTCTCATTAACTGTCAGTATTTATTGCTTTCCCAATTGAATCGGTGAGTGCAGAAACAACGTCAGTCAAAAATTTCAAATTTTTCAGGAAGGAGAAAAAATGTAATAACTCCTCCTCTATTTCTGCACTAAACACTCGAAACAAACGTCCAGTATTTACGGAACTACTTAAGAGACTAACATAGTTTTTGCACCCAACTCGCATCTTGCCTTTCTACGCTTATTTTCATTGAAAACGAATTTTCAGATTTTTTTTACTGAAGTGGTTTCTGCACTCACCGATTCAATTACTCAACTATCAAATAATAACTTTCCAATTACTTACAATTGTTTACCAAATTCGGCTGATTATCAGGGTAAAGGATTAAAAATAAATATTTAAAAAAATGTAAATTATAATTTCGGTGCTTCGTTTATCGTGGTTTTCTTTGAAAAATGGTAAGATATGGCCAAATTTCAAATTTCTTTTAACTTGAGATTTCAAAAAGTAACTGTGATTCGTTACTTTTTGAAATAGTAACTACAATGTGTTACTTTTCATAAAAGCAACTGTAACAGTTAATTTGTTTACTCAAGTAACTGTAACAGTTACTTTTTTACTCAAGTAACTGTAACAGTTACTTTTTTACTCAAGTAACTGTAACAGTTACTTTTTTACTCAAGTAACAGTAACAGTTACTTTTTTACTCAAGTAACAGTAACAGTTACTTTTTTACTCAAGTAACTGTAACAGAGTTATTTTTTTACTCAAGTAACAGTAACAGAGTTACTTTTTTACTCAAGTAACTGTAACAGAGTCACTTTTTTACTCAAGTAACTGTAACAGAGTTACTTTTTTACTCAAGTAACTGTAGCTGTAACAAAGTTACTTTTAAAAGTAACTTTCCAATCCCCGTTCATTTGTATCAAACAGAATAAATACAAATTAAATTTCTTACTTGGAATGTCACCTCAGGCTTTGTGTTAGCCCCTAATATGGTGTTGATGCTCTCAGCTGCTTTCACGGGCACAGTGCTCTTTTCTACCACAATTTTACTAGTTTGAGCTACTTCTGCGATTCTTCTTGCTGCTGCTTCAATGTATCGTAGGTCAGCCGCTCGCCCCTGTAAAGGTGATTGCATTACTAAAAGCATAATATTCTAATAATTTTTTTTTAACTTAGAGTAAAAATTAAGTTAATTGTAAAATTATATATAAAAAATAACCCAATAAAACTTACTAAAATAAGGCTAACCGGTTGAACAATGACTTTTAAAATTGTAGAATAATATACTTAAGATTTTTTTAACCTAATTCTATTAGATTAATTAATATATTCCTAATCCTGTTTCAAGCTTTAATTCTACCCTAAAAGACCTTCACTTTATAGCATAAACAATTACACATAAAAAAAATCAACTTCAAACAAGATTTTTGGTTTATATGATTATTGATTGTGAAAGAAATACACCTGCTGCATGATGTGATTTAAGCAAAACTATCCTGAACTGAAATATAAAATAAGTATACAATAACAACAACAACAAAATTATGTGTACAGCTTCGGTTCAGCTAAACAAAGGGTATTCAGAGTTTTTGTTCTTATTACATACCTTTCCAAAACCAAAGTTTTTGGTAGGTGTGTTTACTGAGATGAATATTAAATCAGCTTCTCTAATTGCTGTGTCAATTTCAGTAGTGAAGAACAGGTTTCGACCTCTACATTCTTTGACTACTTCATCTAAACCAGGCTGTAATATAAAGCAAAAAAATATATTTTTTAACACAAGGTAGAAATACATTACATCTCCAAAAACTTACACTCCATGCCAACCTAACTTGGGTAAAAACAAAGAGTAAAAAGGAAGAGGGAAAAGCGTGATTGGTCCGTAAGTTGGAAACTCTTGTAATGTAATATTTACATACAAAATGCGCTGAATACAATTTAACAAAAATACACTTTCTCATTATGATATAAGTGCCAAACTTTCTTAAATAATATACAAATCTGTTAGACCTTAAACGAAATTAATGTTTTAAACATGTTTTCTGGATGGATTCACAAATAATTTATGGAACTCTTTACATGCGAGGAAGGATCTTCTCTATAACATATTTCTATTAACACAACTTAGGTTGTCAAGGAGTGTAGGCATCCATATAATTAATTTTTTAAAAAAATATTTTTTTTTAATATTTAGTTCTTACTTCATAAACAGGCAATTGATTTGAATTCCAGGCATTAATTCTTATTTCACTCTTATCAACAACAGTAACTGCAATATCGGGGCATTTCAAAGCAATAACACTGCAAGTAGGACCTCCCACATAACCAGCACCAATGCAACAGATTTTCTTAACCATTTTCTCTTGCTATAAAATTAAATAAAATAGTTATGGAATAGGAATATAATATAGTAAAATTCACAGATAAAATGTATCAAATAAATATTTTAACTTATGTTTCTTTCAAAAATAACTTAAATGGGAAATTAAGTGTCAATTTCGTGTTGTTGATATACTATACCGGCATTTAACGATTTTATATAAAGTTTCAATAATCAAGTTCATAAAATTGGAGCAGTAATAAAGAAAGCAATTCGATATTTTCAAATCGTTCCTTAATTGTTTTAAATTTAACAAAAAAACCATGCCAAATATAAAACTTTTAGATGTATGATTGAACAAAAATCATCAACATTCATGAGGCTAAATTATATCTTACTACATATAATTATCTTATTTTAAAATTTAATATAAATATCAGATAAGATTTCATTTTTACAGAGGAGCAGGATATTTTACACAGCGTGAATTCGAAAAAGATTAAATAGTTTCAAATATAAACATAAACAATTATTTTTTTTCAACATTCTTAAATTTGAAGACCCTGCACCTAACTGAGTTTAGGATACAACTAATTTATTTTGAGGAATTAAGGCTTTTGGAGCGTACAGTTAGATATAAAAACTATTAAATTTTAAAAATTAATAATAAGACCTTACAAAAACCGCCGATTTAATCAAATTCCTATCGAAACTTAGCACTTAGCAGACAGCTATTGAGTGGAAGGTGCTTTAGATATCACATCCACCGGATCAAAGCTTAAATGACGTCAGGGAGACATAAGCGAATGATAAAAAGAAACCGATTTGAAAAGTTCAGTTTAAAATGGAAATCCTATGCATATTTTTAAATAATGTTTCAATTCGTCTACACCTTTTCAAAATTCTTTTGGCTCAATAATTCAGGCAATTAAAGAATGACTTTTAAAGAAACTAGTCAAAACTGATTACAATAAAATTTTAAAATATATAAATTCGGGCTAATTCATATTTTATCTTTAAAACATTCCATAGTTTTTTTTTTTAAAGTCTTTATTTACACCTACCCTCCAATATTACTTAATTTAAGAAAAATTAAACTGTGGAATTAAGTAAAATATTTTTATACTGAGATTTATATAAAATATGTTTTTTCAATCTTTAAATGTTAGTACTACATATTTAGAAAATATATCAAATATATTGTAATGAAGGATTATTCTTAAAAATATATTAAAAGTAATTTTAAGCATTTTACAAATTTCTCTTTGAAATAGAATTTTTTCTTCATTTTATTTCGATTATATAACGAATAAAAAACTTCAAATAAATTTAGCATTCATCGATAAAAACTACAATTAAATCTGCAAAACACAGTTAAGAAAATAGTTATTTTTGGAATTTCAACCTTTAAATTAAAAGCTGCACGAATGTTGTGTATAAGCGGTTTAAAGATTCTGTTACAAACCTACTTGTTTCATTTTAACATTAAAAATTATCAGAGGCAAGTAATTTTTGCAATTAAAAAAGATTTATATTAAAATTCATATTTCCAAAAAAGTTAAAAATACCTCTAGTAGTCTGTTCCTCTGTATTCGTTAATTTCTTGCAAAAAAATCAAATCCTTTAAGCGCAAAAATAATTATCCGTCGTCAAGAAAATTCGCAGTTGTAATGAATCAGGAATCTCCTCTCTTTGCTCAACTATGCACCCCTACAACAAATTCTGAGCGCTGGGTTAACAGGTTTGGCGCGATTATCGCTGTTTTTTTTATATAAACATCAGGATCTATCTGCGTTTATATATTTTTAGAAAGAATAGTAAAATATTTATTCTTTATAATATTAATTGCATTTTTAATTTTCATTAATGGGACGCATCTTAAGTTTTAAGAATTAATAAGTAAAACTCATATACTCATACTCATAACTATACTATCTATACTCTCATCTATACTATCATATCTACACTCATACTCATACTTCATAAACTCTATACTCATATTGGGATATTAATTTTTTTAGATTAAAAAAATAATACAATTTAATTTTTAAACAGAATTTGATTATATTTTTATGTACATTGCTCACAACAATTAGGGGAGCGCATGGTTTAAACCATTTCAACCCAAATGATTCAATTTTTAATCAGAAGCTTGCAATGTTTTTTTTTTCTGACTAAGTTAAGATCGCACTTATGTATCGTTAGATGATATAATCATCTCTTTTGAAGAATTAAATAAAGCTTGTTTTAATTAAATGAAAATATGAAAAACATGGTAAAATGAAATTAACTCCCAAAAAGTTTTATGAAATGAATTGATTCTAAAAATTTATTTGAACTTTTTTTACAAAAAAAAACTTTAAAAAAATGCTATAATTTATTCAAAAGTTATGATTCCATTCTTTTTCTTTTTTGAATTTAGGACAAAAAAAATTGATCCCCCCTCCCCCTGTTTTTAAATTTTGTTTCTGAAAGCATAGTAAATCTACTTCGCAAATTTTAACCTCTCCCCCCCTACCTTGGGTTAAAAAAAAATCTTTTTTTTTTTTTAAACAGTTTTCCGCATCACCCATCAGAAACCCATAGAAAGGCGGAACATCATAAAGTATCTCAATTAGAAAAGTTTAAAAAGAAATCTGAAAACAAGTATTTTTGAAACCACCGCCAAGGCACTATATAGGAAAATATTTGGTTCTCTTTGTGAAAACCTCATTGTATAAATTCGAAGAAAACTTTCAACTTCTTGAGAAGGCCGTAAATAAGTAATTGTATCCTTTAGGCGTTTAACTTATCTAGCTTTTAAATATCGAGTCCGCGTTTATCAATGTCAATCGATCTGTAGGCTTTCAAATTTATTACCATTTCAAACTGACTGTACTCTTTTACACACAATGACAAAGTCCCTGGGGTGCCAATTACCATCACTTACACTCAGTCATGCTTTCCTGGGTCATTTAGCTTGACAGCTTGTCAAGAGCTTATCACGGAAGAGGTCACAGGTGTAAGGGCAGGCGCATTAATTAACTAGAGGGGGGGCCGGAGGATTTTGGAACACAGCTGTAAATAAAAAGGTTGACCCCCCCTCAGGACCTGAAATTTAAAATATGACCCCCCCCCCCCTCCTCGAAATTTTTTTAAAAAATAAAACATCGGAAATGTTCTCTTTTTTTTTACAGTTTTCCAGCATCCATCATAAATGTTAATGGTTTAAATAAACTTACACCGTCAGACTCAGACACCGATAAATTGCTGGTGTGGCAAATTTTTGATCACGAAGCGAAATGTTGCATTCTAGATCTACTGCCACAAAAGAGGCAGAAACAACTTATTGGAATGCATGCATGATGATGTAATGTATGCAAGCTGAAGACAGCTTTTCAGACTGTGATGATTGATAGCATTTACACAAATAAAATGTTAAGTAAATAGTAACATATATCATAATTGCATTGTGTCTTGAATGTAATTTTATCCGTAGGTTGGGTCTACATTTGTTACTGTTTGAAAAATTTAAAGATAATATTACTTTATCATAATAAAAGCAGTAGTTTTGTTTATGGCGAAATTTCATTGAATAATTTGTTGTTACGAAAATTGTTTATATGTTATCAAAAGTTGGGAATTGCTGTTGGAAATAAGCAGATTTTTTTACAACTCGATTGACTGCCTTGCTGTAAGTTGAAAAAGAGGATCTTCAAATGTACTATTTTATTTTGTTGCCGTTACTTAATATGAAAAGTAACGCGTTACTTAATACAAAGAGTAACGATTCACAGGTACTTTTTGAAATTTAAAGTTATAAGAAAAATTGAAATAAAGCTATCTTACCTTTTTTCAAAGTAAACCCAAACTAACGAAACATAAGCACAAACAAAATGCTGAAATTGTAATTAATAAACATTTTGTTTTAATTTAATTTCAATCCTTTACGCTAAGTCAGCCGACAACGAGTCCACCAGCTAACTCCCATGATGCAGGTACTGAGAGAAAAGGGTGTGAACGTGCCCCCTCCCCCTCTTCGAGGGGAGAGACTTTGTTGTTGAACACAAAGGGGTCGAAACTTGACAAACGACAACCTGCTTGACAGTCAGCGTGATTTATTTCAGAACACTACTATTCGGCAGATGCCTGTAATTACGGGTTTTATTATGCGATACTTGGAAAAGTAAGCAGATAAGGAGAAACATTCGTACTTCAGCAATTCTTGCTGACCGTCACGCCTTTAGCAGCGAAGAAAAGCTTGTATTTCGGGAATGCGAAATGTTCCCTTCTTAGGAGTGGAATTTCGAAATGCATCAGACAGCCGTCGGAAAGTTTGGGAAAAGTAACGAAATTAGAATATTAACACCTGACCCCCCCTTTTGAGGATAAATTTCAATCATGACCCCCCCCCCTATAATCCTCCGGCCCCCCCTCTAACTAAATAATGCACCTGCCCTAAACAGAAATGTCAACTCTAATGAACTCTCCGCCGATATTCTGAAATTATCTTATTTCCATTTCAAAGTCAACTGTAATCTTTCTGCTGGGACGGTTGTTAATCTTCAGTGTCACTTTCCTTGTCGTAAACTGTTGTCGGGCAATTCATCATCGAAAGAGTAATATATAGAACAAGTAGTACACGAAAAAATTGTCATTGAGATTTTTAACGCTTGACACAAAAAGTATTGCCACATGTAAGTTGATTGATCGTTTTTCTTAAAAAAAAAAAAAAAAAAAAAACGGAAAATCTCCAACTTTGACCCCCCAAAACTTTAATAATATATGTTTTTAGCAAAAACAGAAACATACGTGTCTAATAGTTTTACATTCAGAACATATTCTGTAATTTTCAGCACAATTAAAAAATGTCAACTATCCAAGCCTGCCTGACTCTTTAAAAAAAAAAAAAAAAAAAAAAAAAACAGGCTTTCAAATATAATTGATAAGATTCTTTTGTCAATGAAGAAATAGATGGCGCCATAATTTTTGCCATTCGCTTATGTCCCTCTGACGTCATTTGACATTTTATCTGGCGGATGTGATATCGCAAGCACCGATTGGAATGACGTCAAGTGTGTCAAGGCCATTCGGTGACAGTGAATGACCGCAAGAGTTATCATTATGCAGATGTAGTTTACAATTTAAAAACGAATAAATATAAAAAAAAGCAAAATCATTTTTGTTGCATTAGTTAAATGATTAAAATTAAATATTGATCCTTAATTTTTTAAAAACTTTTCGTTACACTTTTGTGTGAATTTTGCTGATGCTAAATCGTAACTGCAACTATTAAAACAAAAACATTGAAAATTGGAAAGTTTCGGCCAATCCAGCGGCGTAGTGGTTAAGGCATTGGCCTCTGGAGCTGCTGATTCCGGGCTCGAATCCCATTCAGGCATGGATGTTTGTGTTTGTCGAGTATATGCGGAATACGTGCTCGTAAAATCTGTTGGGTCCGAAAGTCCTGTGGGCGGTCATTGCGCAGTTTTCCATGGGTACAGGTCCCTGGAGAAAATTTCCCTCCCCTTCAGGGACATGTCTAAATTGCGGAGGTGGAGACAGATGGCAACATCTGTCATATGTGTTTGTGTGTGTCTTGTGTTTTCCTACTTGACGATGGTTTATAAGCGGGTCCTTGCGACCAAGCACACAAGCCTGAAAATATATGTCTACCAACCAACCAACCAACCAACCTTGGAAAGTTTCGTGTTTCGTCATTTTTCTGTTTTCAAATATTTGTAATTTAAAATAACCTTAATTCAAATACATTAGTTAGCCGTCGAGGTTGTAAGCTGTTATCATGATCGGGTAATTAGTAACATTTGTTTTGATTGACGGGGTTTAATTTTTTCCCCCAAAAGCTGGAGAAGCAGGCAAATAGTCATGTTGAAACGAAATCTATTTTTTTAAGAAAAGTGTTTGATGTAGTACTAATTTGGCTTCATTGTTTGGGATTAATATTTTCCATTTTAAATAAATATGTGGGGGGCATTTCAGAATAGACACTGGCAATATACAGAATAGAGAGTATAAATATTCTGTTACCCACAAAACTGTTGTATTGCATATTCTTAACAGGGTGTTGTAGGCATACCATATTAATTTTGTTAATCTATTCCAGAGTAACAAAAGAAATATACTATTTATAAAAGTAATTGTAATCTTGTACATTGTTTACTTTTGACTCGTGAAAGACTGGTATTACTGCTGGCGTATTCGGGCCGGTCTCGATTTGGCGGCTTAACTTTCGCAGCCAAGTAGCGAAAACGTACTAGCTGAACGGAAAGCCAAAAGTCGCCAAATAGCATTCCAGCCCGAGTATGCTAGGTGTTCCAAAAAACATTTCAATCTCAATTGATAAATCCATATTAATTGTATAATAATTTCCAGCGTATTCAGTCGCAGATTTTTCCACACTAGTCGAGCCCATTTAACTACTGCTCGAAGTTCAGCTCTGGGAAAGCTACGGAAATCTACTGGTTATTCTGTATCCAATTGCAAAAAGGCTGTTGAACTATTTCCTGATGACATTGTGAAAGTAAGTTATTTTCCACCTTTTCTATCATCTTTTTCTGCTTTATGCAAAAGTTTTAGAGCTTTCTTAAGTATAGCAATGAAAACGTTATAAAAATAAGTGGTGTTTTTACTAATTTGGTGTAAATAAGATTCACTTATAAAACTTCAGCAATATTTCAGTGTTTGTGAACTTAGTAAGTGAAGTTTAGTGAATTCTTGTATAAATTTCAGAAAACATAACTAACTCCTCCAACATTAACCTATAGAGAAATTGTATAGTTTTTTTTTAGACTTGCAACCACATTTTTTACCTGATGTTTCTGCACTTGTTGGTATGCTTTTTTGTCAATAAGCCCCTTGTTTGTGCTTTTTAAATTGTCTTGAAGTTAACTATAAAATTTAATTATCTGACAAGCAAAACAATGCTTTAAAGTTGTTGTTATTGTGTCCATGATAGATGAAACTATATAGGGCCAAAAGCATTGGTGATAAGAGTCACCAAGTCTTGGGCCTGCAGACTATAAAGAATATCCTGTGGTGGTGCACCAAGGTTAAAAAGAGAGGCAGCAATTGCTTGACAGTCTAACAGGTGGTCTGGCGTGAGTTGGACATCTGAGCTATTTTTGCAGAATGAGTAGGATCTTGTGTTATCTGGAGAAATTTTCATGCCTTTAAAATGACATGAATGAAGTCGTGCAGGAACTAATGATAGTTTTCTAGAGCAATCTAGCTTAGGGAATAGAGGGCTTATAGGGCCAAAAGCATTGGTGATAAGAGTCGCCAGGTCTTGGGCCTGCAGACTATAAAGAATATCCTGTGGTGGTGTGCCAAGGTTAAAAAGAGAGGCAGCAATTGCTTGACAGTCTAACAGGTGGTCTGGCGTGAGTTGGACATCTGGGCAATTTATGCAGAATGGGTAGGATCTTGTGTTATCTGGAGAAATTTTCATGCCTTTAAAATGACATGAATGAAGTCGTGCAGGAACTAATGATAGTTTTCTAGGGCAATCTAGCTTAGGGAATAGAGGGCTTTTTAAAACGCTGATCGAAAAGCTTACGCTTGGCAACGGCGTTAGCGTCCTCAGCAGTAACGATGAGAGGCTGATCTAAATCACGAGCTTCCTTGGCAAATATGTCAGCACACTCGTTGCCCTCGAGACCCACGTGAGCAGTGATTGACTGGAGTATGCACGGTTTATGGATTTGGCCGAGGAATGCTTTAAAGTGGATTATAGAATTGTTGAAAAACAATTTCAAGTATTTTTCTACACATAAACAGCCTCATATAGAGCTTATCAATACCTAAGCATACTAAAAAAATTTCGAAACTACGGGTAAAATATTGCTGACGCTAGTCATGAAAAATTGTATCTAATTTTCCCCACAGTTTACATTGTAGGAATTAGTTTCGTTTTCCGAAATTCATGTACCCTGTATTTGTGTTCTTACATAACCCTTGATATCATGTTCTTTTGAACTAAAAGCATAATCCTAAAGATAACTTTAATTGTTAAATTAATGGTTTAATCTTATATTATTTTAAACTTTCTTTTATTAAATAGGAAGCTTGTAACTCTATTTATAATGTCGGGGTATCAATAAAATACCCTGGTATTTTGCCTTTTTTGAGAATAAGATGTCATATTCTTGGTTTTTGCCATATCAAATAATGATAATGTTATATATTTTTTCTTTTAGCTTAATAATTGGTTGTATGATTTGAAATAACTTGTTATAGCTTGTGCTTTAATGATTTATTGTTAGATCTTAAAAAAAAAAGTAGTCTTGCATTTTTGTTTTCATATTAATCATTGATTTTTTTTAACTTCTAGGCTGAAGCATGGCTGCATGAGGAGGCAAAGCAAAAGGGTTGGTCGAAGTGGGCTAAAGTGCAGACACGAACAGCTACACAAGGAGTAGTAGGAGTTTTTTCCACTGACAAGATTGGGGTTATGTTGGAAGTGAGTATTAACAATCTAATGCATAATTTTTTTTTTCATCCCAAAAAAATATATATGTATCTTTAATACTCATACATTTTGGGAAAAATACTGAAAAAAAATTAACTGCATTAGAATGTAAATAATTTCAAGTTTTAAACCAGCTTCCAACTACAAAATTCCAATTTTGATAATAATGACTGGAAAACTACTTAACACTTTAAAGACGGGCGTCGACTGACCCATAGACTAAGAATCTTTTAGACCATCAACTTAATCTAATGCCTAGCTCTTCTAACGTGTCGAAAGGAACTAAAACACCATTAAAGATTGATTTGTTTATTGGTCTAATTGTACTTTCCGATTGTAGGGCTAGTGTTTCTTCGGAATGTACAGCTGTGAAAAAAAAAGTTACCCACTAGTGATTATTTCGATCGTTAGTCATCCTTTTACATCGGACCTTTTTGACTATGTGAACAAATAACATTCTCAGTTAATTGCATGACACAAAATTTGCATAAGGGGCCGTCTTAATATTAAAAATGTTATGAACTTTAAAATTTTCAATAGCAACACCCAATTTTAATTACTTAGAAATGTGAAAAACCCTCGAAAACCCCTAAATCTAAGTTTTTGTAACATTTGGATGAATATTTGACGAGTTATTCAATCGAATCACTTGTGGACCTTTGGGGGACCATGCCTAATATGACAAGCGTAGTCAGTCTGTAGGTTTATTAATGGAGGAAAAAGAAGCACAAGGTCAAATGTCTTGAGGATGGGGCCCTACGAGTTCTATAAAAGTCAATGAGTTGCTGTACATATTCAAAAATAAAGTTGAAAATAAGTTGTTGTCAAAAATAGATCCCTATCGTCACTTGATAAGGGTTCTAAATTATGACATGTAATTGGCTCTGTGAAAGATCCTAAAGGTGGCTGCAAATAGGCAGCCAACAACCATTACATTAGTTCAATTCGACACAACAGGCGCGCTAGTTTCTATGTCAATTTCAATGTAGAAATTGTCCAATGAGAGTGTCAAACTTAGAGTGGTCTTAGTCTACGGGTCAGTCCACGCCTGCTTTAAAGTGTTAATATATTTCAAAATAACCCTCTTTAAATATAATTAATTTTTCAAAACAATTTATTTGTATTTAGTACTAATATTATTATACTTTGAATACTTCCAAAAACGTAAGTCCACAACAGTTAATAACCTCCTTCTTTAATTATGAATACACTTTTACCACTGTCATCTATGAGGATTATTAGCAACTAAAACTTCAAAATGGAATGTAATAGATGAAAAAAAAACACTACTTTAATAGAATGAAGTGGATTATTTTACTTGTTGCCAAACGGCAACAGTATGCATTGGAGGGTTAAGTAAAAGTACTGTTAATGTCAAACGTTTTCATGTAAAATGAAAGTATATGCCTTGTTTCACAAACATATCTAGGGGGTTCTTTATGACGTTGTAGCCCCTCACAAAAGTTGCCTAACTTGTTCTTCTCTACTAATGTATACCTTTGATTAACATGAGAAGCTTCTTAAAGTACCTAAAGAAGATTCTTAAAGTAGCACACTAATCCAGTAATGGGAACAGAAAATTAAATTAATGTATATGGTATAAATTGTACACTAACATGTAATTAAGGGAGCTCTAATGTCCGAGTATTTAAGGGGAAAATCGGAAATATATCCAGCAAAAAATTCAATTTATAAAGATTTAAAAAAAAAAAAATCACGTGCGCTCAAAGTTAAATTCAAAATTGTTATATGACAAGACTCTTTTTTTAAGTTGTGGATTTAAAATTAAATGTCGGCTCTTTGTTAGTTTAATATTTCTTTTTTTATATATATAGGTCAATTGTGAAACAGACTTTGTGGCCAAAAATGTAGATTTTCACAAGTTTGTTGAAAATGTTTTGTATGGTTGCATGAGCCATATTGGATCCTTACCTTCTTCAGAAGTTTTCACAAAGGTAAAAATCTATGAACTTAATAATTTGGACATTATTGAACAATTATTGGCACTGCAATTTTTTGCTTCAAGCTAAATCCATTGTTCAATTTGATGTACTGCAGTTTTCACTTTTAAAATCTGATTTTTAAGAAATTCTTGCATACTTTTTTTTAAATATTTGTTGTAAAAGAGTAGCTGTTTTTAGACATTTAAATGTTTGTTCTTTTATTTCAAGACAAAGTATTGTTGATGCAATATTAGGAAATTTTTTTGATAAATATTAAAATTCTGATACAATTTTTTTCTCTATCTTTTAATTTATGTATATTTTATTTTACTTTTCTGTTTGATAGAGTGCTTATCGACATCTAAAGTACATGTGGCATGAAATCAATCAGATAGTTTTGTTGTTCAAAAAAATAAGTATGAGAACTATTATGTATTAGTAAATACGAGGCATGTTTTTTAAGTAAGTACCGTTCTGCCACACAGAGGGCGCGGCGCTGCGATCGGCATTCTGCGCATGCGCACTGGTTACCTACATCTCTTGTCTACTCACTGACGATATTGCAATCCGATTTGTCATTGTTTTATGTTTTCTGCTGAGTGTTTAAAATGTCTCCGATAATCGTGAGTCCCGCCGACTGTGAATACGGTCTTTTATAAGATTTCTTAGTGCTAATGGTCTAAAATCAATCGATATTCATCGTGAGATCTGTGCAGTTTACGGACAAAACATTATGAATGATGGAATGGTAAGAAAGTGGGTGAGATCATTTAAAGAAGGCCGCACGAATGTTCATGATGAACAACGGAGTGGGCGTCCTTCAGTCGTTAATGAAATTTTGGTGCATCAAGTGGACAATAAGGTGAGAGAAAACAGACGCTTTACCATTCCATCACTCATAATGTCTTGTCCGTAAACTGCACAGATCTCACGATGAATATCGATTGATTTTAGGCCTTTAGCACTAAGAAAACTTATAACAGACCGTACTTCACAGTCGGCGGGACTCACGATTGTCGGAGACATTTTAAACACTCAGCAGAAAATGTAAAACAATGACAAATCGGATTGCAATATCGTCAGTGTGTAGACAAGAGATGTAGGTAACCAGTGCGCATGCGCAGAACGCCGATCGCAGCGCCGCGCCCTCTGTGTGGCAGAACGGTACTTACTTAAAAAACACGCCTCGTATATATATATCTGTTTTACTTATAGGCTGTATTGGATGAAAATCAACTGAACAAAATTGAACACAACTCGAGTACCCTGGGTGAACTTGTCATTGATGCTTTTACCAAATTCAATGAAAAGACAGTTTTGAAAAGAGCTGTTTGTTTCAAAGTAAAAGATGACATTAAGTTGAGTGCAGTGTCTCATCCTAGTACATCTTGTCCCAATTTAAATGGAGCAACTTTAGGTAATAAATTAAACCTATATATATCAACTATATTCGTTAACAAGTTGATTTGTAACAGTTATTGTCTGTTAAAAGTGATTTTGTATGGGGTTTTAATGTCTCAATCCTTGCTAAAAGTAGCATTTTACATAATTTAGTTTTTTCTATCACATGTATCGTTTATATTTAATTTATTCCACTAATTAAGGAAATACAAGGAGATCTTTTGTTATTTTATTTTGCGATAGAACCTAAAAATATGCAATAAAAGAAATTTGATTTGGAATTTTGTTTGTTTAAAAGGTTATTCTTAATATTGTCACTGCTCTCAATATTTCCCTTTTTTTTAAAATAAATTTATATAGCACAATTTTACAAAAAATCAAATGTTTGAAAAAGGAGAAAATCTAGATTTATTGTTTACCTTTTTTTGTGTGCTAACATTAATTGAATATTGATAAACAAATATGAAAATGTCTAATAATTTTATTTTTTACGTTGTTCCTTCATAGGAAAATATGGAACAATCTTGGCTTACAAAAATAATAATCCAGAGCAGGAACCAGAGAAAGAATTGAGCATTAATCTGTGCCACCACATCATCGGCATGAATCCTTCATCTATTGGGGAACTCAGCGAACAGGACATATTGAACTTCAACAAGAAGGCAAGTCCAGAAGTGGAAGAAATTTCTGAAACGCCACAAGAAATCGAATGCAGTGAGAAACAAGAAACAAAAGTTGAAGATCAAAATAAACCCGATGAAAATTCTGAAGATGCTGAAGACGCCGTTGAGGGACATGAAACTCTCGATGCCAATGCTAAGGACACAGAAGAAACTCGGCTGCTTTTCCAAGATTTTCTTTTAGATTCCAGTGTTACTGTTGGTGAAACTTTGTATAAGACTGGAGTTGAAATTGTTGAATTTGAGCGGTTTGAGTGTGGAGAAACTCAAATTGATGAGGTTAAACAGCAAGCAGCCAGTGCTGGAATTTAATTTGTACTTTATAATTGAAGATTGTTATACATGTAGTTGAGTTTCAAAATAAATTATTAGGTTTTTTTAGTCTAAGATAAAATAAATAGTTGATTTGGTTTGAAAACTTAAAACTGTTGTGGTATCACTTTGTTAATGCTGTTTATTATTATTTTTTATTGTAGAAATAAAGTTTAATAAATTTTTTTTTTTAAAAATCTTTCACAAGAAATGCTACACTAGCCTTCTATATATGTCATGCATGATATAAGCTGGAAAAAAAAATCCTTTGAAAATTCAACTAAGTACAATTTTATTTAAAGATAATAAATTTTGTTATTTTTTGTGGAATTCATTTTTTTTTTTCATTTGTTATATACTAACAGAAACAATAAGTAATTCTCACATAAAGATGGAAAATGCAGAGATAGCACCCTCCTCCTCTCCTACACACACAAATTTTACAAAACGTTCATGCCAGTCATACCACAAATCTCTTATTACTTCGTTTAAAGGAAGTGCAAGTTAAGTATGTTCCAACGTCGCCGTGGGCCTTGGAGCCCAGTCGGTTAGGCATTCGACTTGCATACGAAAGGTTTGTGTCCGCCGGGCTTCGCCAAAATAACTGCCGACCTTTTTACGGCCCGTGCAACCAAAAGGGTCCGACGAATAATACCCCGTGTAAGGGAGTGCACGCTAAATATCCTTCAAAGTCCTAACGCTGCTTACGATGTCGCCCTTAACGGTTACGTTGGGTGCCTACTCAGGAGACGGCTCGTCACTTGACTGTGGTTCTAAAATACGACGCCCGTCACCAACAGCCTTCGTGTAGCTCTAGTGCGACCTATCTAATTTTAGCATGAATGATTTACGTCTTATGAAACATGAGGGTAGTAAACTTATTGGCCGAAAAACAGGGCTGCTCAGGTAGTAATCTGGTTATCTAATCTAGTAAAATTTTGTGGAAAATATTAAAGGCTTTTCATTGTACACTAAATTATTTCAAATTCATAATTTCTTCTCGTCTAGAAGCTGGTTGCTTGGTCGACATATATTTTCAGGCTTGATTTGGCTTTTCTTAGCAGTCTTTTTTTTTTTCAAAAGTTAACTTAACGGTAATGAAAAAAATGTTTACCTGTAACCGTGTTGTTAAACCGGCTTCTGTTTGTTTTTGTTTTGATTGCTTGACGAAATTTAATTTTTCGCAAGACAGAATTGCATTTATATACATTATATTGTCACTCATTTCGTAAGTTGATTACTCATTTTTTCATATTTTAAAAACGTACTTTTCTACTTTCTTAGTGTAAATTTTGAATTGTCATTTTTTTTCTTCATTTCAAAAGTTAAGTATGTCCATGTCATAAAGATTTCTTACTTATCTTGAAAGTATTGTAATTGAAAGTATTATTAACTATAAATACGTACATTATTATGTATATATAAACCACTTTCGCAATTTATTCGATAATAACTGACTTATTTATTAAGTAACGTAGTGTTAAGTATTTCTTGCTTAGTGACTTCTGCATACGTTTGAGGGATTTCTATAATAAATCATTTTAGTCCTGACTTATCAACATAATAGTTCCTATGAATGGAGAACATATTGAAACATTGCCATTTAAAAGTTCATAGCTCTCTGATAAGCTAACATAGTACTTACTATTTTCTTAGTTATTGGTCTTGCTTCTAACTTCTTTTTATTTCAGGTGTAAATAAAGATGGCGGACAGTTTGGCACCTATTGTTGCCCAACATTATAATCAAATTCAGGAGAAAGGACTGGAAGAAAGGAAACAAAGCAGAATATTTCACATGCGTAATTTTAACAACTGGATAAAGAGCATGCTTATTAGTAAGATAGTAGTTTTTTAAGTATATTTTTTAATATGGCAAACCTTCCCTTATTTTTTGTTTTTAAGTACAATAATTCTATTAATTGCTCTGCCAAAAAGGTTTAATTTGGACTGGTTAGCATTACTGTTGTTGATAATCGTACTTTTGTATGTATTTTCAGTTATTGAAATTTGAATTTGTCTTGATGAAACTGAGCATTTTATTGTCATCCTTAAATGGTTAGCTGATCCAAAAGAATTGTAGTATAGTTGTATGAAATAACTGCGTATTTTAAGAAAATTTTCATGTGTATCTGCCATATACTTTATTCAGGAGGGATAAGTTAAAAATATTTCCTATTTGAATTGTATAGAGATCTTTTATTATACTAGACCCTTAATACAAAGTGAGAAACAGTTTTTAGTATTATCTTTCTCCTCTTTTACAAAGAACATACTATAGTCTGGGGTGCTTCAGCTTGTGAAATGAACCATCTAGTAAAATGAACTATCTCAACCAATATGCCATAGCTTATCTATTAGTCTCGCTCAGAAAGCTTACCCCTAGCACTGTGCCCTAAGAGCTGTGGAAATTTTACTTTTTAGTTGCTTTAAATAAATTATAAATTTGTTCCCGTTTTAACTAGTTTTATTTTCACATGCATATCACTTTCTACAAAAATAACCTTCTGATCATGAGTCTAGTAGTGCACTGACCGGTAGCCTTCAGTATTTCTACAAGTCCTTTCGATAAAAAAACACACTGAAAACACTTTCTTCCTCTACTCCCTCTTGTTGTTTTCCAGGAAACAACGTGAGTGTCGCTGTGTTATTTTTTACCCAACCTACTTGAGTTTGGAAATCAATATTGCAATTAACCTCACTACAGAGCCTCGACCAAGTAGGTTTAGAACAGTGATGCTTGTACCGTTTCCTGAAAAATCACTCGAGGTGGTAGAAGAAAAATGTTATCTTGACGCTAGCTACCATTGTAATTAGAAGGAGCTTAGTACCTAATTATTCTGAAACATTTAATTTTTTTTACAGAAGAGTTTTGTGAAAAGTTGAAGTATGATAGAGACAACAAAGACGATAAGAAATGTGTTCTTGATATTGGTTCCGGAAAAGGAGGAGATTTATTAAAATGGAAAAAAGGAGGCATCGATTACCTTGCTTGTGCTGGTATGTCTGCAGTTATCAATATTTTTTTTAGTACAATAAATCAGTGGCAAAAACATCATATATAATAAAGTTGGTGTTAGTGTCTAATATAGTACAAAACAAAATATTAGACAAAATTGAAAAAATGAATTTTATTGTACTTTGAATGCATATTTAGTTAATATCTATAACTAGGTAGTTGTTAAAGCAAAATTACATGTACCTTATCCTTAAAAAAAAACCGGTACAAAACCCTATGTAAACCAATTGTACGGTACCTAATTATGCAATACTATAAAAAGGTTATAATATTGTACAACAGTTGTTTCTCTACTATTTAGTAATTTGGTACATATTTTATGGTTACTGTACTATTTAAAGTATTATTTAGATTTGTGAACATGCTTTGCTCGTAATTGAGTGGAAAGTTAACACTTTACCTCCGGGCGTCGACTGACCCGTAGACTAAAAATCTTCTAGACCAGCAACTTAATATAATGCCTAGCTCTTCTAACGTGTCGAATGCAACTAAAACACTATTAAAGGTTGATTTGTTGATTGGCATAATTGTACTTTCAATTGTAAGGCTACTGTTTCTTCGTAATGTTCTCTGTTAAAAAAAAGTTACCCACTAGTGATTATTTCAACCGTTAGTCATCCTTTTACATCGGACCTTTTTGACTATGTGAACAAATAACATTTTGAGTTAATTGCATGACACAAAATTTGCATAAGGGTCCGTCTTAATATTAAAAATGTTACGAACTTTAAAATTTTCAATAGCAACACCCAATTTTAATTACTTAGAAATGTGAAAAACCCTCGAAAACCCCTAAATCTAAGTTTTTGTTACATTTGGATGAATATTTGATGAGTTATTCAATCGAATCACTTGTGGATCTTTGGGGGACCATGTCTAAAATGACAAGCGTAGTCAGTCTGTAGGTTTATTAATGGAGAAAAAGAAGCACAAGGTCAAATATCTTGAGGATGGGCCTACGAGGGATATAAAAGTCAATGAGTAGCTGTATTTATTCAAAAATAAAGTCGAAAATAAGTAGTAGTAAAAAATAGATCCCTATCGTCACTTGATAAGGGTTCCAAATTACGAGATGTCATTGGCTCTGTTAAATCTCCTAAAGGTGACTGCAAATAGGCAGCCAGAAACCATTACATTAGTTCCCTTAGACACAAAGGGGGCGCGCTAGTTTCTATGTCAATTTCAATGTAGAAATTCTCCAATGAGAGTTTGAAACTTAGAGTGTTCTTAGTCTATGGGTCAGTCGACGCCCGGAGGTAAAGTGTTAACACACTTCTTGACTATATTTATATTAACTTTCAATGTAAATTCATTACAATTATAAGACAACTGTCCAATTATAAGGAAGTTAAAGCCTGAGCAAATATATTTTCTTAAGTGGATGGGAGAAAATAATTACTAAGTTTTAGTTCCGTTTTTTGTTTATTTTTCCACAAGATTTTTTTTTTGAAGGTTAGGTGGACCTTCTCCTTTTACTTACTTGAAAAAATTTTCATACAAGCAATAGTTTTTTCTTCTTCTGGGTTTTCAAATCGATCTAGATAAAATTAAAAAGAAATTGGCTTCTCAAAAATGCTATAAAATTTATCATGCATTAGATAATGTATTCCAATTTATCATTAATAAGTATTTGAATTTTTTATTTTGATTAGGATTTCATTATTTAATTAATACTGTAAGGTACTTCTAAATTTCATGAGGTATATCCAATTTCATGTTATCTTTAAAAAATTATAAATAATATATATGCCAGCACGGTTATGGTTAATAACTAATACTTCTTTCTTCCTTTATTTGTAGACATTGCTGGTACTTCTGTGGAACAGTGTCAATCTAGGTACATTGAAATGAAAGATCGTCACAAGATTCAGCGAGAGAGGGGACATTGTTATGATGCAGAGTTCATTACAGCTGATTGTACAAAAGTTAGTTGAGTTGTGGATACTAAACTTTTATCACAATAATGCCTAATGGTGCAATTCAATCTATGTAAATGAGTAAAAAGTTTTCTATAAAATTAATAAGTGCTGCTGTTAAAGGTTTTGAAAAGTCAATTGCCAAACAACCTTGCTCATTTCTGAAAACTGACGCCAGCAAGATCTATCATCACACTTTTAAGAAGCTGTTTGTTTAGCTAACAATTTAAGAATATAGTAACCCCTTGCTATATCGCCCCTATTTACATTGCACATTCGGATATATCATGCCTTGTATCATTTCTCCCAATTTATTCCCCGTTTTTTTTTCAATACTTATGTACTTTTCTTAAAAATCGACACAAGACAAGATAAATGACAATATAGATCAAGATAGATAACAGATCAAGATATGGGCGAGAACATCAAAGCAGCTAACTTCAGATCGATATATTACTAGAAAATTAATGAAATATTGCAAATAGTATTACCTATGCAATAATGTGTAATGTTTATATATTGTAAGCAAAAGTATAATATTTATCAAGTTGCTCATTATATCGCTCATTCAGTTATATCGATGTTTTTTGCTTGTTTCCCAGGAAGCGTGATATAACAAGGGGTTGCTGTATAACTAAAAATGTTCCTGCAGCAAGGATAAAACCTTCAAAAATTCTATATTTCTATGGGAAACGCACTTTTTGATTTCTTTAAACCATTTTCCATTTTATTTGAAAGTCAACTGACATCTGACCACTATTGCCACTTTTTCTTTACAAAAGATTCTACACTATAACAGTAACATTCAATGCATTTAAGTAGCGGGGTACTGCTACTATATTTTGCATCTATTACCTGTTATACATGTTAAATACCTATTAAAGCTCATAGTTTTGTTTGACAAGATAATATATTTTGCAAATTAACTGCTCTTTAGTATGGTTAAATATTCAGATAGGCTTTTCTTTAAAAATTATTAAATAAAAGTTGTTTAGGGCAATATTTTGATACTTGATACTCTGTCTTTTTTACAGGAAAGACTGAAACTCATGTATAAAGACCCAGAAATAAAATTTGACATTGTCAGCTGCCAATTTGCCTTTCACTATTGCTTTGAAAGCATCAGTCAGGCAAGAACCATGCTGCAAAATGCAAGCGAATGCTTAAAACCAGGCGGATTTTTTATTGGCTCGCTTCCTGATGCTTATGATATTATGTAAGTTGAACAATCTTGTTTTAAATGCTTAGCACAATATCTCTTATGCAACTATCATTGAAATTCTAATTAAGGTATTGCACTATGTAATTTTATGTTGCAGTTCTTCCTCTTTTTTTTAAAATGAATGTTTAACAGACTTTGGTTCAAACTTATTTAGTTTTCAAGTGTGTTGGTCATATATGTAAAATTATAAATATGTGAATGCTCATTTAACTATTAAAAATAATGTACATGTAATTCTGTAAATGTTTATAAGTATATTAGTTTTGAATAGCAGTAAGTTTTTATTTTTGTTTTAAGTTTCAAAAAATAAATAATACTAATTTAATTACCATTAAAAAATCAAGTAATATGTACTGTAATAAAAATATTACTTTAAAAAAACCATTATAATGTAGTTTATAAATGTAATATTTTATTAAGTTTTGCTCCCAAGTTCCAAACTTAAATGTTACTACTTGTACTTATTGTATCCTCCTATAGTAAAATGTTAGTTCTAAGATTCTAATTTATATTTAATTCTGGAATATTTCTTAATAATAATTGTCAAGGAAGCCCTAAAAAGAATATATCACAAAATTAAAAGTTTAGCTATTATATTTTAATTTATATTTCTGTTATAGGAAACGACTAGAAGAATCTGACGATTGCACTTTTGGCAATGATGTGTACTCCGTAACATTTCCCTCTAAGGAGCAACCTCCTCTATTTGGCGCGAAATATGATTTCCACTTGGAAGGTGTAGTGGACTGTCCAGAGTTTCTAGTATACTTTCCTGCTTTACTAAAGTTAGTTTCTTTTCTATTCTGATTTTATAATTTTTTTTATACTACTATACAAATATCTTTAAGTCAAAAGTTATGTCTAAGTTAGTTTGTTTATAGTTATGTATGTTATTATGTTTAGTTTTATAGTTTAATAGTTATGTTTAGGCCTATTTTAAAAATAGACTTTGATCATATTTTATTTGAAATAGAGTAAAATTTTGTTTGATACACTGTTCATATTTTTATGAGTTTTTTTATAGTGAATAGTTGTAAAGTTCTGATGTTTTTTTTTAGATTAGCTGAAGAGGTTGATTTGGAACTTGTTTTCTGTAAAAGATTTGAGGAGTATTTTGAAGAAAAGCGCCAGATTCAAGAAGGACAATTTCTTTTAACAAAAATGAATGCACTAGAGGTAATGAATTGATTTTAAGTGTTTTGATTAATTGTAAGTTACTTTATTTTAATTTCTAAGAATGATATTGAAAAATTCAAAATCTAGCATCATTTAAATTATCCTCAATTTGACGTTAAACTCTTAGTTAAGATGAGTAAGATGTTTTTGAGCAAGATTTGTTTAAATAACCTCAGAATAGTTTATTATGTATGCCCATTTTCTGCATAATTAAATCTATTCGTATTCTAGACTTATCCACCCTTGCACGATGACCAAAAGTTAATGGGATGTGATGAAGAATATTACAAGGCAAAGCAGAGGGTGAAGGAAATTATTGCCGCTGAATCTCCAAACAGAGAAAATGCTTATGTTGTGAGTATATGTTACTGCATTTTATATGACATTTTTATTTTAACTCTTGAAGGGATAAAAATGTATCTACACTTCACCTGACTGTCAGGTTTTCCAGCAATGCACTTAATTTATAAATTTTATAATGTATTAAATTTAAAGCAGCAGACAGTTATTTATAAACATCTGCAACAGAAATTAATAAATAAAATAAATTAATTTTTCAGTTAAATATATTTAGCTTCAATTTCATGCTGTGAAAATAAGATTATACTTCAGCCAAACACTGTATACTTTAAAGCAGGGGTACCCAAACCCATCTGGGATTTTCCTGCATACCACCAGTGGTACACGTACCACCGGTGGTATGCAGGAAAATTCCAGATGGTACGCATGATTGATGTGAGCATACATGTGAGTGATGTGAGCAACATTGTTACAAGTTACTTGTGTGAGAGTGGATTTTCAAAACTTTTGTATATTTAAAAAAAAAACATAGAACCAGAATAAGTGTAGAAGAGGACTCCTTTTGAACACTTTTAGAAAATTAAATATTATGATGTGTTTATTAAAATATTTAGGTGTGGCAAAATTTAATATAAATATTAAAATATTTACAGGCAAAATTTTTCAAAAAGTCAAGTGGTAAGCAGGTGCCAAAAAGTTGGGAACCCCTGCTTTAAAGGGTTGAAAACTATTATTTTTAAAAATTTGTATTAATAACTAATTATTTATTAGGATAAACTAGCTTTAAATTTACTATTACATTAATTTTTACGATTTTAAACTCAGCACTTGCACTGACTATTTTCTAATTTCAGGGTACTCTATCTCAGTCCGAGTGGGAAGTTGTTTGTAAGTATTTAATTAGTTATTGTTTAATAAATTAAAATTTTGTACTCCAAAAGTATGTTTTTTCTCACTAAATTATGTCATTTTTTAGCTGTAAATAAACTAATACATTTAATTATTTAGAACTTTTTAAAGAAGCAAATTGAGTTTTTTTATTCTTCTTTAATTTGATAAACTTGGTTACTATTATTCTTTTTTTAATTATAGGCATGTACGCTGTATTTGCATTTGTGAAGAAAGGTGGAAAAGAAGCTGGACAAAGTGAATGATCTTTTATTATTTGTACGTCAACCATTATTTACATTTTATATTTTCATATATGTATATTATTGTAAAATAAACATATGGTTATGTTTTCTCAAAATTACTTTCATATGGGTTTCTTTTATAGCTTATATTTGTTACATTTAAAATACAATATTAATTATTTTTCAAAAATTATTTTGTGATTGCTTCAAGACAAATGTCTAGATTAGATAGGAAAATTAAATTATCATTTTGATTTGATATATTTACAATAACAATTGGGTGTAATTTTATGTGAACATGGATCAAAAGTCTATCTCGTTGAAGCAATTTTGTCAATTGTATCTTTTTAATTTTTTAAAGCTTTAGTCTCTGTATGTGGTGAGAGAAAAATATTTCATAAGAATATAATATGTATATTAAATATAAAATTATTCTCTGAATCGAAGGTGAAAGAAAGGAAAAACTTACAGGTAAACTAGTAGTCTTCCTAAACAAATAATGAAATGTACAAAAAGAAAAGCATTTTTTAAAAATCTGTTAGCACTTGTAATGACTAGTGCAATATATCAACGGTTGTAGTGCTTGGCCTGTTATCTAGGTCACAAAATTATTTCCTAAATTGAAGTTAAGATTTAGTTAAATATTATTTTTTTAAAAATATTTTCAGCATTTTACTTATCCCAAACAATAATTTTATTTCTGCTAAAATGGGAAAAAAAACTGTGTTAAGTTTCATCAGATACCAGCTGGTATAGCTGTTAAATAGAATTGAGAAAATAATGTCATTACCTTTTCAACCCTTTCAGTCCCAGTGATGCCATTTGGCATCATCACTTTCAATATTTTTTTCAAAATGTTTATGTCACGCTATGACATCCAAACACACATCATTCGATTCTTTACACTTTGTTCTATCAGACAAAATTTTACTTTAATCTCAATAGAAGTCAGAACTACTATTTTTTTTATTTAGAAAATAGTCAACAAGCGTTTCTCCTGATTTTTTATAAGTTCACTTTCAGTTCCACATATTTAAAACACAATTTAAACTATTTCGGTTAAAATAATTTCTAATTTTTTTTAATAATATTGTCAGATACCTTAAAATATATAACTCGAAGTGGTTTTAGGTAAAATATATATTTTTATTTTGTTGTTTTCCCACAGTTAAAGAATTTTGGTATTGTTTCAAAAACCATATAAAAAATTTTAATGGATTTTTTTTCTTATGGAATTCGTATATTTGACCTAAAATAAGCTTATTTTGTTAATATCAGATGTTTCTGTAGTGTAGTAAATTTTTGGGACTGAAAGGGTTAAACTTCTTATATTAATAAGCAAGTTATAATTGTGTCCGACAGAGTAAATTTTGAGTATATTTTGACCATGTGCTTTTCTCATGTTTCTAACTTAAAAACTATTTAAGTTGACAGATCGGAAAAAAATTATGCTTTTCAAGCAAACTTTAAATTGCAATTTTCCATTTTCTGCAAAGGAAAATGTTAAAGATTCTCATGTAAAGTAAAAGAAGTAGCAGCCAATGTAGAAGAAAGATTAAAAAAAAATGATTTTTTATGGTTTTTTTTTTGTCTTTTGGTGAAACTGAGAAAGGGTACATTCTTGATGAGGTCTTGTGTGTAAACAAGTTTACACATTGTTTATTTTCGGCTGTGGATTACCAAAATATCGTAGACTAGCAAAATAATTCTATGAAACTTATATGCAGGCATAGCTATCTGTATGTACTTAGCATCTAAATTAGTTTCTAAGGGATTTTTTTTGTTTCTTTGGTATTTATGCATAGGATGTTGTATACTAACAAAAATTTTACTCATAATATATCTTGATATGTGCAGTATCTACCTTCTAATTTTTGCCTTTTATTAATATCCGATTTGAGTCAACTATAGTTTTTTTAAACTTTAGAAGTTCTCTTTCATGTTCTTTCAATTGCAACTCAAAAGATTCGTCAAACTGTAAAAAAAATCTGTCCTTCAATCTTTGTTTTAGATGGATTAGTCTAGCTAATTAATTTTACTTAGAAGTAATTATTGTAGCAGTAAGGTGCATTTGGAAGGTAAGTTTTGCTTTTCTAAAATTATATAAGTGCACTTTTTTTTATACTAAACATATAAAATACTGAGGAATTGTAACTATGTAGCTCTCTCTGCTGGATAGTGGCCAACTGGTTACAGTTCTGACCCTCGCTTTTACTATCGTTGGGTTCGACTTCGAATAGCTGTTCGGAATTATAACTGCAATGAGTCCAGACCCCAGACCTTTTGGTATACCCCCATATCGGTCCCTTCCAAGTCCAACCGAAACAAACCTGTTATTTTCACCATTTTGTATCAAAAGACATAGCTTGCATATTTGATATATTAAAACAATGACGTTTGTTTGAATAGTTTTGGAAACATAAGTGTTTCACTTGTGTCATTCAAAAGTCCTGAAAGTAATCACGCGTTTTGAAGTTTAAAATAAGCAAACCATAAGTAAAAAGACCCCCAATCGCAGAAAGTAAAAAACTTTTCTTGATTTCAATCATTCCACATGGTGATAAATGAATTGACTTACTCTTTTCTATTCTCCTTAATAGATAAAGCGCTTCATTGCCTAATCCATATTGAAATTTGTGCTTCGTATATCGTACTGACAATTTCCCTGCATTTTCTTTTATCTTGGACATTGATTCCGGAATTTTGGACCCGCACAGCGTCAGCGCGAACAAAATTAAGAGCCCAGTAAAGCTGCTAATCGTCATTTCCAGCAGTGCAATTAAAGAAGAAATTTCCGCGCCTCTTATTATAAATGTCGATAATGATGTGAACAGATTGAGGACGCTTATCATTAGTGCTAAAAACAAAGGCACAGATAGAGTATCTCTAAGTAAATGAATTACTTCCACGATACAGAAATAGTCTTTTAAAGTTTCCATATCGCTTATGCTTAAGGTCACGTTTTTAAGTTGGTTTTCATATGCAGTTAATATCTGAGCACATTGTTGGATCAGAAGACACATGCATAACAATACCATACAAGGGTGACTTGCGTAAAATACATAGTAAACATTGGATCCGATGAATGTCGCTATCTTTCTTGATATTGGATTTTGTATTTCAATCTCTGTGGTGAAAAATAAATAGCCCTCTTTTGACCAGCACGTATACAACACAGCCACTAACGTTGGCCCTAAGTATAATGACGCCAGAATACATTTCAGCGTACTAAGGTGGCTTGATTTCCGATGCATATAAAACTTGTTTTGTAGAGTTTTCACAAGACTTATCAACTGAGATATGTTTGCTTTTTCTTTTAGCAATGAATGCCAAAGAAGCAAAACCGTCGCATATGCCAAGATGTAGACGGAGCCTACTTTAAAATCATATTCGAGCATACCACTTACATATGCACAGGCTATTATATATAATCCACTAATGTGAAATAATATTGCAGATAAACAAGAGTACCAACGTAAAAGCTTTAAAAAGATAGAGTTCAGTTTTATTACGTTCAGTTTTAACATAATCCATATAGGTATATGTGCCTTAAAAACTGATTTTAAATATTTAGACATCGTAAACTGACGTTTGACTATATACTGTGATAATATAATCTCTAACAGTTAAACAAATTGCTTATTTTGGTGACATTTTTTTGAGGTTTTCAGATCAGCAAATGATTACAAGTTAAACTGGACTTTTAATGGCATAGATTTTTATGCCAGTCTTTCATTTAACACAAATCGTTTTAACTATTCACCGTATCTTTTTAAATATGATACTAAGTGAAAAGGAATAAATTAAATTGATAAAGTACCTTTAGTTTTTTTATCGCAAACACTTTGCTTCATTGGAAATTAATGATATATAAGGTTAAAATTAGAGCTTAATACATTTTCGTTACGTCTGTTTACTGCTGTCCTGGAAAAGTCCCTGGTAAAAAGTGAGGTGTAAAAGAAAAATCGTTACTCTATAAAAAGGACATCAGTAAACAAATGGAGCACTAGCGATAATAATAGGTTTTTTAATGCTTTGTTATTTATAAATTAAGAAAATGCATTTGAAATTGATAGCAAACATTATTGAGTGTATTGCATTAGCTTTTACCTTTTTTACTCATACGTTTTAAAGTACAATAGCGAAAACAAATAAAATCGATTTGTGAATTCTTTTTATTACCAGAAATCTAAAAATCTTAATAGATTTTTCATCTTGTAAGCGGTGGCTTATTTTATATAGTATATGCTCGATTTGAAATTAAGTTAAACGTATTATAGAACTTTATTGCTCAGTTTTATTGGTTGTATATATTCCTGTTTATTGCGTATGTATGTGTGCTCAATAATTTACCATTTTAGTAACCAATGAAATTAAATTTCGCTTGCATTTTTTCCCCCATTCTTTAACCCTCTAATGCATGAATTTTTTGTTTCGTCCCAAAAAATATATATTTGTATCTCTAATGCTCATACATTACGGGAAATATACGGAAAAAAAATTAAATGCATCGGAATTAAATAATTTTAGTTTTTAAATTTGTTACCAAACGGTAACACCATGCATTAAACGCTGAATAGATGCTTAAAGTTCGGGGTACTAATATTTATTTTTATTCAAATTATTACCTTTTTTTACTTAAGCTAATGAACTTTTTTTTTATATTTCTAATAAATTATACTTAAAAATAATGCTTATTGATAATTTATTATTATATAAGAAGTTACAGAGGCACACAGACACAGTTTTAGGTATAAAATCTTTAATGAAAACGTGTATAACAAACAAAAAAGAGTATTAATATTTAGTACATTTAGATTTTGTTAAACAAGAAAAATTAGTTATTAAAATAATTACGAATAGTAGTTACTTTTGAAACAAAATTAATGTGCAAATAGTAGGCAATAGCAGGTTTAGTACAAGTAACAGGTATTTATGACTAAAAATATTTATAAAAAAACCATTTTTAAACATAATTTTTCAAAATGGCAGAATGATGCGACATAAAACAGTTATTTTTACTTTTAAAACCAAGTGGTACCAAACATTTTAAACACTGAACTCTTGTGAATCCGTTACAGAGATACACGCACATTAGCAAACAAAAGTTGTGCTTAATGCATGATGTTACCAAACGGTAACACATGTAAAAAGCAACTACAAACTACCAATTTTGAAAAGAATGATTAGAAAACTACAAATTATAGTTTAAAATAACCCTCTTGAACAATAATATTTTTTTCCAAGCAAGTTATTTGTATTTAGTACTAATATTATTACTTTGAATACTGCCAAACACGTAAATTCACAACAGTTAGAAACTTCACTTTTTAATTTTGAATACACTTTTACTACTGTCAATTATGAGGGTTATTATTAACTAAAACTTCAAAATGGAATGCAATAGATGAAAAAACACAAATTTGTCGAGAGGGAGGTCTCTTTTAATAGAATAAAGTGGATTATGTAACTTGTTACCAAACGGTAACACTATGCATTAGAGGGTTAATCAAGTCAACTTTGGGGGAGGGGGGTAGTCCACTTTTCCGTTTTCTTAAAAAATTCGAAAGCATTTGAAGAGTACAAGGGAAAAACCACTTGATTTTGTAGAAGGCTTTCCTCAATAGGCTTCTTTGGCAATGATACCGAGCAAGTCGCCTAAACTGGTATAAAGAAACCGGTTACTCGCTTAGCTTTTCTTTCGTGGTAACCCTGATTCCCGCCAGAGATCAGTGGACACGCGTAGCACGTTTGTACCGCGAATGAAGAACCGAAAGAAAATCCGGTTTCCTTTTGCCAATGTCCGCCAAGCAGACACATAAGGTAAGACTCCTAGTAAATCAAGTGGTTCTTCCCGTGTACTCTTCATTTAGTTTCGTCGTCATCAGCAATGTCTCAAGCCTCATCACATCTGTAGGTTAGGTTTGAATTATCGTCGCACTAGAGCTACGACGACTTGCCCGTTGCAACCGACGCACGTCGACGATTGGCGACGGGCTTCGTATTTAGAACCATAGTCAAGTGACGAGCCGACATCTGAATAGGCAAGCAAACGCAACCGTTAAGGGCGACATCGTACGAAGCGTTAGGACTTTGAAGAATATTTAACGTGCACTCCCTTAGAAGGGGTATTATTTGTCGGACATTTTTGGCTGCACGGGCCGTTTATAGGTCGGCAGTTATTTTGGCGGTGCCCGGACCCGAACCTGGGACCTTTCGCATGCTAGGCGAGTGCCTAAACCGACTGGGCTCCCCAGCGCGTCGTCATCAGTAATGCCTCAACCCTCATCACGTCTTTAAATTGATGTGGCGTTACAGATGACGCCCCTTTTCTTACTATTGACCCGTATTTCATTCAGCATTTCTGTTACCACTCAATATCTTTAAAAATGCCATTTGATTTCTTTTTTACATGTACTTTATTTAAAGATTCTAAAATTTTCGTTTTCAAAGTATGGACAGGATTTTTTTTTCAAATGCATTTGTCATGTAAACGAGCGGGTCACCTTTAAGCCAGTAATCCATTCACGCTGTAGCTATGCAGTAGCTGGATTTTGTGACGTCATTTGCTGTATCTAGCGTGGATGGAAATTTCTTGATTTATGGTTATTTCTCTCAATAAAAAGTAAACAAACAAAGATATTAAGCTAAAAACCACGGACAATTAAAAACTAAATGACTCTTATGACTGCTCATGCCCGAAATCAATTTACAGCTTTGATATCGCTTGGAAAACGATTAAAAAATCCAGCTTCAGAAGTACAGCTTTGACCACGCGCTCATGCATACTAGTAACAGCTACAGCATAGCTACAGCGTGAATGGATTACTGGCTTTAAGGCCGCGAATGCATTCACTCACAGCTTATTCAGCAGCTGTAAATTTGACGTGATTTTTTGTGCATAGTTAATCCTTTATTATTTCTGTTCTTTTTTGCATCAGACTTTTGTTTAAAAAACGAGACCAAAATTAACTCCAGTCATATGGGTTTCTTCCTTTTTTAAAATCAGCAGTTTTAAAGGGTTTTAAAGAAATAGTTTAATCTTATTTTTTTCTTGTAACTCAACAACTTTTATTGTCCTACGAACAAGTAGTTTGCATGTTTGTGCAGAATTTTTTGGGAGCTATATATGGCCTTCATTTTAATACATATTCTGATAATATTTAATTAAGTCATTCGAGGATATCTTCGCAGATTCTATGTTCGTCTCGTAGCCATCCTTGAAAACGGATCGTGCTATACAAAATAAATTCCACCAATGAATAACGCCGATGGCACTGCTACTTGTTAAATCTGCCAAAGATAAAAAAAAGTCCCGCCAATTTCAAATCAGATATTTGCTTAGATTTATTTAATAAGACCAAACATACTGTTCATACCTTAAAAATGCCGAGTAATCAATCAACTATATATAGTCGAATTATGTTGTACAGCTGTTTTATTTTGAGAATATGAGGAGATAAAAATACCCAAACGGATGATAAAAAGGCTTGACTAGGTATTTTGTAATGAGAATATCAATTAATTTGAAAATTGATTGTGTACTCTCTAGTTTGGGAATTCTCGCCAAGCTCCGGCGCGGCGACATATCTATGAGTTGGAGCCAAGATTGCAAGCATACATTACATTAATTTTTGCTTAAATTAAGTTTTTTTTTGTGTTATATATCACAGAAGTAATTTTTATTTACATATTACAATACAGTTGTAAGGTTTTAAAGTAAAAATTTTGAGAGTTGAAAGGGTTATGGCTACCCATTGGGGTGGTGATTTATTTAATTCTTAACTTATTCGGAAGTAGTCAAAAGTTGGCAAGAAATTGTAAAAGAAATATAATCCTATTGTTTATGGAAACACTTATTACTCGACGGTATTTCACAACAAATTCACTTTATAGCTTAGGAAAAGGATTTTAAAAAATGAATAACTTACTTTTGCTCTTCAAATTTTAAATAGTATAACGAACCATTTTTTTACGTTGTAATGCTTTTACTAATGAGCAGGAACCTCATAAGTATAAGATCGAAACGTCAACTTATGAACTTGGCCATATACTCAGATTTATTCGAAAAAATGGAACACCTAGCATATGCGGACCGGAATGCTATTTGGCGACTTTTGGCGTTCGGTTCGGCTAACATGTTTTCGCTACTTGGCTGCAAAAGTTAAGCCGCCAAATCGAGATCGGCCCGAATACGCTAGTAGTACCGAAAAAAATAGTTTGAACATTTTTTACAAATATGTTTTAAATTATCTGAATTATAAATTCTAAAATTTCATATTAATACAAAAGCTATATTTTTGGAATGGCTACTGTAGCCGTTACTGATTAGAAACAATATTTAAATTAATTTATCCAATATTCTAATTTGTCTTAACTTCTTCACTGGTTGTGGCGTTGCTTTTTTTCATTTAAAATTAAGTATATACAAATTGATTGCTTTTCAAACTTTTAATAATGTTTGGAATTTTTAGATAACTACTTAAGCAAGACATTATTTCAGTAAAAAAAATAATATATGCAACAACCAAAACAACTGAACTGTTATTTATTTACCCTTTACACCAAAAACCAATAAAACAAAATTTTGTAAGAACTTGTATAATACATTTTAAAAAGTCTTTTTCTTCTCTACTACATTTAACATACTCATGAATTTTCTTCTCTTACTGATTTATACTTTGCTGATATTTAATTTTGCTGGACTGTTTTAATCAAAATATGACACAAATGTTTATGGAAATCGGTGTTCTATCGCATATTTGAAGAGAAACCCAAGATTAGAACGCAGCCTTTTTGGCGTCTTGTTCTTTTGGTGGTCCTGCAGCAATCAGTTTATCGAAAAACTCTTTCGGTTCCTGTTTTTTCTCCTTGCAGACATTTTCGACGAGTTCATGGAAGCCACAGAAATCCAAACTCCTTTCACCTTCAGCAGCCTTGTCGAAAGCTTTGGCGAAATCCTCCTCGGAACATCCGGTTTTGCTCGTCGATTAGCTTGCCTCTTTCATCCATTTTATAAAAGTCTTCTTGGAGAGACCACCGGCGGATCCTCCAGCAACAGGTCCTCCAGAGCCCTTGCTGTACAGGTCAAATATCTTCTGGAGTCTTTTAGGTCCGCAATCTATTTCTTTATAATTCTTGTTCTCACACTTTTATACGTTGCACTATTTTTTTATACACTTATACTTTATATACACAGGTTCTTGACGATGAATTTTTCACTCTTTTTTCCCACCATTCATTTCTTTAGAAACTAATCTAATTGACCATATTCGGCCAGCGGAATTAAGGCCTTGGCATGGCCCGGACCTTCCCGTCGAATTGTTAGGAGCAAATGGCAGGCCGTCTCTTCATTGAAATTCCTGCCAAAAATTTTTGGACCATCTTCTTGCTGCTCCCGTCGGTAGTAAACGTAGACTTTGCGGCGGTAAAGATGTGCAAAGCTTCTTACTTCTACCTTTGATCCTCCATTGCCAAAAATCGTCATTCTTTCAACGTAATCTTGTAGGTTGCACTTTAAAACTCGCCGATAACGGTCCCACTGCATAGCTACATCAGCAACCACAGATAGACGAATAATTCCATGGAAATCCTGGTTACCGCAGATTAGGTACGCCTTCTATTTTTAAAGAAATTTCTAATTTTCTGAAGAAAGTACATCACTTTCGCTCAAATTCGATAACTTTTTTCTCTTTCCATTTGCCATCGGCTGAAAAAATTAAAATAAACTTTTACGAAAATAAATAAAATTCAAATTCAAAATTGCAATTGAATTGTTTTTTTTATTTGGTTTACTTGAAAATTTATTCATTGATGGCTCTATTGACTGAATGTATGAGTATTTAAGCAATAAATGCATAGTTCAGCTATTACTGAACTATGACTGTTTTTTAAGGTCATCGCACTAGAGCTGCATATTAGGGTTTTATGTCTTCATTTTTTGCCAAATACTTTACCAAACTAGCCAAGCTATTACAAAAAAGAGTCAAATGAGCAATAATTTTTTTAAAAAAGAAATTCTAAACTGGCTGGTTGTGCGAAGGTTATTGCACTAGAGCTGAGTGGGTGTGTTTGCAGCTGTATCTTTTCATCGCAAAATAAGCAAAAAACGCGCTAAATGAGCTAAAAGGATTTTGCGCGCGAAATTACGATTTCATTTATCTGTGAATTTTATAGAATATTTATAATTTTGAATTTTAAGGTAATATAAGTAACGTGAGTCTATACTCGAGCGGGAACAATAAACATAAGCTTATTATCATATAACGGATTAAATGATACATATACTAGGATCGATTTGAATTATGTTTAGTCCGTGCGAAGAACTAGTATTTATTTGCTAGTGTGTCATAAAATTTACAAGCTCTATTAGCATTTTAAGTCCAAAAATAAAGTTCAACAGATTAAATTAGAAATACTTTAATTTCAAATACAGACAAAATCAAATGATTTCAAGATATGACTTTAACCTAGGACCTTAACTTACTTTCTGAGTATATGTAAAACGTTAAAAAGCAGAAAATAACCTTACCACAAAAATATTGTACATATATTTAGCAGTGAAGGGATTTAAATGAGAAAATAATTTATGAATTTACTACAGAAACAAATGTGGAAAACTGAATAGTTATGGAAAGAACATGAATTGAAAACTAAACAGTGATCACTAAGCATTTCAAAACGTTTTTGTTTACTTACTTCTAAGGCTTTGTGAAATTCTGCCAGTAATTTTCCCCATTCGAAAAAATTATCTGCAGTGTTTTTAAAAGTAACCACCGGAACACCGGGGATATATTTAAGAAGATGCATACCACATTTCATGTCTTTATTTGGTTTCCAATCTAATGTAAACACAAAAAAAAGTCAAATTAGAAAAATGCTGGGTTTTTGGGTGTCCTGTAAACGACTCCCAGATTTGAAAAACTGATGTCTGGAAATATTTAGCAATTAAAAAAAATTCTTGAGATTTGTGTTACAGCCAATAAATAGTTTATTTTAAAATATGACTTTTTACTCGAAGTTACAAATATGCATCTCGCTGAGAAATCTCGGGTTAGTTTTAGGATTTTATTTTGATCAATAGATGGCAGCACCACAATATTAGCGATTGCTTCCTATTAGTTTGGCGGAAAAAAGTAGCACTAAAGCTGAACGAACCATTAGAGATGGGCCAAGTAATTTGGAACCTGTCGATTTAAGTCATTTTAGAATAAAATGCATTGACTGGATATGAAGGTCTTTTTTTATTTTGTAAAAGTAAGTCTCTATATCTAAAAGGATTTAATGTTTTCGGCTCCTCTCGTGCAATAAAATAGTAATCTATATACGTAAAAGGCGACTTCTGTTTGTCTGTCTGTTTGTACAGCACGCAAAAACTTAAGAACCACGCAACAGATCGTCACGAAATTTGGCACAAAAATTCATCTCATCTCCAGAACAAACATAGGCTAAGAATTTTTCGAATCAGACCATTCCTTCTATCGTTTTCGAGCGTTTTAAGGGAAAAAGTTCACCACTTTCGCTCAAATCCGATCATTTTTTAGCTTCCACATTACGTTTATAACGTAAAAAGTGGAAGGTTTTAATAATCGTTCAGTCCGTCTGTCTGTCCGTCACCCACTTTCACAGAGCGAACCAAAAGTTGCACAAACAATTGGGATACGTCATTTTAAAGCAAAAAATCGGGCTAGGTTACATCCCAAATTTCATTAAATTTTTTTTAATTAGAAGTATATTTAAAATTTAAATAACTAAAATTTTAATCTGCATTGAAATAACATGCAAATTCCATTTTCATTCAATGAGCGAACCAAAAGTCGCACAAACAAGTGGAATACGTCATTTTAAAGCAAAAAATCGGGCTAGGTTACATCCCAAATTTCATTAAAAAATTTAAATTAGAAGTATATTTAAAATTTTACCACAATTTTACAAATTATTATTTTAAATACATTGCCACCACACATTGAAATATAATTTTATTTTATTAAAAAAATTTACTGATGATTGAAATGTCTCATTTTGTATTATTTCAACTAATTATTTGAAAATATTGCTGTTCATAGGCGTTTTTTAACATCAATGTATTTTAGAAAAATAAAACAATAAAATCCATTAGTTTTATATTTAAGAAGCTTTTATTCATTTGTTCCATTGTTATATAGTTTAAATGTTGGCCTTTGGAGCTGCTGGGTCCGGGTTCGAATCCCGTTGAGGCATAGATGTTTGTGTTTGTCGAGTATATGCGGATTACGTGCTCGTTAAATCTGTTCGGTCCGAAAGTCCTGTTTGCGGTCATTGCGCAATTTCCCACGGGTACAGGTCCCTGGAGAAAATTTCCCTCCCCTTCAGGGAATGTCTAAATTGTGGAGATGTGACAGATGGCAGCATATGTCATTTGTGTATGTGTGTGTCTTGTGTTGTCCTACTTGACGATGGTTTATAAGCGGGTCCTTACGACCAAGCACACAAGCCTGAGAATATATGTCGATCATCAACCCAATATAGTTTATGAATAGTTATTTTTATAATATCCGTGCAAAACAAAAATAACTTTTTATAATTGCGTGAAAAAAAAAGCCGACTTTTACATTATTATTTCAATATCAAACGCGTGCAAAAAGTCAAACTTTTTGAAACAGTGACACAAAGTACTCTTTTTCACCCAAAAGCAGTGAAAAAAAGTACCTTGTGTCACTCTTTTCATTAGATGCCAACTCAAGTAAAATTTCGATTTGATAATACTCATAACATCCAAAGATTTATCGATCTGCTTTATTTAAAAATATTATGCGAGTGAATTATTTTTGAATCAATGAAATTTTTTTCTCGTGATGGGAATATTTCTTTAGTCACGTCCTTCGAACTGCGAGTTCATTGGTTGTTTTCTTTGACATCTCTCCTGAAAGCTCCAAACTCATTTTAGTCTAATTAGCACGTGAATCATTTTTGAACCAATGAGATTTGATTTTTTTCACGCAATTATAAAAAATAGTGTATGAAACACGTGCGAAAAGTAAACTTTTTAAAACACGTGTCTTTATTTAATAAAATCCACTAGTTTTAAAAAGCATTACTTTTCGCACTAGTTGCATAAATATCTATTTTCAAATCAATAATCGTGGCAAAAGTGATGGTTTTAACGAAATCGTGCGGCAAAGTAAATAAGAGCATCTGATAGGTGTAAAATTCTTTATTTGAGAGTGATATTTTATTCGGCGGCGTTTTGGTTGGTGTAAAATTCCTTATTTGAATGTGATTATTTATTTGGCGTTTTATTTCCAATTGCCAATCTAAGAAATACTTATATCATTTCACCTTTCTTTTTCACCTTAAATTTCCAGAGATTTATCGATGCCGATCTTCTTAAAGTAAAAAAAATAGCACAGCACGTGAATTACATGAACTCACCGGATCTTAAGTAAAAAAAAAACATCTTTAACAAACAATATTATAAAAATAATATGGAGGGTTCAGAACAAGTGAACCAAGTCCACCTTCCGTCATTTTCGAATGGCTTTTTTTTCCCTGAAGTGTATAAACTATAAATCTTGTGTAGAAGCGGTTATAGGTGACAGATCCTGTTACAAAACCAGGGCCGGACTGGCTCCCTAACAAGGGCGCAGTTTTACCGGCCCTTCCCGGCTTCAAAGGGCGCCTACCCCCACCCCCCTCTTCTCGCATATTCTAAGCCAAACTTAAATTAATCTCGGCTCACATACAAAGTATTTATTTTTGTACCAAAGTAAATACAAATATAAGAATTTATGCGACAAAATAAAATAAGAAGTAATGAATTAACTAAAAAATAGCCTAGGGCCTTGGCAATTGTTACTTTAATACTCAAAAATATTCGGATCTACAAAAAGCGCAACGATATGTCTCTGATATCTAGATTTCAAATCACAAAAAAACTGTCAGAGCTTGATGATTCATGGCAAAAAATTTATTTTTAGAGCTCAAAACAACAAATTCAACAACCTTGACGCTACCCTCTGCAAGTATTAAACGCATAAATGGACAAAAAGTACAAAGATGTCTCAGATATCGTACCTTTAAAAAATCTAATCTTATAAATACCAAAAAAAAAATCTAATCGGAAAGATACAATCAAGCAAAAAAAAAAAGTGAAAGGTTTCTGATGTCAAATTTGCAACCTACACTTTTTATTTGGACGTTTGATACCCGGGAAACTTCAAAACACATAACAAATCGAGGTCCAACCACAAACTTAGTCAAAACAGCAACTGAATTGTATGATGATGGAGAGAAAGAATACTTCAAAATCGCAAACGAGGCATATTTTGTCTAAATTTTCTTTGTGGAGTGTGATAATAATTTTGACGTTTGACATGTAGCCTTAGGTCTGAGTTGAAACTAATAAAGAGAACAACAGAAAGAAACAAACGCTAACCACTATAAAGATTATTAAGTAATTAAATAATATTCGGCACCAAGAATTGTAATTTAAATAGCGAAGTCCAAGGGCGCTTTATGTGATATCGTAGCGTTAAAATGAAACAATTAAAATAATATTCAGCACCAGGTTTTCAAGATTGATAAACAAGACCCACATTTAAAAGGTTTTAAAAAATGTCTTTTTTACTAACATTTAGTTTTATTGAGAATGTTGCACTAGAGATACTCAAGGGTTAATGACAATGAGTCTCGCATTTTAGGAACGCGGTCAAGTGGCGTGGCCGAAACCTAACCTGGCACCCAACGCAAACTTAGAGCCCACGGCGTCAGGGCTGTAGACCACATCATCTTTATCGTGCATAAGTCTCATATACAGGGCGCTATTTTACTCAGAAAATTGAGAAATCTTTGCAAAAAGTTTAAAAACGGTGTGTGAAATTAAAGACGCCCTAATACTCCTTGACGCATGTTTTTTTAGATCCCTCATTCAAAAAAAAAAAAAAAATCCGACGGCAGGATGTGTATGAATGTTACGTCATAAATACGATTCCGCGCAGAGTATCAAAAGAAATTTAAAACCACCCATGATATGCGAGTGATATCATAGGTATCCCAATACTTCTTGGGTGTTTGGATTTTTTTATATCCAGCACCCAAGATTAATAATATATTGGGAAATATACGTGTTATAGGGGGCCGTTTGGCGCTTGTATGTAAAGGAAGGCGCCTTATTAAGATTTTTTTTTATTATTTATCAAAATGCCCCATTTAAAATTTATAGTTACAATTGATTCTGTCGCGTGTGTTAAGGCGTCAAGCCATGGTGGTTACCTTTGCAAGTTCTGTTTCGTCTAACCATCTCACCAGATCACGTAAGACTGACCATATACCACCTTATAGTAATTCCATGCATGTGAAAATGTAATCGTTATTTAACCGGCTCACATCAGCGCCCTGTATGGAAGTGAAGCAGAGGCTCCGTGTGAAGGCGCCTTTCTAGATATCGGTGCTGCAATTTTTAGTTCTCCCGTGACTTCCCTAAAGAGATGCAGATCCCCTTTAGAAAATAAGTATTTGTGCACATCATTAAAGTGCGGAATACTTACGAGAAGATGAATCTAGGCTTCAATTTTTTTTTAATTTTTTTTTATTTAAGAAAGGCGCACCGGCCCGAGGGCCGATGGGCCGGCGGGCCAGCCCGGGCCTGTACAAAACTACTTGTTTTTCAATAAGTATAAAAGCAATAGGAAAGTAGGCTATTTTAGATTTTTTTAAATTTTTTTTTATTAAGAAAAAAACTTGGTTACTTATACTAAACTAATGCTTGAATTTCGTATTTAATACCAAATCAAATTTAATGTTAATTATAGTTTTGAATTATATATTTTCTCAGCTTTATAAGGTTAAAAATATTGGGTCCTTTCCCTTGCATTCAAAGACAATATTGGTATTTGAGACTTGATACATAATGCAATGATTATATAGTTTTTTCTAATTCCTTTTATTAATATAATTTTTTTCTCTATTGGTCTATCTCCATGAGAATTCCTTTCATTGATTGCAATCAATTAACTATAATTAGTTTTTTCGTGTAATTGTGGTGCACAAAATAAATTGTAATACATTAACATCCATAATAACATTTAATATTCTGCATTTCCCCCCACTAAATAGCAGAGGTACCTATTTTACGTAAGGAATAATTTACAAAACTGTTTTGAGTTCGCTTTACAAATAAATTTAACTTAAAGTTACTTAATACAGCACATAACAATCAAGCACATTAAAAAATGTTTTAGTTAAATTTTCTTTTAAAAGGAAACATTTATGAAACAAAAACACAATAAATGCAATTAGATTATCTGATAATGATGAATTTACACAAGTTTAATTAAAAAACTGTAGTAATGCAATGCTTACACGTGGAATGTGTAACGATTACACGTGGAATGTGTAATCGTTATAATTGTAATATAGCTTATGCAAAACAAACATTAAAAACAAATTGTATTTCCTCCCGGCATCATACAATAATTAAATGATTCTATATTCAATGACAATAGTAAGTATGTAAATATGAAGCTATGATATTTCATTGTGAAAAAAATGATTTGATATTGACAAAACCTGCAGCTCAGCTATTCATTTGTTTAAGCAACAAAAAGTAAACATTTTATAGTAATGAATATTAAAAAAAAGTATATCTTAGTTAAAATTAATTAAGTAGTTTTGTTCAGTTAATATACAGATGTGTTTTCTGTATTTATGCATTTATCAAGGAAGGATAAAAATGAAGCTAAAAATTCATTATTTATAATTTTCTTATTTCTTTAACCATTATATAACTTTTATACTTACATTTGTGTACATTATTTAAAAATAACCTATTGTCTTATGTTTACTCTAAGTTATTTTGCTTTATTGTTTTTTTTCATAGATTGTAGTACTAACACATCACTAATTTTGAATAGTCCTTATAGGGTAAGGTGGGGTAAGTGGGCCATTGGGGCAAGTGGGCCACCCCCCCTGGCATTTCTCGAATTATGGACGTAAAACAAATCTGTTGCAATATTTTTACGTATTTACCCCAATAGATGCAGGAAACATTATGGCATCATTTTCATTTAAGTATGTAACAAGGTACAATCCTTTTTGTGAATTTTTTAAAAATTGCATCTTTTCGTAATTCACGCCATCATACTATTTTTATATTTATTTCCAAACGGTTCATGATACAAAACAAAATGTTATATATTTTGATAGTGTATAAAACATAGTATCTTTTTGTAGTGTCATGTACTTTTGATGTTGATAAGGTTAAAAGAAAATTGGGGGTGGCCCATTTGCCCCGCGTTTGGGGTAAGTGGGCCACCACAATGGCGGGGTAAGTGGGCCATGGGTGGCCCACTTGCCCCAACTCTTTAATATACTTAAAAAAAAGTCATATTCACTGATTTATGGGGTTAGTCATATTCACTATTCATAGTACTGATCATTGACATAGGCCAGTTTAAAATCTGTAGCCCTAACATTTTTTTACACTACATGCAAAAATTACAAGATGAAAATTAACGTATTTTTTCTTTTAGTTAGCTTGCATGCCAGAAAAAGTTGCTATAGGGGAACTATTAAAGATACATCATTACTTTTTTTTTCAAACACTCAAAAAATCATGTAGATTATTCCACTTGCCCCACCATATCTCTACCAGTTATGTGTAAAAATATATTAGGGGGTGGCCCACTTACCCCACCTTACGGGGCAAGTGAGCCACTCGAATGACCAAAAAGAAAAACACATTTTTTTAATTTATTATTTGCCAATTTGTGTTAAGGTTGCCATGGGTACATTTATAATATATGAGAGAATGGACCACAAAAATAAGTTGTTAGGCCGATTACATCCAGTGGTATAAGGGTCTAAAGTTGAATTATGCCAAAAAGGTGGCCCACTTACCCCACCTTACCCTAAAGATTATAAGCAAGATATTTAAGCAAAGAATAATTAACATACATTGTGCATTATGCTATTTCTATAACTATTTACAACCCATAAATATTTGAATTGCTGTAATTTCATGAGTGCACTTCAAAGAAGCTTTAAAATACAGTGATAAAATTTTTAATGATTTACAGTTTTAATTTACATTGGTCGATTGGTGGCGGGGAGAGGAGAAAAATAGTTTTTTTAAAGTGAAATTTATTCAATGAAAAAAAATCTAAGAAAGGAGAAAAGGCAGATATTTTTTAAAGTAAATATTATCCAAGTAAATATTATAAAATCTTGAGTTCAACAAGTAATCAACCAATAAATCAACAATCAAATTTAATTATGTTTTTTTTTGATAATTCTTTGAAGACTTAAATTGAAGAGGAGGTGGAATCATTTTTCGAAATTTAAAAATACACCCTACATTGATTTGTACTCTATGGAATGCGAGATTTGTTTCGATATTGTTTGTCTTTCAACATATATTTTCATAGTTTTTATTAAAATAAGCATATAACGAAGAGTGTTTTAACAATACTCTATAAGAATTCATATTAAGGTAGGCGAATACCCAAAATTTTAAAATTTTTACTGCTACTTTAATCTTTTCCAAATTTGGCATAGTGATTTCAAATATAATGAGCAATGCTTTTTAGGCAATTTTTTTATTTAAATATAATTGATTTATTTTAAACGGTGTTTTTCACCTAAAAAAGGGGGGTTACGCCAAAAAAGGGGGTTATTTTTTTAGTTAAATTCATGACATTTTTCTTAATAACTTCTTTTCTTGTATTGTATGTAACTCTAGAGGGTCATTGCATGTATCAGTTCAAAGCGGAGAATTTAACACATAATTGATGTTTGTTGGAGGAAAATTCGATGTGGTAAACTTGTTAGCGTAAACCTCGGTTTTTAGTAAAAAACACCGTTTAAAATAAATAAATTATATTTAAATAAAAATTGCCTAAATAGCATTGCTCATTATATTTGAAATAACTATGCCAAATTTGGAAAAGATTAAAGTAATAGTGAAAATTTTAGAATTTTGGGAAATTTTGGGTATTCGCGCCTACCTCAATACAGAAAAACATAATTAAGCTATTTCTTAAAATATTAACTTTGTTGTCCCAGTTTAAAAAAAACTTTCATGAAACTATTTATTTTCATTATTTAATGATTTTTTTACTTAAAATAACAAAAATGTAGGTACTCTATATTACGCATGTGTCACAGAGAGCTATTTGAATATAAAACTATATATGCTTCTATAATTCCCTCAACTATGTATTTGGGATTAAAATAAATGTTTATTATACACCCGATATATAACAAATTTTCTTATTTTTAATTCAACATTCCTGGGAATCTCGCATTTTGAAATTCAAAATGAGCAAACCATACGTAAAAAGACCACCAATCGCAGAAAGCAAATAACTTTTCTTGATTTTGATCATCCCACATGCTGACAAATGAATTATTTGGGTCTTTTCTATCCTCCGTAATAGATAAATCGCTTCATTGCCCAAACCATATTGAAGCTTGTATTTCGAATTTTTCACTAACAACTTTCCCGCGGTTTCTTTTATCTTCGACATGGACTCCGGAATTTTGGATCCGCAAAGCGTCAGCGAGAACAAAATGATGATCCCGGTGAGGCTGGACGATGCAATTTCCACTGCAACTTCTGGTGCGACCTCCATGTCCCTCACTATAAATGCTGATAATGACGTGAACAGATTGAGGAGGCTTATCATCAAAGCTAGAAACAATGGCACAGACAAAGTGTTTCTTAGAAGCTGAACTAGTTCCACGACACAGAAATAGTCTTTCAGGCTGTCCAGAGTGCTGGAACTGTTGAAGTTGATTACCTGAAGTTGTTTTTCATATGTATGTAATATTTGCGCACATTGTTGGATCAAGAGGCACATTGATAGCACTATGAGACAGGGGTGAACTGCTGTAAGTGCAAAGTAAAAATAGTATCCAACGCATATCATTATTTGTCTTGCTATTGGATTTTCTATTTCAATCCCATACGTGTAAAATAAATGAATTTCCGTCGATTTTGAAATATATATGTACAACGCAGCGAATAATAATGGCTCAATGAATAATGATAACAAGAGGCACTTTATAAGCAGAACACGAAAGGTGCTTTTCTGGTGGACATAAAACTTGCTTTGAAGTGCTTTCATAAAATTTAACAACTTAGATAGATGTTGGTTTTTTCTTTGTAATGAATGCCAAAGAATTAAAACCGCCACATATTGGAATATAAAGACTAAACCTACTTTAAAATTATATATTAACATATCACTCAAAAATGCACAAGATGTTTGATATAATACATTGATGTGAATTAATATTGCAGATAAACCAGAATACCAAGGAAAAAGGTCTAAAATGATCGAGTTCACTTTGATTACATTTAGTTTTAACATAATCCATATTGGTATATGTGTCTTGAAGACAGATTTTATGTATGCAGATATCGTAAATCGAGTACACATTTTCATTGAATCAAAGAATGGTTGGTTGCTCGGAAAAAAGGCCGTGAGCATATACAACTGTTCCAAGTAACAAATATTTACCTGTGACTCATTAGGCTTTCAGATCAGAAAAGGAATGAAACTTTTGTACAACTGGGTGTATATCTAGTTTTATATATAATATTGACAACAATTAAAAAGTAAAAATTAGAATAACGGAAAATTTAGAGCATAATGCATTTTGGTGTCAAATGCTGATTGCCATATCGGAAAATTAATTGCTGCATAAAAATCAGATAATATCGAATGAAAAAGCGACAATCTGAGATTTATTGATAAAATAAGAAAATAGTCTGACAAACAAGGAACATTATTAGGTGTATTGAATTAGCTTTTACATGCATGTTTGAAAGCACAATATGTGAGTAATAAAAGTAAAAGATCAATAAGCCAAACCTTGTTGTCTATTATAAAAGGAATATAAAGTTACGGTTTCAAAAGAAAGCAATTTTCTATTTTGTATGCCTAGGGTCTGGTTATTATATTCATTAAGAACTGTAAAGGTATCACTATTGCGTAATTTACTTTTTTTTTGCATAGCTTTATTGACTTAAGATAATAATCTATTGAGTATTTTGCTTATGCTTAAAATGATTCCAAAATCACGTTTCTGTAGCCAATTAAATGGAACATTGCTTGGAAATTATTTCATCTGTGTAATTATGTTACAGTACTATTAAGATCAATATCTAAACTTATCCGTATCAATTCAAGCGGAAATTACTTAAGTATCATGATATCGAATGTTACAAATACATCGGAACTGTTAGCGGGAAAATGGCGCATTGTAAAAAATACGATTGAATTTTCGTTGACAAAAATACCCACATTTGTCTATTGTAACCTAATTATTTGTAAATATTTAACATAGAATTATATCAATCTATAGATCTTAAATTTTGAAATAAAAAATTTTAACCCGAAAAGCCATACTTCTTTCTATAAATATGACGAAAAGCCATATCTTTCATATTGGTCACTTTCCGCCAAGAGTTTTAAGATCGAGGTTGTTAAGTTGGTTGAAATTGTATCTAGCTCAGGATTTGGTCGGTAATGTTCCGAACGGGTATGATGTCATTTCAGGTTCTTCTATTGTATGTGTGTTTCTTCTATCTATGTTTTTTCTATTGTACCTATGTTTCTTCTATTGTATCTATGTTTCTTCTATTGTATATGTTTCTTCTATTGTATATATGTTTCTTCTATTGTATCTATACACTCTCAAAACAAAAGAGTGAAATTAACTCCAGTTGGAGAAGTGCATTTTCGACACTGGAAAGGAGTGAATATTAACTTAGACTGAGTTAAAATCACTCGTTTGGAGTGATCCTGTCGGAGGTTTAACACACAAAGGATCCACTCCTTTCGGGGAAGTGCATTTTCTAGACTGGAGGAGTGAAAATTAACTCAGACTGAGTTAAAATCGCTCGTTCGTTTTAAGAGTGTATGTTTCTTCTATCTATGTCTTTTCTATTGAAGCCCAACACGAGCAAAACATAAGTCGAAAGACCGCCCACTGCAGAAAGTAAAAAACTTTTCTTGAATTCGATCAGTCCACAAGCTGATAAGTGAATTAATTCGCTCTCTTCGATTCTTCGTAACAAGTACATCGTCTCTTTGCCGATTCCATTTTGAAAATTGTGTTTCGAATGTTTTACCAGCAGAGTTCCCGCCGTTTCTTTTATTTTCATTAGTGAATCCGGAATCTTCGCAGCTTGCAGCGTCAGCGTGAGTAGAATTATGGAACCTTTCAGACTTGTGACTAACATTTCAAATGCGAGAATGGTAGCTACATCCGTGGAATAGATCAAAAGCGTGAAAATTGAAATAAACAGGTTGAGGAGACTTATCAACAGGGCTATTAACAACGGCAAAGACAAAGCGTTTCGCAGAAGACGAACTATTTCCAAGGCAGAGAAGAAATCTTTCAACGTATTCAAGCAGCTAGAACAGAAGGTGATATTTCGCAGTTGTTTGTCAAAAAGCCATAATATTTTTACACAATGCTGAATCAGGAGACACATAGTTAAAACCACAAGACATGGGTATCCTGCATTATATACGAAGTAAGAGTAAGATCCAATCAGTATCACTGCCGATCTTGATGTGGGATCTTCCACTTGGGTATTGCTCGTCCAATATAAAAGGACATCCATTCTTGATTCTGACAAATACAAGTACAACATAGAAAGCAGCACTGGTCCAAGGTATGATGCTGCTAAGACACACTTAAATACGATATGATGGTTGCTTTTCGGAGGTAATTTCATTCTGGTACGCAGACTTTTCATAAGGTTTATCAATCGAGATAAATTTAGTTTTTCTTTCGATAAAGAATGCCATAGAAGAAATATACTAATATATTGGGCAAGAAAGACAATTCCAATTATAAAATTGAATTCCAGTATACCACTTACACTTGCATTGTATGTTTGGTAAAATGCGTTTATATGAAATAGTATTGCAGTTATGCAAGAGAACCAAGGACAGAGATACTTGAAGCTCGAATTAAACTTTAGTAATTTCAACTTCCATATTATCCAGATTGGTGTATGAGTCTTAAAAGCCATTTTCAAGTATTTGATCATGGTAAGTTTAGCTAAAAACGACATCTTAGTTTGCTATAAGCTTAGGGATGGATATATTTGTGCCAATAAATAGATTGTATCTTCCTTATGCTATCAGACTCAATTAATATTCTGAGTATGAGCATGAAATGCAATTGTAACGCGGAATAAATATTTAATTTTTATTGCAAATTAAATCTTACCCAATGATATTGGTTTCAACTAACATTCAGTGTATGAATAAAATATAATGGTACTTGTGTAAGTGTATCCCGTCGGCAAATTTCGCCAAACCCAATATTATTGCCAAACACGATAAATAAGTGTTATGTATAATAAATATAATAATTAATAAAACACAATAAGCATTAATATCAAACGTAAATGAAAGCGAATGAAACCCATAATAGTTATATATAAAAATATTATATAAATGAAAAAGATAATATTTAATGTAATCTATAATAATAAAAATGAAGTTTTGTGTGTATGTGTGTGTGTGTATGTCTCTCCGAAACTCACAAACTAGACATTTGTTTGACTCGTAACTTGGCACAAATGCGTAGTTCATACTTGAGTTACAAAATAAGAACTTTCAGAGCTCAAAATGTTCTATTTTTAGAGAAAATTCGAATTTTCTGGAAAAACTACACCACTTTGGCTCAAATCCGATGAACATTTTTCTTTCGCGTTGCCATTCAGCAAATGAAATTAAAATAAACTTTTTCAAAAATAGTTAAAATGTAAAAAAGAAAATACTTTATTCTTAAAAACTTACAAATATATTATTATTTTCATTTTAAAGATTTATCATCATATTTATCAAAGATTAACTATCATTTTAAGTAGTAAACTTTCATTTTATATCATTCTTTAATGTGTATCAATGCAATATTTTATTTTTAACTCGATATTTTAATAAATAATTATCATGGACGTCTATATAAACTGGAAGGCTTCCTCCAACGACAGCGGATCTCAAAAAGCGCTACCAATTTTTGTAATTCCTAACGTTATTGTTGGTTTTTATAAACTTGATCGTCAAGGTCACATAGCTAAACATTTTTATCATTTACGATTAAGCTATAAATTGATATTTAACTAATTTTTATTTTAAGAATCGTTGCCGGCAATTTTACGCCAACCCTGACAAATTGGTATTATAGCAACCAAGATTGATCGCCAAGGTCATAAGCTAAACATTTTATATTTTTATCATTTACTATTAAGCTATAAAATTAAATTTATTTTTAATTTATTTTTATTTGAAGAATCGTTTCTGGCAATTTTACGCCAACCCTGACAAATTGGTATTATAGCAACCTTTGGCGAAAATAGCAATTGCATTGGCAATTTCTAAAGTTGATATATTTAAATCTTAAATGCATATAATTTATTTTGAAGCTTACTCAACTATGTTGTTTTTTGAAGGCCATCGCATATACAGATGCATATTAGGGTTTTAGGTCTATCTTTTTTCGCCAAATACTTTGATAAACTCGCCAAGTTATTACAAAAAACGCGGCAAATGACCTTTTTTCTTTATTAGCTGGTTGGTTGCGCGATGGTCATTGCGACAAAGCTGAAAGGGTGTGTTATTGGTAGCTGTATATTTTCCTCGCCAAATTTTTCAAACATGCCAAATGAGCTAAAATGTTTTTATTCGTGAAATTACCATGACATTATCCGTTAATTTTATAGCATTTTTTAAATTTTGAATTTTTATGGTCAAAAAAGTAGCGGGATTCTGTACTTTATAACGAACGGGAAAAGTAACATAAGTTTATTATCCAAAAAAACCAACAGATTAAATGGTAGTATGGTACAAATACTTGGATCGATTTGGTATTTATTTTTTTCCAACCCGTGCAACACCGGGTAGTTCAGCTAGTTTATAATAAAAGTACAGATGTTTACATTTTCATAGAAAAATTAGCGCCAAAGGATTTGGCGAGCGTTGTCACTTCGACGGAAGAATGCACAAGTACCAACTATAATTTATATAATTTTATTAACGACAAAATTTTGCTTTTTTATTGCTATTCGTCACATATAATACTTTTTAATGACGTAAATGTTGAAAAGACTTTATGTTTGTTGAGTGTTGTTGGGGAAAGTTAAAAAATTGCGACAACCAAACATTGACAGAAAATTTTGAAATCTCTAAAGCAAACAAGACGGGATACAAAAAGACAGGGTTATCCGAAAATATAATTTTCCATAAAATAATTGAGCGGTGATGTAATAAATAATAGTAGAAAACATGCTGAAATACATTGCTTTAAATTTTTATAAATACAATATGTGTGTGAAATAAATTAGCTTTCAGCATTACCTTTTGAATAGAAAATTGCATTAGTACATCTACAATGAAACTTTCAGATATTTGTAAAATATGGGGTGGCGTGTTTAAAATATGCTTTCATTGTGAATTTTTTTTATGTAACTGGATCATCTTCAGAAAACACACATTTTTATGATAGAAAAATATATATGAAAACATTAAATTGAAAAAAATCTTAGGATTTTAAATACACTTACATACATTGAAACCTCAACGCCAGACTTTCTAAATAGTACAATGTTATATTTTTCATCGTGTAAGCTCGCATATATATATATTTTTTAAATATGATACTGAAAAATAAATCAAAATTTATATTTATGTGGTTTGCAGGTTGTTGTTTCATTCTAAAATCTAAAAATGTTTATATTTGCGCTTAAAGGTTCACTCACTTTTGCTTTATTAACTTTCTGGTACGAAAAATAAATTAAAATAACAGGGTTCAATAGGATGCAAAATGCTTAGCATAAAACATGTTTGAAGGAGCAGAAAATTAAACAATCTATTGTTAGTGTGATTTAGTCTAAATGCCGTTATTGCAGATGAGAACAACAGAACTTAGTAGAAGAACGTGTGCTAAGTAACAAAAAGGAGAAAAAGAGAATTAAAGTATTTCGTCTGCACTTCAAAACGTTAAACACGGTACTTGCCGAAGGTAAAAAATACACTTAATTTAAAGTTTATGAAATATACATCTTCATAGGAGGGAATAACAAGTTCATTGCCGCAAAAATCTCAACTCTTTCAAGAATGTCACTTAGCATGTTCTTCCACTAAGCTCTTCAATTGGATTATTAGATGTTGAATTAGATTCTTTCCAGCAGTCAATAAAGTATTCATATTTCATTGTTTAACTAAAATATAAAAAAAAATGATTTTGATTTCCTTGCATTGGCATAGCTAAAATAGAATAAATATAAACTTTGTGATGCAACAGTATTACCCTTTGACATTCTTAACTAAAGGTGGAATTTATACATAAAAAATATTAACCGAATGCTTATCCAACTGAAAAAAAAACGATGACAATTTTGATCGGTTGATAATACTATTTTAAAAATAGAATAATAAATATATAATCAATAATGTGTACTTATACAATTGAATCAGAAGGATTTGGAATCATAAGGAACTTAAATGGGATGTCTTGATTGCGTGATTTGTTCTAACAACCTATCGAAAACAAAGCACTTAAATGTTGTAGGACAAAATAATTGCTAAATTATTCTATTTGTATCAAAAGGTAATTATTGGTATTTGTATTAAGTACTTAATTTATCGAAAACAAAGCACTTAAATGTTGTAGGACAAAATAATTGCTTAATTATTCTATTTTTTTTTTATCAAAAGGTAATTATTAGTATTTGTATTAAGTACTTAATTTTTTTATGTATGATGTTTCTTTATTGTAATATCTTTAAAGAAACATTGCGGAAATAAAATGTTGATGATAGCAGTAAGTATATTGGGTGCATAATTATTACACTCCGTGCCTTCCTAACTTGGGTAAGAACAAAGAGTAAAAAGGCAGAGGGGAAAGTGCTGTTGGCCCGTTAGTTGGAAACTCTTGTAAGGTAATATTTACATACAAAATGATCTGAATACAATTTAATCAAAATACACTTTTCATTCTAATAAAATTGCCAAATTTTCCCAAATAATATTGAAATCTGTTGGACCTTAAACGAAATTAATGTTTTACACATGTTTTCTGGATGGATACACAAATAATTTAGAGAACTCTTTACATGCGCGGAAGGATCTTCTCCATAGCATATTTCTATCTACCCAACTTAGGTTGGCAAGGAGTGTAGTATAAGTATTAAGTTTCATTTTCTTTGACACCTATCGCTATGAAATCAAAACTAAAAAATATAAAGTGCGAAAATTGAAAAAGAATATTTATGCATTCGGAATAAAATATTTAAGATTATAAATATAAGAAAGAAGCGCAACAAATATATTTACTGTTTTCATAAACATTTAATTTGCGCATTGTTTTTAAAAACATTACAATAAAGAAAATTCTAGTTTCATCATACATAAAAAAATTAATGCATTTTTCCTAGGAATGATATCGGTAAACAGACAGTAAACTAACAAAAACTCGACAATATATTAATAGAATTTTTAAATTTTAATTCTAAACAAGACATCCAAGTAACGCTGTAAAATAAGAAAACCTATACAATAAAAATAAAAATGCTAACTTGAAGCAGTTCTTGGCAATAAATTATAACAATTTCTGTAATTTTATTGTATTAAGGAAAACAATTGGCATGTTTTAATTCGTGAGTGGCAACAGTCACAGTGGTAATGTTTTCATTTTTTGGTCCTCCTGCATTTGTTTCGAACAATACAACATTTTCTTATCTTCTAAAAAGAATGTTGCATACAAACTTCACTTTCCATAGAACAAAAGATTTTATTTGTTTTCGAATCACGTCAAATTGCTGTCCAGCAATCGCGCTTAATTTCTTCGCATAAGAGAAAATACACTGCTCAAAACAATTAGAGGAGCACTTTGTAAACTTTTGTTTACCCTTTCAGATAAAACTTCTTATTTTTTATTATAAAAATTTAAAATTTGTTCAATAGATTCATTATCCATCCAGAATGAAATGGTAAAGAAAAGGTGAAAAATCTTAATTTTTTAAACTAAAATTTAAGGGGGGGGGGGTGTTCATGTCGCCCTGTATCAAACATAACTAAATTTTAAACAATAGTTTTAAAGGAACTAAACAAGCCTACTTTTTAAATTATTTTTTAAACTTTTACTGAAATTCTTATGTTAAGACAATTATATTATATATTAGTGACGGTAACTATCACCTAGAATCACTTCACTTTTATCTTTTCAAGGCAAAAATCGACAATTTTCATTAAAAGTTTTTTTTTTGCTATTGTTCATGTATGGCAACAGCAATTTTAATGTCTAAAAACTAAATTTCAGGGTAGTTCATCAGAACAAAAAGTGTGAAAAATATTCTATGATGTCAAACTTTTCTAACAAAATATGCTTGTTTTGATCAGACGGCTAGAACCAATTATGAAAGAAGAGTACAGACAGACGGATATCTTCCAATATCAATAACTACTTTTCCATTTTTTTAAAAAAAATCTTTAAAATTAAAAAAAAGGAAAAAGGAAAATCTTACTATTTTTAAATAAAAAGTATTTTGAATAAAGTTAATTTGTGTGCTGATTAAATTACGCATTTTTATAAATATTTTAACGATTAGAGTGCGTCAGAATAGTTTTATTATTCAAGGGCTACACTATAAAATGATTGAAATTTATCGCTAAATAAAATGAGAACATTTAAACCGCATATCCAGACTTTCGGTAAATCAATAATTAATTTAATTAGGAATATTCGTTAATAAAAACATTAATTAACAATACACATAATAAAGTAATCTTTCCTAACCTTTTTTCTTTAATGTGGGAAGCTCTGAACTACGATAGTTGTTTTTGAACAAAAATATTTTTTTAAAAAAAGTTTTTTATGAGAGTTTGGTATGAAGAAAAGGGGTTCGAAAAGATTACTATACCAAGCTTTTTATTTGTGTGTGTTGAATAATTTGACAAGAAATATTACTAATTAAATTGCTTATTGATTAACCGGAAGTCCGGATAAGCGGGACTGCATTTATTGTTTATTTTTACGCAGTAAAACTGAAATCCCCGAATACACCGACCATAATAACCAGCCTACACAGTCACTGACAGATGTAAGTTTACAAAAAAAGTCCCCTAACTAACGTTCTATTTCTGTGTGTTGATCACACCCCTCCCTAGAGTTCCCTCCATTGGTCGGTTAGTCTTATGACGTCATTTCTGTCGATCCCGAAACTTAGCGAGCAGTGAGTCAATGTTCATGTTTTTTACAGATTAGAGCTCTTTCAATCTTGGGTTTTCAAAAATGATTTGGAAAATATTTTATGTTCCGAAAAGTGTGTGTTTACCTGTGTGGGTTGTGTAATTAAAAAAAATTTGTAAAATGCATTCAAATTATTAAAGGTTATTGACTTCATCAACTTAACATGACTTATGACTTTCTTGGTGGGGGGCAAGATCGCCAAGCACTGCGACTATAAGTCTATTGTACTAAGCCCCAGAAATGACACAAGCACAAGAGACACACAAAGAAAGAGACTACACAAACACATAGACAAATAACAATATTTATTGACAGTCACAAACATCCATGCCTGACCGAGATTCGAACCCGACCTCAGCAGCTCCAAAGGCTAGAATCCTAACGAGTGTGCCACCGAGGCGGCTCAACTTAACATACAGTTGTAAACTAAATAATGAAAAAAGTAATAAAATTGAAGACATTAATTAAAACTTTGTATGCAATTCAAATAGCAGAACATTTTACATTATTTAAAAATAATAAAATCTCTGTAGAGGTGTAATCGTGCATTCTTATTTTACAAAACTTAATCTCCCATCCAAATATTTTTTTTAAATAAAAAATATAATTAAATCAAATTAATCAGATAATTAAATCAAATTAATCACCCCGAGCCCCTCGGCCTGGAATAAAAAAAATAAGAAAACAATAAACAGCGCTGTCTATATTACGGGACTGATTTCACACGATCTGTAGTAAGTTCTGACGCGCCTCGTACGATTTCGCTAAAAGTTTTTCAGCTCAGTTATCAGACTCATCACGTGACCGCAGTTTAAAATCATGTCACCAATAGCCTTAACATAGCTCTAGTGCGACGCTAATTCAAACATTACTAAAAATTAGCACCACAGAACGCCCCGTTCCTTCCCAAAACTAGAACTGGTACAAAATATCCAAACACGACTTCCTGCCCAGCACTGTGCTACCCGAAAGAATCGATATCGTATGAAGCCAGAACAGAACAGTCTTCCTCCCGCAATCTCCACGCAGCCAATGGCTTCCACTCGGTCTTCCTCTTTCTTCAGACATGGCTGAGCGTACGACACGACTGCACGACTGTCGTACGACCGGGGGGTCGTAAAGAACGAGGTCGTACGTTCACGACCCACGTGTTCTAAAGGGGGAAACTATGGAGAAGAATGAAGATGGAACGGTTTCAACTGGGAGCAGGTACAATGATAATCTCTCGCTGTTGTTGTTTTAAAAGTCGCTCCGATCGTTAGCCCGGCGTTTTCCGTATTTTGCGCATGTCTTTCATGCAATAAACTTAAATTTTAAAATTTTATAATTAATAAATTTTAATTTATAATATACTTTTTGTCATTTGGAAATATTTCAACAAAAATAAACCTAATTCTGAGCTTTAATATGTTATTTGAAAAAAAAAAAAAATTGTGCAGTGAAAACAACCATATGCATATTGGCCAAATTCTTGGCCATTCGTAAGGTTAAAAGTGATGATAGATATTTCTAAGTTTTAGGTGATCTATATGGTATTTGGCGTTTGAGATGTTGTATTTTTTAAATGCTGTTACTTTTGAACCTTAGACCTGCCTTTTCCGTAATTTATGCACCAGTTTTTCTAGCAATAATGATAAATTTTTATAAATAATACATTTTTATTGATATTTTTTTTCATTTAGAAAGGATTTTAGGATCATATCATAAAAAATAAACCTTATTCTGAATTTTTAAACTATTTTTTTTCATAAAGTTTAAAATTCATGAAGATTAAAAACAATCAAACATTTTTGCCTATTTCCAGGAAATTTCATTTGCTAGAAATATAAATTTTAAAATATATTTACCTGTGTTAATTCGGGTTTTGTTTTTCTATGAAACATTTGTAAACAGTTTATATTTGAATAGAAAAATCATGATCAATAAATGTTTAAAAGAAGAAAAAAAAAAAACGATGGGAAAATGTATTTAAAAAAATATCAGTTAAAATTGTACAGCATTTGGAGTGAGATTTCCAATAATACAAATCCTTTCCAGATAATTTTATTTATGATGGTTAAAACAAATGAATGAAATCATAATTGAATGAAGATTCATATGCTCATTCGAAATAAATAAATAAATTGGTATAGTAATCTCTTTTGCGATTTATCATAACGCGTCTACCATAAAAACTTAAACCAAATATTCATCCATAAAGGAGTAATTAAGGTACTTTTTTAATAGGTTTTTTATTTATTTAAAATACCTCATCATCAATACATTATACATTCATATTATGTTGTGATTTGAGTAGTAATTGAAAGTCGCGCAGTGTTGTACACCCCTAGTTAAACTTTTTATTCAATGTTAAGGTCGTTCTACTACCTGTAATACGAAAACAAACTAATTTGCCCGTTTTGTAGGGAAAGGCGTGACTGTCTGGTTCGTTTTGTTTTGCATGTATAATCATCAGAAATCGCCACAAAAGCTCCTTATCTGTAAAAGCTGTTTTTCCTTGTGTGTACCATTATTCAAGGTAAAACAACTTTAGAGATCGGGAAAAAAAAGGCCTATCGTGATTCTATCCTTATTTTAGGGATAAAAGTAATTTAAAATCTGCTTGGAGACTTCATTAAATATAAGTCCATGTATGGCATTTGTTTTTCTTTCGTGTTACGTTGCATGATTTTTTTCATTGTATGATGTTTGTTAATTGAAATGGTCAAGAAAGCTTAATGCTCCATAAGAGGCGAGTATTAATGGGTTAGCATTACTTTTTTTTTTATATGACTCCGGAATTTCATTTCAGTTGCTAACCCTTTCAGTCCCAATGATAATTTGGCATCATCATTTTAGAATCTTTTTTTCTGATCGTCTATAGCCAATTATCATATCGAAAAGCACATCATTCGATTTTTCAAACTTTTTTCTATAAAAAATATTTTTTATTAATCCCAATAGATTTAAGCCCTATTATTTTTTGTTAATTTATGGCCTGAAACATGATGATGCCAAATGGGACTGAAAGAGTTAAGTTGTATTAATAATTTTGTTATTTTGATTGGAAATTAAACTGTTATTAAATTATATTATAAGAACTTGGCAGAAGTAAATGTATTGAAATTGACTTGATTCTTAGTTAACTCCGCTTATTAAATGACGTATTAATTCTTTTATACATAAATAATCATTATGGGATTGTTTCACGGCGAATCTGGCAATAGCTCTGTGGATTTGTTTTCCTTACTCTCGAATGACCTTTGTTTTGATTAAGTTGGTTGGTAAGTGGACCTATATTCAGGTTAGTGCGCTGGTCAGCACACAAACCTGGTTATCTCTACCAACCAATCACACAAAAATAATTCTATCTCTTTCCTGTCTCTTTCGAGAGTAAGGAAAGCAAAAGTGCAGAACTATAGCCCCAGATTCATCGTGAAACAACCCCATTATGGTCAACAAATTGAATGATTACTAGACTTTAATTTCAGATTTTGACATGAAATGTTAAAAATGTAACTGTAAGGTTATCCTATGAAATACTGAAATTTTATAAGTACCTAGATATTTTTCCTTTGTTAATTTTTTTTGTTTGGGTTTGTAAACTAATGTCTAACTATGGCTGTACCTAAACTATGTGCCTACTGAGACGCATCTCTCATATTTTTAGGGCTGTAGGGAGCCTAGTGGTCAAAGGATCTCGAGCTTGAGATCGGAAGGTTGAGAGTTCGAGACCCGGTCGCCACTGAAGACCTACCGAGTATATGCGGAGTACGTGCTCGTAAAATCTGTTGGGTCCGAAAGTCCTGTGGTCGGTCATTGAGCAGTTCACCATGGGTACAGGTTCCTGGAGAAAATTTCCCTCCCCTTCAGGGACATGTCTAAATTGTGGAGGTGGCGCGTGATAGATGGCAGCATCTGTCACGTATATGTGTGCATGTGTGTGTGAGTGTGTGTGTGTTGTGACTGTCTTACTTGACGAAGGTTTATAAGCGGCTCTCTGAGCAAGCACAGAAGCCTGAAAATATATGTATATCAACCAACCATCTCATATTTTTAAACCATGGTGGTGACGACGCAAACACTGACCCCAAACGCAACGTAATAACGATGTAGTACACGTTATTTCTGCTGAAATTTCGTTTTAGTTATTGATTTCATTATTTTAGGTTTATGAATGCCAGGGCAACTGGAAATAAAGCATACATTCCTACAGATCTAGAACACATTGCAAATGTCATCACTCATGCCGTAAGTATGAATGCGTTTTTTTTTATATATATAATAATGCCATTGACAAAGTTAATGAACTACTTAAAAACTTAATACTATTGTAATCACAATTTTTCGAATAAATATTAAAATTATAACATTGAAGTAACTATACATTACTTTGTACTTTTCCTAAGAACCTTTTTACTGTGCACACAATGTCTACAGAGTAGTCACCAAGAGGTGGGCTAAAATAAGATTGACCCGAACTAATTCCTATCATTTCTTTAACCAATTCTAAATGATAAAATAAAAACGAATAAATAGATATTCTTTACTTAATAAAATTATTGTTAAGAGCCAGAAACTAGTGGGACTTTTTTTGTAAAATTTATTGCAATTTAATCAACAAGATCTTTTAAAGATTTATAACTTCATGAATTACATTCGATTTTTATAAAAAAAAACGAGAAAATTTTGCTATCGTACAGAACAGTCATTTAAAAAACCCAAAAAAGAATACGAATTTGCAATATTATTTACATGAAATGCACTTACTGTCGTTTATTCTTAAGACTGCTGAAAATTCTTCGAAATACACTATTTAAATGAAAATTAACAAAAAATAATTGCAGACTACAAAAAATTTGAACATTATTCTATTTTTAAAATGTATTTATCAACTTTATCGTCATAGTAACCGAAATTTACTTTCTGTTGCCAGACTTCGATTTTAATAAATTCGAAAGTTTTAGGATGTGATATCCCGAATATACCTAGCAATAAATAAATGATTAGCTTTATATTAATTCATTCCTGAGTATTAGGTAGCCTTAAAATCGAAAATTTCAATTATCAGTTAAAAACTGACCGAATATTATGGTACATTCCGAAGAAACAATTGCGCTACAATCGGAAAGTGTAATTATGCCAATCAACAAATCAACCATTAATAGTTTATTAGTTCTTCGAGTAACTTTTGGTGCGCAGGCATCAGATTGACTTACTGGTCTAGAGTGTTCTTTGTCTATGGGTACGATTAGCACGAAGAAGAAAATTTGAATTTGATTGGTTTAAATAACCAGAAAAAATATCAAACCATAATCAATATATTAAAACAGCTGACAAACCCTTGACAAAAGACATAAAGAGAAGAGATGGCATTGGGTCGGCCATGTACTAAGAATGAGCCCCGATTCTAATGAACGGATAGCTTTAACTTGGTCGCCAGACGGTAAAAGGAGGATGGGACGACCAAGACTGACGTGGAGAAGAAGCATCTTAAAGGAGCGAGACCATCTTGGTTGGCCAAGCTGGGCAGTTGCCAGGGAGGCCGCACTGAACCGGAGGAACTGGATTTCAACGATTGCGGCCTCATGCGCCTATAAGGCGTGACTAGTCGCAAGGCAAGGCAAGGTTTAAAAAAAGATGATGTCATTGTGCAAAATTTGCATAAAGTAATGCTGCGGTTGTTTTATAGGTGCGTGCAAAAATTTACTTTTACCCATCTGGGCTTCAAAATAGATTTTGCACTCGGATATTTGCTAGATATTATTTAAAAAAAATAATAATAGCTGATGCTCATTATAGATTTTTGAATGTCTTCAAGATTACTTGTAGGTTTCAAAAGTTTAGTCATTATTGCTAGCTAAATATGAAAAATAAATTTCAAAGATTTTTTTAGTGTATTAGAGGACTCTTGATGCTCCACTAATGAACAATATTCAAAATTTCTCTTTCGGTTACTTAGCTCGTTATCGTTCATTCTTATTTCATGATGCAAATATGTATAAGATAGATTTGCTTAAACTAAAATTTGTACCCAATCTAAGGACATTATCCTATTACTCTAATAATTTTCGGTGATGATGGTCTAATTATCTCTCTTTATATATAAAAGACAAAGTCCTGACTGACTAACTCACTCACGTATCTAAGCTCAGCCCAAACTAATGGTGGCACAGCTATCAAATTTTAGGAAAATATTCTTTTTATATCGTAGGCGTCAATTAAGAAGCGGTTTTCAAAATTCGAACCCAAACGGGTGTAGGAGTGCAAAGCGTGAGCCGATTTCTCCATAGGAATAGATTTGTAAGATTAGAATTTATACTTTTTATTTCAATTTAAAAGAAATTTCAGCGCGTTCAGCGTGAACAAAAATTAAGTATAAGTACGTAAGAGCCAGAGTTGGAACGGGTCACAAACTGTGTGACCCATGACCCACTGACCCATTCATATATGAGACCCATAACCCAGTGACCCACTGACCCAGAGACCCGGACTGACCCAGTGACCCGGAATGGCCCATTGACCCGGACTGACCCATTGACTCGGAATGACCCAGTGATCCTGACTGACCCAGTGACCCGGACTGACCCAGGAACCTGGTCTGACCCAGAAGCCTGAACTGAGTAACTGACCCAGTTTTCTGAACTGACCCAGTAACATGAATCGACTCAAACTAACCTAGTAATTGCGACTAGGCTGACTAGCACAACAACTTGAACTGAGCCAACTAACCACTTTTTCTAGTGATGCAAAGACGAGGTTAAAAATCACTTTCTCTTAAGGTCGAAAAACTAAAATTGGTATTGGCTTGACACAAGTGAAACATGGTACTGCTGGTTCTCATCCTTGCAAACTACATCTACAGCCATATCATACTTCACACGCACAAGTAGCAAGTAGTATAATCTTGGTTGTATTATTCAGGCCTCATTAAAACGTGATTTAATATATATAGCAGCGAAGTAAAAGAACTACCCATGTAAATTACCAACAGTTATGATCAATTCTCGTTGACATTAAGTCATATACGTATTACAAAAAGCTTGAAATATATATGCTATTAGCTTAGCTGCGTAGGATGATTTTAGATTCATAATTTGGGATAAAGCTGAATTGAAAGCCAATTTATTAATTATATAAAACAATATATTTTCAAGAATTACAATGTTTATGCAAAATTTACATTATTTTTAATACTGAAACTGAATACTATAGAAAACACATTTACTGCTGCATAACAGCAAAACTAATGTATCACAAACATCTATGCAGTAAAGCGGCTCACTGAGCAAGCACACAAGTCGGAATATATATGTAAAATACCCTACCCTGCCCCTATCTATGCAGTATGCACTTTATATACACTCACTAGTCACTACGCTGTATAGTATGTAACAGATTTACAGTGTTAAAGAATATGGGAATACACAGTTTATTCAAAATGAATAGGCTGGCCTAATGATATATCGAACATAAGTACATAGCATAATCAATATAGAAATTTACTCAAGCATATATGAATCTGTTTATGTAATTTTGGAATAAAATAAGCTTGAAACTTAAATACTGAATCAAATAAATCCACATTTCAACCCCTCAGAAACTAAAACTTGTGCCTCAACTATATAGTCTAGCTAGTTAGTCTATATTCCCAGAATGGTTTGGTCCCTGGGTCATTCCGGGTCAGTGGGGTCAGTCCGGGTCAGTGGGTCAGCCCGGGTCACTGGGTCGGTCCGGGTCATGGGTCACTGGGTCAAATCCGGGTCTGATAGAGTGACCCATGACCCAGTGACTCAGACCAAAAAAGTGACCCAAGTGACCCACTGACCCGTTCCAACTCTGGTAAGAGCAGGTGAGTATAATTTGCAGGATTGTTATTTGAATATAATTTTTTAAATTTTATTTATTGAATTTAAATCTTTTGATTTCTTAGAATTTAATTGATGTTTACAAATGGTAAAATATGAAGATAGTGCTACAATGTCACATGACAGTAAAGCAGTAACTATTCTAGATAAGATTTCATAAAAAGTACTAATTCCCTTACTACGTATGGTGTGCATACTTTATGTTTATGAAACTGTCCATTTGGTACAGCTATGATATAATGCCCAATTGAATTTTGAAATTGGCGGCTTTTGGCGAAGTTAAACATTTAAAGTAAAGTAGCTATTCGCATCCATTTATATTGGTTAGGGTTAGTTTAAATTATCGTCGCGCTAGAGCTATACAGGAGAGATGTTGGCCACGGGTGTCTTAATTTAGAACCCCAGTCATCTGACCAGCTGACACCTGAATAGGCACCCAATGCTACTTTTACATCGTACGCAGCATTGGCAGATATTTTGACGATGCCCGGAACAGAATCTGGGACCTATCGCATGCGAAGCGAACGCTTTTTTGAGGTGTTTGAGGGCAAATAGAAACTTTCCATTATATCACACTTATTCTGGCAATTTAAACAGGGCCTATGGGAAAGCTCTCTAACTTCAGAAGGGCCTGGATACAACCGGATTTTTATTTTTAAAAATTAATGCAGATGTTATAATGGGAGGTAATTATAATATACTGATGAAGTGCTGACCAGTGGAGAAGAAATCAATTGGTATAAAAAAATGTTTACAAAAAAAATCACTGTTATTGAGGGTACAGTACAACGCCGGGTTTATAAAGCTAGTATTTATGTGAATAGTCAGATGGTTTTGGGCTTATGCAATTTTTTTCCTTGTTGGAACTACACACAAGTTCTCCATTGAACACGTTACCAATTTTTACAATTAGCTTATATTTATTGATTTTAGCAAATAATAAATACTAAGGTTTTTATTCGATTATGAGAGCGCGGCATAAATAATAATGCCAAATATTTATATCAATTCTGATTATGCATTTTAACCCTTTCAATCAAAATGAAAATTTGGCAATCATTTTAGAATTTTTTTTATGATCGTCTATAACCATTTATGACATCAAAAAGCACATTATTCGATTCTTCAAACTGTTTTCTATTAGAAAATACTTTTTATTAATCCTAATAGATGTCCAGCCCTATTATTATTATTTTCTTTTTAAATTATGATCAGAAACATGTTGATGCCAAATGGCATAACGGAGACTGAAACGGTTAAAGCACAATATATTGGTACATTGCATCGTATTCTAACCAATTTATGAATGGTCAGATGGTTTTGGACTGATGCCATCTTTTCCTTGTTAGAATTACATACATATCCACTATCCAGTGAAGCCAATGTAGATAGATGAATTTTTAAAATGTCCTTCTCTGAAATGATTACTTCCGCAGCCAAGTAACAAAGCAAATAACATGCTTCCTGTGAATCAAGAACCATTTATTTTTTTTCTTGGCACACGCACAGAAACATCATTTGGAAATCGTGAGTCGAGTTCATAATTCTGGCGGAATTCATGAAACAAAGAATTTAAATAGTAGATAGGCTCTGGGTTTAGCTTGGACAGTCGGGGATTTTAAATACTGTTTCGGGAAAACGTCCGTGATTAAAATGTGTCCAGAATTTCAAAAGATTGTTGAAAATATGATAATTTTTACAATGTTTTAATACTTTTGTGCATTTTAAAAAAATCAAAACATCATTTCATTTACTCTTATTATTTCATTATTTTTTGAAAAACTACATTATTTTTTGGCAAACAGAATATTGTACTATTATTTTTCACTTATGCGTGAACTCACAGGGCTTTGAATATATACAACACTTGGCAGTAGACACAATAATAAGGTCACGGTTTACACTCCGTGCCAACCTAACTTGGGTAAAAACAAATTGGAAAAAGCCAGACAGAAAAGCGCAGGAGTGTAGTATTTCTCATTTAATTAATCGTAATGATTATTCAAAATATGAGGTGTTGTGGGGCAATCAGGGCCTGATCTAGGGTAACATGGATTATGATGGAAGAAAATTTTGGGGGCCCCCTAAGGAAACTTTTGTGTATTATTGCTCCTATAATAGTCAATGTCTGCATCAAAATCAAAAGCTTAAAAAGTTCTAAATAATCATTACTTTAACTTATTTGGCTGAACTTGTGCATTTTAATGCTTTATATCCTATTTAAAAAAAATAATCCAACCTTAAAATAAAATAATTAATAATATTATAATTTACACAAACTAGTATGGAAATTACTAAAGTTTGGAGGCCCTAGGCTAGCCCTAACCGGCTCTGTGGAAGATCACGCTCTGGGTGCAATTATACATCGTCTTCAATTATAAGCTTTACTTTGTGTAGTCTGTGATTTTTTTCCTGACATTTTTCTGTGGTTTCGATCATTTGTTGACGGCAAGATTAATCATTAGAAAAAATTCTAAATGTGTAAGTAAATTTTCAATATTTGTGAACCTAATATTTAACCGAAAAAAAATAATAAATAAACCGTGCATTATGTTATTTTTATTAGGTTATTTTATTTAGTTACCGTTATTTATGAGACATTTATAACGTCATCAAGAATCGATTTGAATTATCTCTAATGCAAATGTAAAATTCTCCTCATAGTTTTGATGTTTTATTCATTGTAAAGGAAGTTTTTTCCTTCCAATAAAAAACTTCGCGTACTACCGTTTTTAGAATTAAATTAGATTATTTTATTATTTAGAGAGCAATACAATTATTTTGTTCTATTGGCAATATTTTAGTTGCGAGGGTGACTTTGGCCCATCCCTTTTTTCAAGTTAATAAAAGTTTAACTTTTAGAGTATTTTTTTTCAACAACTCCTCAAATAAAAGGTATAAATTAAAAAAAAGCCTATAACAAGATAATTTCATACACTTATCTTGAATTTTAATATTTTTCATAATGCCCGAAAATCTAAATTTCACGCATATAAATATTTTTAATTCTAGACAATCTTTTTAAATAAAACTTCTTATTATGCATTTATAATACTTAGAAACTTATAAAATGATAGATTTTTGTCCATCTATGTCCTATTTTAACCAGTAAACCTGACTTTTCAGCTCTTTTAAATCGTAAATTCAATTTAACCCCTATATATTCTACAATCCTACAGACTACGTATTTATTTCAATCCTGTATTACAGTTGCCTGTCGGCCCTAGCTTTATGGGTATGATTCACCTAATTCGACGTTCAGATGACCTGCGGAAGTTCATTAGCGGTTTCGTCTACGGCGCCGCCCTAGTGTCGCTCTTCCTTATATCTACCATCTTCCACACAGTATTCTATACGAAAAGATTCAGGTTGGTGTTGCATTTTAACACTTTCGCTACGCAGGAAGGTACTAAAAACTTTCGCTAAGAAGGTACTACAAAGTGTAGTTTGATCTTTCATGTAATTTTTTAACTATTCAATATTATAATTTTTTTATATGTAATTCTATTAGATTTATTTAATATAAAACCAATTTTAAAATTTATGAAACTTTAGCCAAAACTGAAATAAATGATATTAAACATAAAGCTATTTGAACACATTGGGATTAGGCTTGCGCGGCAAATTTTGTGGTCAAAATTGAAAAAATGACTTTATATTGTACAAATATGTACAAACAAAGATTTATACTTAAATTCTCAGCTCAATTTTAATTAAAAATTATACTAAGAACTTTTTTCTAAAAAAAAAAAATATTTTTTTAAAATTTTGATTAAAAATTTTTTAAAAAAATAATTTCTAATTAAAATTGAGCTGAGAATTTAGGTATAAGTCTTTGTTTGTACATATTTGTACAATATAAAGTCATTTTCTCGGTCATTTTTCAATTTTGACCTCAAAATTTGCCGCGCAAGCCTAATCCCAATGTGTTCAAATAGCTTTATGTTTAATATCATTTATTTTAGTTTTGGCTAAAGTTTCATAAATTTTAAAATTTGTTTTATAATAAATAAATTTTGTAGAATTACATATAAAAAAATTATACTTGTATATTGAGTAGTTAAAAAATTACATGAAAGATCAAACTATGCTTTGTAGTACCTTCTTTGCACATTTTTAAGACTCCTATGACCCCTTAAGGTGAAAAAGTCCGAATGCCCTCGGGTATCCACACCAAAGTCCCTCTGTGTAAAATCCCATTTTTTGAAATTGGTGAGAATCTATATTGTTGTAAAATTATTTTAAATATTCGAACCAATTTCAAATAGTGGGATTATTTAGAAACCTGTAAATTAACTAAATATAAAATTAACCTGTAAATTAAATACATTTATCTCGTGAAAAAACCGTTTGTAAAAATAGTTAATATGTGCAGCCGACTGGGCTTCCCAGCCTTAATACAACTGAGAAATGTGGCTTAGATTTTTTTTTTATTGCATCAACATAGAAGCACTTTAGTTTGGAAACCCATTGTCACTCGGGCTCGTAATTTGCCCTCAATGTGTACAGGTACCTGGAGACTATTTCCCTCCCCTTTAGGGACATGTCTAAATTGCGGAGGTGGAGATAGATTTCAGGCATATGTCACTTATGTGTGTTGTGTCTGTCTTACTTGACGAAGGTTTATTTGCGGGTCTCTGACCAAGCACACAAACCTGAAAATATATGTCTAACCAACCAACTAATTCACCCTTAATTATTCTGTTGTTTTCTGCAGTGGCCAGGTAAACTGTAGTAATCCAAACAATGAGTTGTGCCATTTTTGATCTGAAAAAAAAAATTCCAGTATGTTTTCTTAATTGTTAGACTAATTGAGTGCTTGCAGCAATGGTCCAAGTCATCATGGAAGTTACTGCAGTTTACCTGCCCACGACAGTTTTGAGGAAAGCTTTTAGTAAGTGTGAGGCGCTTTTTTCGAATCTAACGGCAAAGGGCTCTCCTTTATTTTAACTTTCGTACTAAAAGAGTAGAAAGCCAATTATCCGAAACGTTGCTGATTATCCGAATTTCAGGAAAAAAGTTCTACCCGAATATTTGTTACTGTTTATGTTTGTTTATTGTTATAACTAGAAACTTTTTGGGGCCGACCAAAAAAATTACTATGCATGACATGCAAAAGATACGAACAAATAGGTAAGGCATAAAAGTTTATGTGTCCCATATACAATTTTGTGCAATCAACATTTTAAAATAAGTTAAATATAAAAAAAAAGTGCTACCAAAGCTATAACTCAAAGTATCAAAATAGCATCTTTCACTTTGGTTTTGGTTGGATTCATTGACTGAAACTAGAGCTACATGATCCAACTGCTCAACGTACGTAATTGATAAAATGTGCCCTTTTTTCCTATTAACTCCAATTATGCGAATTTCTGATTATCCGAATATGATTAGGTCCCAATTGCTTCGGAAAATTGATGTTATACTGTACGAAAAATACTCTTAAAATGCAAATTTTTATTTCTCTTCTATAATCCAATTCAAAGTTAATTACATTATTAACCATACATTAGGTAATTCGCATTTCGAAGGTTTGTATATGTTTTGTGTGAGCGGGGTCCAGTGTGACAGCCCATTCAAGACGGTCAGTGTACCCAAGAATCATAAAACATAAAGAAATGACCATGTTTGTCGAATCATGACGCACGTGAAAAAGAACAAAGATTTTTTTAGTCTTGATAAATTATACATTTCTTATCTGGTTGGCCAATTGAAGTTATTTTGCCGTCATGCTGTCTTCATTCCAATTGAAATTTCTATTATATATCAAACTTCTTTTTTACACTACAAAGAGATTTTTCCACAACCCTAGTCTTTTCGACGTTACAAAGGCGCTTTAATGGACGAGATTTATTCAACAGCTTTAAGCCGACTGTATATATGTTTACATTCTGAGAACATATTTTGAATCGAAATTTTGGTTTTTCGGGATTTTGCATAAAAATCGCACACGTAGCCCGTCTCTGAATGTATTTATAGTAACTCAGATTGTGGTTTATTTACACCATTCTGCTATTTTACCTACAAGCGAAAAAAAGATAAACTGAAACTTTAACTTTAAAAAAATGACTCCCTAAAAGTAAAAGACAATATGTATGAAGATAAAAGACTATTGAAATTTAAATCATAGTAATATGAGTAAAATTTCCACATGACTATTTTGGTTCTTGCAAGTAGTAGGAGTTCTTTAGTAGATTGCATTTTGTTTCTTGTTTTAATAATACCTTATAATTTTTCATGAGACGCATTTTAATAAATATATATCTTATTTTAGACCTTTAAAGGAAAGTCTTCATATGTGTGATAGAGCAGTTATTTATGTTTTTATAGCAGCATCTCATACTCCATGGTAAGTTTTTCGATACATTGAATATATCTAACCTACGTTATCGATTTTTTGTAACATTTAAATAGAAGTTTTCGGAAATCGTGCTTGTTTCAGATAACAATAAAGGTAGGCAAGATTTTTACTATTGCTTTAATCCTTTCCAAATTTGGCATAGTGACTTCAAATATAATGAGCAATGCTTTTTAGGATTTTTTTTTATTTAAATATAATTGATTAATTTTAAACGGTGTTTTTCAACTAAAAAAAGGGGTTTACGCTAACACTTCTAGCATAAAAAGTTTTAAATTAATTTACCTGAAATTTTTTACAGATTCTATTTTAATATATATCTGTGCCACATCTGGTGTAAATATACAAGTTATTTTTTAAATGTCCAAGTGTTAGTTAATCGAAATTTTTTTGTGTGGTTAATTTATAACATTTTTCTTAATAACTTTTTTTCTTGTAATTTGTATGTAACTCTAGAGGGTCATTGCATGTATCAGTTCAAAACGAATAATTTAACACATAATTAATGTTTATAGGATGAAAATTCAATGTGGTAGACTTGTTAGCGTAAACCTCTTTTTTTAGTAGAAAAACACCGTTTAAAATAAATAAATTATGTTTAAATAAAAAAATGCCTAAATAGTATTATTCAATAAAATTTGAAATCACTATGCCAAATTTGGTAAAGATTAAAGTAAAAGTAAAAAATTTAGAATTTTGGGTATTCGCCTACCTTAATTTGAGTTACAGCACAATTAAAAAAAAAGTGAAAACTTAGCTCGGTTAAATTTATAATATTTTTAAACCCTTTAACAATCAGATAATTTTTAAGAAAACGGTCATAAAAGTGCTTATTTTTTTTATCTCTGAAAATTAATTAAAAATATATGTATGAACAACATATTTATATATTTATTTTTAGTTTCCATTTGTTTTTAGCTTGAAATTTTATAAAAAAAAGTTAGTTAATCTCATTGGAGTTTAAATTTTTGGATTTAAGTTAATTTCTAATCTCATTGTCACGTTGCAACTGAATACTCAAGCCCGGAAATATCACGGGAACGAGAAATGGTGATTGAAACCTCACCCCGTTATTTTGCACGGAAGAGAGAAGGAAGAGTTTGACATCTTCGAAAATTAAGAAGGATTCTCAGTCCTTATAGCTAATGCATTATTTTTGGGATCACAACTTCCGAAGAAGTATTGCTTTGACATGATAGTCCTTTTCTCCCAGGGATGGAAATCAACATAACGTCGAAATGAAATCAATTTCAAACTCAAATGTTATTTAGTTATTTAATTATATATTTTTGAATTGACAAAAATATCCAGCAGATGGGGACACTAATTTAAAACTTTATTAATTAATAATAAAATAACCGTTTGTTATTTTCGTTTCAATTTTGCTTTAAATTGATGTTATGATGATTTCCATACCTGGTGAAAATGGGATAACATGGCAAAGCCATTCTTTTACAAAAGTTGTGATCTTGTAACTAATGCATTAGCTCTTTTGGACTGACAGTCCCTCTTAATGTAAGACTGCGAATACAATATATATGTAGGAATGTAGGCATAATAAAGTGACAAACTGATTTCGGATTGCAGAAGTAGTAAATTAATTGATTCGTGAAAGTTCCCGTACTTTTTCTCACCACGGCCTACCCAACTACTAAGGCCAAAGAAGCTCTCCCAAACACGCACAGGGACGGAAATTTTGACGTCATAGTTCCGAGTGACGTTGTTCCGAAGATAAAGAAAACCTGTCCCGAAACCTGTTCGGATAACCACTCGCTCACTGCTAACTATATTTTTAGGGTTCCAAATGCGTCCGAAGTCCGAACTAGTTTCTCGATCTTCGGCACTCAGAACAGTGACGTCAAAAATTCCGTCTACGCTTATGTTTGGGAAAGCTTAACTGGCCTTGTTATTGAAGATGGCCGTGTTCTCACACAATTTTCTTTTCAGGCTCTTGCTTAGAGATACTGAAATCAACTTTTGGACTCAAAATCTGAGTTGGATAGTGTGGACAATGGCAATCTTAGGTATTGTTTACCAATACCACTTCCATGAAAGGTAATGAAAGAATGGTGTAAAATAATATGCCTTTATACATATGAAGAGTACAGGGGAAGAACCGCTTAATTTCTTTAGAGTCTTTCCTTAATTTTGCCTGCTTGGCGGTGGACATTGGCGACCGGCAAAACCGGTTCTTCTTTCGGTTCTTCATTCGCGGTACAAACGTGCGACTCGCATCCACTGATCTCTGGCGTGAATCAGGGTTTCAGCGAAAGATAAACAAAGCTTGTAACCGGTTTCTTTACACCAGTTTAGACGATTTCCCGCTATCATCCCCAAAGAGGCTACTAAGGAAAGCCTTCTACGAAATAAAGCGGTTCTTCCCCTGTACTCTTCATATAACATGAGATCGAAATTTATAAGAAAAACAATGGAAATCTATATTTTATTTTGTAGATACAAAACGTTGGAAACGTTTTTCTATCTTGTTATTGGAATAACTCCCTCTTATGCGTGGCTTTTCATGGTAAGTAATTTTGTTGAAGTTTTTCCCCGTTAATATTATTGGTGTGATTTATAATGTGCATTCTTAAATATTTTCACAGTACATGTTATTAGATTTTAAAAAAAATCGGAAAATGTTCAATATATTCTTATTACATCGTTTGGCATCACAGGACAGTGCAAAAAAAAGTCACTTTTACAGAAATTTATCATACTTTCGAAGGTTTTAAACCTTTTTGGTTACATTCCGGTCGTGAGTTTAACTCAATTGTAATGAAAAACCGTTTCCTGCAAAACTCGTTTTACGCAGAGACATAACATAGAATGGACTGCGCATTGGCAAACCTAAAGTGTCCTCATCATCTAACTTACACAGTCACATGACTATGTCGCATTTGGCTCGCATGAATGGCGAGTTTACCATTTGGCGAGTTTTTCCACAACTACCTGAACACATGAGGCAGACAATCTAATGTTATGATTTAAAAAGTTTGGAAAGGAACAAGGATGGATCGCTAATTTTTTAAGATCTTCTCAATAGATATCAGATTATTCCTTTGCTTTTGTACGTCTATTTAAGATAACTTAAGTAATTGAATTACGTGGACTCTTTACTAAAATAAATTTAAAAAACATTAGTAGGTTTTTGTAGAGTGTTGCTGTAAGTTGGTTATTGACATGGTGAATATTTTCAGCAGTCTCTATAACTTTCGTTCTAATAGTCCGATTAAAAAAACAATTCAAATAGGTCTTTTTGAAATATTGCTTTTTCCTTTATTTCACCTGGAATAAATCAATTTTCTAAAACACATCAATATATTCCAAATTCAACAAATGTTCGACTTTTTAAATATAAACAAGTAGGTTTGTTACAGAATCTGTCACCTAAACCGCTTCCCCACAATATATGCTTACAGGAAACACACAATTCATAAATATGTATCTTTTAGTTGCCACAATTTCATTTACAGTTCAAAAAAATATATAAGTAGTAAAATTGATGCTTTAAAAATAAAAGCGAAACTTCGCATATTTTTATGCAAAATTAGAGTTTTGTATACATCTTTCTTCATACATATATGATGAACCGTCAACAAAAAACTCCATTGTGATATTGCAACAACCCAAACCGAATTATATCACATAAATAAATATTCTTTCAAAGGTTTTATTATTTTAAATAAAGTTTTTCGTACGTTTGACGAAATGGCAACATTGAAACTATTGAATGAAAATGGAATTTGTATGTTATTTCAATGTAGTTTAAATATTTAGTTATTTAATTTTTAAATATACTTCCAATTAAAATTTTTAATGAAATTTGAGATGTAACCTAGTCTGATTTTTTACTTCAAAATGACGTGTCCCACTAGTTTGTGCGACGTTTGGTTTGTTCTGTGAAAGTGGGTGACGGACGGACGGACGGACAGACAGACGGACTGAACGATGATAAAACCTTCCACTTTTTACGTTATAAACGTAGTGTGAAAGCTAAAAGCAGAATTGCTTTGAGCAAGCACTTCTTTAAATATAAGAATATTGTATTGTATATATAGATGTATATAGTTTTTTGTAAATTCTTTGTTTCATTAATATTCATACTTTATAAAAAACATTCATTAAAGTAATATTTGTACGTAGTATAATTTTTTGGACATGTACTGCCTTTATCATTTAACACAAGTAGTACAACAACTACAAATCAGGTAACACAAATACAACTACAAGCTCCATGAACCAGTTACCCCAATCTCATGAAGTAGCATATATGCTACCTTTTATGAAACTCTAATTAATTAATGCATTAATTATTTTAGAAAGGTTATGACACTAAATAATCTTCATTTTATCTGTAAAAAAACAGAAAAAAAATTGAAAATTAAAAAAAAATTAAAAATTATGACCATGAGAATAAGGGTTAAGGAAAATATTTAAAATTTTAATAATACATTTTTAAAGGAGTTTTACATTCAAAAGTAATATTGATAAATACAAAATAGATTTAAATGATAATTTCAAAGTGAAACTAGATGTATGTTCCTAGCTATTCTGGGGACTTTCTAAGTACTGATAGGTCTGTAACCCACTTCACAACGTAAGCTTAAATGTGGGAAATATTTCAATGACATTTGTTGTCGAATAAGATTACTTTCTGAGTAGTTTCAGAGTTGTTATTGTCCAACTTCCCTTTAGTTTGATATTTTCACTCGATATATAAATTACAAAATATATTTGAAAACTTGAATAAACAAATTATAATTTAAAAGTTTTGTGATTTTTTTTAAAGTATCAGAGAAATATTCGTAATAATAAATAGTATTTGGATTATGAAACTCGGCCGAATATAGATTAAACTATCACAAAATATATTTTTTAAAAAGTTTAAGAGTGTTTTAGTTAAGTAATATGGCAAAAAAAAATTATTGAACGACCTCTCCTACTTAAATATTTTCAACCCTTCCCACCTACTTTAATAACAAAACTTTTACTAAATGTAGAAAATACCAGAGAATACTGGAAGACCTTTTGTCTAAAGTTTCTTGCTTTTTACAGGAAATCAAAAATTGCCCCATGAAAATACCATATATATTTAACAAGGTGATAAAATTACATAAAAATCTATAGATCTACATTTAGCACTTTTTTGAAAACCTATAGAGTTTTAAGTTTATTTTCGTTTAATTAAATAAACGCTTTTTTTACATCTCTAATGCAATCAAATACTTTTTTTTAAATAAAGAACAATTCTATCTATTTTGTACTATTTCTATTTAAAATGTGGTATTAGGAATGTATTTTTTTTAAAAAATTCACAAATGAAATGCCAATATTAAACGGATAATTTGTGTAAAATAAAACATTCGCTTTTTAAAATGCCCTTTCAGAACAGTACTTATTAAAAACTGATTTTATAATTACAAACTTATTCTAAACATAACCACTTAACATTTATATTTATAAACAGCGTAAACTTCACTTCTCTGAAAACAAACACACAAAAAGATGCAAACTACATTCCATACCAAAAAATAAAAACATACCGCACGGCGAATATCGAATTGAACACAACGATAACATTCCATCTAGCACTCGGACGCCATCATTTCTTCGTTTCTATGGAAACGCATCACAAAAACAATCCAAGACATGAATGTCCATCAGCGGATCTGAAATACGGAAACATCTATTCATACACTTTATGTAGTGTCCAGTTTTACATTGAAAGCAGAAACAGCGGCTAGATATAGTTACGAGAAAATGGCATGTCTCGGACGTTGACAGTTTGCCCAGCAAATTCTGTCATATACCCATCTCATCTATTTGAAAAATAGACATGATTTTGTTTTTAATAAAATAGTTTTTTGTGTCTCTTGTATGATGACTTTTCGAGTTTTTCAATTTATTGTTTTAAAGAGAATAAAGAATGGGCATAAGGGACATTTTTTATAATGTTTTACAGATTAAAATTTTTGAATTCGTATATTTTAGTCCATAAATTAAGTTACGATTCTACTTGTAACTGTGTATTCTTAACACTATTTGTAAATTTGAATTTATTTTTAAAACATGTTTGTAACAAAAAGTTTTTACTTAAAACTAGCTTTCTCACAGTTCATGCGTCTAAAATAGCAATGGCAATTTATTTTAAACTGCTATGTACATTAAACTAAAGCAAAAGATTAACATTCTATATTTAACCCTAACCAGAAACACCAAAATTAAACTATTTTTCATCAAAAATTAAATAATTATTACTTACCGTTTGCAAAATTTATTTGGATTTCGTAGAATAAATAGGTAATACTGCTCACACTTAAATGTGTGACTGTGTGTGTTGTATATTGATATGAAATACCTTACTTTTTAAGCTATCTATTACCTTCGAAATATATCTAACAAATTCTATAATCACTACTTAAGTACTTAGAAAAAAATAAAAGACGATAAAACAAGTTGCCAAAAGGAATACTTAAAACTAAAAAGTCATTATTCATAAATAAATAGTTAAATTTAAAATAAAAAGTATCGTTTGCTTTTTGGAATATAAAAATAGAACTCTTTGTGCCTCTTTCTAAACAAATAAACATATTTAGTTCTATATTAAACTTTTAATCGTCAGAATTAAACTACTGTTTATTGAAAATTCTTATTATTTATCTTTTGCTAAAATTTATTTGTATTTTGAAGAATAATTTTTAAATGCCGTTTAAAAAACAAGACAAAAACAACTTGCCAAAAAGAATAATGGGAATATTTCTGATGTCAGGCTCTCCATACTGCGATTTCATTGGTGGATTTGTTTTCTTTGACAAAGTGTTGAAACAAGCCCATTAGTAATAAAACGTCATTATTCATTAATAAACGTTTACACGGAAAATAAAAAAGAACGATTGTTTTTTAAACAAATAAGTTTGTTTGTTACAGAATCTGTCACTTACACCGCTTCCACACAACATTTACGCTCAACAGGAAACACACAAACAACACCTCAGAAAAAAAATTCACCAGATACGGCCTTCAACTAGTTCTAATTCAGACTTTTATGAACCTATCTTTTGCAGATTTGATAATTATGAGTTCAAATATCGCCTATGGCAAAATTTTTCTCAATTAAAAAAATGAATATCTACTAACGAGACAAAACCGTATTATTTTAAATAGAATTTACCGTATTTATTGCAGAAAGTGTTTCGTGAATTTACAGGTGTTGCAATAACTAGCAGACAGTTTTAAACCGTAAATTTGTGCAGGATTGCAGTGTGGTCGAAGTGAATAAAAGGTTAGGTTTGAATTATCGTCGAACGGGCGTCGTATTTTAGAATAATAGTCAGGTGACGAGCCAACACCAGAATAGGCACCCAACGCAACCGTTAAGGGCGACATCGAACGCAGCGTTAGGACTTTGAAGGATATTTAACGTGCACCCCCTTACACGGGGCATTATTCGTAGGACATTTTTGGCGGCACGAGCCGTTTATAGGTTGGCAGCTATTTTGGCCATGCCCGGACCCGAACCTGGGACCTTCCGCATGCTAAGCGAGTGCTCAACCGACTGGGCTCCCCAGCCCCGAATGAATAAAAGATGTGCGGGGAGGCTTATTATTCTGTTTCAAGTTTATCACCCGTTATAAATATCATAACTAACACAAACATCCTTTTATGTCAAGAGAATATTGGGTCGTTATGCATTAATTAGAGCAGTTGCACAAGAGCTACGACATAATAGTTTGGCTAAATGAGAACGACTATAATTTTAAAAGAATTTTTTTGTTCTTTTGTGAAAAGCGAAAACCAGCTTATAAAAGCCAAAACAATTGGGGTATGGATTTTAATGATATTAAAAGTGAGGGGACTCATAATAAACTTTACTTCTTTTAGAGTTTAGACAATAAATTAAAATAAATTTATTTTTGTGGGGGGTGCATCATAACAAGTTTATATGGCTGGTTACCATTAGTTTGAGTGACTCAAAAAGCGCGTTCACATGAGCCATCGAATCCATGGAATGCCAAAATCCCCATCAGGGGAAAAAGAGTTCAAGCAGGATTTCTAACCCAAATGATAGTCTGAGGCCGAATCCATGGTATGAAATATCAAACCCTCCTTCATTGGAGCGTTTACGAAACCCCCCAATGAACCCTGCAATTCCGGTTCTGTCTGGGAGAAAAACCCCAAGAGGGAAAAATTAATGCTCTTCAATCCATGGATTCGATGGCTCATGTGAACTGGCCTTAAAGCTGACTTCCTCACATGAGTGTTTCCCCTTTTAGAAAGAATTGTCCGGCTTGTGGGAACTGTGCGCGGGCGGAGTTGTCTACATTGCCGGAGTGGTGTTCTTCAAGAGCGACGGCCGCATCCCGTGTGCGCACGCCATTTGGCACCTCTTCGTCAACATCGGTGCCAGTCTGCACTTCTACGCAGTCTACAAGTACCTCATCAACAACGAGACTGAGTCGGAGAATTCTTCAGAAGCGTCTTGATAAGATTCTCACATAGGTACAGAGAGATGCACGATGTTTGAAAGTTCTTTTGTTTATGGAAGCTTTTTGTCGAGATTTGGGCATCAAGGGAACAGCTTCTGTTCTGGTTTAACTTCATTCAAAGTACCTCATCAACAGCGAGACTGCGGATTATTTTTCAGGTCGTGTCTTGATAACATTTCCACATAGAAAGATATATGGTTTTTAAAAGGTTTGGTCATGGAAGATTTTCGTTGCTATTTGGGCATGCAATTGGCAATTGGGCACCCCGTTAAGTCAAAGGGGACAGCTTCTGTTCTGTTCTAACTTCACTCACAGTACCTCATCAACAACTAGGGCCCTATCGAGACAAAGTTATGGTCTGCTGATGATGGTTAAGTTAAATCGAGAATTATTTGTACTTATATTCTATATAAGTTGTAAACTCATATTACACAACACAAAAAAAAGCTACTTGGATATTTCTTTGTATTATACATAATCTGTACATTAACTCTAAAATCTGGTTTTGGTTCCACAAAAATGGTTTAACGTTGTCCATTGGCGCCTTCAAGGCAAAGATTCGGCTCTCCGTGAATGTCATTTGGAAGGTACGATAATCTAAATTGAAGAGTACACGGGAAAAACCGACTGATTTTGTAGAGAAGTTGATGATAGCGAGTGATCGCCTAAACTTGTGTAAGGAAACCAGTTCCTACCACAGAGATCATAGTTAAATTAATATAGTGACAGATCACGTGACCTCTAATGCTTATGTTAGGTTTGAATTATCGTCGCGCTAGAGCTACACGAGGGCTATTGGCGACGGGCGTCGTATTTTAGAACCACAGTCAGGTGACGAGCCAACACCTGAATAGGCACCCAACGCAACCGTTAAAGGCGACATCGTACGCAGCGTTAGGACTTTGAAGGATATTTAACGTGCACACCCTTACACGAGGTATTATTCGTCGGACATTTTTGGCTGCACGGGCCGTTATAGGCCTCTAATGCTAACGACGGGACGCGCAAGGAGCTCCCAGAAGAGCCCCAATGAAGCCAGTGTTGAAGGTCACGTGATCTTCCACTATAATACTTTACCTATGATCTCTGTGGTTCCTAGCTACCAAGATTCAGGCGATTGACGATCCAGACGCTTGGACCAAGCAAAGAAGAGAGAGAGAAACCGGTTTTCTGCTGCCAATGTCCGCCAAGCAGACAATTGCGGGCGTCCGCCCAATAAATCAATCGGTTCTTCCCGTGTTCTCTTCAATTGGGATATTACTTTCCACTTCTATCCAATCCTACAGGTGCTTTTTCACCAGGGAGGTTGGTCGATTTCAAAACGATATGGCAATTGAGTTTTGTTGAACTGTTACTGTGATCCTTCAAGGGAATTTTAAACCAAAAATTATGTGTCTGATCTTTTAGTCATTTATCGCTCCTTAGTACATGTTACTAGTCACTACTTCACGATAGGCGTTCAAAATCATTCGTTTGGTTAAATTAACGTAGCACTACAGCTTTACGAGGACAATGAACCATTATCGATCCAGTAAAACACAACACCTGCGTTGTAGGTAAATCTGTTAGCTTTAACTTTATAGATTCATTTCCTTGCAGTAGGGTAAGGTGGGGTAAGTGGGCCATTGGGGCAAGTGGGCCACCCCCCTGGCATTTCCCGAATTATGGACGTAAAAAAAAATCTGTTGCAATATTTTTACGTATTTACCCCAATAGATGCAGGAAACATTATGGCATCATTTTCACTTAAGTATGTAACAAGGTATAATCCTTTTTGTGAAAATTTTTAAAATTGCATCTTTTCGTAATTCACGCCATCATACTATTTTTATATTTATTTCCAAACGGTTCATGATACAAAACAAAATGTTATATATTTTTAAAGTGTATAAAACATAGTATCTTTTTGTAGTGTCATGTACTTGTGATGTTGATAAAGTTAAAAGAAAATTGGGGTGGCCCAGTTGCCCCGCGTTTGGGGTAAGTGGGCCACCACAATGGCGGGGTAAGTGGGCCACCCCTGGCCCACTAGCCCCAACTCTTTAATATACTTAAAAAAAGTCATATTTACTGATTCACAAGGTTAGTCATATACACTATTCATAGTCCTATTCATTGACATAGGCCAGTTTAAAACCTGTAGCCCTAACATTTTTTTTACACTACATGCAAAAATGACAAGATGAAAATTAACGTATTTTTTCTTGTAGTAAGCTTGCAAGCCAGAAAAAGTTGCTATGGGGGAACTATTAAAGATACATCATTACTTTTTTTTTCAAACACTCAAAAAATCATGTAGATTATTCCAATTGCCCAGCCTTATCTCTACCAGTTATGTGTAAAAATATATTAGGGGGGTGGCCCACTTACCCCACCTTGCGGGGCAAGTGGGCCACTCGGATGACCAAAATGAAAAACATATTTTTTATATTTATTTTTTGCCAATTTGTGTTAAGGTTGTCATGGGTACAGTAATAACATATGAGAGAATGGACCACAAAAAAATAAGTTGTTAGGCCGATTATATCCAGTGGTATGAGGGTCTAAAGTTGAATTATGCCAAAAAGGTGGCCCACTTACCCCACCTTACCCTATACAAATCATAGTAGATCATATTAAATCTAGTTTAATTTAGAGTTGGGCATACGCGAATTGAGTGCTGATGGAATAGCATTTATACCAAGAAAGTTCGTCGAATTTTGAATCGTCATCAGATGCTTTTCGAATCTTTCTTCGAATCATCAATCATACTGCCAGTTTACGGGGATTTTAAAGAAGCAGCTTATTCAAGAAATGCTGCTATCAAATTATTCATGAATAAGAGTTTTGACTTGAGGCATTTTTTTCCCTCGAAAATATTTCTTTTTCAAGACTTTTATTGATTTTTAATTCAGGCTGAAAATAATAAATCTTTTAAAAATCATATTTCATAATAATATAAACCTGATGTTCGTTTTTCAAACAAAAACTCATGCGTGCCAAAACGAGGACTCGAACGTCTGGCGTTTTACTTTTTAGATTTATTATTCTAGTCATCATTGTTATTTATTATTTTCATTGCATGTTGCAATGTATACATGGGTTTGCATGATTGTGAAATTAACATGTTGTATACTTAAATATACACATACAGGGTGGTTATAAAATAACGCTCGCTATTCGGAGTGGTCTGTAGCTTTAATGAATAATCCAAATGCAAAAAAAAACTTTGAGACACTTACTAATCAAGAAGGGAGAGGGAGGGGGGGGGGGGGGGGGGGGGGGGGGGGAGAATGGAATCATAAAAAACAAACTGGTTACTTGACCAGGGTTCTAAATTACGAAGCGTAATTGGATGTGTTGGCCGTAATTGGCCATTATTGATGACGCCTCGTAATTTAGAACAATCGTCAAGTGACGAGTTTCTTTTTTATGATTCCATTCTTCTTCGAAAAAAAGAAACTCGTCTCTTGACCAGGATTTTAAATTACGAGGCGTAATTAGCTGTGTTGGCCGTAATTGGCCATAATTGATGACGCCTCGTAATTTAGAACCCTGGTCAAGAGACGAGTTTGCATTTTTTCGAAGAAGAATGGAATCATAAAAAAGAAACTCGTCACTTGACGATTGTTCTAAATTACGAGGAGTCATCAATAATGTTTTAAAATTTTTGTTGTGTTAAAAAATTTGTAATGTTAACAAAATTTTCTTTTATATGTTTATTTTTTAGGATTCTATATTTTTTATTATTCCATTCTTTTTCCCCCTTCTTCATTAGTAGGTGTCTCAATTTTTGATCCATTTGGATTATTCATTCAAGCTACAGACCACTCCATAGCGATCGTTATTTTATAACCACCTTGTTCACATATAGGGGAGAGCAGGGGAATCCCGCCACAGCGGGCAATGCCGCCATCCATTGTATATCGCCAGCTGTGTGTGTGGGAGGGGGGCTGTGAGTGCTGACCTGTAGCGGGAAACAAAGTCATTTGTAGTAGAGACGCCAATGGCCGTGCGGCTATTTGGTGTAAATTTATTTTAAAAATACGGTTTTTACTGATTTTCATCCAATTTTGGGCCTTCTGAAGTTAAGAGATAAGTGACTGTTATCTTTATGTTAGATAAATCAGTTACATATCATTGAAAAGAGTAATTTTTTGGCTATGTTATCACGTTGTTAGCTTGAAAGCTAGGCTATCTACTTCCCCTAAACAACCCATCTATGACATTTTGTCTTACTGGGGTAATGCCGCCACATCACTCTGGGGTTATGTCGCCACATATATAAGGATGGCGGCATAGTCCGTAAAATAGAAATTTCATATATTGGTCCTACAACCTATTAGTTTTCGTTCCAGATCCCACGTATATTTAAAAGAATAACTGAAACGGCCAAATAGACCAACGAAACTTTAAAAAAAAACTTCCCAGTTATTTGCAACTGGAAGGTTAATAAAAAAGTAGCTGTAATGTATAATTTACCATTCCAAGGATAATTAAACCTATTTTAGTACTAAATGCATTGCTTTATATATCATTTTCCATTATTTATAGATTATTTGCTTTGTTTATTGATGTGGCGGCATAACCCCAGTGGTGTGGCGGCATTACCCCAGGTACCGGGGTAGGCCCGCCACTGTGCGAGCTTATAGAAAAAACAATTTTATTCAGTTTGTATCAAATATTTAAATTTTAAAAAATCACCACAAGGTAGGTTATGAACTGTAGTATGCTATGCTCGTTACAATTTACATCAAATGCAACACAATTCTGCATGAAAATTCAATTTCCCTTAAGGTGGCGCCATTCCCCTTCTCTCCCCTACACATCGATAATATATATGGGCATGTTTTTCACCTTGAGTGGCAACCATGTGGAATGAAAATAAATACTTTCTTAAATTTAATCTTCCTTAGATTGGTGCTCTGTGCCAACGGGATACAATAAGCTCCATTCATTACATTGATTCATAAATCAAGAAATGGATGAAATTTTTTATTAGTTGATTTAATTCTGTATTTCTATTGCCACTCAAGACGTGAAACAGGCTCATTTGTCACTTTTTTTCTTAAATGGTTGCATTTATCTAAATAAAAATTTTTTTATACAATTCCATTTCCATTTACATAATGTTGTTAAAAATGAAAGTGCAAAATATGTATTTCAATAATTTTTATTTAAAAACAAATCGAACATTAAAATCAAATGATATTGCATTTTATTAGATTATTTGATAGTATGTAATAAAAATTAAATGTATGTGTCCTGTAAAACTTTACATAGTTCTTAAAAATATAAAGATAATATACATATTTGTATAACTCATTAGACATTTTTAGTATTTTAAAATATTTTATCGAACAAAATTTATAATAATACTAACAGCTATTTTAGACTATGTATGACTAATTATAGCAAATATTTGTGATATTTGGATCCATACTTTACAATTCTTTCTTATAGTCCAGGCAACGAAGAGTTCTAGAGGGAAAGTTTTGGAACACAATTTTTGACTTCATAACTTTGTTTAGACTAGTTAGGAGGTAAACATATCAAAAGTCCCCGCCCCTAGCCCCTGTGCTAAAGGGGGGAGGGGGGGTTGAATGTCCCATTTTTCGGTTTTTCGCTTATATCTCGAAAACTATGCGTTCTAGCGATATAGTTGAAATACACAAAATGAAAGCTGATTAAATTTGCTACACGCTGCACCCCTCAAGTGTTTTAATATCTTGTATAGTTTTTGAGATATCCGCTCTTGAAAGTCAGTAATTTTTTAAAAAACACTTCTCCCCCCACATTTTTCCTCTTTTTTGACCGGATAATTCTTCAATAATGCACCGAAACACTTAATTTTGGCCCTAGAGTCGTAGAGAATTTAATTCTATTCAATAATATATCTTATTTTACGATTTTATCTATTTTCCTTCACATTTTAAAGCGGTTTCAGTGTTGAGGGAAGATTGTACATGCAGTCCCATAGAGCTAATACATAACTTTTGAAATCGCAACTGATGCAAAAGAATTTATTTGCCATGTTATTCCATTTTCACAAGGTATTAGAATCATCACAACATCAATTTAAAACAAAATTGAAAAGAAAATACCATCCGGTTATTTAATTATTAATTAATAAAGTTTTAAATTAGTGGCGCCATCTGCTGTATATTTTTGACATTTTTAAATTTCAAAACTATATAATTAAATAACTAAACAACATTTTCGTTTCGAATTTATGTCATTTCAATGTTACGTTGATTCCTTTACCTGGGCAAAAAGGGCTAACATGGCAAAGCATTACATCTGCGGAAGTTGTTATTCCAAAACTATTGCATTAGCTCTATGGGCTGACAATCCCTCTTATGTACACTTATTCTATGCTGAACGTCTAAATAACACTGATACTCATTTTGTAGGCACGTTGTTATTTTAATATTTTATCTATTTCATTTCTTTCCTCGAACCCCAGAGGAAAAACAGTCAGATGATCCCCCTGTTCTTCTTTTTCTTCGGAGTCAACTTGAGAGACTAAATTGAGGCTAGTCCCCTGGGAATTTTGGCATTCGGATGAACGTTTGAGACTTGATTTTTTACAACTACAGTTTGAGCTGGCACGGACTTTCATGTATCTGCAGAAAATGATTTTCAGAATATCGTCAGTTGCTGCTGCTACTAACTCACTGTGTACTTTGACCATCAGGCAGTTATTCTCAATCTTCCAATCATACACCTGAGGAGGCAGGTCATTTCCCAGCCACAGCTCATCTTGGTGTAATATTCAGAGGAAATACTGTTTTACTGCCTCCTCGGTGGGAAGAAGACGATATATCAGGCTTGATGGTGGCCTCGAATTTCAAGAATGAATTATACCTGGGGAAGGCATCTTTCGTTGGAGCCCCATAACACCTCAAGATGCAGGTATTGCCTGCCTTTTGTAATTGATAGGTGGTTAAGGAAGGGTATGAAAAGAAGGCTGCTGCTTTCTGAACCTCTGACGACTTCGTACACAACTTCGCAAATGCAATCCTGCTTTTTCGAAATACGAAAGATGTAGTGTCGCATAATGTGTTTACAAAAATTGCACGTCCTAAACCCAGTTGCTGAAGATCTTGGGATGAGAATAAAAAAATCTTTTGTCTTCCCGCGACCAGGCTTTATGAAACTGATGTCCTTATGCGCATCAGCTGTAGCCATCAAGAGGACTGTGAGGTTGACACAAAATATTAAACTATTAAAGTATAACATCGTGCCTGTAAAATAAGTATCTGCGTTGTTTCCGACATTATAACAGCCGTATGCCGTATCCACTATCAGAACGTCCACATCACTTTCTGCTCGAAGGGTCCTACATCCAATTGTCCTCAAGCTACACCTTAAGTATGTTGATGAGACTATTTTATTTAAATTTTTCGGCAGAAAATCATCTTTGACGTTTATCTTGGTGTCTTCAGTGAAAAGGATATCAACCGACTTCTTGATTCGATAGAGCTTCTGCTGGTCCCAGTGCACAGTGAGCTAGCAGCAGCACCTGACGATGTTCTGAATATTATGTTCGGACGATGCAAGAAAGACTGTGTCAGCTCAAGTATAGCAGCAAAAATGGCAAGCCTCAAAGGTCCCAAAGCATGACAAAAATACCATTGGAACAACGTCAATGGGGTCCCTCGAATTGACTCCGAAGATGAAGAACAGGAATAGCATCTAACCGTTTTCCCACTGGGGTTTGACGAATGAAATTAAATAGATAACATATTAAAGTAACAACGTGCCTACAAAATGAGTATCAGTGTTATTTAGACGTTCAGTATAGAATGAGGGTACATTGGAGGCAGTGGCGGATTTATGGGGGGGGCTAAGGGGGCTTTAGCCCCCCCCCCCATGATACTCAATCTTATACTAGATAAAAACGTCTTTTCCCCGAAAAAATTTAGTTGAAAGTATTAAAAAAAATTGAACGTTTTTTTTTTTTTGAACAATAAGCATTGATAATTAAGGTTTATATTTGAAGAGTCAACATTCAAAACCCACCATCTACATCGTGTAGCTCTAGTGAGACAATTCAAACCAAAAAAAATAATAATAACCAAACTTACCAAACCACCATCTCCAACTTTGACTTAAGCCACTTGTGCACTTAAACATCATCACAAAGGATTTAGTTAGCTTCGCGAAGCATATAAATAAAAGTGGCTTAAGTCAAAGTTGAAGGTATCGGATTTTGAATGTTTGCTCCACATCTTAGTCTGATTTTTTTTTTTTTTTGCTGTTAATTAGAGGGCTCCATCTGATCCAAATTCTGGGCTCTCTGCTACAGTGAGCCAAAGCAAAGACCTGATTATAAGCTGTTTTCCTCGTTTCGCAAATTTTACTTAAACCGACTAGAATACAACTACTAATTTCAATTACTCTGTTCAATTTCAGTTATTCTCCAGTTTCAATTATTTTGCTAAATTTTAGTTTGTAAAAAATGAATTTAAATAGTAATCGATATAGCATATTATTAAACCAGCTTAAAACCTATCTGGTAAATATCTTCCCCATTTTGTAGTTCTAGGGTTAAGACCTCCTCATTCCGACGAATTTTTATGATATATAATTAAACATTAATCTACTCTCTTTATGACAGTATAAATAAATATATTTAATTGTATCCTTATTTCACAATAAAAGTCATGTAAAATTTAACTTTATTAGTAAAAAATTAATTTTAGCAATTGTTACCATTTCAGTAATAATATATTTTAACAAATGAGATATTAAACAAATATTCACAGAAAACTAAATTATTTTAAAGGCATATTTATCGTTTTTTAGAGTTTTCAATTAAGGCGATTCGCAAAAGGCTCTAGGCTGAACTGGTCTCATGCTCAAGTTGAAACGTATCCCATGCACGCCATTTTCTCTAATTTAAAAACTCATGCAAGTAATACTTAACAATTTAATTAAAATTTATTTGTAATGGTTAACTATCGATTATTAATTAATTAGCTCAAAACTTGAGCTGATCTATTGAACATGGATTCTGGGCTTGGTTTATCTCTGGTCCACTTGTTTAGGCATCCAAAATTAAATAAAATAACAAATTACAACAGAATGTAGTACTTCAAAAATACCCCCCCCCCCACAAAAAAAATAAAACCCACTCCAACCCCCACCAAAAGTCCTCCTTTGACAGAAGACCAGAAAAGACATTGCCTTTGGGCTCAAAACGGGGTATTCCCATTACCCTTCTCTTCTGTAGGGGGTATTAGTATTCCTGTTATCAGTGTTCCCCTATTTTCTGCCCCCCACCCCCCATCTAGAAGATAGCATTCTTAGTATTTTCGGTCATATGTGTTACGTAGCTGGAGAAGGGCACAGATAGACTGGGTCATAAAATGCGTCTAGACATGATGGCTATTTAGGAAGCATTAGACAATAAAAAGTGATGTTCACACGGACGCAAGAAAAAGGGGCTCTGTAAATTGGGATCTGATTGGATGGTTAGCCTTATTGTTGTACAGTGGTTGTAGGTTGTACAAATGCTTTACTCCTGTCCTCCCCGATCTTTCAGTAGCCAGGCCAGCGACCACCTGTGAAGGTTGCTTGACCTCAAGTAAAATCCTTCCTATTTGCGCTTTAATTTTTTTTACTTATTGCTTTAAAAAGCAACCAAATTTTTATCCACATTTTTTTTATCTTATTTACTTTTTTTTCTCACTTTTTGCATGTTTATAATTTTCCAAGGCTGCTAAACTCCTTGTACATAATAATTTAATGTATCTCTCAGGATAACAAGTTTTTTTTTTTTCGTTTAAAATAAGGTAAGAAATTACTAATTTTTATTTATTTTGTTTTGAAAAATACTTATATAATTAAATGCATGCATTTGTGGGGAGTTACCTACATTTTTAAAATATGCACTTGCTTGTTTATCTTATACTATAAATAAATATAAATTAAAAGAAAAATATATGTTTTTAAATTGAAAATGATGAGTGTAAATTTTACAATTAAATAATGAAATTTTGTAACAAAGCTATACTGTTCCATTGATTTCATGAAGAAATTAGTTTTTCAGTTAGTATGATCCTACATCTGTTACTTGTTACTTGTTATGATTTTAATAGGTATAAAAGGTCAATTAAAAAGTTGAAATTAATTAAACTTATGAATACTAAAGTACCAAATACTCCTAGTTTATATTAATTAATCAAATTACATCAATTAATCAAATTTAAATATCGAATTAAATTATTTAAATTAAATAAAATCTATATTAATTATTATAACTCATTAATTTTCGGAAACAATTAGCTAAAATATGTGACATTAACTAATCGATTCACATTTTAATGTAAAATGATTTCTTTATCTTTCTCTCTCCCCCCCCCCCCCCCCCTCCGGGAGTTGTGTCCTCAGGCTTTAGCCCCCCCCTTGTTGAAGTTCTGGATCCGCCACTGATTGGAGGTGTTGTCAGTCCCATAGAGCTAATGCATTAGTTTTGGAATAACAACTTAAACAGATGTATTGCTTTGCCATGTTAGCCCTTTTTGCCCAGGTACGGGAATCAACATAAAATCGAAATGAAACAAATTTGAAACGAAAATATTATCTAGTTATTTAGTTATATATTTTTGAAATTTTAAAATGGCAAACATATACAGCAGATGGCGCCACTATTTAAAAACTTTATTAATTAATAATTAAATAACCGGATGGTATTTTCTTTTCAATTTTGTGCTAAATTGATGTAATGATGATTCTAATACCTTGTGAAAATGGAATAACATGGCAAATAAATTCTTTTGCATCAGTTGCGATTTCAAAAGTTATGTATTAGCTCTATGGGACTGCATGTACAATCTTCCCTCAACACTGAAACCGCTTTAAAATGTGAAGGAAAATAGATAAAATCGTAAAATAAGATATATTATTGAATAGAATTAAATTCTCTACGACTCTAGGGCCAAAATTAAGTGTTTCGGTGCATTATTGAAGAATTATCCGGTCAAAAAAGAGGAAAAATGTGGGGGGAGAAGTGTTTTTTAAAAAATTACTGACTTTCAAGAGCGGATATCTCAAAAACTATACAAGATATTAAAACACTTGAGGGGTGCAGCGTGTAGCAAATTTAATCAGCTTTCATTTTGTGTATTTCAACTATATCGCTAGAACGCATAGTTTTCGAGATATAAGCGAAAAACCGAAAAATGGGACATTCAACCCCCCCTCCCCCCTTTAGCACAGGGGCTAGGGGCGGGGACTTTTGATATGTTTACCTCCTAACTAGTCTAAACAAAGTTATGAAGTCAAAAATTGTGTTCCAAAACTTTCCCTCTAGACCCTTTTTTCAGCCTTCGTTGCCTGGACTATTATGGAAAGAATTTTTATAGAGTATTATATTTTTAAATATTTGTTTCAAATCTTTTATTGTAAATGTAAAAAAAATTATAAAATTATTGATCAATGTATAAAAATAAAATGTTAAGTATGGTATTAGTTCCTTTTGTTATTGAGATTTCTTTATTTTAAATGGGAATTGAATAGTTTTTGCGTGCAATAAACCAAAAGCCTACAAACTTTTTGGCTAAATTTAATCCTACTTAGGTTTGTTTCAATTATCATTGTACTAGAACTACACATGGAATTTGGAGCTTAGTAATTTAGAGCTGCTGTCAAGCAACAATAGGGTACTTGACTAAATTTTTTTTATTTGCTTAAAATGTTCTTATGCCAAAAATTAGACCCGTGTTTTTTCTTTTTTTCGAATACCCTATAAAAAGGCAGAAAAATGAATTTAAAAATTAGGACGAAAAATCACTCCTGAAAACGCTTTCTGGCTGTCACGTGGTATCTGTGATGTCACTATGAACTGTAAACAAAACTGTGAAACACCACTTTGGAATCGATTTTAGGCAAAATTGAAATATACGCTTCTGTAAAACAGCCCAACGTTTTCTCAATTTTATTATTTTAATTGTTATTAGATTAAATCAAGTTTAATCAGAAAACAAAAAACACACGCCGGTTTGTTTATAGTTCATAGTGACGTCAATCAAACGGACGTGTTTGTGATCACGTGAGAAAAAGGCCTTTTAAAAACGGTTTTTTTAATGATTCAGATATTTATTTCGAAAAAATTATACACGCATTTGTTATTTTTAACTTTCAACTATAATTTAAATAACATTAGCCGACATATGACCCAGCGCTGCTTTTAACCCTTTCAGTCCCAATGACAATTTGGCATCATTATTTTAGAAATTTTTTTCTGATCGTCTATAGCCATTTATGATATCAAAAAGCACATCATACGAATCTTCAAACGTTTTTCTATTAGAAAATATTTTTTATTGTATAGATGTCAATCCCATTATTTTTTTAAAATTATGATCAGAAACATGATGCCAAATGATATCACTAGGACTGAAAGGGTTAAGAGCGACATCGTACGCTCTTAACCGCTGTCGGAAATTAGCAAATTTAATGTGCACTTCCTTCCCTCTACACATATTATTCATCGGACATTGTTTGGTTGCACGCGCCGTTTATAGGTCAACAATTATTTTGGCAATGCCCGAACCACCTGCGACCTTTGTGCATGCAAGGCAAGAGCCTTACCAACATTACTCTGAAGTCCACCTTTTAACCCTTTTAGTCCCAATAACAATTTAATATCTTCATTTTAGATTTTTTTTTTCTGATCGTCTATAGCCATGGCAGCGTCTATGGCATCAAAAAGCACATCATTCGATTCTTCAAACTTTTCCTATTTGAAACTATTTTTTTTATTAATCCTAGTAGATATCAGGTGTATTATTATTATTATTATTTTAAAATTATAATCAGAAACATGATGATGCCAAATGGTATCACTGGGAGTGAAAGGGTTAAGATAGAAGTAAACATCAAAAAACTAATATTGGCAATGTGTTTGTTAAGCAGCAATTCAACTGAAACCACAAATTCGATACAAAAATTTTTTGTTGAGAACTTGTTTCTCTATTGCTCCATGTTTCTATTGTTAATGATGGCCTTGCCTTGCGACTCGTCACGCCTTATAGGCGCATGAGGCCGCAATTGTTGAAATCCAGTTCCTCCGGTTCAGTGCGGCCTCCCTGGCAACTGCCCAGCTTGGCCAACCAAGATGGTCTCGCTCTTTCAAGATGCTTCTTCGCCACGTCAGTCTTGGTCGTCATCGACCAAGTTAAAGCTATTCGTTCATTAGAATTGGGGCTCATTCTTAGTACATGACCGACCCAATGCCATCTCTTTATCTTTATGTGTATTGTCAAGGGTTTGTCAGCTGCTTTAATATATAGATTATGGTTTGAAATTTTTTCTGGCCAATAAACTTTTAGGATCTTTCTTAAACATTTAGTTTGAAATACTAAACTTGTTACTGATGGAGATGTTTTCTAATCATCCTTGTTTTTGTATTGTTCTCTTTTTAATGTTTCTGTTATATGTATTCTTTTACATGAGCCGCCTGAATTTAGGAATTGAATTTCCTTATAAATGCCATGAGTAACACACACAACAAATTCGAATATTCCCACCTAAAAACCTTTATTTTATTGCTTTAGTAATAGTTGGGGTGTTAAATAGATAAATGATGTTATAAGCACGGTAAGAGAAGGTACAGCAACTCCTCGTTATATCGCGCTTCCCGAGAGACAAGCAAAAAATCGCTGTTATATCGCGGTTTTTTGCTTCCCGTGAGACTATCAAAAACCACGATATAACCAAATGTGCGTTATAACGAGCGACTTGATAATATTTGATTAATTCATGCTCAAAACGAAGTTTTTTCTTTTTAACTAACACACAGTATGAATTTGATTTGAAAGATAAAACTAAATCTCTACAAATAAAAGCAAAAATTTAGAAAGGACTTATTGATTACTTTAATCATCGCACATTATTGCATAGGTACTGCACATACTATAATATTTCACTCATTTTCTAGTACAAAAATTCATCTAAAATTAGCTGCTTTAATTTTTCTTGTAGAACCTGCTTCCCAGCAAATATCACGAAACCAAAGTGTATTAACTGCATCTCATCAATAATAGATTAATTTATCCACCAATATTGTAAGACTTTAAGAAAAGTATATATATTGATAAAAAGGGGGGGGGGGGGACATGATACAAGGCGCGATATATCCGAATGTGCGATGTAAAGAGACGTGATATAGCGAGGGGTTACTGTACTGTTAATGTTAAGGTATATGGGTGTCACACTACCAAGGCTGACAAGGTGTCGCCTCTACTTTCGCTCTTTGAGCCTTAGATCGGACTCCCGGCTCGTGAGTCCTAATTCTTAGACCAGCCGGTTCGCCTGGCTCTATTGAACATGTTTTTCTTCGTTTTGCCCTATGGGCCAATTTCGATGAACGAGAAAGGGCGCTTCGCGCCGATGCTCAGATTGTTAGTTTTTGATTTCAGATTTCAGGGTGTCACACAGGGACAGAGTAGACAAACCAGTGAATGAACGCTTAAGCACAATTTGTTTTAAGAAAATTCATACATTTAAAGAAAATATAGCTTGTGGGTTTATGACAATGTGAACACATCTGTCATTATATTAAATTCTACAAAAAAATAAAAGGAGGTGACTTTATATTGCATTGCTTTGGTCTTTTGGGGGGTCCAAATAAAAAGTGGTACAAAAGCCAAGTGAATGAACAGTACTTTTACCAGTGAATATACACAAAATGTCCAGTCAATAAACATGTTGGATTTTAATTAATGACCAGGCCAACCAATCAGATGTCAGACATCTTCCTACTAGATGAGAGGAAGTCAGTGTTGCCAATCCACCCAGTGGAATGATTTTCAATCATTACTTTTTAAATGTATTTACAAACTGTTCATTCACTGGTCAGTCTACCCTAACTAAAGATTTATTGTTTCAATCAGATTTGACTGAAATAACTTTAACTAGAAAGACTTCCAACCACATAATATTTTCGTATTTTTTTTATTTCATAACACCAATAAGAAAAATAGGACATACATGTCCACAGCACATAATTCACAATTACACTGAAAGGTTTCTTTCCACAGTCAAACACTTTTTTTTTTAACCCAAGGGTCTTTCTTGGGCTTCAAAGTCGGTAAATAAAAATACATAAGAAAAAAATCACATGGTTCAATGAAGCATCAAGAGTTGAGTGTATATATAATGAAAATAGCATACAATTTTTTTTTTAATTGATCAAGTCCGATTGGAAATATAGTATAGATTCTTAAAATAAAACAAGGATTTGTGTATTTCATAAAATAAAAGTTAGGCATTGTATACTTATTGTAAATAAAACAAGATTATAAATATATAGATTTGTAAATAAAACAAGGATTGGTATAGTAAATAAAAGTTAGGCATGAGTATACTTATTGGTAAATACTAAAATAAATTACAAACTTTGTAATAAACATTCAAAAACTAAAATCATTCAATTCATTTCAAAATGAGTTCACTACTTTGTAACATTTTTAAACAAATGCATAATAAATCTTCAAAGTCAATTCTGTTTAATTAATGTGCATAAAATAGATATCAAAATATAAATACGAGTATAGTAATAACAAACTGTAGCATAACTCAACCGTCAAGCTTTCTACATTGTTTTTAAAGTCATAAATACATTGTTGGTTTTTCTAAGTCTGACAATGATATAATAAAGACAACGGTCAGAAATATGGTATGCTTAAAAATTGATATCATATGCCATGTTCCAATTCTCAAAGGGTTTGTAATATTTTGTGTAATAATAATTTGAGGACTTTATATCAGTTTACTAAATTGAGAGTTTGACAAGTTATTGAACTGTGTGAATAAAGTACCAAGAATAGCTTAAGAACGACTTAAGTAGTTTTTACCTACTAAAGAAATATTAAAAGTGTTTTCATAATTGGCCAAAAATCTAATATTTATAACACAGTAACATATATTTAAAAAAAGGACTCTTTATGTTTTGAAACACAAAAACAGTAATAATCCAAAAAATATTTTATATTATTATGTGACCATATGAAGACAGTAAAAATTTCATATTTTAACATATTGTTTAATGCCAAGTGAACTTTTAAGGTTTAAATTTATTTCTAGATAATTTTTTAAAGGATTTTAGTAGTGTAGAATAATTTTTTGAACTTATGCACGACCCCTGCAAATGAACCTTCGATTCCGTACTTTAGTCGAAAAAAAAAAGACAAATTTTAGAAAAAAAGGAAAATAGCTCTTTTTGTACTAAAATTCAGAACTAGCGAATCAAATTTAGAATGCATTACATAAACTACAACAAGTATAAGGCTAATACTTTAAAAAAAAAATTGTGTATATTTTATACATATATATTGTAGAAACAAATAAAAGGGTTGACATTTTAGGGAATAGGGCATGAAATTTACAACCATGCAGTAAAAGAAATAAGAATTTACAAAAAAATACGAGAACATTTGACATTAATACAACATTTAAATTAAATTTAGTCATAACACCCTGAACTTACACAAAAGGAACATGTAAAACTAAAGCTCGTCAGATAAACTGTAATTATTACAGTTGGAAGAATTGAGTATATAATGAGACAATTGAAACAGTCTAAACCTGAAATAGGCTTAAGTCTCTGAGCCGAAGGAGCCATTCAAAATATTTGTGTAACACATTAAGATAGAAATTACTCAAGCAAAATTTTTAAATAATAAATAAGCTGAAAACAGTGTTTTTACTAGAAAACTTTTAGAAATTTCAAGGATACTTAAATATGAATAACAGAAGTAAAAAAATTCAAATATTATTTTAGATTTTTACAGAAACAGTTGATAATAAATACATCACATCAAATTAATATTTTTAAAAAATTATTTTCTTTAACTGTGAGACTTTTTTTTAAGCCTCAAGAGTAGTTAAATAACAAACACCCAGAATAGAATATTTAAGAAATTAATACGACATACATGACTCAACAGTTTTTTAATACAAATGATAATGTTAAAAATTTAGTAAGTAAAAAATAATGAGCCTATTGAATAGAATACTGAAATTTACAGCAATAGAAAATGCAGCTGCAATTTTATAGGAACATAATGTGCACAGAGTTACAAGTAATAAAACTCGCATATTAAATTTAGATTTTTTTTAATTTTTTTTCATAGAAAATGTGTTTCAAGCTTTTGAATGGCTCCTTAAGGGACATGAATTTTCGAAAACGAAATTAACTTCTCACAATGTTAACCTATGGAGAAATTGGATAGTTTTTCATGACAAGCATAGCATATACAATTGTATACATATTACTTACGAAATTGTTGGTATCGATAAACTCCGCCTACCTGTGTAGCCTTAATATTGTATTCAAAATCCATAACATCGTTTTTGAAAATTATTGTAATCCAGTTAAGAATACCGAAGCATACCGACAAATTTGAAAACATGTAACAATTTGTAAATACTACGTATGAAACACTTTATTCAATTTCTCTATAGGTATTCATGTCCTCTTAAAAAATTGAAGATTTTTGTCTATCACTTTTAGAACCAAAGCAATTCCTTTGGCATAATTATAAATTAAAGTTTTGTATAAACACAAAAAGTTTTTTTAAATATTATTTTCGGAATACTCCAGATCCAGGGTCTCAATGAAGCAAAAAAGACCTAGAAAAAAATTATTTACTCATTTAGACAGTTTACCTAAAGAAACATAAAGCAAATGTCAGATAACTTTAAAACTAGTATAATACCCAAATTTGGCTTACCATTTAGAAGTTCATTTGGACATTTCTGGATCCTTTGGTCTAGAAAAGTTGGAGTTAATTCCATGTTTGACTATTTGCTTGTGATAAAATAAAAGGTACCTATAATTACACATAAATAAAATGTAGAATTAGTCATATAAAACGATTGGATGCAAGGTCGTTGCATAAAATTTCACTTATATAATAAATATTCATTGAAATATGCATAAAAAAACCAAGTATATTTCAAACAGTAACTGTCACCTAGAATGGCTTCCATAAAAGATTGTACACCTTAGAAAAAATTATGAAACATTCATTTATTTGCAATTTAAACATTTTAAACACAAAATGTTGTTAGCCTAATATATTTCCAGTTTTGAAGAAAATGGCTAAGGTAGCAACCTTTCCAAAGAGATTTGACCTGTTTAGAAAATGTTGTCAATTCATTAAATTATGCAAGTTTCTTATTTTTAAATAAGTATATATAAAAAAAATTGTAAAAGTCTGATAGCTTTAAAATAATTACTAATAATAAACATGAAACTTCAAATAGCATTAATAAATGAAGAAAATAATTGTACATTAAAACCAACCAGCCTGTTATGCCAAAAAAATCTTGCAGCTTTCTTAGTAAACAAATAATTAACAATAAAATAGTTGCATTGTTACACAATTTATGGCATCTCATTCCACGCTTATTTATATTACAAAAATAAAATTCATTCCAATATTGATTTAAAATAAATTAAGTTCATCATGCCATTATTTATCCGGCAACAGCAATTTAAATGACTAAACATTAAATTTTAATGTTCATTAATTGAGTTGTTCAACAACAGACAAGTTGTCTGTCTGAACGTACTGACTAATGGACAAAGAGTATAAAAATTAGGTCACCTTTTAAACAAACAAAAAAATAATTTTTAAGTGTTGAGTGTGTATATGCTTACATCTGCAGCAGGTCAATAGCTAATTTTTGATTTTTTTTAATACTTACATAATAAAAAAAACAGACAGAAGGCTAAAAAAATGATTTATTAAAGAAAACAAGTAGGTTTGTAACAGAATCCGTCACTCAGCCCGTTTCTACACAACACTTGTGTTCAACAGGAAAAAGTCGCCAAACACAATATTAATTATATAATAAACTAGGGGGCTCCGCTCCCAGCTCGCTATCGCTCGCCAACCCCCGGAATTGCAATTCCATTGAAAGCAATCAATAAATATCAAGAGTAAATTGTAAATTACCCTTCACTGGCAAAAACGTCTTGCACTGATGCTGACGTAATTAAAGAGTCATCACATTGGTACCATTTGTCATGCCGTTGCCTGATGTAGGAGATATAATGGCCACCATCCCGATCTCCCTTGTGATTCACAACGGCAAACAAGCAAAATCTAAAAGATGAAAGAAATTATTTAACTACAATTTAAAGTTTCGTATATTTTCCTTCTTTAACCTTCTCATCAAGTACAGTAGAACCCTCGATTATCCGGCCCTCTTTTATCCGGGAACTCTGTTAACTAACCGTCCATTAATCAACTTAAAAAAATCTCAAAGGAATATCCCAGTCATTAAAAAAAGTCTCAGGAAAACTCCGACGAAGTGAGGAATCTCCGGGGATGTTGAAATCAGCAAACTTCCCCAATTCAAAAATCAGGAATCTCTGACGATTCCGAAATGGGAATTCTGCACTGTTTCTGAAATCAGGGAAATGTGGCGTTTATGAAATCGGGAAACAGCAGTAATTTTTAAGAGAACTGAAATTCGGCGAGATAACTTAACTCTAAAATTCAATGTTTATAGCTGAAAAAGCAGTGCAGATTTAGGTCTTCAGCAGATTTGAGGTTCACAGACTTTCAGAGCTCTTCTTTACAATATAAGTTTTACTATTTAATAAAAATTATATATTATCTGGAATTTTCGGTTATCTGAGCTACCTCCAATCCCAATTAGATCGAATAATCAAGGTTCTACTGTAATTACTTTTAGCAAATAATTTTTTTTAAATTATTTTTATTACATAATTTTAGTTACATTATACAAAAACATGTAAGAGTGTAAAAAGAAAATAGTATAAAGACATTGTTAGAATATTTGGGAAAACAGGGGAAGAGATAGAATAGAATATTTAGAGAAAATGTACATTTTGCAGGAACAGACATCAAACAACATCTATTAACCCATATTTGAATAGAAAATTAAATATCATAGAAATGTTACAATGACACTGAAAGGGGGAAAAAATAGACAGAAATTACAGCAGAAATTGCAGACAGCTAGGTTTTGCTACTCCTATGTTGCCCATTGAAATCTAGTGATGTGAAATGAGAGGGTAACATTTTACTTTGATTTATTTTCTTGCATACAAACTGGCCAGTACAGTAGATTATGAAAAACTGTGACATAGCTGTTAATCTTGTTCACAACATTTGCCTTAGAAAGATAAAAAAAAATATTGTCAAGTTCAAAACAAATGTAATTACAGAAGTAACAAAAATAAAAACAATGTTGTTGGAACTGTTGCCACTCATGACATGAGACATGACCAGGTTTCCCTCCCCATTAACTTCGGAACTTAGAATGCTAACTTGTTGCGTTAAAGCCTGTAAAATTGAGAAGAGCTAGTTGACCAACACTCTCTTACCTAACCTGTTTTAATGTTTTAGACTTTGGCATCATTTAAAAGGAAAGTTGTAAAAAATGTTCTATCTTGTCACTTGTCAGTTGAATATGTGTGTTCGAGAATAAAGAAGTTTGTTGCTTTTAATGAGCATTTGAAAAATTTTAAAGAGATTATTTAGAGTTCAGGCCCTCCATTGCTAAAATAAGCGAACTAAAAATATCCTATTTCAACAAACTTATAAAGAAAAGAAAAATACTAACTTATTATCACTATTTTCTAATTTGGATTCTTCAATGGGTCCATTCTGCTGCATTCCCCGATTTGTAGACATATAAGGAGACATGTCAAAGCATTCAGGAAAAATCACATGAGTGGTGTTCTTTTTCTTTGAGCCCAAAGAATGCTCTAAACGCTAAAAAATATAAAGGTAAGAATATAAGCACATGATTTAACTTTACAGAACTAAAATAATGATAAATAGATAATAGACTACATAAAATTCAAGAAATGGCTAGAAATCTGACAACATAAAAAAATACTCAGGTTTGAAAAACTAAAACACAATAGAATTTTTTTGAGTGGCTGTGAAACTTCTTTTCTAAAAGAAGAGAAAACAATTTTTAAAAAAAAAGGATATAAACCAGTTAGTAGCAGTATTTAATATATAGAAATGGTCTTGCCTGTTGCAATATAAGTACAAATTATTTCGTGTGCTTTTATTATTATTTAAACACAATTATTATAAAAATTATAAATGTATCTTAAAACAGAAAAAAATCTGTTTCTACTGAAAAAGATTCCCTTTTTTGAAAAACTAATATCTCGAAATGGCTCGCGATCAAAATAATTTTTTGTGATACATTGTGTTGATGAATGATGCTGTAATAACAATGACATTTAACATTTAAGTAACAAATTTTTTGAAATGTTAACCATTAATGACATTTACTATTCTTCTTCTTATGGAGTCACTTGAACGACAAGTGTGCAATAACATGTTTTGACATATCATTACGCTGATGGTCAACATTTCGATAAGTATAAACTTTTGAAATCAGTGAATCATATTTCCAAACAACCTACTAAAAAATTTGGTGTTTTTAAAACTCATTTTAAAACCACTAAAATGCAATCTCGAGTCTGTATGGTTTGACTACATAGATAATAAATTAGGAGTAAATAAACTTAAATACTTTTAAATGGAAGCATGTAACAAATGGTAGCATTTTTAATGTCAATTGTTTGGTTCTTGAGGCGCTACCACAACTTGTACACTGGATAGAAAGATTTTCAGGTTGAGTATATCTAAAAATATAACATGATTCAATATTCTGGACTTCAAGTATTAATAAAAAAAATAACCCGCAAAATAGTTTCAAAATACTTTTTAAATCTGTGAAAATAAATTTTTATAATTCTATGTTTTTAAGTTTTAGCTTAACTAAATTGAAACCTAAATAATACTTGCATTTTATGCATGAAAAGAACAATTGTTATTAAAAAAATATTTAGAATTAATTTAACCACTTTATTTGCTTATACAAAAAAAATCCTACAATTTTAATTTAAAGCATTACCAGTATTTTATTTTAAAGATAAGATCTGATACCAAATTATGATAATCATACAGTAATACTACATTAAATTAAATGACTAGGATTAAAAACCAGTTTTAAAATATCTCTTACCTTGAAATACAATCTAAAAGAGAAACTGCTTGTTCTACTCCATTTTCACTTTCATTCATACCCCCACCTAAAATTATTTGTGCAAAATACGATTAAAAAAATTTATTCAATTAGAGGAGAGACAAACAAAAAATTTATATTCTTTGAGATGCAAACTTAAAAAACCAAACCCTATTATATGCCTCCAAATCAAACATCCCATTAGAAGAACATTATAGCAAAAAAAAAATGTTTAATCTTGTTGCAATAGACTAACTTGTTGTAATTGTTGTCAATATAAACATGAAAGATGTCAAAAAAATATGGATAAATGATAGAGTAATGCCATCTAGTGTTATTATAAATAATAGAGTCATTTATTTTAAACCAATACTTAATTACACTAAAACCAAAAATAGAAATAAAATACTTCTAGAATAGAATAAAAATAATTATATTTGTTTATCAAAATCTGATAGTTAAAATAAACTAAAGTCAACAATTATACCCTAACAGATGCATTACAATTACATTTGTTTGATTGTTAAATTAGCAAACACTTCAGTATCTATTTCGTTGCAAGAATTATTCTTAACTACTATTATAGTTATACTTCAAACTTGATTTTTTAAAAAGAACTGCTGAAAATAACTTGCTTATTGTAAGTTTATGTGAAGACAATTTTGGTATTATTGTTACGTTAATTTGTTTATCTAAAGAAATCTCAATATTGATTTAATGATATTTATGTAATGTAAATAATTTAATACAAAACCATATGATTGAAATGATGAAAAAATCATATGATTGGTCATGGGTTGTTAAGGAGATCATGTGACCAACTATTAAACTTTATTTATTTGAACTATCAGTTTACCATGAATATATTATAAAACTTCAGAATATACAAGTACCTAAATTTAAACTGATGTCCAAAAATGGATCGTATGTTGTTGAGACATGGCTAAAAGAAAAAGTGCTTATAATGAGGCATGATTTAAGTTTTCAAAATCAGATAGTTAAAAAATAATGAATTGTAGAACAAATAAATAAGAGATTATAAAAAATTTAGATTGATATTGGATATTAACAGGAAGATCTAAGAACTAAAATAAAGGGTGGCACAAATAAAAGTGGAGGCCTAATGGCTTAGTGGCAGTGCTTCATATTGCCATGCCACAGGTGCAGGGATCGAATGCCGGATTGAGCAAGGCTGACCCATCCCTTCATTTTTTAAGTGGGTAGATAAAATGGGGACCAAGCATGCTTTAACGAACTATTCATCAGAGAACCTTGTCTTAAACCCTTGAGAGTCTTATGATTGATCCTGACCTTATCCAGTTAAAAGAGATCAATTCTTTGTATTTTTCTGACATCAAACTAGGTTTTTTATTTTTTCCAAAATGAAGAAAGTTCAATTCCCTTTCATCGTAACAAATTGGTATAAAACATAATGTTCTTCTGCTTCACAACAGCTTTGATCAATGACAATTTTCTATCCCTCTTGTGTCAGTCAGTGTGTTAATAATAATTGGAAAAGGAAAATAAAATGATAAAATAACATCTTATTATAAATGTTCTCATAATTTAAAAAAAAAAAAACATTTTAGAGTTTGAACTTAAATATTATTCCACTAGTTTATGCAAGAAAGTTTTAACAGATCTAGCATAGATTAAAAACTGACCATGATATTCAAACTAGGAAAAAATTATATTCCAACTCTTTAGATTTTAAATTAGAAATAACTAAGGTATAGAATTAAATAAAAAAAAAATTAACAAAAGACATTGATATACTTTGATAAAAAAAATTTCAGTGCTTGTTTACTAAAAATAAAATAAGAAGAAGTATGTTTCAGAATGAAACTTTAACTCAAAAATTTTTTCAAGGAGAAAAACACCTGTAAAAAAATTACTTAACATAATTTTTTGTACTCTTTTATATTCATATTTATCTTGCTTTATAATGTTCCAAATTTTATTAATTATAAATAATTATTTATGAAATTAATCAGTTACAATACATAAAAAAATACATAAAACTCACTTGCATTCCTGGCAAACAATATCTGACTGATAAAAACCTTTAAATATCTGGTCAATAACACAATTACAACGTTTTGTTTCATCAGGAACTAAGGAAAAAATTTATTCATGCAATTAGTTGGTGGTATGTAGATAATAACAGATGCTTTTTTTAAATAAAACCACTGACAGAAGTTCTTGACATTTACTTGAATACACAGTTCTATTTGTAGTCATCTTGCTTATTATATAATAGTGCAAAAAAAATTAGGTTGCTATGAAAGATTATAACTTTTTTTTAAAAATTATTATGTCATCTTTTAATTGAATTACTTGAAAGTTTTATTAATTTTCAAGTAATCTAACGCCAAATTGGAAGTATATTTCCAGCCTAAAAAAATTATTTAAATTCCAATGCAGTTAATTTTTTTTCAGTATTTTTCCCATAATGTATGAGTATTAAAGATACAAATATATTTTTTACGAAGAAAAAAAATTTCATGCATTACAGGGTTAATATCATAAGATACAAGATATCATTTAATATGATTTCTTAGCAACATAAAGCAGACTCTCACCTTCTCCTTGACACTGTTTATGTAGAATATCAAGAATAGCAATGAAAAATTCATGAGCATCTTGCTGCTGGAACCCGTTCAAATGCTTGGCATGGGTCCACATCAAGTAGACTAATCTAGACGGAACATGTGGAATTGGATTTCCGGAATAAAACTGAAAGCAAATTTCAAAAATGTAACTCAAACACTTTAAGGAGGAATGAGCCTGATCAACCACAGGTTTCCAAATCAAAGTGCCTCAGTGTTAATCTAATGGAGAGAAAAAAATATTTCCTAAGACACATTTCTCTGACTATATTTAATATTTTTACAAACAGGTTTTTTTTATGTCATAAACGTGGCTGGCTTACAAGTCCTGAAATGCTACTTTAAAAATTGGTTCAAATTTTTTTTTTTTAAATTTTCAATATATGATTTTACAACAAATATTTAAAGCAATTTCAAAAAGTGGGAATATAGAGACCCTCAAGCTTTCGACATTTATCATTAAAAAAAAACATTTGAAAAATTATTCAATACAGCCAGAGATATACGACTTAGAAAATTTTTTTCTTACATAATTAACAAAAGTTGCACTTCTTAAATGGGTTTCAAAATAAAGAAAGTTGGGAGAACTTAAGATTGACTAAGATCACCACAATAGCATTACAAAACGCAGAAAAAATTTGACAGATACGAGGCTGAATTCAAAGAAGAAGAGTAGGGTCAAGTGGGGTAAGTGTGATTGGGGAATAAGTGTGATAAACAGCTCTTGTAACTTTGGAAATCATTCTAAAAATCTGAAAGTTTGCAATATATAACATTAGACCACTTATAATTAAAATAAAAAGAAATATTGACCTTATTTTTTGTTTAAAGAAAGTTTTGAGCTTTTGAATTTAAGTGCAACTGTCTTCTTTTTATGAGGGTTTTCCTATGTGGGGTAAGTGTGATAAAACAGCAATGGATTTTGAAATGCAAATTTTGTACACTTAAAATTGGAATTCAAACATATAATTTTTTTTCTACATATGTATGTTTCTTATAATAATTCACTACCAATTTTAGGATTTGGAATTTACTTGAAGCAGAGAACGAATGTTCTTAATGAAAAATGCAGAAACCCTATCACACTTACCCCACTTGACCCTATACATGATTTGACTTTTACTTATAAACTAACACCTAATACAAATTATTATGATAATTGTCCAATTAATCTTAATTGACAAGAAGATGCTGTTATCATTTAGATTTTACCTCAAAGTATTTGATTATTTTCTGTTTGTGGGTGATTTTTTGTTCTTGAGTGTAATATATTTAAAAAAAAAATAAGTATATACACAATCAATTAAAATGTTAGAATAAAACACTGAATCTATTTATTATATCAATAATGATACTAGTGAGGCAATGGGATCAATGATCAATGTGGAGAGCAATACTTAGCTTTATTTGCTTTTCAAAGCTTTATTTACCTTTATCGTATCATTATGTCGATTCCTATAATAAATATTTTTAACAAATAAAATAAAATTAAAATTAAGTAAATTTTTAAAAAAAATGTTCTTTCATACAGTTTTAAAGAAATTTACAGGTTGTAACAAAATTTATATTGCATACACCCTACTCCTCTTGATACCAATCATTTAGAATCCAATAATAACTCTACAAAGATTTACGACATTCTATTTCATTATTAATTAAAGGCAAAAAGGCCTTTAAGTGAAATAAACTGAATTTTAAAAGTAAAAGCTAATAGGCAACAGTACTCTTACTTCCTGAAAAGTGACAAACATTTCACAAACTAGGCAATACTTGGGATCTTCCATTTCACAGAGATGAGTATCAGAAAGGAAATATTCTCGAAGTAAAGGAGTGTGCACCAGTACTTGAACAATGCAGTTCATGAAACAAGTGTGCCCCAAATTGATCAAGCCTCTCAAACCTAAAAAGATTTTACAAATATAGTATGTTAACTAATAAACAGAAAATGAAACAAAATCTATAAGTTTCCATAATTAACCCTTAAAAAACTTTAACTTAAAAAACTATCTTAATTAAAAAAAAAATTAAACACCAGCTATGCAAGCCTGTAACCGAAAGTAATGATAGCACAAATACATGTGTACAGCAAATAACAGGTTTATTTGCATCAGGGCTCGAAAAATCTCAGAGATTTTACACACAGCTTATCCAACAATGTACCAGTCCTCTTTTGAAGCAAACCCGTCAAACTTGAATTATATATAAATAGCTTTTAACTAAATAAAATGTTGTCTCATTTATTATAAATGTTAATATAAAATGCCCAATGTTGTTGAAGCCAGTAAATTGTAAATCAGCATCCAGATGAGGAACACATTTTATTGAGCATTTACAGTGGCGTAGCGAGGGGGGGGGTTACGGGGGGTCAGAACCCCCCCTCATGGGGACTTACGAAGGTGTTTTTCCAGTGCTTCAATACCAATTATCTCAAAAAAATTCACTCCCGGGGGGGGGGGGGGGGGAATCAATCCTTTCTTCTTTAAAAAGTTAACTTTTTTTAATTGCTGTAGCAATTTTTACATAAAAATCGTGTTAGGGGATGTAATTGTCCAGGATTAGGACCCCTAGTCGGAAAGACCTAAAATTGCATTCCATTGCAGCAAGAAATTTTCATAAAAGTCTTTAATTTTGTAAAAAATCTTATGTCTTATTTTAGAAATAAACTGTGTCTTATTTTAGAAAATAAACACTTTAACACTTTTTTTTACTTTAAATACACAAGGCAGCTCGTTCTGTACTTGTCATTCATTGTCGAACTTAAAATCCCTTGAAAACTCCAATAGTTTTAACTATATTTCACCTATTTTTATAAAATAAATGATATTTTGGCTAAAAAATTAATGCAATCAAAATATTACTCAATTCTTACAAAATAAATCACGTATTTTGATAAGTCTTCACTAATCACGCTATTGAGGTAAGTGACGATACGATTTGTTAGATTATATTTTATATAATTATTCATTATTTGTATTTATTAATTGTTATCATTTTTGCATGTCATTTGCAGTAGTTATATGATGCGAATCTTGTTTGTTAGTTTAAAAGAAATTAAATAGGCAGCTTTAGATTTATTTACCCAAAACGTCAATTTTTATGTTAACTTATATAAATCAGTAACTTTAATCCTCATTAACTTTATAATACATCAGTAACTTTAATCCAGAATAAGTTTTAAGCGTGTTTATTAATAGTTATCATGTGTTTAAGTTCATCATTAATGAAGAAATTTGACTTCTTATGATAATAATAATATTATTTTATTTGTAATAAATAATTTAATTTTTAATTGATACGTTAAAATTAATAATTTAACCCTTTCAGTCCCAAAAATTTACTACACTACAGAAACATCTGATATTCACAAAATAAGCTTATTTTAGGTCAAATATACGAATTCCATAAGAAAAAAAAAATCCATTAAAAATTTGTATATGGTTTTTGAAACAATGCCAAAATACTTTAACTGTGGAAAACAACAAAATAAAAAAATATATATTACCTAAAAACACTCCGAGTTATATATTTTAAGGTATCTGACCATATTATTAAAAAAAATTTAGTAATTACTTAAGCCGAAATAGTTTAAATTGTGTTTTAAATATGTGGAACTGAAGTGAACCTATCAAAAATCAGGAGAAACGCTTGTTGACTATTTTCTAAATAAAAAAAATAGTAGTTCTGACTTCTATTGAGATTAAAGTAAAATTTTGCCTGATAGAACGAAGTGTGAAGAATCGAATGATGTGTGTTTGGATGTCATAGCGGGACATAAACATTTTGAAAAAAATATTGAAAGTGATGATGCCAAATGGCATCACTGGGACTGAAAGGGTTAAATGCATTGTACTTAGTTATACAAATTAATGAATGCTATTAATTATAACTAACTTTGTTTTAAACAGATAATTATAATTAGTTATAATTATTAATATTCATTAATTAGCATTTTCAATTAAAAACTACATTCATAATTATTATAATAAAGTTTCCTTTAAACTAAATCGGCAACTTCAAAATTTTGTAACCCCCCCCTTGGAACAATCCTGGCTACGCCACTGAGCATTTATATGTAGGATGAAATTATATATCACAGCAGCAAAAAAAAACTTTAGAATTCTAACAACACAAAAACAGAATGCCAATTAATGGCGGCCAGTTTCCATAGAAACTGATAGCAGCTCCATAGCAACCATGAGACATAGAAACACAAACAACAACGGCGAATACAAATGTATTAGATAGTTATTAGGATTTATACATTAATAAAAGAAGTACAAGGTTACTATGATAACAATCTCATATTTATTTTATGAATATTAGAATTAAAATAATAAAGTTCAAGTTATCTGGAATCTCAATTTACCCGAGGTTAGTAAGTTTTATAAATGAATCAAATATGGCTTTTGCCAGTTAAACAACCAAAGCAATGATTTACCAAGGTTTCTGCACAGAAATATGAAAGGGGATTTCCAGTTAGGTAGATGTTCATAATTACGTTTAATGTTAATTTTTTAAGACCAGTGCATATTGTGTTTTGTACGTAATTGTTCATTCCTTAGTTGCTTCAAGTCCAAAAGCACATGCACTGAGCAACTCGTTTTGTTTACCGATTAGGTGAGCATGCGCATTTAGTCTGATGAAGGACTCAACAGGATTTCTAGATTTAAAGGTCAATTTAAAAGCGAGATCTAGACTCTTGTAAAATAACAAAAATCTCAAATGTATTGCAAATATTAACAGAGAAATGTCTGTCCACGAGGACATAGAGATCGAGTAATTAGTTGTCCTCGGGGAATTTTTGACAGCCGAGGACGTGCGGTTTTTCGATCCCTGATTTGCATTATAATTTGATATTCAATTTTATTTTTATAACCATTATTTTTAACCATGCAGAAAGACACTGTTACCTAGTAAAATATGTATAATTAAATATGAAATATAATATCCTTATACTTAAAATATGTATCGGTATTGTAAATAAAAGATAAAAAATATATAGTTGATTGTGATTCAAAAAGGTAGAGATTGTTATGTAGGATAATACTAAAGGATAAAAAAAAATTATAAAAATAAGCAATCTGAACTGTTGAACCAAATAGAGATTTTTTTTAAATATTTGACATATTTTAAATATGGCAGCAATTGCAAAATACATTCTGGTATTCATATTTTCATTTTTTTTGCATGCATATGCAATCAATTCGTAATTTAATATGTTTTAATGTACATGAATATAATCTAGAAATAAGTAACAAAGGCTTTAAAAAAATATGTGTGTTTGTAACAAAATGCTTTTTCCCAGGATTTAAAATTCATGATCAATTCAAGAAATGCAACAAAATCCTTTAATTTTGCAACAAAATGTAAATTTAATTGCACTTATTTATTTTAAAATCTCAACACTAAAATATCTTTAAAACACAAAAGGATTACAAAATTATGATGACTTTTTTTAAATAAAAAACACACATCTGAAAATCTATATATAATTTGAAATAACTAAAAAAAGTTTAAAACAACTTTCAGAAGCTTCCCTAATTGATACCAAAAAAAACCACCAAATAAAAAGATTCAACACAGAAACTTAAAATTAAATCCACAAATATTTTGATTTACAATTTCTTACCAATGAATGAGTTGTTGTACACTTTCTTTAAACCACCATTGTCTTCAATAAGTTTCACTTCTTCTGGTGTGGGTTCCCAAAAATCATATACTTCAATACCTATTAAAAGTTTATATTATTTAATAATGCTGTAAAATGTTTGAAAGTAAACAAATATACCCAGTAGCAGAACTTTCTGAATGTGGCTGCAGCACGACTTTTTAAGAAAAAAATTTAGCTGTAGGAATAAGGAACCCCCTTATCTAAAAGTCGCGAAACTCCGGGGATCCGAAAGTCGCAAAACTATGTCAATCCAAAAGTAGCAGTACTCTGGGGTTAAGAAAGTCGCAAAACTATGTCAATCCAAAAGTAGCAGTACTCTGGGGTTAAGAAAGTTGCAAAACTATGTCAATCCAAAAGTAGCAGTACTCTGGGGTTAAGAAAGTCGCAAAACTATGGCAATCCAAAAGTCACATTTTCGTCAATTTGGCAGCAACCCCCCAATCGGGCCGCAGCAATGCTGCTGTGTTGCGCGGTTTCTACTAACGAGAAAATATGCCAATAAATATTATCGATGTACTAACCAGAGATCATTCTAGGCGGTTTTCACGGGGCGCGGCGCCCTGCCCGCCCTTTTTTAATATAAATCCCGCCCTAAATGCCCTTTTTTAATATAAATCCCGCCCTAAATGCCCTTTTTACAAAATAAATCCCGCCCTAAATGCCCTTTTTTACAAAATAAATCCCGCCCTCGTTGCCGATTTTCTTTTAAAAATTTCCTCGTTTTCCCGAATTTTTCAAAAATTCCGCTAATCCATCTTTCTTTTTCAAAAATTTATTTAACCCAGGTTATGTTATATTATACTTTTAAACCCGTTTTTCTAAACTTAATCATTAAAAAATACCAAAGATAATCGCTTTTAGAATCAGATAGACGATCGAGTATTTTGATCAAAAATCATGCCTTGAACAAGAGCCCAAAATTTTCCACAACACCCCAACCTAGAAAAATTGTTTCCTTCATTCTCGGTCTATATCGATGAAAACTAAACTTAAATTTTGATAAATAACAATCTTAAACAATGAATTTTAATAATAAAAGTAAAAATTTTAATTAAAATTTAAGGATGAATTAGGATTATATTACACTAGGATGTCTTCAAATATCGACCAACGGGTGGGTGCAATCCCCCATTGAAAGAGGATTATCTTCATCCGGACCAAAAATGTGCAGAACATACTTCCTGATTTGATTATTTTGCTGCCTAGTAATTTTTTAGAAACCTACCGATGGCGTCACATTGCCTACTCAATGATTAGCTGGCTTTGCGTTTACGTGATCGGGAAGAGTGTCTCAATACTGTTGTAGCTCCGGTTCAGGCCAAATTGGACCAACCAGAATATTTTCTTCTGATCTATCGTTTTGAGTTGTGAAATTGTGATAACAAGAGCAGGTTGAATGTTAAGTTTTTTTTGTTTACTTTTGAAACTTAGTAGGCTTTTTTTTATTTTGTCGTATGCTAGGGTTTCAGATTGGTTTTGTTTATTATTTTTTTATGGAGTGTTTGCTTATACATGCAAAATATATTAATATTTTTGTTAGTAATTATTCTTGAATTTTCTGGAAAAAATTCTTAAATAGTATATAGTAGAACTCCAATTATCTAAGCAATTGGAATTGAAACCTAACCACCTTCATATAATTGGAAATTTGGATAATTGGAGTTAATTGGAGAAAAGATATATTTTAATTTCGGTTTAACCAAATCCAAATTATAAGATGTTGTTTGGGTTATAGCTTTTGTTTCAGTTTGAGTTATATCTTTTTATAAAGGTTTTTTTTTCCAACTTATGTTAGAATCTTGGAAAGAGTGTACTAAACTTTATATGCGATTTTTAATTTATACTCGGTGTATTTTTTTCTGTTCGTCTGTGTTAAATGTCCTGCCTAGTAATTTTTTGTGTGGGTACACAAAAAAAAAATACTATAGACATGACATTGAATAAAGAGGAACAGTAACAGGTAGGCCAAGTTTAATTTTTCTAGCATTCTTATAATCAGCACCTCTTCGAATAATTGGAGTTAAACTAAACTTGGAAAAAGTGTATGAAACATGCTTTTAATTTTGAATGCTAGAGCTGAATGCAAACAAAATCCATGTTTGTTTGATTAGTAGCTTTAATGATTTTCACCACTTCGCTCGAGGAGATCTGTTTGCAGTTCTGGCTCGTTGTTAGGCATAAGTGCTTCATTACTTCACTTACTAGAAATATGTTTCATAAAATGGTGGAGTAGTAAACTAATAAATACTTAATTTGGTATGTGAGTGTATTTTCTATTTTCTAAAAATCTGAAAAAATTATTTTATCGCATTTTAGATGCCCTAAACTTTTTGCAAGTGCCCTTAAACTATGTGCCCTAAACTTTTTGCAAGTGCCCTTTTTATGTTAAAAGCACCCTGCCCTTTTTTAATGCTAGAATGAACTCTGTACTAACTAATGTATAATTTCATGACACATTCCTAATTATTTTAATAATATATTGTAAACCATTTAAAATTTAGATAAACAATATTGATTTTTTTACATATATAAAAAACATATTCAGAACTTGGTTAATATTTCTCTAGAATCTCTATGGATAACTGATCACAAATTGGATATATTTGTAATGTCTTATTTTAAATTCAGGTCAACATTACGCTTGCATGGATTTATTTAATACAGAGTAAACTTATAGTTTTTATCAAACAATTCATAGGTAATACTGCCCTGGTCATGTAAACAGCAGTACCTACAATAATGACAGCGTCAATGTGTTGAAACACTATCTTGGATACACTTGTTTAGTGATTTGTAGAGTGTTTAATTTGCTGAGCGTACAGTGGTGGCCAAAAGTGTGGACACTTTTTGAAAGTTTCATGTGTTTCAACTGTTACCTGTGTTATTGCATCTATTAAATTTCGCTTAAATACAAGCATTTAAATATTAAGTTGAAGGTAATTTAATGTAGAATTTCATTAAAAAAACAGAATTAAAGTATCTGTATTGCAAATAAAGTTATGCTCATTCTAGTTGAACAAACAAGCACAATCAATGGATTCTCTTATGCTGAAATTGCAATACAAATTGGTGGTTCAATGACTTGCAAAACTGAGACAGATCATACTATTAGTTGCATAACTTATTCGTAATACAGATATTGTAATACTGTATTTATTTTTAGTTCTACATGAAATTACTTTGATGATGAGGATGTTGTGTCCATGGATATAGATTATATGGAACCAAAGGTCTCGTAGACAGCTTCAGCGATCTGCACACAGTGGTCCTCATAAAGATTAAATTACTTTTAATATGAAAGACAATTGTTTAATTTGATATACAATTAATATATTCTGTAATCACACAAAGTTGAAATATATGAAACTTTCAAAAAGTGTCCTCACTTTTGGCCACCACTGTAGATATTGTCACCGAGTTGCTAAGCACAGAAAAGCCTAAGAAATGCATTATTAATATTATAACTAATTTCGTTAAAAACATAAACGTTCATTATAACTAATTATGTATGTTCATTTTCAAATTAGTTAATTATTATTTACTTTAGTATTTATATATGATTTTTAACTGTATTATCAATCTTCTGCTATGGCCTGTGCGGGTTCTGTTTCTTCTTATATGTAGCTTGTAAATAAATATTCAAATAAATAAAAAAAAAAATAGTGGTAAACACTAACTTTTGCTAATGATATTATAATATATCTAGAAACCTTATTTTTTAAAATAGGTTATAGGTGCAACTATATCCTACAAATAGTGCCAAACGTGAAGAAAATAAAATACACGTACCCATCATTTTGCCAAATTTTCTCTTCAATTTCTTTGAAAGACGCTCAAAATCTTTATCATATTGATAATCGTTACATTTATGACAGAAGATGTTGCCGAATTTCAGATCCACAGCTGCAAATGTGCAAAGAAATTTTAACGTTAACAGAACAACATTAACAATTTTCTCCTTTAAAAAAATTAATAATAATAATAATTTACTTAAAGGAAAATTTCATTAAAATACCCTATTTGCCACTCTTTCATGCTGTTCCTACATGCCTTTACAACTTTTAACATCATGAAAAGGCCATTTTAAATAATCCATTTTGTTGGAAGTATTTATGATTAGCTTTTGAAAACATCGGATAATTGATGTTCTACTGTATTCCTTTAATAATATTTATAAATTGTGCAACTAGGATGGAATGTCGTTAAAAAGGTAAATAAACTTAAAAATTCACCGAAATTAAGCACTAAAATGAAGTATCACGAAGTGTAACATTGAATAAATTAAATATATAAGTAAACAAGTAATTAGACATCAAAACAAACAATATTCATCACATTATAATTCACTAATATTGTAAACACTGATAAACATACTTAAAAAATCAGAATTACTGTGGCTGAGTAATTTTGAATGATTATTTACATAAAAAATATTGAGGCAAACAGAGAAATTAATTGTTAACTAAAGAATTGATATTTGAAATTGATTATTAAACCAAAAAGTAAAGATTGACATTTGTTATTGATGATTAAATCCTTAAGTCGAATAATTAAAAATGAAAAATTAAATTTAATAAAAACTCAAAAACTGTGAAACTAATTGCTAAGAAGTTTAAGTAGTAAATTACTAGGAGAAAAACAAAGAAAAAAAATTATATCCTACATATGATGTGTCCACTGTCCTGTGAATGCCTATTGATGTGGTCATTGTTGAAGCAACCAAAGTATACACAACTTAAGCAAGCATGTATTCTACCTCGCCTCATGTGACAGTCATGACAGTAAGCAAGCTTTGCCTGCAATTAAAGCATAGATATTTTATACAAAATAAAAAAAATTATAAATTCTACATACACTATTTTTATGCAAATACAGTATAACCCAGTAATAGTGTCATTTAAGGAACCGTATGTGTATGACAAGTAACACTATAAACAAGGCATAATATTAAATGTAGTACATCTCTATGTAATATAAAATTGTAATTGTTGTTGGACGCTTGAAAGCCATGTGACTTAAGCGGCTTCAGCTAATCAGAAACGCTGAAAGTAAGTGTGGCGGTGAGCTTGTTTTGTGCCGGGGCTGCTTCAGGTTGCGTACTGCGGCTTTGGAAGAGATCGTTGCTTAGCACTAGAGCTATGTGATGCCCTGGAGCAGTCACACGGAAACTAGATTTTTTTTCAACTGTTGGCTTCAGTCTTGAGTTTCCTGCCACTCATCGTAAAAACAGCCGAAGCATCTTTCCTTTTTCGTCTTGCGCACTCTCCCGCTGGTTGGGACCTTTTAACTAAAATATATTAGTCTTGCATGTTTGTTTGAGGAGCAAAGAGGAATTGCGTAGTAATTCTCGGGGGTTGGTGAGCGGTAGCGAGCAGGGGGCATTGCCCCCTAGTCATGTAAAATGCATATTATATACTCTTTGTATTATTCGAAGTTTAAAGGACAAATATTAGATACAGTTCAATTCTATATGCTAGGTTGTGATTTAATTTGTCTTTCTTCAGGAACTAATTTTTTTAGGCAAGAAAAATTTTTCAAATTTGGCAACTTCTTGTATCATATTCAGCGGATAAAATAAATACTAAAAACTAATTGTTTTTCGCTCAAAGCATATTTTTAGAGGTCAAACGGTAAATCAAATAATGTTGTTATAAACAAGACATTACGACATTAAGGTCGAGGACCCATATGTTGTAGGTCACTTGATAGATATACTGTTGAACCTGGTCAAAGGAAGATTTCAGTAAACTTTTTTATAGACAACTTTCATTAGTATAAAATAAACAAGTTTTTTTACTTGTCCATGAGCAGAGGTTAGGTTAGGTTTTGAATTATCGTCGCACTAGAGCTACACGAGGGCTATTGGTGACGGGCGTCGTATTTTAGAACCACAGTCAGGTGACGAGCCAACACCTGAATAGGCACCCAACGCAACCGTTAAGGGCAACATCGTTCGCAGCATTAGGACTTTGAAGGATATTTAACGTGCACTCCCTTACACGGGGTATTTGTCGTCGGACATTTTTGGCTGCACAGGCCTTTTATAGGTCGGCAGCTATTTTTGGCAATGCCCGGACCCGAACCTGGGACCTTCTGCATGCTTAGCGAGTGCTTAACCGCCTGGGCTCCCCATCCAACCCATGAGCAGAGAGTTTGCGTAAATATGGAAAAACTTTTTATGTAAATAATGTGGTATACTTTGGAAGCAGCTAATTTTGTAAGGTTGAATTATTGTGACACTAGAGCAACACGAGTGCTATTGAGAATGGGTGTTGCAATTCAATACCACAATCAAGTGACAAGCTGAGAACTGAAAAAACACCCAATGCATCTTTTAGGAGCGCCTTCTACACAGCATCAGAGCATGTTTAATGAGCAATCAGTCTACATAGAGTATTATTTGTCAGACTTTTTGGTACAGGAAAAAACCCAGTCTGAACCTGTGACCTTTTGCATGCAAGGCAAGGGCCTTACCGACTGGTCTCCAGAAAACCATTCCACCGTTCTCCATAAATATTCCACAAATGTGACTAAGTATATGGTACATAGTTAAATTATCTTTTCTTATAAGCAAGGTAAGGAAAAAGTACAAAAAAAAAAGATAAATTGCAATGACCACAATCTATAACTTTAACGTTATGAAATTTTTTTAAATATCCTAGCAGTTGTTATACCTTTCTTTCTCTAGACCCTTCTTTGAGGCAAGTTATAAAATTACTGTGCAGGAGACTGTAAGGCGAAAATCCATCTTTAATTTTATAGTTTTCTACATGGGAGCACGAAACTGTGTTCATACTTGATACCATTTATAGGCTAAACTTTTCACCATATACATATTTTTTATAGTTTCAAGTTAAATACTACTGCTTCTAAACAAACGTCAATTAAATAGACAAAATAAATTTGCGAACTAAAAATTTTCATATACGGCCTAGCGGCCAACTTTTAAAGAAAACAACAAAAATAGTGATGGGCGATTATGAGTGATGATAATCGAATCATTCGATTGTTGAAATCATTCGAGTTATTCGATTACTTAAAAATAATCGAAAATAATCGAACAATCGCCTCTGTAAAGCATAAACCATTTTCTCGACACCAAAACTCACCTCGATTATTTTCTCGACATAATTGACCACAATCGAGTGATTTTCTCGACACAATCGACAATCGAAGTGACAACCGAGGTGACAATCGCTGAACAGTATTTACAAATAAGGATGATAAGTGTTCTGCTATTGGTGCATTTACATAAATAGTGACTTAAAATACGGAGAATACTGATCGTTTATTGGTTGGCTTTCGAGCTGCTAAATGTATTTCAAGGATATCAAACAGACTTGTATACAAATCTCGATGCATCGAGCCAAATTTCGATTAATCGAGCAAATGATCGACGAGTCAGTGAATGATCAACAATCGAAAATAATCGAGCATCGAAAATAATCGACAATCGAGACGTTTTATACGAGAGGTAATTAATCGAAGAGCGATTGTAAACATTGTAGTTAAAAATGAACTCCATGTGTATCTCAATAAGAATTTTTTTCTTGTATAATTTATTTATTTTGTGCACTCCAAAAAACTTCAGTTATTTATTACTATACAGATAGAAGATTACTATGCCTGTTATTTATTACTATGAAGATATATTTTTTGATGGGAAAACTTCGAATGTGTGCAAAATACTAAAATAGTCAGTCTATTTTTATTTACTGTACAAATTTTTATGTACATACGAAATTTCAAATATTGGTTAGTACTACAAAGTTTCAATTATATTTATTTATTTTGTGCACTCCACAAAACTTCAGTGTTGAGTTTGGACCAAGCAAATATATTGTTCACGCTTTTAAGTTGAACACAAACTTTTACGAAACCAAATAATTTTTGTGACCAAAATTTATGTTGATTGCTAAAACATTTCATTTGTTGCTTAATAAATTTCATGAATTACTCACACAAGTCATTTGTTGTTTTTAAATACTTTATTCAAATTGATTCTTCAATTTATATTTAAAAGGCACTGTTTCCCTGTGATTTTTTTAAATGTTTATAGATGGCAAAACACTACTGTGAGAAAAAATATCAACGCTAATGTTCTTTGAAAACAAGATAAGTAATTATTAGAACAAAAACATGGCTCATCAGTATGTAAAGATCCAAGTTCTTTTTAAAAAATGTGTTTATGAGATGTAGTTGCCCAATTAAGCACCTCCTCTGGCTATTATGCCATACATAAGCTTAGCACAAACAACAATTTTTCGCCCAAAACTATATTAGCACTGTTCCAAACAAAGGAGCACTTTTAACTAGGAATAATCTATTTATTTCAATCCAGTTCATTGTCGAAATAAATAATACTGTTGAAAGTTTAGTCATTTTAAGAATAAAAACTTTACACATAAATTTTGTCATAATGTTAACCGTTACAAATAGCTTGTTGCATCTGTTTATGTGTCGAAATTAATTTGATATGTCTTTTTAATATTTAGTCGTTAAGAGTTTTAGTACATTAACTATCCTGTAATTTTCAGCTACAGTCAAGTGCTGAGTTTACCATTGGTATACCAAATATGATTTAATTTAAAAGCTAATGGTATTAAAGCTATTTGAGTTTCAATCTGATACTTAGACTCTGACCTACTATAGAAGCAGTTAAGTTGTTAATTCTATATTTTACAGGCTCGCAGAAATTTATAAGCTATACCCAGACCTGTAAGAGAATGGGGGAGAACTATGTGTATTTAATGTATACCAATAAAGTATATATTTGCTCGGTTAACTTTAGTATTGAGTGTTCGGTTGCTTTATCGATTGATTTAAAACTTATTTGACTAAAATAAGCATTGGTCTGTTAAACAGCCCAATGTAGTAAATAGGTCAAACAATGTAATCTAGATATATTGCTTCATTAAACTTTTTAAAGGAAGAAAAAGTTTTGCTTGCTGAATTTGTACCAAAACAAGGAAAAATGAATTGTACCCCCCCCCCCCCCCCCAAAAAAAAAAATAATAATTAATAATAATAATAATATTTAAAAGTACAGTGGAACAAAATAAACCTTTTTCACTTCATAATTAGCAAAAAACTAAATTATTTATAAAAATGGAATATAAATCAAATAAAAAAAGGTAATTTCGTCACTTGACCGCGGTTTGAGAACCCGCACTCGCATTTCGCAACCAAACTACTAAACATGTGAAAAGGTTGGTTGTGTTGTATGTTTTTCGGGCTTCTATTTCTAGTCTCCATGTGTTAAAACACAATCAAAATTGCCTCGTAATTTAAAACCCTGGTCAAGTGACGAGTGATATTTTGTATTTCGACATATTTTAACTGTAACTGTAAAAATAATCGACGAAATAATCGATTATTCGATTATTGTTTAAAATAATCGACTATTATTCGATTATGAAAATCATTCGATTATTCCCATCACTAAACAAAAACAACTCGAGAGCTGCTGTATGGTGTGGTAGGTACATATATATTCCAGCTTGTGCGCTTGTTCAGAAAACCACTTATATATAAGCTTTCGGGTCAAGTGCAACAGACACAGAAAGAGTTTTTATAAAGCACAAGAGACACACAAAGAAAGGAAAACACAAATACATAGACAAATAGTTACAACATTTATTGACTATAACAAACAACCATGCCTGACCGAGATTCGAGCCTGACCTTAGCAGCTCCAAAGGCTAGCATTCTAACAATTACACCACCACGAGAAAGGGCCTCTGTGCAGTACAAACACAGTTAACAAGCTTCTGCCTTCGTGTTTGTTTTGTATCGTTTGAAATGGCTTGGTTTAAGGCTGTGTTAAAGTTAAATTCACAGAGAAACATAAATTGCTCATCTGAATTTAAATGGGAATATTTCTTATGATGTCCACTCCTTCCTGCTTTTGTCATTTTTTTTGACAAAGTGTTGAAGCAAGCTCATTGGTTTTTTTAAACAACAACACATGCTCCGAGCTGCTATTTCAGTAGTTTGCAAATAAAAATCAAACAATGATATCGCTGTCTGGAGAGAGTGACATCATAAAAAACATTCCCATATATTATTTTTCTCCACTTTCTTCGGGCCAGCGATCTTTTGGATATGGTCCGACTTCGTCAGACCAAGGAGGATTAGCCCCTACAACAACAATTAGTCTCCATACTCAGTTCTGATGCCTTCTTTTGGAAAGAATTTGGCATGTAGGAGTGCCAGGTTGGCACTGTTGAAAAATAACAAATAAATAAATCTATGCTGTACTGAACTTTTAACCTGTATATAATCGAAGTATCGTGATTTTGAGCCTTGAGGTTGATCTTTTTGTATCTAATGGTTGTTTGGCAACTGTTATTTTATACCTTTTGTCAGTAAAAAATTATTTTAATTATAGGTCATTTATTTTGTTTATATATATGCATCATATTTTTTTACGCTTTTGTCAATTTGTACTAACCAAATCAGTGAGTGTTAAGGTAGGCGAATACCCAAAAATTCTAAAATTTTTACTATTGCTTTAATCTTCTCCAAATTTGGCATAGTGATTTCAAATATAATGAATAATACCATTTCGTCTTTTGTTTTTATTTAAATATAATTTATTTATTTTAAACGGGGTTTTTCTACTAAAAAAGAGGTTTGCGCCAACAAGTCTACCACATTGAATGTTCATCCTATGAACATTTATTATGTGTTAAATTATTCGTTTTGAACTGATACAAGCAATGACCCTCTAGTCTAGAGTTACATACAAATTACAAGAAAAAAAGTTAATTAAGAAAAATGTTATAAATTAACTACAAAAAAAAGGATTTTTTTCGATTAACTTACACTTGGACATTAAAAAAAAACTTGTATACTTACACCAGATGTTAGAGGTTCATGGCACACACACACACACACACACACATATATATATATATTGAAATGAAATAGCATCTGTGAAAAATTTCAGGTAAATTGATGTAAAACTTTTTATGCTAGAAGTGTTGGCGTAAACCCCTTTTTTAGTTGAAAAACAACGTTTAAAATAAATCAATTATATTTAAATAAAAAAAATTGCACAAAAAGCATTGTTCCTTATATTTGAAATCTCTATGCCAAATTTGTAAAAGATTAAAGTAATAGTAAAAATTTTAGAATTTTGGGTATTCGCCGACCTTAAAGAGTAGCAGGACAGTATACCCTAGTACTTTCAGTACATCTTGTCTACACCTAAATGTACAGTTCTCTTGATATATATGCTTGAACAATTATTTTTAGAGGTTAAAAGTATACAAGTTAAAGAAAATTACTACAAGGAATAAAAATGTATTTATTGATACACTTAAAAAAATAAAATACAATACACTTAACCAAATAAAATACAAAAATAATTTGACTTATTTTTGGGCTTACAGAAATGTGAATATACAGTATGCATTACACTTGCATGCAGCGGGATGGGGCAATTGTAGAAAATAATGGAAACAACCCATAAAATACCTTTTATTAATCTAACAATGAATGAAAATGGGTAATCAGCTTAACAGAGCGAGAATGAAGATAATGTACATCAATAATTTGAATTGTACTAATAACATTGAATGTATTATTTAAATTAATCTATAGCATTGATTAATTGATTTTATATTTTTGAAATTGTTTTAATTATGTTATAAAATAATCATTGTTTTTGAAATTTTTTCACCACTCCCCCAAAAAAATTCTGTTTGCATCCCAGATATCCACAGCACTATTACATAGAAAATATACAATACAGAGTTAATTACAGGATCTTGAATGGTCTTTTTGGCACAACAGTTCTTAATTTCAGAAAATGTATACAAACTTGAGCACTCAAGAGCAATAAAACTGCTCTTTTAATTGGAATAGGAACCTACTAAAGCTATCACCCTACAAGTTGAATATGAAAATGAGATAAGACACAATATTTACAATTTACCTTGTATTTTCTTGATTACAATATCACAGATTGAGGTTATAAAGCAAGATGGACTCTTAGAAACGACTGAATTACAGGGAAATAACATCTATCAATAAATTAACTTTACAGAAATACATAATGCCTTGCCTATAAAAATACTCAGTTTATGATATTGTATTTTTTTAGCTAAAGTATGATATGCATGATAGCTGGACCAATGAAAGATGTTTGAGAGACCATCACTAACCATCTTTATAACAAACAGCAATGAATATGACTAAATGATGGAAGGCAGAAAAAAGCACCATTGTTCAATCAAACCTTTTAATTACCTGAATATAAATTAACCCAATTAGTTTTATAGCCTTTTTTTTGTAAAAATTAAACAAATTCACTTTGATTCTAATTATTGGTTATGAGTAAGCATTCCAATTAATTAAAAAAACTAGTTTTAAATGAATAATTCACTTTTTTTAACATAAAAAGGGTTTGGAATATTGATTTCAAACAATTTTATTTTGTACAGAAACCCCTCGTTATATCGCGCTTCCCTGGAGACAAGCAAAAAACCGCGATGTAATGAGCGACTTGATAAATATTATACTAATTATGATATATTTATGCTCAAAACAAAGTTTTATACTAAAGCACAGTATGTATTTGAAAGATAAAACTAAATCTCTAAAAGGAAGCAAAAAATGTAGAAAGGACTTATTATATAATATTAATAACTATAAACCTTACACATTATTGCACAGGTAATACTATAATATTTCACTCATTTTCTAGTAAAAAATATTAATCCAAAATTAGTTGCTTTGATTTTTTTCGCAAGACCTGTTTCCCTCCAAATATCAAAGAACGAAAGTTTATTAACTGCATCACGCCAATATCTTAGATGAATTTAGCCCACCAATATAAGAATCAATTTTAAGGAAAGTATGTATTGAAAAAATTGGGAGACATGATACAAGGCACGGTACATCCGAATGTGCGATGTTACGAGACGCGATATAGCGAGGGGTTACTGTAGTCTAAAAACCTTACTTGCATTAAACTTATATAATCAATCGTACATGTTGTCTAATAAAATATTTTATGTGCTTACTTTTTAAAATAAGAGGTAAAATGAAACTGTCTTGACTTTAACAAAAGGCTTACTTTAACGATCAACAATAAGCTTCAGAATTTTAATTTACTGAATAGTGGTAAAGTAACTGATGAGTTACTGATTGGTGCTTATACAATACAGTTAACTATGTATACATTAATACAATTAAGTTTACAAAATAGAAACCAATTCAGTTTTGGTAATCTGCGAAATAAAAAATCAAACTGCATTTTAAAAAAAATGGATTTTAGTTTTATCAATGCATTAATTTGACATTCTAGTTAAGGATAATATATAAATTTAATTGCAAAATTAAGCATACTTATTTTTAACTATCTTTAAAACAAAAGTAGAGACAATTTCTTGGATCATATTATTCAAAGAGTCAGTAAAAATCAAAACATATCTTTTTGTTTAAGACTACAAGAGACAAATAAGGGATTCATTATATTAATATATTTTTACTGAATATTGTACAGTATAAAAAGATAACTTTTAATACTCTTATACTTACCCTAAAGTAACCCAAAAATGAAAATCATACTATTACTTTTCATTCTATTTTAAGGTTTTATTATAGCAACTTGTTCCTGAATGGATTTTAATAGCCATGTATAAGTTGCATGATCCACACTTACATTTTTGGAGTAAAACAAAACAATCCTAAAAAAAATTACCTAGAATTATTTCAATACAAAATAAATGTTTTAAACTCGTAAAATAGCAATCTCTTAACGGTCCAAGTTTTCAAGAGCATAATTTATTCCCTGTGTGCTACACTGCCCTTTTTTTAAAATTTCCCTGAACCTTAATTGCAATAAAGCACTCAGTGAACTTGATGAAAATTTTTATAATACCAGATCGGATAAGAAATTTTTGGAAAATTCCAATGTTTTCCAAAACTATATTTACTAAACATTTCTTTTATATTGTCCCTAAATTATATAATAAACTGCAGATTCACCTAACAAATATAATTAATTATTATGCCTTCAAAAACAACTTTTTGAATTTTTTATAGATATCAAAGACTTGAAACTCTATTTTCACTTTAATTTGAAGCTTCATAATCATTTTGATATGACAGCTGATTGCCACATAGTTCGATCTTATTTGTTTCTGTGTGTGTTCTTTTGTTCGATTTTAACTTAACTATATACGTTTTTGTTTGCCTGTGCAGGTATTTTTTCCCTTGGTGTGCCACAGTATTTTTAAATTGTTTCTTTATTATTTTTTATTCTTGTAATAATAAAGATTATTATTATTAAAAATACATTATAAGGACTTCTTATTTTCACTTGAAATTAGGAAGCCGACACTTAAGTTGGCACCCAATGCAAAAGTGGTGAAAAATCAAGAAAAATATATTTTAAAACACTTCTTTAGAACTAAGAATTTAACTTAATACGATATTTGACCGTGCATCAATATAAAACTTCAGAAATATGATATATTAAAAGATGTAAAAAATAAATTATTTTAAATTTACAAAGTATGCATGCAAATCTAAACAAACTTTTTATTTAACAAAATCTGAAACTTTGTAGGGCAATTCCATTTTAAAGAACATTCAACTATGACAAAATACTTTTTGGTTACTTGAAATTGGATGTGCATAATTTTGCGGCATATGAATTTCAGAAGATGCATTATTCAAATATTGTTTCATATTTTACTCACGCATTATTTTTTCTCACTTCTTCAAAAGTGTAGTTCCCCTCCTTTACAGAATCATTGATTAAAAACCATTGGTGAAAATGTTTTATGTAAGTCACATAATGACCAAATTCACCATCAGTAACGGGTTTGTACACTACAACAGCATAAACAGTATACCTATAATTAGTCCAAAATCATGCATTTTAGATACAAATATAATGAAATAAAGTATACAAGAAAGTTAATTGTACCATCAATTAAAAGGTAATTTTACATGTTATTTTTTTTCATTAATACGATAAAATGCCCATGTAACCAAGCTTTTTATGTTAAAAAAATTCTTTAAGTTATTTTTGTTATAGAAGATCAGAACAGAAACCAAATCAGAAAACCACCTTCTTGATTTTTTTATATTATTAAGTATTAGGCATGAATTTGGGGAAAATAAAAAAAAATCTGAAACGCATAATTGTAAACGTAAAAACATTCTAGGCAGTATACTTAATTCACGAAATAAGCTTTTACATTATATGTGTATGTTTGTTTATATTAATGTTTTTAAGCTTTAGACATGAATAGAAATGCTAATCGAAGTATTCATGGCATTAAATGCCAAAATCAGAGTTGCTTGAGAATAATCTCAGGCCTCGCAGTGACAAAAATATAAAAGGAAACTATAGGATTAAAAAAAAAAAAAAATTAGGGATTTATATGAATATTTTCAAGTCCATATTAATTTTTATAGAGTAAATATATGGATAAAATGAATGGCAATGTGAGTAAATTATTTTAACCATGATTAAAAACCTTATATAAAAACACAATATATGATTTTTTTGTGTGCTTTGTTTTAACGATATCCGATAGGGATCGAACCTATTATCCGATATAACTCCAGCGATCTGATAGTAGTTGCAGTGCACCAGATGATCTAAAATACCCTCAGTTGAAACGGACTTCTTATTCATTACTCAATACTTGTTTAAATAAAGGCAATTGGAGTTGGAATTTACCTATGTAAGTAACAACGATTAGAATCATATGTAGATATTTTTAATTTATGTGCTTTAAAACTCCATGGTGTACCTAGATATGCACATCTTGCCTACACTTTTATTTTAAAGTTTCTGTTCTACACTGTTTAAATGCATCAAAACTTTAAACAAATTGGTCATTTTAATTTTTAAAGTCAATTACTAAAAAAAAAAAAAAGAAATTGCAAAATGATTGCAATTGATATCATTGGGATTTGTATGTTGATTTGACTAGTTAACAGTTTGAATGCAAAGATCGCAACAATGAAAAGTGGGGGGGGGGGGGGGGGAGCAAAAGTAAAGTTCTAAAATATAGGGAAAAAAATAGTAATCATAGGAACTTTTTTACAAATTAATGACTGAAGCAGAGAAATCTGAAAACATCTTTGTGAAAGGGTATTTTTCGTGAAGGGATTAGAACAAGAAAAAAACTTAATTTTCAGGCAAAATATTAGAAAATCAGAACTTTCTCTGAGGTCATACCTTTCTAACAAAAAAAGAATTTTTAGGATCGGTCTGATAGAACCGATTTTGGAAGGGGATTAAAGACAGACGGACATCGTCAGCATGTCAATACCTACTTTTTTATATTTTTAATTCTTTCTAATTAAAAAAAAGGAAAAGTAGGCTGAAAATAAACTTACTTATAATCCTGCAATGGATACTTCGATAACACATTCTCTGACATAAATTCACGCAAATCAATGACTTCAGGAAAATTCATATTCTTTTCTTTCTAAATAAATACAAAAAAGCACTATTTTTATAAGTGTTGCAAAAGTAATGAATAGCAAATCCTGCCCTGGCAATTTAACATCGGTAACGTTATTTTCATATTCGTCATTTAGGATGAAATCTTAGTTATTTATTTTGCTTACTTGATCTTGATAACGCTCTTTTCATGACTTGAATAAACTTTCTTTTTATACATGATTGAAAGACACTGTAATTAACACATTGTTTTAAGTTCTTGTGATTTCAAAACTTGACACAGTCTCTAAGTTTTCTTACCAAAAAGGAATATGCTTTTACATATTTTTTGTTTTTATTACTTTGCATTGTTTATTGCATTTTAATTTTCTGGTTATTATTTGTTTCAATAGGTTCGGAAAGTATCGGCTTCAATCATATATTTTTTTACCAACCTTATTATTTAAATTTTTATTTTACACTTTCGAATGAATTTATACTCTTTTCTGATTTTTGTTGCTGCTTTGCACAAAATTTTCAGTTAAGGTATCCGATCACCTTTTTTCAGCAAAAATTGACTAAACACCAAACATTTTTTATTTGCATTTTAATATAAAATAAACGTCTAGCTTTCTAAATCTGTTTCAATTCAGTGTCTAGTTTTTCATAGAACCGAAGTTATAGCACTTTAAAGCTTTTTTTGCCTGTTTTTTGCATTATTTTTAAAACGCATTATGCAAAACATAAAAACTGAAGTTCTTTATTATCAATTGCTTCCAAATTTTTACAGTATTTTTATAACAGCATGAAGAAGGTTTTGAAATAGAATCGTGCAAAACTATTAAGAATTGGATATTTTAAAACAATTTATATGCTTGTTACTCTAGTGCTTCTATGTGTTTTCGATATAATGCTACAAACTTTTGCCTATAAAAAAAATTTGGGCACTGATATCTTAAAGATTTTAGTTCATGACTTATATTAAAGTTTGTTAAGCATGTTTTGCATAAGCGTGATTTTTGAAGCATATTTTACTATAATTTTCCACAAATTCTGAAAAAAAGTTATTTTTTATGATTGACTTTCTTAAAACTATTTTTATATTTATAACTAATAATAAAATGACTCAACGTCATGGTTGGAATAGAAATTTCAGAAACTTGCTGTCAAAGGTGATCAGGCACTTTAAAACATTTTTTGCAAAGTTTTCATGTTTTATTTCCACTATAAAATATTTTTCGGACATATGAATAGGCGGATATTAATTTGAGTAGAATTAACATTGATTAGTTACGGGCACTTTCTTTAAATTTTTGCACCTCAATATTTATATATAACTCTTCATAGGACCTCTCACATCCGAGTTAAGAGGGGCGATACATGTAACCAGGGATCGGAAAGTTACCTTTTTATAAGTTTACAAAAAATTTCACGTTTTGGACAAAAAAATTTAAGGCTGTCTATTTTAACAAAATGGTAACTAACAAACAGGCTTCAAGAAAAATTACATAAACTATAACAAATCGTCACTTACCTCTATATCATGATTAGTGATGACTTATCAAAATATAGATTTATTTCGCAAGAATTAAGTAATATTTTGGACATTTTGGTTACATTAATTAATTTTTGACCCAAAATATCATTTATTTTATTAAAAAAATAGAGGTGAAATACACTTCAACTAGTGGAGTTTTCTAGGGCTTTTAAGTTCGACAATCCCGCTCTCGCGTATTCTAGTTAGTAACAGAGGACTGGTTTGATTTTCTAAGAGAAGGGGTGGGGGTGTACATACCACAAAAAAGATTCCAAGAAAAACAAGACGTGAAATTGATATTAGAACCTTCATTTTGTGCCGAATGAGGAAGGTGTGTCACTGAAGACACCCCCAGCACTTTGACCCCCTATGTTTCGAGAAAAAGTGAGTCTGTGGGAGAGTCCCCTTTTTTTCCTTGGTCTTTCAAGGACACGAGAGACAGTGGTAATTGTATCCAACCACCACGTGTTGTGAAGTAGGTGTCTATGGAGTGTTTTACCCCCTTCCCCCCTTTAATAGACCCCTGTTAGAGTTTGTGTTCACGTGTTGACTGCCGTGTTTGTGTTTGCTTTTCAACTTGAGCGATGAACAACAGCTGCAACATTTGAGCTCCGTGAAGAGCGTCGTGGAAAGTAACGGAAAAGTAACAACAATTTTCTTTACTTCATTACCGCTAAAAGTAACTAATTTACAGTTGCTTTCTGGAAAATGTAACGGCGTTACCTAAAAAATTTAACTGTTACTAGTAACGGCGCTACAAGTAAAGAGTTACTCCAATCTCTGCATGTAAACACCTGAATTTTGATTGTTTTTCAGATACGTTATTAATAGGATAGAAATATATGAATCGTTTTAAAATTTCGTATGATTATACATTAAATCATATTTTTTTGTTTTATTTTTTCAAAATGGCCACCATAGTAACTCATCTCCCGAGACCCTCCCGGATGAAAATATCAATCGGCGGGCATTCTAAAGCGCTTCCTCGATAAGAATGAGACAATTCGATTGGCTAAGATGATGCAAGATATTTATAACATGCAAATTTTTACACTACCAACAGAAAGTACAATTCTTACACTTTAAAATAAGATATGACCTGGATTGTTGCTGCTGAAAGATTCGCCATGCCAGCTCATTTATCAAATGCTAATCAAAAATAAATTGTACAATTTTGTAATTTTGATAGCAGAAGATTCAAGAATATAGTCTTTAAACATTTTAAAATGTGAAAAATTAAAAAAAAAAAAAAAAAAACTGAATATCGTCGTTTAATACAATATGATGAACTAGGAAACATCTAAATTTCTTGAAATTTCGTAAAAAAATATCTGGAAAAGATCCTAACTTTTGGAACGAAGGTTAATAAAGTTAAGGAAAAGAAACCTGATATTTCAGTAAGCCAATCGTCTGAAAATCAAAGTATCTAAAGCTTATGTGCATAAAATTCTAAAAGAGGATTTGAATTAAAAAGCCTTTAAGGAAAAAAAAACGGTTCCAATATACATAAAAGATCAAAAACAATGAATAATGAAGAACTGTTTAATATTTATCGGAAATTGATTCCATCTGGATCAGGACTGAAACTCGTCATTGATGACAAGTATTATTTCATGCATGATCCTAATGTTGCTGGTGGTGGTAAGTACTAGCATTCTGCTTCATCTGATACTATTCCCGTAAAATATAAAATCAAGCTTAAAGAGAAATTTGCCAGAAAATTGATAGAAGGCAGGCCATGGATGAAGATGAGATTGTGTTCAAACCATGTTCTTTGAGGAAATTGTATATTTTAAAATTTACTTGCAACAATGTATAAAGATAGTACTAATACCCTTTATCCTCGAGCATCACTAGAAAGATTTTTTTTGTTTTGATCACATATATTACGCTCTGAGGTACCATAATATTCATTCCATACCAAAGGAGGAAAATGCGCCTAACGTCCGACACACAAGAGGGAAAGAAATTTTTTGCTTAATTATGAAATGTAATAATTCCTACAAAAAAAGGAGCCAAAAAAATTGGCCCAATTCCAGAGGGTATATCATCGTCCCCTTAAATCAGTATCAGAAGAAATTGTATAAATTGTCATGGCGACAGCTAGAAGAAATCTTCGCAAAATACAACTTTAAAGGTGTATGATCATCGATTTTAAGTATCAAAAGTAAGTAAAAATGTTTGTTTGTCAATTTGATGCAAAGAACATTCATTCAAGTATAATATTTTGTGGAATTTAAAGGGAAATCAAGTTGTCTCATTCTTGTTGCGGACACGCTTTAGCATCTGCTACAGTGATCTGAAATCAAAATTTTTGATTTAAAAGTGTTCATAAAACTTACATCTCTTATTTAAACCAATAAAAATATAAGAAAGTTGGAAATTGTAAATTGGCACGCCTCAGAAAAAAAAGTTAGATTTTGTCATTCACAAAGGTTTTTGAATAAAAAAACCTTATTTTTGATTTTTCTTCTTTTTTTTCATTTTTAAGGTTTAACTAGAAGATAAGATTATAGAGAAGAGATATACCAAACTTCATAAGGATTGATTGAGAAAGTTATCTTGTCTGCCAATTATAAAAAAAAAATAGTTTTGAGATAAACGGGCTTAAAGTTTTGACAAAGATGCGCCTAGCTGAGAAGCAACATTTGAATAAGTTTTTAATCAATAAATAATGCGAATTTCATTCTAAAAATTTGCAGACTTATTTTTAAAATTTTCTTTTTTCTTTTTATGAAATAAAATGTCAATTTTTGCATGTATCTCCCCCCTTAATACAGTTCCTTAGATGCTGTTGTAGCTACCTCAGTTACCCATAATCTACCGAAAAGATCCTCAAGGTAGAGATTAGTTACTTGGCTTTTATTCTTTTTCGTTGGGAACTAGATTACTGGCTGGAACACAGTGGTAAATCGGTGCCATATATATGGGTGGATATATGAGCAAATCTATGATAATTTTTAATTTTATGTCCCTTGGGCATAGGAAGGACACCATAGAGGATAATTTTTCCATAACTTGCGGGAAAACTAATTTGTTTTTCTTATTATAAGCAGACTGGTCCTTAAAACAAAGAAACCCCACACAAATTTTAGGAACAAAACATTAACAATTCCTTACCGTCCCTTATCCCAAATGTTAAATTTTTTAGTTTAGTACTCAAACTAACACATTTTTTTAGCTAAAAATTGCATTAAGAAAATATTGTTTCCCCATTGGATTAACATAGATGCACTTTGATTTGGAGACCTGCAGTTATTCGTTCTCGTTTGCCGTTAAGCCGGCGGACAAAGCGCCCAAAAGCAGATACTACAAATTGAGAATAGATGAAAAAGTATTGCTATTTCCTATGGTACTGAGGAGGTTGTACTAACTAGGAAGTAAAAGATAGCTGCTGACCGAACAGTTTCTATGTGAAAGTACTTGGTGCTTCATTAGATTGAAAACAGATTAGCAAGACATTAACATAGCTATAATAAAAGGAAGAACTGCAAAATATAAAGATGACTAATATATTAGATATTAATTAAAAAGGTATGAATTTTTTTCTATCAATCATACCCCCAAAAAATTGACTTGATAGGCCCAAAAAATAGCCAAGCTGGAAGTTAGTAGTAGGGTTTTATACCTGCTTCATCCCCAAATCTACTCAATTTGAATGCCAAAACTATTATAAGAGTAAACATATTAAAAAAATAAATTGTTTTTCAACTAGGCATATTCAATGTGAATTCCAGCATTGGTAGTAAGAGAAGTATATATTACCTTATCTTTTGCAGACGGACACCAAAAGCATAAAATTTCTGGTAACTTTAAAAATTTTCTTTTCGTGTCAACAGTTTTTTTGCAGGATTCTTCTTCACATTTACTGCATTTTTGTTTTGTTGAAGAGTTCATAAACCTAAATTAGGAAATTGAAATTATGCAAAAAAGGTATATCAAAAGTCAACAAAAAAGTAGAAATTCTAAGTAGCAAAATATAGAAATTAGCTGATTACAATTTTGGATTATTATGCAGTTAATATTTTGTCATTTTTTTTCTTTTCTGCTTTTTATATATAAAAAAACATTATGGGACAATCAAAAACAGTTTAGAATTGAAAAATAGTTTTACTAAAATTATACTACCTACATTTTTTCAGAACCAACTGATTTTTTTCGAATTCACAATTATGCAAAAATTAATCCCAAAACTACTAAATGTTTAAACTCATTTTTATACAATTTAAGCTCTTGTACTAGGTTTACAGCTCCAGACGCATCATCATTGGCAGTGCATTCATCATCAAAAGAATCTTCGTCACTAGTAGAATCTTCATCACTAGAAGAATCTTCGTCACTAGAAGAATCTTCGTCACTATAAGAATCATCTTCATAATCAAGTAAAACCCCTCCAGAAGTAGCAAGCATATCACGAAGATACTTGATTTTCGCAGCAGTTTTTTCATTTAAAAGAGAAGCATTTATAGAAGAAATTCTTGCATTAATGGGATGAAGCTTTGGAAAAGCTTTGGATGCATCTTTATCATTAGATGATTTGTTATCATCAGTTTCAATAACAGATTCTTCTTGACAAATATAATTCACAGCATTAGGAAAAGGCTCTTTGGTAAATGCATCTTTATTTTTAGGCAAATCTAAAACATAAAAAAAATTATTCATTCTTGGTTCTATGAAGGAATAGATTGAAATTAAACATTGACTTCTTCTACATGCTTTTTTTATAGTATAAAAATAGAAAAACACATGTAATCGTGTTACATGAATTTAAGTCACAATAAACACTAGCAGAATTATGTATAAAAATTTCATTGCGCCCTTTAAAAAATATAAATTTTGTACTATGATGACAACATTTACAAAGTAGGTATTTAAATGATAATCAAAACACTAACATTGCAAACACCTAAAAAGTTGCTTGTATGGTTATGTCTATGGTTGAATAGAATAATCTCACACTATTGCTACACTTAAGCAATTTGGTGTAGATTTTATATTAAATGAATAAATGCTTGAACCATTCCACCACTTATCAAATTACAAGGAATTTAACCCTTATGGGACTTATAAAACAATTCCCAGAAGTACTCTTTAGTTGGTGGCATTCCTAATTGCAAGGCTCTTCACAATTAAAATGCTCACAAATATAAAAACGATCACAACAGTGTCTTTGATCCTGTAAAGGTTAATACTTCAAAATTTCTTTGTTGAAGTGATTTGAAACATTATCTAAGCTTGACAGTAATTTACATAAAGTTCATTCATTTGCAGCCATATTCTCTGAAACACAATTTTTCCATTCATAATTTAAAAAATCTAAATATTTCTCCGTATGTGCAGGATTTGGGAATAAGAGGTTAAATGGTGCAAAATAAATAGTGAAAAGTGACTTTTTATGATTAAAGAAAAAAAAAGTGACTGAGTGAGAATAGTGACTTAGTGGAAGACTTGTCATTAGCTAGAACCCGCAGGAGTGAGTAAGCCTATGGCAAAACAGATGCACGGTTTACACAAATGAACATTGGAAGTAAGGAGTCTCTTTAGTTTGGTCTCAAATTTGAAGAAGCAAGACAAGGGGAAATTGGATGAGAGGAGAATTCCTCTGGTCTACACTCTACAGCAGCGAAGGTCTGAAAAAGCTATTGTAGGCTAACCTCCCCACCTTCCAGTTTCCAGTCCACCATTTTTTAATGGGATGCCAGCTGGGTTCGGACCTGTTTGGGCGTCATCTTGAAAATGGCATAAAATCTACGTTGGATCATAACGCCTGAACCTCTAGTCCAAATATAATGAAATTTTGTCTGAAATAATCACAACTGTTTTCTAAATCTTTTGTATAATATATGTTAGGCTGTTTTATCAAACCACTTATCCACTACTAGCTTTATAAACCCGGCGTTGCACGGGTGTACCCTTAAAAACTCTAATTAGTAGTTTTTTACATAAGCTTTTATTTTATACCAATTGATCCCCCGTCCACTAGTCCACTCCATCAACATATTATAATCTCCTCCCATTCTGAAATGAAGGGTTGATTTTACCCAATCCCTTTTAGAAGTTTGAGTGCTACCCCATAGGCCCCAGTTCAAATTGCTAAAGTAACATCAGCCTCTAATGGAAAGGCAGATGATAAATTCTTTTAACAACTGGTGACGATGCAATGGTGGTTGATCCCTATTAACCATAACATATACAACTTAAGTAAATCTATGAAATCTTACCAGACTTCATAATCGTTAAATATCCAGATGGTTCTTGAAGTTTAATATCTTTATGCCTAAAACAAAAAGAGAAGTCTAGAAAAACATGGAAGGACAAATTAAAGTAGATAACTATCAAAATATCATATAAAAGGGTAGATAAAAGAGTGTGTAGTTTGTGTAACCACTAGAACATCATGTTTATCAAGTTTTCAAATGAACTTGAACTCATAAGAACGGTTGGCGAAATGGTACTATAAATTACAGGGATTGGAGTAATTTTGCGAAGGCTGTCTAATGCCGATTTTGAAATTCCACTCCTAAGAAGGAATCGCTTCGCATTACCGAAATACGAGCTTATCTTGGGAGGGAAAAAGTAAAGCATATAATAGAATTCTCCACTTTGGCAGCTAAAGGCGTGAAGGCGGTTTTAACGACAGAATTGTTCAAGTACGAATGTTTTCCCTTGTCTGTTTACCTTTCTAAGTTCACCTTATTTGTTGGTCTAGAGCCAGCTCTGGGTATTTCCAATGACATTATCAGAGGTACTGTCCTATCCATTTCCAGGGATCAACAGTACACCGATTGACGTAGACTCACCAATCAAAGACAAGCCAGGGAACCTACCTCGGGTTGCCCCGTCATAATGAGCTTCTCGGGCTTAGCCGTAACGGTATACGCAGGGCCGTAGGTTTACTCACGGGCCACTGCACCCTTAAAAGGCATCTTACCCTTATGAGGGTCCTCGATGACCCCACCTGCAGGGGCTGTAGAGACAAGGACGAAACGGTCACTCACGTTCTCTGTGATTGCGAAAATTATGCAGCACACAGATTTGAGTATCTAGGGCAACAGTTGCTTGAGCCCTTGAAAATTATGCAGCGCACAGATTTGAGTATCTAGGGTAACATTTGCTTGAGCCCTGGGAACTCCAGGATATTCCAATCAGATCCTTGCTGAATTTTGCTTCGGCAACGGGGCTCTTCTTATAGGAGAGAGGGATTTATTTCTTGGGGACAGTACAATAGACCCCTGGTCGCAGTGCTTGGCTCTAACAGAGCCCCCTCCAATGTCATAAGTCATACTTTTCTAAGTATCACATTATAAGCAGCGCTTAGTTATAGACATCTATCAAAAAGAATGGTATTTTTAAATGAATCACACTAACTGCCAAGCAGGTTGGATCCCTCAGTCCAAACCGCTTCACCTGAATGGGTTCTACGTTCTACAATAATCACCAACAACAAAGTCCTTCCCCTTGAAGAGGGGTGGGGAGAGAGAAGACAGAGATTTCAAGTTCATTCTTGAGATACCCCTATTAGTATTTCTGTCAGTAACTATCCAAGCACTTACAGATGGACTCGGTGTAGGCTGATTATCAGGGTAAAGGATTAAATATTAAAAAAATATTTATTAATTATAATTTCAAGGTTTTGTTTGAGCTTATGTTTCATTTATCGTGGTTCTCTTTGAAAAACGTTAAGATGGCTAAATTAAAATTTTTCTTATGACTTGAAATTTTGAAAAGTAACTGTAGTTGGTTACTTTTTTTTTAAAAGTAACAGCAATGCGGTACTTTTCATATTTAGTAACTGTAACAGAGTTGCTTTTCAAAAGAAGCTTTCCAATCCCTAATGAATTCCATCAGAATGTGCTGTTATCGGAACCATGTGACGTGCTGGCGCCCCATTGGCAGCCAACATGTTAAATATACTCATGGTAGCTAGCTTCTGTTTACAGGGTCCTATTTTTGTGAAAGATTAAATAATTTTGTAAAAATAATTCTAAATTTAAATATTTTTGTAAAATTGTCATTTAATAAGTTTCATAATTTTAATGTGAAATATATTTAACAGTAATACGCAATTCCCGGAATGTTAAATGTGTTCGATTATGGCTGCACAGTCTACAGCTGTTAATTTTTCCAGACGTGTTCAATATTATGCACAATTGGGCTTTTACTAAAATTTGAAAACTTTCATTATTTTAACTTTTAAAATTATGTTTATAATGACTTCTTATTTCTTTAAAAAAAAAAAAAAAAAACATAGAATAATACATACATTATTCCACATTTGGAAGATTCTGTTGTTTCTTCTAGTAAAAGACTGTAAAATATTTTGAATACAATGCAAGAACAATCAGCTTCACCAGGCTTCAAGACTTTACCAGGCTTAATAATACAATTACCTATAACAATTATTAAACAATATACGTAAAATAATCATTCAAATAATATATTAAGTGTATGGTGTCTTTGTAATTATCAATTTTTTAAAAAAAAGCTATATATTACCTTCATGAAGCATTGGGATTAACTCTTTATAACAATCAAAAGCATCTGCAGCTTCATTAAATTCAAATTTTTTATTTACATTAGAGTTAAACTTCAATATGAAAGGTATTACAAAAGAATGTGGACTAACTGCACTTGTATCTCCATTGTAAAACTGGAAAATAAAAAGTAACATATTTATTTATAGCAAATATATATAGTAGTGGCCAAAAGTGTGGACAATTTTTGAAAGTTTCATGTGTTTCAACTCTTACCTCTGATCTTGCATCCATTAAATTTTGCTTAAATACAAACATTTAAACATTGAGTTGAAGGTAATTTAACGTAGAATTTTATTAAAAAACAAAATTAAAGTATCCGTATTACAAATAAAGTTATGCTAATTTTAGTTGAACAAACAAGCACAATCAATGGATTTTCTTATGCTGAAATTGCAATACAAGTTGGTTATTCAATGACTTGCAAAACTAAGACAGATCATACTATTAGTTGCATAACTTGTTCGTAATACAAATATTGTAATACTGTATTTATTTTTAATTCTACATTAAATTACTTTGATGATGATGATGTTACGTCCATGGATATAGATTATATGGGACCAAAGGTCTCATAGACGGCTTCAGCGGTCTGCACACAGTGGTCCTCATAAAGATTAAGTTACTTTTAATTTGATATACAATTGTTTAATTTAATATACAATTAAAATATATTCTGTAATTACACAAAGTTGAAAAATATGAAACTTTCAAAAAGTGTCCACACTTTTGGCCACCACTGTATTTTCATTCAGCAAGATTTCTTTGCAGGAAAAATATTTCTTGAGTGTGTATTTTTAGCTTTTAATCCGAAAGAATTAAAGAAATGAAAAAGTAGGTAATTGGTATGCTGACTATGACCATTTGTCCTTCGTACCCCCTTCCAAAATTGGTTCTGAATGAGAAACTTCTGAATGAGAAACTTAATTTTAAAATATTTGACACAAGATTAATTTTTGTCATAAATTAGTTTGTAATGACATCATAAATTTGATTCTTTGAAGGTTCATTTTTTGTTTATTAAGAAAGCGGCTAAGAATTTTATTTTTTGCATGTAATTCTGATTAATTTTAATTTATATTTCTTATTAGTTTGGAGTATCGTATTTTTTATTAATAAATTCCAAACTTTTTAGATACAATTTATTATGATCAAGGACCACTACAATTCAACATTTAAAAAAATGCAGCTTTTTCGATCCCAGGCTTATTATCCAATTTAGACTGCACTAGACCAAAAGATAAAAAATTGAGCTCAATGTTAGCTGTTCTGCTCAAAATGAGTTCAACTTCACTAAAAACTACTTTAATGTTAATTTTTTTTTATCAACTGCTTGGCCTACACCAATATTTTTCAGAGACCTCTTTTACATAATCACTCTCAAAAAGAAAATTTCTGAAAGTCACTACAAGCTCTAGCAGAATATTTCATAACACGAGTAACACCAAAGAGTTAATTAGGGAATCTGTGTTTTGCATATTCTAATGCTTCTGCTAAAAAATTTGGAAAAAAACCATATTTGGTTTTTTTGGAAAAAAACCATTTGGTTTGAACCATTTGGTTTAAACCATGACAACCCTGGTTGTAAATGACATATACAGCTAAGAACCTAGTTGTTTCCTAATAAGAATGTCAGTACTTATTTGAATGACATTTAATAAAAAAGGACATCATAAGTCAAATAAATGAGAAAATTTAAGAAAACTAATTATATAAGATTTCCCCGGGCAGTACTTAATACTTTCTATCAGGCATTAATATAATTAATAAGCAGCCTCAAATTTAGTACAGAATTTAATTTGAAATTTTACAATCATTAACAGATAGTAGAAATATATCTTTGATATCAATCTTTAACGAAAAAGCTGCTATTAAAACCAGTAAAAAATATGATGAGTTGCAATAATTGTTAAAATATCTATGGTATAATATAAAGTTTAAGCAATAACACATTTTTAAAAGGGAAAATATAAGTTTTTAGGAACCAAAAAGCAATTTTATTTTAAAAATACACAATATTAATAAGAATGCATAAAATAATAAAGATATTAGAGGGGTGCTACCAACATTTTGATTAATTTCAAAAATGCAGATATTGTTATATTTATAACATAGTGTACAGATATCAAACAATTTTTATTTACCTGATCACAAACTGTAGACATCTCACAACCCATGCAATAATCAGCCACTAATTCATTTGTACTTTTAGGCAACGAAGGTTCATTTTCTTTGTTTATCCTTTTTGATTCAGCAAATTCTGCGTCCATATACTCTTTTTCAACAGTCTCAATTGATTCCCTTGGTTCCTTGTTCACATTTGATTCAAATTTTTTCTCCCCATCAAATTCGCAATAAATTTCAGCTGTAACTGCTTCATGTTTATTTTCAGTGTGATTATTTTCTTCATTATCAGACATTTTTTCTTCGGATGAATTTTCTTGCTCTTCATTTAAACTTTGTTCTACCTTACAAGAATTTTGAAGCTCACATTCTTTAGCACCATTATCATTACTTTTAAAATCCTCTGCCAAGGGAAATTCTCTTTCAGAGCAAGCATCTTCATTTGAACTGATGTTTTCTTCGTCCAATGTTTTTTCGTTGCTATCATAGTTTGATTTTTTGTTTTCAAAACTTGTTTTCTTATCATCAAAACTTGTTTGTTCATTATAAGTACTTTCATCAGAGTTAATTTGTTCATTATAAGTACTTTCATCAGAATTAATTTGTTTATTATAAGTACTTTCATCAGCACTAATTTGTCCATCATTAGTACTTTCATCAGAATTATTTTGTCCAACACCAGTACTTTCATCAGAATTATTTTGTCCATCATCAGTTCTTTCATCAGAACTAATTTCATTTGTATAAATTTGATATTCATAACAAATAATGTGCTCTTCTTCATTATTATTTTCGTTACCACATCTTTCTTCACTTTTCTCATCTTCCACTACTTTTACATAATCTAAATTTTTTACAAAAACATCAGAACTCTCTTCATTTTCATTATTACTTTTGCCAAAAGAACCAATTTCGTTTTCAACAGAACTCTTTCCTTTGTCAACGGAATGCTCTTCCTTAACAGCACTTTTTTCTTTACCATCAGAACTCTTTTCATTTTCATAATTACTTTTGTCTCCTTTAACAGAACTCTTTTCTTTGTCGACAGAATACTCCTCTGCACTTTTTTCTTTATCATCACAATTCTTATCCTTTTCATCAGAATTCCCACCTTCATCGTCAGAATTCTCACTTTCATTGTCAGAATTCCCATCTTCTTCATCAGAATTCCCACCTTCATGGTCAGAATTCTCACCATCTTCTTCAGAAATATCACCTTCTTCGTCAGAATTCTCATCTTCTTCACCGATATCCCAATTCGTACCATACTGAACACAAATTTTATTTGTTACTTCTTGTAGTATGCGTTCTGTTGATGAAATATCAATAGGGCCTTTAAGCATATCTTTAACTATACTTCTGATCTCCGCTTCTGGCACTTTAAAACATTTTCCGGACTCCATTTCAATACTTGAACTTGCATTTTCTCCATCACCTCTTGAACCCTCATCAGAATAAGTACTTTCGCTTGAATATATATGTATTTTACTAGATATACTTTTTTCTTCACAAGAACTATTATTATCACTAAAATCACTTAACCTAGGACTAGTGTCTTCTTCTTCAATTTGGGTTTGTCCTATATGAGTACAGTTTTGACATTCATGTTTATCCGAAAGGTAGTGGTTGCGCAGTGCAGGTGCTTGAACCAAAGCCAGAATGATACTGTTTAAATAACAACTATATCCTAAGTTTTCTACTCCTTTAACACCTGCAAAAGTTGAAACCAACCAAGTTACTTTTTTTTCAAAAACCAAGTCATAAATATGATAGTTCATAAGTTTAAAACAAGTTGGTTTCGGAAGCAAAAAAGTAAAATAATTAAAAAATATATACAAATCTTATATCATAGAAAAAAAACACATTAACCCACTGACGAATAAGCAAATTGGCTGAAGTGTAACTGTTTTCACAGCATGAGATTGATATTAAAATTTTTAACTGAAAATTGAATTTCTTTATTTTTTAAAAATATATTTTTGTATTAGATGTTATAAATGGCTCATCCAGCTTTAAATTTTACAATTTGATAAAATTATTAAATTTAGAAGTTCTTTTTTTAATTATGTGTGTTGCTGGAAAACCTGATAGCCAGGTGATGGGTTTATACAGTATAAACCCGCCAATACATCTGTATCCCTAACGGCAACATGGTCCTTCTAAGGGCTAAACAGGACTAGACTACTTTCACCAAATTTTTTTTACTAAATTAAATTTAACCTTAATATTTAGATATTGCTAATCCTACTAGCTAAAAACATTTTTTTTTCTTTTTGTAACTTCGTTTTTGAACATCTCATAAATACACTAGCAGTATGGTCCCACCTTACTGGGAACCCGAGTGTATATCTCAACCAAACTCAATCCATCAAGCTAATAGAGCATGGCATCAAGCCCCCGTTTCGGCCCGGTCCATGTATTTTCAAGCCATGTTATGGTCCCGCAATCCCACGTAGATGACGTTTTTTTAAAACTAATTATATTAATTAAAAATCACAATCAAATATGAAAAAACTAAGCCTCAGGAGCACACGTAGGTATTAAAAGGAATCTATATTAAAAATTTCGAATTTTTTAGAGCAGTCTAAGTAGGTCTTTTGCGATCCACAGACATACACACAGACAGACGCTTTCTTTTATTATTATAGATAAATATAGTCTGCCTTTTAAAAGTTTAGACAAAAAAACATTTAGTCACAAAATTTCACTGAAAAGTTTTGGTAAAAATATGAAGTAGTAAGGGTACAGTAGTAAGGGTAAGGTATATGTGTAAATAATATCATGAATAAAGAAATATATATATTATTTGAATTAACAGTGAAAAGTACGAAAATGTCTCACAAATATATCAAAAGCCAGTGTAATGGCCCAATTTCCCATTTGCATTGCTTGAATTGCATTTATCTATGCTAGGAATTTTTTTTCAAAAAAAAAAAATGCAATTTTCGCTTAATTAAAAAGATTTAGAGAAGCTCCTGGTTGCTAGAGTAAGGAAGCATAACAGCTCCGTCATTGCAAGTTATTAAAAAAAAATCTTACAATTATAGCAATTACTTAGGGGGGGAGGGCATTGATTAAGAAATTCATAGATTTAGGAAGTAGCAGATCTGCCCCTAGGGGGAAAGGTGAAGCCACTTGTGAACCAGTATCCCATAAGGTAGTTCGCAAGCCCTAGCACATGGCATGCCATACCCCACCAGTATGCACAAGCAACCAGATGGCACCATGAGATAATTCGACTAATAAAAAATATATCTTTAATATTAACTAATTAAAACGTAAAACAACTTTTGCTAGCATAAGTTTATAGCTGGGTATGTATTGATAATTTCTGGCAGACATGAGGTATATATTCATAAAAGAAGCATATTAAAAATGCAGTTTTTATTGCATGTAACTCTTCGGCAAAAGCATTTTTTGTGAAACAGTATACTGTGATGCATTGCAAAAACGGCGAAATGTGGATTCATCACACAATTGCGTGGTTTGTATTGCATTGAACAGGACTGCGCAATCGATGGGCATATCTGCTACTTTCTAAATCTATGAAGAAAAAGATCCAAATCTATGAAGAAATCTATGAAGAAAAAGATCTAAATCTATGAAGAAATTTGTGTTAAGTAAAACTTATCCTTCTCTGATGTGTCAGCCTCATTACAAATAATTGTTCGTTTTTATCTCTGCAAAGAGCAGTTTTTGTTGTAAAGTCTTTTAGGCTGTTATTGATTAACCTGTTTCCTTTTAGATGCTCAGCATCCATAAGAAGGTCCTCTTGAAACAATTGTTTTATTTTTCCTTTTATAAACCCTCTTCTTTCCTTTTTTCTGGAAGCATTACAACTGTCTACTGAATTTCCCGAATACTCTTGGATATACCTTCAAACCCTTTAGAAGAAATAACATCAACTCTAAATAAAATGAAGTTAAATAAACCCCCTGGACCAGATTGTATTTGTATAGATGTCTTAAAAAATGGGGTTCTTCTTTAGCAAATACTCTACATAAGATAATACTGTCTATTTTGGAGAACGAAGAACTGCCATCCAGTGTTCGAATTTTGATCAATAAATTTAGGAGCAATTAGTGAGACAAACTTAAAAAAACTAAGCACATATGCATATTACCTTAGAGTGTTCCTTTCTTTAATTACGAGAAAAAAACTTCTTGAAAATTTCCTTCCCCATTTTTTGGAGTGTACGACGACCCAAATAGACAATGTAAGATAGCCGGACTTACGTGTTTATAATAGTCACCAGAGTTTTAGGATTTTATGGAACCACAAGAGTTTGGCCATTTTAGGATAACAGGAGTTCTAAAATTTAAAAAATCACAATTAACTCTAGCCGAAGTTTGTGGATACTACGGTCGTCTGAGTTTTTTAAGCTTTTGTCAGAGTTTCTATATTTGGCAATAACTAACAATTTGGGGATTTTACAAGAGTCCCAATTTGGAGATTTTACGATGCGAAGTTTTTTGATTTTACGATAATTATGTTTGGCGAGATTCTGGGAAACCACGATATAAAAAAGTTAGTATTGAAGATTTTTTTGAAAAACTGTACTCATGATAACTGCGACCAGCGACTGTGAATGCTGAACCCTGCTGCCACCAGACCTATGGAATATTATGACCCATTCATGAAAATGGAGACTTAACAATGTGCAACGACTATCGAGGAATCAGTTTGTTGAAACGCATCAAGGTACTTTCAAATATACTTTTGAACAGACTTTCTCCTCTGGTCGAAAATATAGAAGGGGGATATCAGCGTGGTTTTAAGAAAGGTTAATCTGCTTGCGAACGTAGCTTAAACCTGCATCAAATAATGGAAAAATCCAGAGAGTTTGGAATTGACTTACACTATATATTTATTTACATTAGCTGCATATGAAAGTGTAATCCGGCGGCGTAGTGGTTAAGGCATTGGTCTCTGGAGCTGCTGGGTCCGGGTTCGAATCCCGTTCAGGCATGGATGTTTGTGTTTGTCAAGTATATGCGGAGTACATGCTCGTAAAATCTGTTGGGTCCGAAAGTCCTGTGGGCGGTCATTACGCAGTTTCCCATGGGTACAGGTCCCTGGAGAAAATTTCCCTCCCCTTCAGGGACATGTCTAAATTGCGGAGGTGGCGACAGATGGCAACATCTGTCATATGTGTTTGTGTATGTCTTGTGTTGTCCTACTTGACGATGGTTTATAAGCGGGTCCTTGCGACCAAGCACACAAGCCTGAAAATGTATGTATGTCTACCAACCAACCAACCTAAACAGTGTTGACAAACAAATGCTTACAAGAGCTCTCGTAGAGTTAAGCTTTTGTAGAGTTCTTTTTCAAAAGAATTGCTTTGTCATGTTATCCTATTTTCACCAGATAAAGTTACAAAAAAAAAAAAAAAAAAAACTACAAACAATACTTAGCCTACTGTAGTTTTTATCCTAAAGGTCTATTTTTACCAAACTAATTGAAGCCTATTTTAATGCAATAACTATAGTACAACAAATTGATACCTTGGACACATGTTACTTTAATTTAACACTAAATAAACCCATTACTCATAGATATTAAAAAAAAAAAACATAATATTTTAAGTAGAAACAGTGAAGACACAAAATAAAAAAACTATATTACCAAATTCTGTTTTTTCATTTATTTTTAAAAGAGTTCCATGCTTTTTTAACTTCTCAACTTCTTCTATTGTAGGATGCCAAGGTGGGTTATAAGGAATACCTAAATATAAAAAAAGCACATTTAACATCTGAAATTGCTTTTAAATATGCAATTTTTAAAAGTATATAGTTCTTACAAAACATTTTTTTTCCCCTCTAATGTTGCTGCAACATTGGCGGTCAAGCCTTTGCAGACTCAGCATATTCCCCAGAACTGAGAGCCATTTTTTGTGGCACCATCTAGGCAGCCCTCGCTACCAATTTTGACGCCCAGATTACAATGAATTTGAGCTCTCTGTGTATGTCAAAGTATGCCGAGAGAACCCAAGCCAAATGGGCCCTCCAGGGATCGTTTTCATGACACATAATCATATGATGGGTGCCCAGGATTTTTCCATCCAGAAATGCGACGACTCAGCCGGGGCTCGAACCCCCTATCTTAGGCTTACGAGGCGGACACGTTTAACCTCTCAGCCACTGAGCCGCTACAATTGAACAAATTATAAAAACATATGTCCTTGCAAAGGGTAAACTGAACATTATAAAATGAAAACTTACTTAGTGGACATTGCTAGCTATTAGAATCCAAAATAAAATAATAAAATTAGAATGTATATATACATTTAAAAGCAATTAATATTATACATACTTTCTTTAAGTATATACTAAGAGGAAAGTAAGCTATTTTTGTTTTTTTTTAGAACTTTTTGTGCCGACAAGTGTGCAGTGTAACTTAACTTTTGTGGAGACAAATTTAAGAAAAAGTTCTTCTTTTATCATGGTTATGAATGGTCCTGAAAAGATTGATTATAAAGGTTCAACTTAGCTTTGCTAAAAAAAATAAAGATGCAATGCAAATTCAATGTGAATATCAAAATTACATCAAATATGTTTTTAAAATCAAAAAAACACTTACCCAATTTCTTTGCAGCTAGCCGTTGGCAGTTTCTTGATATTGCTTCTAGTTTTTCATTATACTTGATGTCTTTACATATATGACAAAAAACATTGCCAGAAGAAAGTTCCACAGCTAAAATTTTAAATGCATTACATGTAAAATTAGTATCAATTAAGAGTAAAAACATATTTTAATTGAAACAAAAGTTTAATTGGCAAATAAACTTCTCTCATCACAAAAAAAAAGTAAAGTAGTATGTTAATAAAACATATCCTTGAGCATTTAGTTGGTAGGTATGTCCTAATAAAAAAAAACATTCGCCCGAGTCACATTTCACATGGCTTTTTACGGGGGCTGGGGAGCCCAGTCGGTTAGGCACTTGCAAAAGGTCCCAGGTTCGGGTCCGGGCATCGCCAAAATAACTGCCGACCTGTAACGGCCCATGCAGCCAAAAGTGTCTGCCGAATAATACCCCATGTAAGGGAGTGAACGTTAAATATCCTTCAAAGACCTAACGCTGTGTACGATGTCGCCTTTAACGGTTGTGTTGGGTGCCTATTCAGGTGTCGGTTCGTCACTTGACTGTGGTTCTAAAATACAACGCCCATTGCCAATAGCCCTCATGTAGCTCTAGTGCGACGATAATTCAAAAACATAACCTAATATGGCTTTCTACCATTTCCCCTAAAATTCACATGGAAAGAAATGACTTTTGAAGTATCAGGAATCAATTAATATTAAGGTTCATGAAAAAGTTTAAGCATATATAATTTTTTTTATTCGACATGGTCCAAGAATTTTTTATGAAAAATACTTGCTAATTTGAGATATCATAACTTTTAACTTGCTAAAAGTGGGTGATCATTCTCTGACAGAAAAAAGAAATTGCAAATTCTATGGATTGGTTGCAAAATTTGAAAAAATCCCCGAGAAATCAGATTTCTAGGGTCTGTTACCACCTTTAAATATCAAGTAATCTATCGGAAGTCCCCTATCCAGTTTTCCACCCCTGTGTTCATGCACATTAGTAGTTTTGCCATTTGACTGATAAAATGTTTCATTATATGGGAAGTCAATTTTTGTAATTCGGGCAGTTACAAAAATTGATGACACCATTCAGATGTGTCACTCACACCAAAACAAATGTCTGGTTTATTCGCCCCTGGAACAGGACCTGTTCAATGTAATATCAATTCAACAAAACAAAACAAACACTCACATATATGATGCTTTTCTTCTTTTGCATGCTTATCCATATGACCACCATCAAAACAACCAAAGAAGACACAGGACATGCAAACTTGAAGACGAAAAGGACTCTGACTACATTCACTACAATTGAGATCAGCCTAAAGAATTAAAAGAAAATATAAACTATGATTAGGTACATATATATATATATATATATATATATATATATATATATATATATATATATATATATATATATATATATATTGCAAATATAAGAAGGTGTTCAAATGATCAATGAAGGAAGATCAAATGATCGTAAAATCCTCGTCGCTGGCATGGCGACTAAGTACGAAATCCGATGAGAATTTAAAAAAGCGATAATTTATCTGACAACCATGAACACCATTCAAGAGAATGGGATACTTAACTAACGTTGCAAGTATCCAGAAGCTGATCAATTTTAGTTTTAGGGTCATCGAAGATAAATCGCAAGCTAAGACAGCGTTCGGAAAACGTGATTTTCGAAATGTCGCCTAGCATGAAGAGTCGTAGGATCAGCGACTAGGATTTTAGTTTGTATGAAATGTCTCATTATCTTAATCAAATAAAATTCTCCCATTACTCATATGGACTTTTTTTGCCGATTAATTAACGGAATTGTTTCTACCTTTTTTTCATTAGAATCTTTTAAAAGACAAGATACATAGCAAGCATGTATAAAATGATAAACTTGAAGACCATTTTCATTTTCAACCAAATTATTCAAATGTTCACACGAAATAGAATCACTCATGATAGTAATTTAAAATATTTTGAGTTATACTGATGAATTTTGATCAGATTTCTTTGAAGAGAAGTAGTTAGTAGAAAGAAGACACATCTATATTTTAATTTTTAAACAACGTTTGTTTTTGTTAATCGTTAATGTTTAATTGGTTGGTTGGTATATAAATATTTTCAGGCTTGTGTGCTTGGTCAGAGACTCGCTTATAAACTTTCGTCAAGTAAGATCATACAGACACAACACACACTAACACACATACGTGACAGATGCTACCATCTATTGCGCATCACCTCCACAATTTAGACATGTCCCTGAATGAGAGGGAAAAATTCCCCAGAGGCCTGCACCCATGGGAATCTGCGAAATGACCGCCCTCAGGACTTTCGGACCCAACATATTTAACGAGCACGTACTCCGCATATACTCGGCGGGTCTTCAGAGACCAGGATCGATCGCGGGACCTTTCGATCCGGAGATTGATATCTTGACTACAAGGCTCTCCAGGCTTTAGTCATAGATTTTTAGTTTTCAACACTTGATGCCACTTTCTAAACTTTACAGTAAATTAAACACATCTATGGCTTTTTAGTTTTTCATTTTTCTATTGCACAGGTTAACATGCTTTGAATTCTAGATTTTAAGATAATTTGCATTCTTATTAGTATTTTAGGATAGTTTTTAATCAATGCTGCATATAAATATTTTATTTAAAAATAGGTATGACGGATACAGTTATATTGTCCACTTACTTTTTTTTAACTGCGCGTATTTTACTTTTTAAACATGGCGGCGTCTAGTAGAACGTGGTAGATATTCGTCGATAATACAATATTTTTAAAGCATATTCAGATTATGGCTGAAGATCGCGATTTAGATCACTCTGATGCAAATAAAAGCCCAGACACAGCAACCATGAATTTCGAAAATGGTGTCGAAGAGCCAAATTTCAGTGATCCAGAAGACTTCGTTGATGATGTTTCAGACGAAGGTATTTTACGATATTGCTTGCTTAAAAAAGTGGGTTGTGGGAATACTTTCAATATGTCGTTGTGAAATTTTGTATAATCGGTCGATTGTTTAAAGTATTTTTGTTGCGTTTTAATCTGTGTCCAAAAAATGAGGATCCCATGTTTGTTGTGTATTGTTGACATATTTTTCATGCATCCGGCTTAGTATTTACATGTCCAACCTAGTTGTGATTTATCCTAGTATTAGATTTTAAATATTGGTAATATCTTGAGTGTTTGCACACAGAGTCAGGAAAAGTCTTGATTATAACCTGCATTACAAATTAGTACTTAATAGCACAAAATAAGTTTTTTTTAAAGTTATCATTTGAAATTTTAAACAAATGCCACACACACTTTCAAATTTAAGATTTTACAGTATGTTTTTTATATAACCGAGTGTTATTAAAGTTACTTGTTTACTCCATGGTGAAAAAACACAGTGTAGATGCTGAACCTTGTACAGATCTAGGTTGAAAGTTGATAAGAGTTTGCTTGTTGAACTAATCTAACTACTGTATTTAACTGAAGATTTTTCATTTGAGTTGATTACCTTTCTTTCTCAACAAGCCACAAAGAGATTTCTTGATTAGCCAGCACAGACAGGGATGTATGTAATGACATGGCAATATTGACATATGGTTATATTGATCATCATCTTAATACTTATTTCACTGTGTTAAATAGTTTTTGAGGTTGCTGATGTCTCAAAAATCATGTTTTCCGAAAGCTGTCTATATTTGCAATTTTTCTTTTAACCTTACAAGTAGTCTCAATCAGCTTCTGAAGGCGTCCAATGTTAGTTTCTTTGTGTGCTGCACAAGTTATTTATCGCTCTTTAAGAACTTGTCAAATTTTGTTATTTGTCTCTAGGCCAGCTACTAGGATTTTACCGAAAATTTTTTTAGTTTATATTTTATTTATTTTTAATTCATAGTCAATTGTGCAAACTTGATGGAATAAATAATATTTTTGAATTTATCATAAATGCAGATCTATTCTTCACTTATGGACACTGTAAAGAATTTTTAAAAGAAATTATTATGAATGTGTTAGAAATACAAATCTAATGCAGTGAAAACCAGTTAATCACCAACATAACATCCAAAATCAGCCAATATTTTAAACCATGTATACTAATACTAAAGCTGTTCTATGTTATAAAATATGTATGTTTATACATATAAAACACTCAATTATTTTATGACTTTGAATTTCAGAACTTCTTGGAGATCTTCTGAAAAACAAACCTAAAGAAACTGATGGAGTCAAGTCTGTCATTATTGTTGATGGAATTCCCAAAGTTGGTTCCGAAAGAGTTGAAAAGCTGAAAAATGTTTTGCACAAATTGTATTCAAATTTCGGCAAAGTTTTAACTGAGTATTTTCCATTAGATGAAAATGATGTTACAAAAGGGTAATTTGTTTCAATTTTTTACTTTTTTTTTATAGACAATTTTAAATGTATATTTTAGTTTTTTAAATAGAACTGTCTCCAGCCAATTAAAACAATTAACTTGGCTTCTCTTGCTTGATGTTAAGTTATGTTTATATAATTTTTTGCATTTCAGATATGTTTTCTTTGAATTTGCATCGCCTGAGATAGCTATCGAGGCTGTTAAGTCAACAAATGGATACAAGTTGGATAAGCATCACATATTCCATGTCAATCTGTTTACAGATTTTGAAAAGTATGTTAAATGTTATTATTTGCAAGTTTTCCTCATTATACTAGGAACTTGCCTGTTATCGATAAAATGGATTGCTATTAATTATTGAAGATACATTTAAGTTTTTGAAGTGTATTTAGAAAAATTAAAAATTGTGTGTTCCTTTCAGATATGAAGATATACCAGATGAATGGGAACCACCTACCCCTCAACCTTATACAGATCATGTAAGTATACCAGAAAGCACTCTCATTTAGCAAGCTTTATTTAAGTGCAATAAGGTCCAATATTTAATAATATATGTTAAAGTTACAATTTCTCCAAAATTAATGCATTGTCCTTAATACTCAGTCAAAGGCATTGCCGATGTTTTAAATAATTAAGTTCCAGCTCCAATAGATTTTTAAAAATATTTCCATCTTATTGTGTCGCCCTTAAAGATAGAAATATAGTAAAAAAACATGCACTAGAGGGTATTCTAAGGTGCTATATCGGGTGGTTCAGTAATTTTTAGAGGAGTCGTTAGAAAAACCCAGTAGTCAGTAGGAAACATTTATTCACACTGATTATGTAATGACATGATTTAGAGTGTGATCTAGAGCCATCTAACAATCAATTCTGCAACATAGGGTTTAAATAGTTGTATTATTTTATGGCAATATTAAGAACTGCACTTGTCGCTTCTTGACAGTTAGTCGGTTCGCCAACATTTTTGTTTTAAAAGTCCGTTTAAAAAACACTATACTTTAACAGTTTTAACACCAAATGAAGAAATGAAAACAATAAATTAATTCAACATTCTTAAAAAATAACAAACTTATATTCTGAATAATTTTTACATTATCGTACAAAAAATGGGCTTTTAGAGGAACTCGCGTCCTTGCTTTCTACAATTTTGTTCAGATCTAACAAAAAGATAAAAATGTTCTTTAAATACATTTCTTAATGGTCACCACTTAGTTTATAAATGTTAAACTTGGTTTTAGGGGAACATGAAATATTGGTTACAAGAACCCGATGCCTGCGATCAGTACAGTGTTATGTATGATGGAGGAGCTAAGACTGCTATTTTCTTAAATTCGAATCCAGATCCTACATTGCTGCAAGAAAGAGAAGTAAGTGGTCATTTTTTAAAAAAATAAATTGTACCTTTAGTACATAATCTTTTATTCTTCGCAAGTCTTTTTTGCTATAGTATAATTTTTCGTTCTGTTAGTTGCATAAATATTTTAAGTCAGAATTGTCTTTGAATGGATGTTGCTCTCATATTTATCAAACATTCCGTGTTCAGTTATCAATAAACCTATTTTCATAAAGAATGGTCATTATTACTAATGGTGTTAATTTTATATTGATGTTATTATGAATAGTTGTCTCATGACCTTCCAAACACCACAGAAATGGGCAAATCTGTATGGCTGTTTTCACTGCATGAAGTTTAAATTAAATTGATTTCAATATTTGTTTTTTAAAAAAAACAGTATTTGGTTTATTTTTGAATTTCTTATTGAAAAAAAAGTACTTAGAGAAAAAAAAATTATCAAGTGCAAAATAAAAAATAAGGCAAAAAAGACCCATGCTCAAAATATGGGAACAAAAACTAGGTCAAGGTAAAGCACTCTGAGGATTAAGCAGACTTATATATGCAGGCATTTAAAAAGAAACTCTTACAGTTACTTTATTGCAAAGAGTAACGAATTAGTTACTTTTAGAAATGTCAAGTTATGAGAAAAATTTAAAATTTGCCTTCTTACCGTTTTTCAATGAGAAAACCAATGCTAAAGAAATAGGGATAGTCATAAAAGGTTACGAGTGAAAATTCAGCATTGTTAAAAGTTAACTTCTAAATAATTAAATTTTAACCCAAAACTAAACTGTGCCCAAAATATCAGTGAAAAGAAGAGGAGTGTGAGAAGTCACGGAAAAGTTTTAAAAAAATGGTTACCTCTAAAAGTAACTTAGTTACTCTCTCTGGAAAATCTAATGGATTTACCTGAAAAAGTAACGGGCTGGGGAGCCCAGACCGTTAGGCACTCGCCTAGCATGCAGAAGGTCCCTGGTCCGGGCATTGCCAAAATTACTGCCGAACTATAAACAGCCTGTGCAGCCAAAAGTATCCCAATAATACCCTGTGTAGGGGGGTGCACGTTAAATATCCTTCAAAGTCCTAACGCTGTGTACGATGTTGCCCTTAACAGTTGCGTTGGGTGCCTATTCAGGCTATGGCTCGTCACTTGACTGTGGTTCTAAAATACGACGACCCTCCCTAGCCCTCGTGTAGCTCTAGTACGACGATAATTCAAACCTAACCTGAAAAAGTAACCGTTACAAGTAAAGCATTACTTCAATGTCTGTATAAATGTTTTCAAACTTTGTTTTGCAGTCTTGGACAGAAACCTACGTCGAATGGTCTCCCCTTGGCACCTACTTGGCGACTTTCCACCCCCGCGGGGTCGCCTTATGGGTTGGCGAAAAATTCGACCAGTTCATGAGATTCAGCCATAACAATGTCCAGTGCATTAGTTTTTCGCCTTGTGAAAAGTAAGTTGGCGTGTGGTATCATTTGCAGTGTAGATTGATTGTAAAAGATTGTTGATTTTGTTTTGATTATGTTAGAGGACCTACGTTAATCACATGATGTGATTTTTTTGACTACCCTCCTTACAGTATTAATTTGTTGTCAGTTCAGAGAAGGTGTTAGTTTACATTTTTAGATTCGGAATCAGCATAAAAAGCTAATAGTTTGGAGAAATAAAATAGTTTTAAGGTGGACGACATGCAGTATAATTCTGTTTTGTATTACGATCACTTCAACAAGAAAGTAAATTTGATTTATTGAGTGTTATAAAGAACTTTTAACTATAAAATTAATTACATGTTTCATATTTCTGAAATGCATATTACAGAACAGTCAAACTTCTAGTTACATGTAAAAATGCTAAATGTTAATTGCATAGGCATCTAAAATTGTGTGTGTAGAATTTTATAGAACTTGCTTATTCCTACAAACTTTTAATTCATGTACCTTAACTTTTCTTGTTTATTTTTAAATTTACTTACACATTTTTTATAAAAAGTAGAACTTTGAAAGTTGTTAAAAGTACAATTTGAATTGTTTAGATACCTGGTTACCTTTAGCAACATACCTGAGTCAAGAGACGACCCACATTGTATCAACATTTGGGAAATTCGGACTGGTATTAAAAAAAGAAGCTTTCATGCAGATGCACAACCTATTGCAACCTGGCCTATGTTCAAGTAGGTGCAAAAATGTTCTCGATAAGCAAATGTACTTATGTCTTCACAAAATAGAATTGTTAACTTTTTTGACTAAATAAACAACATTTAGCACAGCTTTTTAATGGTATCTTCCTGCTATTGAACCACAGAAGAGGGTTTTTAAAGACATTTTTGTTTGGTTAATACTGAAATTAAGTTTGGCAGAAGGATTGACTGGATTTACTTAGAGCACTCTTTTTACAAATTAGCAGTTCTTTCATTAAAAAAAACTTTCTAGCTTTCAAACCATCCTCCTTGGTATGTTTCGGTCTTCTCCTTCTCACTCGAAATCATCAAAAATCCATGAACATTGAGCTATGTAAAAATACATTTTAAATGCAAGTAGTGCTTATGAAGACTTATAATTGTGTGTACTTACATCTGTACATTGCACAGGTGCAGCACAGTAAGAGATTATGAAGGTGTGCTAGTAAATGTTTAATTGTACAATTTTCTCTTAAAAATAAAGTTCTTAAGATATAAACAACTGCTAAGTATTTTCCGAAGTTTCTATGGAATTGAAAAGTGTAATGGAAGAGTGTGCTTAGTGACAAAAAGGTGCAAACGAGAAATTAATGCTTAAAGTTTTTAGTTGGCACTCAGATCTGTTGAAAACTGTACTTTATAACCGTTAAAAATACCAAATTTTAAGTTTAGGAAAAAGGAAAAATTAGTTATCTTTTGGAATGATAAGTTCATTGACACAAAAAACTTAATTTTTCAAAAATGTCACCTAGCATGTTCTTCAGCTAAGCTCTTCAATTTAGGTAGCTCAGTTCAAATATTGCTTGCTGTGACATCTTTCAGCTATGCATTCACCTACGTTTTTGGGCAACCTGTTCCCTTCAAGTTTTTTGCTATTAAAGCGGAACTCTGTAGTTATCGCCTAAATTCTTTCATAACTATAGAAAATCCGTATCAGTCGGAAGACAAGTAGGCTGCTAAGTTGAAGGGTATGAACCTATATCAACACTTTCAATGACCTTTTTGAGTATTAAGGATAAAGAATACCCAAGTATTTTGTTACGTGTCAGGAGATAGGGTCATTACTTCATTTCTATTGTGAGTGTTTGACTTTTATGTGAAAAAAACTAATCTTATTGCCTGTCCCTGTAGATGGAGCCATGACGACAAGTATTTCGCAAAAGTTGGAAAAGATATGCTGAGCATTTATGAAACTCCAGTGAGTGTCTTTCTTTTGAATATTATTTAATTGCATACTTTTAATTTTGTGTTTATGACTGATTTTTTTCTTCTTCCTGTCTAGTCCTTTGGCTTACTTGGAAAAAAGAGTATTAAAATAACTGGCATCAAGTAAGTTTTTTTTTATTTGTTGATTTTGAGCATTTATTTGTTTAATAATTTTTAAATAAAATAATATTTACTGTCTTCCTTTAAAAATTAAAAAGAAAGAAGTAATTCAGGTGTTCAATTCAAAAACTTATTTCTTTCACAAGTAATATTTGATGTTTAGAATAACATTAAATGGGTAAAGCATCAAGATGTTTTCTACTACCTACTTCAAAAATATCTGCGACTTGGTTTAAAAAATGTCTGTACCATAATTTATAAAATTTACTTGTTACTTTCTTAGTCTCATTTTCAAGTTTCATTATTGTTCCATTCTCAATATACCAATCATTGTCCTGTTAAAAGATTTATAATTTTGCTGATCTTTAAAGATTAAAAGTATATAAGCTTACTGGTTGCTTACATTTTCTTCCTTAATTAATTATACAACTCTTCTTAATAATTATTTTCCCATGAACAACATTACTTTCCTAACGTCGAATCCGTGTGTTCTAGAAATTTCTCCTGGTCCCCGACACAGAATGTGATTGCGTACTGGGTTGCCGAAGAAAAGGACGTGCCTGCCAGAGTTACCTTATTGGAAATCCCCAGTCGGATAGAGTTGAGGGCAAAGAATCTCTTCAGTGTTGCTGACTGCATGATGCATTGGCAGAAAGCTGGGGGTTACCTCTGCGTTAAAGTAGACAGGTACACCAAAGCCAAGAAAGAGAAGAATGAGTGGAAATACAGTGTAAGTATGTTGTGTGTATTTTTGACTCATTTTGTGTTCATTCTGGTTGGTACGATATTGTACGATTTGCTGTGACCCCTTCCCCCTTTCGATTTCCGCCCTATAACCTTGAAAGACCAATCCAAGTTTCATGATTAACCCCTTTATCTATACCTTGTCTATTTACTAGGCAAGTTTCGAAAACACTTCCTTCCCCCATCCCCTCGCTTGGTTTTCTAGGAAATTTGGGGGAGCGTCGTTTCTCTAAACCACGCGTTTGAGGTTCTGCTGTGACTTTGACAGTTCAAACTTAAATATGGTGGGGAAAGAACAAGTTCACGCCGTTTTGAAGAAAACCACATGCGGGGTTAGGGAGGAAAATGCTTTCGAAGCTTACGTTCAGGATAGACCGGGTATAGGGAATAAGCCAATTGATTGAAATGTAAATTTGTTTTTAGTGCATGAAATTAATTTTTAAATGTTTAACTAAAAATTACGGTCTTTAAATTTTGAATTAAATATATCTGTAGCTGATGATAAAAAATGACCCCCCCCCCCCCAAGTAAAATTTTAATATTTAGTTAAATTGAAAAATCTGTAAATTTGAAATAAAATTAGGTGTGTTGATAGAAAAACTAAGGTCAGGTGACGAGATTACACATCTGTTTCCCAGGGAGGGTTAGGGAAAATATTGCATAGTAGTTTTCCTGATTGTACTATTTCATTCATAGTGTTCCTTATTATTCTTTCATAGGTTTTTCATATTGAATTTTAGGGTTTTCTCTGTTTTTACCTTTGGTTAAACACATTCCTGGTGTATCTAACATCTACTTATCTCCATAGAAATGATTCTTATTTCTAGATGTTCTATTATTAAGAAGTAGTTATTTGTATTTTTAATTTCGTGTGACCAATTTTATTTTATAGGGTATGTACTACAATTTTGAGATATTTCACATGCGAGAAAAGCAAATTCCAGTGGACAGTGCTGAAATCAAAGGTACTCATTACAACTTTATTATTTTGCTTTATTAGTTGTTAGTAAAATATTATTAAAATGTGAATGCTTATGCCAATCCATTTTTTTTTACAGAAAACATCACTGCTTTTGCTTGGGAACCCGTAGGTAACAAATTTGCCGTAATACATGGAGACAGTCCGCAAATAAATGTCAGCTTCTATGGAATAAAACCTGGAGGAACAGTTAGCTTACTAAGTATGCCTTACTATTAAATCATACATCAAATGTTACAACGATTCTTGATTGGATGATTGTAATGAATGTTTTGTTTTTCTTTCTAGAAAAATTTGAAAGAAAACAGTGTAATCGATTATTTTGGTCTCCCAACGGACAATTTATCGTTTTGGCTGGTCTAAGATCGTAAGTTTCATAATTTCTATATTGACTTTAGAACTTACTGAAATACTGTTTACTAAAGTACAGGATGGGGCAAACAAACATGGCCCCGGTCTAGAGATAAGAATACGACAGAAATGTTGCCAAGTCTAAAACCAATACAAAAACAGGTTTGCTAACTGAAGCTATTGATCGCTTCAATATTAAGCCCACACAAACGCTTGCCGACTTATTTGCCGGAAACTACGCTACGGTTTTAGAAGCTAGTTGAAATGAAATATAAACAGGGTTTGTAGAGCTGATCAAGAAAAGTTCCCACTAGTGATTATTTTATTGTTTCGGTTGTTATTTATCCTAGATAATCGGACCTTTTTGTTTTTTGGTAATACAAAGCATTCTAAATTGATTGCAAGACATAAAATTGGCATTATGGGACGTCTTTATACAATACGAACTAATATCTGAACTCGCCACTACTCTATGAGTAGCTCTAATGTGAAGCTACCAATCCAACCAATGCAAAATCAGGTTTCAGGCAGCTTCAAGAGTTTTTCTCGCCACGTATTTCAACGTATTCCTATCTCTAGACCGGGGCCACTTTTATTTGCGCCACCCCTGTATAAATGAAAATTAAAGTTTCAACTCATTGAAATACATGCCATATCTAATTATGACTGGTCGACTTTTTGTTTCCATTGAACTTCAATGATATGTTTGTTTTTTAAAGGCAACGACATGTAACAAAGAAGTTTATTTCAATTTTGTGTGTTTTTTATGAACGTATAGTAATAGGCAAATGTGTGGAGTTTTTTTTGGTGTAAAGGATTTTAATGCCTTTTTTTTTCTTCTTGGAAAATAAACTTAAATTTTTGTATTTTCTTTTGTAGAATGAGTGGAAGATTAGAGTTTGTAGACACGTCCGACTTCACAATAATGGCCCAAAATGAGCACTTCATGGCAACTGACATTGAATGGGACCCAACTGGACGATATGTTGCATCTGGTATTAGTTGGTGGATGCACAAGGTAAATATTAATTTTTTGATATTAGTTAAGTAGTAAAAGTAAAAGCACCTCTGCTATAATATAATGTATTTTAATGTAGTTGAACCTAAGAATGAATGTTGTGAAGATATATTTGTTTGTTTGTACTCTCTGTTGAATTGGTTAAGTGTTTTAAAAATTGTCATGATACACTAATTTAATTATCTTTTTTTACTTTGTAAATGATTATGTGTAGTGCTTTTATGTTCTATGATTTTGATATTTCATTTTCCATAAATGCATGAGTATAAATTCTGTTTATATGATATAATTTTTTTTTTTTTTTACCTCCTTGTTACAAAAAGTATAAGTAAGAGCATCATCTAGGTGACTCTTGCTGCCAATTTTGACCCTCAGATTACAATGCATCTGAGCTCTCTGTGGATGTTAGAGTAGGTCGAGATTTAAAATTACCTAGAGAACTCAAGCCATTCAAAGGATGCTTTACATGCCACATAATCACATGTGTGCCCACAATTTTTCCAACCAGAAAATCTGACTCAGCCAGGGCTCGAAACTTACTCATGATAAATTTCTTTACACGTTATGTTCTATTAACATGATCTGCCTTAAAACAGTAAAACATTTTATTACAATAGGTGGACAATGCATTCTGGCTGTGGTCATTTCAAGGACGTCTCTTAAGGAAAAATGACTTAGAAAGGTATTGCCAGGTCTTGTGGCGTCCACGACCGCCATCTTTACTAACTGAAGAAAAGATAAAGGTAAGGATTGCTAACAGTGTTAGAAATTGGATGAAAAAATTTAGGAGCAATTTTGCGGGAAATATTTTTAGAAAAATGGTAGTTTTATGTAGTTTTATCTCCAAAATTTTAGGAATCACAATAAACAGAGTATTGCATTTTATGTATTGCCGCATTTTTTGGATTTAAGGATCACATGAGAAATATTCAAAAAAAATTTTGGACATGGAATTTATGTAATATTGTGTAAGATTTGCGATTTTACGATGGATATTTTCAACAAGATCTTTGGGAGTTGGTTATGAGTTTTCTTTTAAAAAACCAGTCACAATAGCCTTTATAAATTTATTTTGAAGTTGTAAAGTTTTAGGATTTGGCCATATTTTGCAACTAGCAATGGTTAATTTCTAGTTGCTTACTAGTTAACTCTTAATTGCAAACTGTCATTTTTTAAAAATCTTTTTTTAACCTTCTAGCTTTAAAAATGAGTTCAGTGCAAGCAGTCTCTGCAGAATTAGGAAAATTAAACTGGAGATTCGATTTTTAATTTTGGGCAGTTATAAAACCATATAGAAATAAAGTAATAATTGAAATATGGGGAAGAGTTTTTAAAGTTTTTTTATTGTCAGACTGTAACATTGTTGTCAGCAAAGCTGTCTTAGCATTAGTTTTTGATTGGCAACAATTCTATCTTTTTCTTATCTCCATCATGGGACCACTTTTATTTGTGCCACCCTAAAAAAATTGTTAATAGTTTTGACACTTTCTCTTCATAGGAAATCAAGAAGAATTTGAAGAAATATAGTGCACAGTTTGACATCAAGGATCGTATGTCTCTATCTAAAGCTTCTAAAGTAAGTCAATACTGTAGATAATTTGAAGCATTTTCATTTACAAATAGTATGTAAATTTTGTGTCACTTGTTTGTGAATACTTTGCAAGGTTTTAAATATATATTTTTTCCTATAGGAAATTGTTGACAAGAGGAGAAAACTGATGGATGAATTCAAAAGTATTAGAAATAAAAGGCTAGATGAATATAACAGTAAAAAGAAAATGCGGTTGGAACTACGAAATGGTATGTCTATTTTTATTTTTTGACTAAATTGCAAAATAGTATTGAAAAACATTTGTTCAATGTGTATTTTTGTATATGTGGGGCAAAATGAGGTGTTTGTTTGAACAATTAATCAAAACAGTAATTTAGCAATTAAATAAGAAATTGCAATGACCTATTCCTGTGATCTTCTAGTAATTTTTATACTTATCTTAAATTCAATTTCAAGTCTTTATTAAATTCCATTTGTTGTTGATTTATTTTTAACTTTGCTGCTACATACTCCATACCATGCTATTTAAATAGAAAACTGCCATCTTTTTGATTTCAAAGTCTAGGTATGTTAAGGTAAGGGGTAAAAAATAATTTTTCATAAATCATGTACAAAGCAATTTATTTTTAATTAAATGCATTTTTTTCTTTTAAGGTGTTGATACAGATGAACTTGATGCCGAAAGTGAAAACTTAGAGGAAGAAGTTGTTGAATTTCTTGTAAAAGAAGAAATTGTGGTTATAGAAGAAGAATAAACTTATTTGAACAAATCAATTAGGGACATGGCAAATTTTTTACTGTTTTGTAAATCAAAAGGTGTTCACGCATTGGTATTCTAAATACAAGGACTATTTTTTCTGACACAATCATTATTCCTGCTTTACCACCTAAACTGTATGCCACTGACACTTGTACAGCTGGAAGGCTAAGACTCATGACTGTAAAATAAAGCGTGATCCTTAATTTTTAATGTGTATGGTTGATGTGTTTACTATCATAAAAACTTATAATTAGTTGAAGTGGAGGGGGAGAGATTAACAGAATGGGTCGTTTTCAGCTTCTATACTTTGTTTATAACTTAAAATGGAAGTATTATAATAGTGTTTGTAACACAAATTCTACGGATAAGTGATATGTCATCGTGAAGCAAAAATCACCCGATAGAACATTCCCAATTCCATTACAATTTTCTAATTGATCGTTTGTTAAAACCTTTAATTTAATACCCATTTAAACACCATTTTTATTTAAATCATTGTTGATCAATAAACGCGTTAGTAATTTTATTTAAAATATTTTTTAATAAATTTACATCTAAAAAAAAATTTACTTGTTTGGAATGACCTGCTTAGAGTGAAAATCAACATTTATGTATCAAGCATCAATCATCACATCCAAGTTATTAGAAAATGCACTTTTGATAAAACAATATATTTGTCGTCGAAATAGGCTTTTGAAATTTTTAAAAATGCGAAAATGCACCCTAATAAAATGTTCCCAAAAAATTTCGACTACAAATATATTGTTTTATTAAAAGTGCATCGTCTAATAACTTGGATGTAATGATTGATGCTTGATACAAAAATGCGATTTTTACTTTTTTTTAAAAGGCATCTAACGACTGAAATTACCTTTAAAAGTTTACAGCCATGTCACAGATGCTTTTAGTAGATTTTAACTCACGTTACACACTAGAGTTCCGACTCTTAGCTTTATTGAATGATTTAAGAACGACACAAGTCGACCTTTAAGCTGTACTTGGAAATTTTTTAATGGAAAAATCGAGAAGTTTAAAATTATTTTTGAGTAGACACTCGGATCAAATAATAAATCTTATTCATGTAATATTGAATAGTCTTATTTCCTTCTACACCCTAGTTAGTAGAAAAAGATTGATCCAATGTTTAATACATCAAACAGCTTTGTCCCAAGCATAAGCATGGAATATTTTAATTAGCTTCTATTGAATAATAACTCAAACTCTAATGACATATTTTTATTCTTGAACATGTAAGTACATTATTTAAGATAGTCAATTGGAAATTTACATGAAAACAAAAATGGTATTTAAAGTAAAGTTATACTGATATGATTTTTTCTTTTAACACAATTACGCTGAATATACTATTATACACATATTTTAAAATGTGGCATTAGGATATGGGATACATAAATCTTTTAAATATTCTTTAGTATTATTTTCATGAAACATCTCTATTTGTCAAATTTTCTGCTATGAAAATTGCAAAATGAGCAGGAAACCAGTCACTCAAAAAATAATCCTTATAAATTTCAAATTCATTTACTTTTTCCAACAATTTCTTGAGGACTGACAATTTCACTGAGCAAATGACTTGTTTTGATTATTTTTACAATTATGCAATTAAAAAGGAAGTAAAGTATATGTTCATCGGTAGACAAAAAATATTAAATAAGGCTATGTTGAATATTTTTTTAAAACACAGAAACCTTTTTTTAAAACATGTTTTTAGTACAAATCAGAAAAACATGTTTATAGTTTAAAATCAGAAAAATTGTGAACAAAAATAACAAACCAAGATACGAGGGTGGTTCAGTTATCTATGTTGGATAGGGATTTTTTTACTGCATAAGATACATGTGGGTACTCAAAGCCTTGTGCCAACAGATGCTACTGCATCCCTGATGTCAACCAGGCTATGGCCTGGGGGCACATGACAACAATTTAATAAAACCTTAGACAAAAATGGTCTTCTGAATATTAGACATAGAAAAAAAAAATCCCTATACACAAATTCTTTTAGATAAGCGCAAAAATTCTCTCATTTTATACTATATCTGCAATTTATATCAAGAGGGGAAATTATATTTTCCATAGTAAAGATATTACTAATAAAACTCTAAAAAAAAGTTTACATCAGAGGTTTGAATTTAACAACTCAACAACATGCATTAACCTTGAATTGCCAGTATTTTTTTTTATTAAAAAAAGAACACTAGGCTACGAGTCAGAATTTATAATCATCAACGACAGCAATTTTACTTTAAGGTGTAAAATGAAAATTTTAGGAAACATGTGTCAATTCACCAATCTAAAATACTCGTTCAAATACAAGTCGTCTGATAAGTAAAGCAACAGAAAAAGTTGACTAGATTTAAGTACATATATAACTACCATTTAAAAAATATATAATTACTCTAGTAAACAAAGCAACAAGAATATTAACAATAATAATAGTATATAACAAAAAAATGGGTAAAATTTAAGTAAATAAAATCTGCAACACAAAACACATCGTAAAATTATAACTAAGTTTTAAAGTCCCACAAAATGCATTAGATGTGCTTTTAATAACCAAGTTTTACAATTTTCATTTCATGTTTGGATACTGTAGTGAAAAACAACAAAAACAAAAAAATCAAATGTCCTGCCCAGCCTTTATGCATTCATGCCCTTGTATACATGCAAAGTTCTTAATCTTTTGTAACCATACAAATTATCCTTTTTCGAAAATTAACAAATATTTAAAATTATAGAGGTTGTATCAATGCAAATTGGTAAGAAATTGCTCAAAATAATCCATATATGCAGTTTTTTTTTAAATAAGATAATATACTATTGTAATGAGTTGGATATAACCGTAAATATTCAAAGATTACCACATTTAACCAAATACTTCAAAATACAACCCAATTCATAATAAACTGTGAAGTGGATTTTCAAGCAAGTAAAAAAATATAATCTATAATTTTTAAAACAGTTTAGTTAAAAATATAACTTGTGTTTAATAAATGTAATAAGAATTTTAAAGTACATAGTAGGGGCCATTAAATTTAAAAGCATTTAAATTACAATAGCTTTTATGAAAAAAAATTCAAAAGCACCTGGAAATTTATTCTTTGTAAAGACAATCTGTTTTAAGTAGCTTGGCACATAAATATAGGAATGCATAACAATATTCATCTCTGATATGTCTCGCAGAAAGTATACCACATATCTTCAAAAAAATTATGGGAAAAGTAACATCGCAGCAATAGTGTTTAAACAAAACTATTTAAAAAGTATCTAAGATGGAATTTTTTGAAGATTGGATAGATTTAAAATGATAACTGAATCTTGTGCCAGTTAAAAGTTTAAAAAAAAAAAACATGTTTTTAACAAGTTGCATTTGCAATTGACACAGCTTATATAGTAATTTAATGACTAAGTAAGCTGGATTGGAGAAGACAGAAGTTTTGGTATCCATCTAATCTACTAAAACAAAAAATCCTTGTAAACAAATAAATTTTTCTTTAATCCTACCACTTACAATAACTTTATAATGGCCAACTAATCAATTCAGATTGATTGAATCATGTGATATCAAAATAAGATCAATAATAATGTATTTTTAAATAACAGGACTAAGAGAACAACAGTTTTAATTCATTGATAAAGACACATGCAAGGTTTTTTTAGTTTTGCTTGGCAGTATGAGAAGCAAGGGTAACAAGTAATATTTTTTTTTTGTTTAAAATTTGACAGAAATAGTTAGAAATTATTTAAAAATAAGAGTTTATATTTAAAATGCACAATAAATACGTTTTTCTTTAAATTAGGACACCTATCTTCCTATATTGCATTTTCATTATACAACCATGGCACACAAAATTCACACATCATGTACATATAACTACCAACAAATACACACATTTGAGGTGATATAAAATATTACAGTTAAGCATTGGATATATAAAACAGTGCTGTACAGAAATATTTAGAAACTCTATTATATTATTATGGGTTGCCACTTTCCAGAAATTAGCAAATTTCCATATGGTTCTAAATGAATGTCATTCAATCAAATGAATGTCATTAATTCAACATAATAAACTGCATATTTTTTATGACTTTTCCATTCCTTTATTTGTTTTTTGGGAAACAACCCAAACCATTAATGAGTTTTTAAAAAAGATAGCCAATGCATTTAAAAAATTCAGTTTTAGACAACGTATTAAAAACTCTTAAATATTCTGTTCTGGAGGAAAGACACTGTTCACAATTTAGTTATATATATTTAGCTTTACGTTTTAAAAACAAGTCTTGTAAGCCACCCTGACATGGAACCTAGTATCCAAATAATGAGACATAGTCGACAATCAGTTTTAAAAATTCGAAATTTTGTCTCTCTCAACGACTTTTCCATTATTCTAGAAAAAGTGGCAATCCTGTTTTGTGTGATTTGGGGGTTGCACCTAAGTTTTATAATGCAAAAAGAGCACTATCTCCGTCGTCTTTGTCCATCTGCCGCCTGTTGCCTGCGTTGGATTGGGGACTAGATGTGGGAAGGTTTGAAAGTCTGTCACTGGCGGCAGCACTTCTGCCATTTGCTACATTACCACCTGAAGGGAAATGAAATGCAGGGTGCGAAATTAAGAAAATTTTACACTAGACAACCAGTCTAGTAGGAACTCAAAAGTACTAGATATTGAAAAATTTTGCTAGACCAAAAAAATTAAATAAGTCAATTTTACTATAAAAAATTTTTTAAAATTTAATTTTTACAGCAACACTAGTTAATCAGTTGTCTGACTCTTCTGTGAAAGTACTGTTACAATCACTTTCACTTAGTGCAGACTCTTCTGCACAGAAGTACTCTCGCAAATAGATTCAAAAGCGCCTCTACATAAATATGGCTTTCTGTTTGGCTTTCTTTTTCTTTTTACATCACTTTTAAAAAATTAAAAGGCTTGCTCTGGATCAAATAGACTGGGAGAGTGAAATTTAATTTGCACCAATTGGGTGATAATTTAGGTCAGAATTTGTCAGTCTAAAGTTTGATGGTCACAATTTTTGCCAGACTGGCGGTCTAGTGAGTTGGAAATTTTTATCCGCCTTTCCGAAAAAACATCCCATTGTCTACAGGTCTAGCGCTAATTTCGCGCCCTGAAATGTATTCGAAGATATGATGTAATTAAAAAAATGCTCTACCATTTTCCCTCAATTGATTGCTGCACAAAAGCACACAAAAAATAATTTTGATTACAGAGTCTATATTGGTATGTTTGATTCATGTTAAACAGAGCTATTATTCCAAAGCTTTTCCTCATAGCAAACTTCAGATAGCTAATAATTAAACTTATACATAAAATAAATTAATAAAGTTTTGTTAATTTTTAAAGCCATCTATTATGTGTTTATATAATGAGAGACATCAGAAATAAATATGGATACTTACTGTTTGCATCAGAGGATTTTCCATCCCCTCCATCCTATAAGTTAAAAATACATAAGATGTCAGGTGATAAATCAAAAGGAGTTTTACATATAACAGACATATTATAATCAAGAAAACCTTACAAATAAACAATCCAAAACATTTTAAAGTAGTACTGTATAAATAACGTATAAATGAATTGTACTTGCACCATACAGAAAGTTAGCTTTACATCAGGCCTGCCAAATATGGCTCTAATGCGACGTGAATTCAATCTGCAAACTCAACGGATTTAACTCGGTAATAGCAATTTTCTGGATTTTTTACTAGTGGGTTGATGATAGCTTGAAAATGCTGAAACATTTGGATTTATAAGTAGTAAAAATGGATTACCATTGGTTTTCCTTTATTTGAAGTAAAGGATGCTAGTCCACCTTCAATTTGATCAAGATTTGTATTGTCTTCATAACTGCTACCTCTACAAAAAAAAAAAAAAATACCCAACAAAAAAAATAAACATTTGAAGTATCGAAGCATGAAAAAGGGTACAAAACTGCAAGTAACAAGCAATCAAAATATGACAATTAAAATATATAAAAACCTGTTTGCCATTTTCTGATTAAAACTTATAATACCAATTACATATTATGCTTTGTATAAAAAGGGTTCATTAGTTTTTAGACTGTTTAGTGTTAAGAAATAAGCAACATAGAAGATAAGATTTTCCTTTTTTTGTTGTTGAATTTTTTGTTGTTAGTCAGATAATTGTTTAGAAAGAGAAGTATTTACATATTATACTATTTAAAAAAAAATTTAAATCATTGTCACGTACAAGAAAATTTTTAATAATTCAGATATCCAAATAATTAAAGAACTATTTACCTGTTTTTGTTGGAAGCAAAGGATGTATTTCTTGATTGAGCAAACATGTCAAACTCGTCAACAACAGAAGAGCTTTTTGCAGCAGTTTGAGCTTTTGGATCCGAGCCAAAAGCACCAGCAGGCTCGTGCAAACCTAAACAATAATTTTATAATTGGCAAATAACATATTAAAATTTCAAGAACATGGGAGGGATTAACATGCCCATTTTGAATGTTCCTAATTGTCCCCAGTTATGCTCTTAAGACTGCTCATCACCCCATAACCCGATCCTCCTTCGATCGGGCTTGCTAATGGTAAGTCTATGATGAAAAAATGGTTTTTATTCCAAAAAATAAGTAATGAAATTATAGGAATATTTTGATGCGTTTTTTTTTTAATTCATAAAACTCCAATAAAATTGCACTTTTAGAGGTTATTTTTTTTAAAAACGTTATTAATTTTTTAATAGAAAAAATTTTGATTAAAAAAAGTAAATAACGTTTTTAAGAAAATAACCTCTAAAAACACAATTTTATTGGAGTTTTATGAAATAAAAAAAAAACTGCATCAAAATATTCCGATAATTTCATTGCTTTTTTGGGAATAAAAACCATTTTTTCCCTGTAGACTTACCATTAGCAAGCCCGGTCGAAGGAGGACCAGGTATGGGGTGATGAGCGGCCTTAATTGTGGACACTCCAAAAAAATAGAGCATTACACCTCTGAAGATAAGCTAATTGGCTGAAGCACTGAACTTCTTTTTAAATTATGAGATTTAAAATTAAATTTTTAACTAAACATTTTATTAATTATATTTTTTTGTACCATTATAAATTACTTCTTCCTCTTGAAATTTTAAAATTGAGTAAAATCAAAAAAATTATAATTTTAAAAAAAAATGCATGTGACTTGCTGGAAAAATTCATAGTCAGGTGACGGGTTTATCTGTTGTATTCCTCAGAGGGTTAAACTAACATAAATCATTTGTTTTGAACAAATCACAGCTGTGTTCAGGGTAAGAATATTGATTCAGGGTCATACTTTAGGGCAATGCCGAAGGAAAGTTTATCACAGTTTTCAACCACTGTTTGCACTCATGAACCGTCAGTTTGCTAGGTAATAATGGGCTAGAACATGGACTTTTTAAAACAAAATTGTTTATAAAATAATGTTTTGGGTTTCTTTTTGACAATGTGTACTTAGAATGCTGACACAATTACGGATTACTTTTCAAAGTAAAGTCGTTATAGAATACAGTAGAGAAGTTCCATACAAAGGTTGACTTCTAGAGGCAAGCTTCTAAGTCAGCATTATTTTATCTAGTGCTTTTATTTTATCTAGTGCTTTTTTTATAATAATTATCAAAAAAAAAGCACTAGATAAAAAAAAGTCACCTACAAAGTTGTCAAACACATTAAATTTAGTAAGAATATGTACATCTTGATTTATTTTTATGCCTAAAATAATTCTTAATGACTTTTGTACTTTGTTTTTAATCGATTTTGAGATAGAAATGGTATTTTGACTTTTGAATTTGAGAATTTATAAGTACGAGGTTCTTATTACAAACTCATTTTGTAGCACATAGTTGGATTACTATATGTAGACTTTGAAAGTTGATATTTATGCTCAACATGTTTCGAAATAGGATTAAGCTTGAAAGAATATACACATATGCCGAAAACTAAATTATCTTCTGGAAAATTTAGAATAACGGCACAGAAAATACTAACTCAGAAATTTGCTGCTAGGAGGCCCCTCAAACAGGTTTTTGTGAAGTGCATGGTCACTTTACTATAGATAGACTTTAATATACTAAAGTACGATGAATCACTTAAGTTTGTAAAGCATAACAAAGTTGAAGCTGATTTATAGGGTGGTCATTAAAACAGTTTTATTAACATAACTATCATTTTTAAGAGTTAAATATTACCCTAACTATGAAAAAACACTAAAATCCTTAATAAGGTGAATTTATAAAAAAAATTCAATCAAGTTAAAAAAAATAAATATTTTCTTGTTTTCCTAAACACTTACTTAAATTAGTTAGATTGGAACTTGCTTGATCAACTTCTTCGCCAGCTCCAAAATCTATTAACGGCTTATCTAAAGGATTCTACAACAAAAAATGTAACAAGTTATTGCTAATTATAATCAGAAACTAAATTAATAAAATATAAATGCTCATTGGGCAAATTTAAAGTTAATTTACTAAGAAACAATTTGTTATAGTTATAAGTGGAAGTAATTGAAACCAAGTATTAGTCTAAGAAATAAAAAATATGGCATGGTAGTAATTTTAATTAAGTTTAATTTAAATTAGTTGTGTTTATTTGAGTTGATAACCTCTGTCAACTCAAATAAACAAAACTAATTTAAAAGTAGTTAATAAAAACAGTTAGAAATAATAAGCATTGTAACGGGAATAGTTAATAGACACAGTAAAAAATAAATAGATACTGTAAAATAACAGAATAAGATAGACGATTTTGTACAGATTAATTTTTAATATTAGGATAGTTTTAATGTTTTCTTTCAGAAATAGCTAGAATAAAAATACTTATATCACATCAGATCTAATCTAATCATAATTAATTTACATAGCAAAATAAAAACTATGATAAAATACTGTGACAGAAATATTGTAGTGCATACTTCGGAAGATGGAGCAGGCCTCTTAAGTTCTGTTGTCGAAGTCATGGCTAAGCGCTTCTTTTCATATCTATCATACCTCAGGAACAAATTATTCAGTTCATCATTAATACGCAATAAGTCATCTGGAAACAATACGAAAAGAGTAATCACAAGCATTCACTAAAGAGAACATATTAATAGACCATAACTAATAGTATGAAAACTAATTAAAAAGGTGTGGTTTAATTGTACTGAGTAGTTGTAAGGTATTGAAGTAAAAAACAACCCAAAATTCAGATATACATCTATACTTGTGTTCTATAGAAGAGAGTTTGAATGCAACCGAAGACTGAGCTTACTTGTGACTTCCTCAACCCCTGTCCTATCAATGAGGTCAACAATTCTAGTCTGCATTGCATTACAGGTTTTGTGCAGCTCCTAAAATAAATTTAAATACATATTAATATGATACTAAATAGGTTAGGTTTTAAGAAGAAAATCCTAAATTTTTTTTACAACTAGTAGTTGCTGTTGCATGTGTGTTTATATTAAATTTGCTCTTCCATGTATTCCATTCCGTTGTTTGTACACTTTCAGAGTTCTCACTTACAATTTTTAGCTAAATTAATCGATTTCAAAAAGACATTTGAACATTTTTAGGGCTGTATATGGGCATCATTCTAAGATGTAATATTACTTTTATTAACACATTTAACCCGGAAATTCAGCTGAGGACCACACACAGTAAATTTATAAAAGTATTTCAATTTTTTTAAATATATACTAAATACTAATAAATTAATTTTGAAATTTACACACAAAAACATGTTTTTCATTAGATTTTATTTATTACCAAATTTGCCTTGCTTCTCTACGCTTTAGATTGGCAATAACTCATATAACCAGGTTGCATTGTAAAAGTACCTGAAGTAGCTCCAAGTCTTGTGGATGTTCCTTGCCTGGTGTCATCTCTGTCAACATCTCCCCAAACACCTTCATGTTCCCCTGGACAATGTCCAGTTCGCTACGAAGTTTGGCCAACTGCTCAGCATTTAAGGTGATGGGCATGGCCTGAGGGGGCAAGACGTCTGGCATTGGGTTAGGATTAGGATGAGAGGCAGCCTGGAAGATCAGTTATGAGGGGGGTGTTGTCAAGAATAAATGGTGAAAATGATCAGAAGGTTTTTAATATTCAGTACAATTAATCACAGCACAAACTACATAACAAAGAACAATAAGAATATTATGGTTTAGGACATCACAGGTCCTTTTGGCTTGAGGGGAGAACAAATAACATAGTTTACAAAAACATGAAAAAATCAAATTTTTTAAACGAGTATTTTCTGATAGATGGAAGCCTGATCTATCGAATGAGACCAATTTTGTATTGATCGGTTAATTATTTATTATAAAAAATTTTAATTATAAAAATAAACGAATGTGCCACGCTATTATTGAATTACTAATTCTATACCCATTAAATCGACCAAACATTAAAATAAAATAGTGTTCGACGTGCCATGTGTTATGGCAACTATATCAGAGGAAAACACAGAAATATTTAGCAAAAATATAAGTGTTAATATGCCTGCAACGTTTTGTACCGAATGCCAAAGTGCTGTGTGTGTCATTTAGAGTCAATTTTAGCAATATTTTAAGAAATGACTTTTCGAAATTCGAAAGTCGCAAACTTGGAAAATCAAAGACTTTTCAACGATTGTTTGTCAAACTCAAGGAGTACTTTGTATCAAAAACCAAAATCAAGGACTTTTCAATGATTTTTGATAAAAATCAAGGAGTATTTAAGGGTCCTTGAAATTGAAAATAAAAATCAAGGACTTCTAAAGGACTTTCAAGGACCCGTGGGAACCCTGTTCATACTGCTTTTGGCATTTCAATATAGCTGAGTAAAGTCCATAATTTTTTATGAGGCTCAAAACACTTTCTATCAGAACATTCACCAAAGCATTAAAAGTTTATTATTGTATGCAAGTCTTTTAAGTTGAACAATAATAAACAATAGAAATTAACTTTTGCAAGTATGGCATATAATTACAAATTGTGTAAATATTGTGTGTTTGTCAATGTTCAAAATTAGTAATAAAAACTCAGAAACAGGGCTAACTATATTTTTAGTTTTATGAATTTGGAAAGTAAAAGTCAGTTTTGACATGTATTGTTCATTTCTGAATCAAGAGAAAAACTTACAAACTTTGAGCCTGCATCCAACCATTAATTGCATTTTATAATAAATATAATTACCTGCATGCTTTGTACTGCCTGGTCGGGTAAAGAGGATGGAGGACTTGAGCTAGGGGCTACACTCTGAAAATTAATTTAAAAATATGAATTTGTAGTACATTACATTATTTTACAAAAACTAAATACTAATAAATACAAAGAACAGGAACCATTAAACATTACTTTTAGTAGAAAGGGTTTGAATAAAAAAAAGTTTAATTATTAAATATTATTGTTACTCTCTGAGGGGTGTGTATGGGGGCCATTGTATCCAAATCTGTCATTGGAAATTCAATCCCCTTCTGCTTTAAATCCTGGTAAATTTGAACAACTCCTTGCATTTCAGAATTTTGTTGAAAAGCATCAGCCCAACTCTGAAAAAGAAATAAATGGGAGTAGTTTGGTAACATAAAACAAAATTTTGATAAACTATTTTGTTTCGTGATAAAGGAGAAAAAATGACATTCACTTCATGTATCAGTCTAATAATATTTTTTTTCTTTTTTCATTCAGATGAAGCAATATTAAGAAAGAATTAATAATAAAGTTACAAAACCCTACAATGTCACCATCGATTTAAATGCCTATAATGTAAATATTTACTACAGAATGTTTATTTATTGACTTTAACGGATAGTACAAAATGATTTAATTAGAAATCCATGAGTATAAATGTCAATTTTTTCCCTTTTATATTTTACTGATTTTTTTTTTTTAAAGCATCAGATCAACTCTGAAAAAAAAAATTAATAATTGGGCGTAGTTTGGAAAGTTTGGTAACATAAAACAAAATTCTGATAAACTATTCAGTTTTGTGATAAAGGAGAAAAAATGACATTATCTTCATGTATGAATCTAAGAATAGTTTTTTTTTTCTATTTCATTTAGATAAAGCAATATTAATAAATAATTAATAAAATTACAAAATCCTACAGTGTCTCCATCGATTTAAAAGCCTGTTATATAAATATTTGATACATTATGTTTATTTTTTGACCATAATGGATGGGTACAAAATGATTTAATCAGAAATCTATGATTATAAATGACTTTTTCCCCATTTTTTTTATTTTACTGCTAATTGAGCATTGACACTGCAACTCTTTCAAAGGAAATAGATAACATTGTTAAAAAAAACTAATTTTTTCATACCTGAATCAAGCTTAAAACTTTTTCCTGCACAGCAGTAGGAGGATCATTTTTAGGACCAATCAATTTCACTAATTCTTGAATAAAATCTTTCTGGCTGACAAGCAAGTGAAATCGCCTTGTGCAATTTTTGACACAGGTTTCCAGTACCTTGGAAAATAATTTCACTTAAAAATTAGACAGTGTGCTGAAGGCACTTTATTCAATTAATAAACAAAACTAACAGCATTCTACAACATTTTTATTTAATTTTTTTAGCCAAATAAAAAGGAAAAGAATTCATACAAAAAAAATTAATTGTGTTTGAAAAATTCTTAGTTTTTAATGAGCAGCCTTGATAACAAATTCTGGTCACTCAATATCTTGACATATAAAATAAAAACTCATACTTACAGTTAAAGTATATAAAACAACTGTATAATTCTTGCCAGTATTTTGCTGCAGTCTTTTTTTGATAGCTTTCACTGCATCTTTTGGGCTATAATAATAACATTTTAGTTAATAATTAAATAAAATGTGATTAGCTTGTATTAATCAATCAGAAAACCAAAAAAATTCCAAATATCCCAAAATAACATTAGATGAGAACCAGAGACTGATTTATAAACAGTTTCTAATTAAAAAGATATCAGTACAAAATCCAAAGAATTGATACATAAATAACAATATAAATATTTACCCTTCATCTGTGTCATTTATCATGTCACAAATCTCCATGTTCAAAGCCCAGTTCTCTGAAGGAAGCGAAGCATCAGTAGCTTGCTCTAAAAGTGTAAAAAAAAATTGTACAAAAAATATTTAAAAAAATATATACACCAAAAATTGATTGCAATCAATATAACCGAGAAAATTAATATTGATAAATTAAATAGTTGTTGACAATCTGTCTTTTAACCATAGTGAGGTGTGGTGACCGGTGTTGTTGATGAATAAATGTTAAAATATTCAAATGTTAAAATATTATTTTTTTAAAAAACATTTAATATGACCAATCGCAGCACTAAACTACATAAAAATAACAAGCAAATATGGATCAGAACTTCATAGGTCTTTCTGGCCTGAGAGTCCCAGCAAAAGTGTTGTGTTGTTCGGTTCGAATATCACCGGGAATGAATTTGTCCTGCCATTATTGTGCAGGGATAGATTGAAAGACTATATAAGAATTTATGTTATTGGGTGAGAAATTTCATTGACAGAACTTTAGTTTTAGTTCGTATTTTTGAAGGACTCAGGTGCAAAGATAAGTACTTTGAAAGAAACACTCTTGATATCCCATTAACAATCAATAGTCACAAACTAAATTAAAACAATTTGAAACATTTCACATGTTTATAATGACCAAAAATACATACAATTTAGGAAATTTTTACTTAAAATTTCTGTCCTAATATTTAATATAATAAGATATTTAAAAATTGTTGAATCAAATATTTACTATTCAGTAAATATTCGACTTGCTCACAGACTTACCGGTAGAAAATTACTGTACAGTAACTATTAGCGAACTTTCCGAAATCGCGCCAAAAGTTCGTATTCTGGCGACTTTCCAGAACAAAAACCCAATATAAATAAGCAAATAACGTTTTGATAGGGTTGCAAGAAAACGTCATCGAAGCCAAAGAATTCTAATTATCAGTCGAAGTCAGACAGTTTGCCACAAAAAACTATATATCGCCAAATCTGAAAATTGCGCCAATAGTTACCGTACAGTAAAGGTGATCCGACTTACCTATTTTCTGCCCAACAGGAGTGTGAAGAGGATTTCCCCCTAAAGTAGCTAATATACCAGCCATGTCTACGACAAAAGAAAATACAAATTTATCCAAACAAAAACCTCTCAGTAAAAGAAGGCCAAGTTCTTAAAAACATATGGACTGGCCTTAAAAAGAAGTGAAATCTTGAAAAAGGAACCAAGTTCATTAAAATTTACTGATGTGGTATTGAACACCAAAAAATTTTAGTCTTTGATCATTCTTATGTTTAACACATTCAAGCAAACTCGCACTTGTGTTTGTGTAACTTGGCCATTACGCATTGTGAAAATTTGGTTGAACCTTTTGCACTATGGAATGTTGAATCTTTTGCACTAGGGATGGGTGTAATCAATAAATTATTGAACATTGAAATGAAAGTATTCTTGTAGGTATAGTGTTTTAAGTGTTTCAAGCCACACAAAAAAAAGAGGCCTAACAGAAAAAAGTTTTATTTTTTTAAGGTTTATTTTTTGCCTAGTGGTCAAACAGAATAATCTTGGCTTTCTCCTTTTTTCTTCGAAAAAAATTGTCAATGAGTATTTGTGCATTGATATAACTTCTTTTCAGTATCAGTATTTTATACGTTTTTTTTTTATAAATGCCGTAAACGAATTTCTAAACTACCATTACATTGAACTTGTGATAAAATAGTTACTACTTTTAGTGGCGGTCGCAATACCGTGGGACCGTTGGAATCGAGTTGTACAGTAATGAATAATCATGTATCATAATACCTTTAATGGCTTGTTTATTTTTATTCAAAAATGCGTAATGGCCAAGTTACACAAACACAAGTGCGAGTTTGCTTGAATGTTGTAAATATAAGAATGATCAAAGACTAAAATGTTTTGGTGTTCAATACCACATCAGTAAATTTTAATGAACTTGGTACCTTTTTCAAGATTTCACTTCTTTTTAAGGCCAGTCCATATGTTTTTAAGAACTTGGCCTTCTTTTACTGAGAGGTTTTTGTTTGGATTTCACTTCGTTTTGTAGGTATACAAAATAAAATAATTTAAATAAGTTCTTAAATAAAAAAAAAACATTTTATTTTTAAATATGACATCTTTCAATTGTTTTATAAATATTAACTTTTTTAGAGGACAATCCACGTGTTTAAGTAAACTTGATATCTATAATAATAAAAGAAAGAGTCTGTCTGTGTGTATGTATGTCTGTGGATCGCAAAACACCTACTTAGAATGCTCTAAAAAATTCGAAATTTTTAATATAGATTCCTTTTAATACCTACGTGTGCACCTGAGGCTTAGTTTTTTCATATTTGTTCTATTTTTAGAGAAAATTCGAAATAACTGGAAAAAATACACCACTTTCGCTCAAATCCGATAGCTTTTTTTCTTTCGCGTTGTCATTGGCTTAAGAAATTAAATTAAGCTCAAAATAATTCAAATTTGAAATGTTTATTTTATTCTTTTGCCATTATATTTAGAAACTACATTATTTATTTAAAAAATAATTTATTCAAGGATATCGCGGTAGGTCTGTTTATGATTATTTAATGTCTTCATTTTTTCGCCAAATGCATTGCCAAACTTGCTAAAATGTTACCTAAAAAAGCGCCAGATGGGTAAAAGTTATTTTGTTTAAATAATTAATCTGGTTGGTTTCTCCACGATCATCGTGATTGACCTGAAAATGTCAGGGTTTGTAGCTATATCTATATTTTCTCGCCAAATTATTACCGAAAATGTGCCACTGACCTAAGTGTTTCTTTGGGTTCTTTTTTTTCTGGCTGTTACCAAGCCATCGTGTTCTAGAGCTGTACCAAACTATCAAAGACTGTTGAATCTTCATTTTTGCGCCAAATATGTTATCAGAATGACGCACAAGGAGTGCAAACATTTTGTATTCTCAAGTTCTTCTACGTTAATGTTCGAATCCGACAAACCGCTGGTTTTGCTAAATTTTAGGTAGTCAATATTAGGTAGTCAATCTTATTGAAGCAGAGAACAACTCTTCAATATTCTTTACGGCACATTTTCTATTAAGTTAACGGGTTCCCAGCAAGGCGGTACATAGTGCTTTTTTCGCCAAATGCATTACCAAACTTGCTAAAATGTTACCTAAAAAAGCACCAGATGGGTAAAATTTATTTTGTTTAAATAATTAATCTGGTTGGTTTCTCCAAGATCATCGTGATTGACCTGAAAATGTCAGGGTTTGTAGCTATATCTATATTTTCTCGCCAAATTATTACCAAAAATGTGCCACTGACCTAAGAGTTTTTTTGGGTTTTTTTTTCTGGCTGTTACCAAGTCATCGTGTTCTAGAGCTGTACCAAACTATCAAAGACTGTTGAATCTTCATTTTTGCGCCAAATATGTTATCAGAATGACGGAAGGAGTGCAAACATTTTGTATCCTCAAGTTCTTCTACATTAATGTTCGAATCTGACAAACCACTGGTTTTGCTAAATTTCAGGTAGTCAATCTTATTGAAGCAGAGAACAACTTTTCAATATTCTTTACGACACCCATTTTCCATTAAGTTAACGGGTTCCCAGCAAGGCGGGACCATACTGCTAGTATAAAATAAAAACTATATTTGACGAATGTCCATACATTTTTTTAAAATCTTGTACTGTTTCATTTTACTGCTGGTTCTGTACTGCTTGTTGACATATGTACTATTGTACCTATTTTAAATAAATTATCATTACTTAAAATTAAGGGTACTTCGTCAATAATGAACAAAACAACGTCTTGTTGGTGGCATCTTAGAAATTTTTACTCGTTTAGTTAGCTCCTAAAGTAAAAAAATAGTTGTCCATAAACTTTTGAGACGCGCTGTATACGTCTTAATCATCATTTTGCGATCAAAATGACTTTTATGACCCTTGGAGAAAACAATTGTTGTTGACCCCAATTACAGTTTGAAACCCGAATAGTTGCTTTTATACAAATTGTCAAAGCGTAATATAAGTTCCAATTATTATCAATATAACTTCATGAATTGTGTGTTTGGACTCTGGTATCTATTTTTATATTTTAAGTAATAGGGAAGAATTGATTAACCCTTGTGTCGCTCTAGTGCAATGTTATTCCAACCGAAACAAAACAAAACAAATCATTTGCCGATTGTAAATCATTTTGGTTCCAGCCATTGCTCATGCGTATATATAGACCTGTAGCGATGTAACTCCTCCTACAACCAAACAATAATAACTCATTATAAAACATGGAGCTGGTTGCCAGCTCAGGTGTTGCACTGAAAAAACCATTAAAATTAATAAAAATGATGATTTAAACTTTCCGTTAGTAATATCGTGTGCAAAATTCTACACTTGAAAAACCATTCTCGTATCATCTGAAGGTAAGTAGCTATTTGAATTGTTGGCGATTCAAGTAATCGCCGCTGGCATATCGGCGTATGATAGGATTGCAACTGCTTTTGAAAAAAGGCGCCAAGCAATTTAAGACCAAACCCGTACTAAATATTCAATTTTCGGATTTTTTATGTTGGTTGCATGACAAAATCTACCAGTGTTCCAATTTTCGGGATTCTAGAACAAGTGGGTGTCATAGAACATTTTGATGATCGGTGAGTGAGTGAGTGAGCCCCAAAAGTGGTCATTTTCCAATTCAATTTTCTCGGAGATAAAAAGAGATAGAACGCTGATTTTTTTTATACTCTTCATCAAGCCCCTATTGACCAATAAAAGTTTCTAAACTCATTTCTGTGATGCATAGAACCGGAGAACGGAGGGGTCTGAAAACACGCCGAAACCCTTCCAGAAAAGGTTGGGTAGTGCGCTGAACTTGGCGGTTGCACTACCGTGCAACCAGATTAATCATCACAAAAAATGCAACACTTTCATTTAATGACATACCATACGAAATGGAGGCATACATCAGAGTGATAAAGCATATTCTCAATAGAGGCCTTGATCGCTGTCTAATTATGTTGATAATACGCAGTATATTAGCGTAAATGAAAAATCCTGATGCATTTAAAAATGCTTATCCTTTTAATGCATCATATTACTTACATACGCAATTATTTTATTATTAAGATTGGGTGATGTCAAGATTCGGAAAACAGAAACTAAGATGGAATGCATCCATATTTTTCGATATTATGATTACAAAGCAATTTACCTTAGTTGTTATAATTATGCGAAGAGAAAGAGTTCAGGGTGTCTTCTAATGGTTTCTTCACATTTATTTACTTGCAATAGTTTTTAAATATAGATAAAATATTACAAAAACGAAAGCAATATAGCGAGAAAATAAATTTCGCTATTTTGATTACAAATAGTAACTCTTTTCATTTCACGTTAAACACCATTCAGTCAAGTGTTTTCTTAATATGTGATTAAAAAAAAACAATAAAAAGCGTGTGGCTTTTTTATAGCAAAAATTTTTCAAGTATTTTAATCAAATTTTCCTGTCTCTTGCTAAAAAGATACCGAAAATAACTGTAAAAACTAAGAATTTTTTTCAAATATACAATAAGTTAAATTGTGTTCAAATTTCGAATTTTTAAAGTACCGGTGGGCAAAAAAAAAAAAAAAAAACAGTCAGTGGTAGCTCTCAACTCCACTTCTTCATTGCCTACATCGCATTTAGGAATCCGAGTGTTGTTTTGCTTTTGGTTTTTAATAATGCCCGGAAAAACAAAGATTATTCCACCCCCACCTGCAAATTCCTGTCAACCAGGGATTGCTACATCGTTATTATACAATGGTTCGAAATTTCAAGGCCATCAAAAAAGCAAAGGGAATTGCTACGATGTAGAAGTTGTGCTCCAAGTAAGTATTGTTCTAGAAACTTTTTTCAAAGATAAAAACTTGTTTATATTTTGAATCATTGGGGCATATACTTGAAAATGGATAGTCATACTATCGAAGATTGATTTTTCACTCAATTATCTATTTAATTGAACATTACAACTGTAAATTATACAGGAACTGTTGTTTTCAAACATCTTCAACACACTTTATCATTGTTTACAATTTCAGAGATTTGTACTGGCTTGATTCTTTAAAAAATAATCTTGAAAATCTACACTTTCAGGCAAATGGATACTTTTATATGTTGAGTTAAGTTTTTTGAGAAAGCTGTGAAAAAATTATATCATTTTAAAATTATAAGAAACCAGATCAGTCCTAAAATTATATAAATTTTAAGACTGGTCTGGTTTTGTTTAAATCATGAGAAAAAATAATTCACCAACCCTCAATACTGTTATTTTTGTGGAATACATTGTAGTATTACTTGGTGTGTTAAATACCCACTACTTGTAAGTTTATAATACCTGGAAACAGCTATACTATAAAGGCCAGTCTTAAATTGGCAATTTGCTTTACGAAAAGGCCCAAACATTCCAATTCCTATTTGAATACAACTCGATAGGTAAAACAACCCTATATTAAATGTTCAAACTGTTGGAAATTTGGACAGACTACCCATTATATTATATCTGTACCAATATTTGATATTTTAGAGCTATAAAGCCATATTTTTGAACAAATCAATATAACTTTTAATAATGTAATAACTGTACTCTGGTTGTGCACAGCTGATTTATCAACAAATGAACGATGAAGTAAATACGGATCAATGTCTTGAGTCAGACGTTCATAAAAGAAGTTTCAATCTTTTTGGGAATTTTGACTTATACTAAGTTGTTGTCGTCTTCGTAATATGGAAGGCCCAATGAACTGACTCTTATATCAAACTGGGGAATTTTTAAAAAAAAAAAAGACTGGGTTTTTTTTTTTTTGGCATTTTCCCTTTAACTATATTCCCAAGCCCACCAATTGTGAAAAATGTGTTTTCTTTTGTCTCTTAATTAAGATTTTAACTTAAACTTGTGCCACTATAAATTTTTCTCTATAAATACTTAGCTAAGTTCATCCAAAGATGGTAAATGTCCCTAAAGTGATTATAAGTATGATTTTTATATAGTTTTCTCATTCGGGAGTCATCACTGTACAGAACTATTAACTATTATTATTGGCCTTTTGTGTCAATCTTTTTGCAAATTTTTCATCAATGTTGCCAAATATTGTCGCATTACAGGCCATAAGTGGAAAAATTTATTTAACCACATAAAATAATTTTACCATACAAATGTGGTTTAACTAGAATTTATGACGGGAATTACAATGAAATTAAGTTCATATTGCTGAAAAATTTTGTGTTATGAAGGTATGCATTATATAACATACGAGGCGTGTTTTTTAAGTAAGTACCGTTTTGCCACACAGAGGGCGCGGCGCTGCGATCGGCGTTCTGCGCATGCGCACTGTGTACCTACATCTCTTGTCTACTCACTGACGATATTGCAATCCGATTTGTCATTGTTTTACGTTTTCTGCTGAGTGTTTAAAATGTCTCCGATAATCGTGAGTCCTGCCGACTGTGAAGTACGGTCTGTTATAAAATTTCTTAGTGCTAAAGGCCTAAAATCAATCGATATTCATCGTGAGATCTGTGCAGTTTACGGACAAGACATTATGAGTGATGGAATGGTAAAGCGTCTGTTTTCTCTCACCTTATTGTCCACTTGCTGCACCAAAATTTCATTAACGACTGAAGAATGCCCACTCCGTTGTTCATCATGAACATTCATGTGGCCTTCTTTAAATGATCTCACCCACTTTCTTACCATTCCATCACTCATAATGTCTTGTCTGTAAACTGCACAGATCTCACGATGAATATCGATTGATTTTAGACCTTTAGCACTAAGAAATCTTAAAACAGACCGTACTTCACAGTCGGCGGGACTCACGATTATCGGAGACATTTTAAACACTCAGCAGAAAACGTAAAACAATGACAAATGGGATTGCAATATCGTCAGTGAGTAGACAAGAGATGTAGGTACACAGTGCGCATGCCCAGAACGCTGATCGCAGTGCCGCGCCCTCTGTGTGGCATAACGGTACTTACTTAAAAAACACGTATCGTATTTTGGAGTTAATATGGGTAACAGGATATGTAATATTTTATAATGGATGAAAGAGTTTTAAATAGAATTAAACCCTATGTTTGACTTTATTATTTGAGTACCAAATGTACCTACAAAAAAATTGTTAAACGTACCTGCTAATATTTTTTATGTTATAAAATTATTTATATCAGTTTACTTTCAATAATAATTTTTCTATATTTGCAGCATGTTGATGAAGAAAACGCCTATGTGTGTGGGTACTTGAAAATAAAAGGTTTAACGGAAGAATACCCTACTCTAACAACCTTTTTTGATGGTGAAATTATCGGAAAGAAGTACCCCTTTCTAACCCGAAAATGGGATGCAGATGAAGAAGTGGATAAAAAACACTGGGTAATTATATAGAGTGCATCCCTGTCCTTTTATTAATCTTTGATTTATGTGATGAAGTCTAGGGTAATCATACGTTATAGATGGTCTGGAAATTTTTGCTCATCTTAACCCTTTAAGTCCCAATGTCAATATAGCATCATCATTTTAGAATTTTTTTTCTTATCGTCTATATCCATTTATGATATCAAAAAGCACATAATTCGATTCTTCAAACTTTTTTCGATTAGAAAATATTTTTGATAGATGTCAGCTCTGTTATTTTTAAATATGATCAAAAACATGATGATGCCAAATGGCATCACTGGGACTGAAAGGGTTAAATTGGTTTTAGGACTTAATAAGCCCATTAAGCATTGTTTTAAGGGCTCTTAAAAATGATCTTAAAATTCTATTTAATATACATAGTCTATACACATTTATTTAATATACATAAATTAGTTAAGTCCTTATTTTTTAATCATACCTTTAAATAAATACAGTAGATAATGATTAGTTTTGAATGATGATTTTGACAAGAAGTTTTTTTTTCAGCGGTAATGTATTTGTGTGTCTCTGAATTTCATTTAAGATTTTTCTTATTAGTTCATTGAAACTCATTCACTTCTTCATATCGAAGGAAAGATTTACCACCACAGACTACACTCATTTAGTATTCAACATTTTAGGGAAAGAAAAAAATATATAAGTAAAATTTTCCTGTTTAAACTTACCCCGTTTTACATTTAGCATTTCATATGTTGTATGCAGATAGTTGCCTCTATACATTGATATACATGAGTAAGATATAATTCTAAAAAAAAATCACTTCTAAAAATTATAACTTGGTTGTTTGAAGTTGTATTAATATATGCTTTAACATTCTTTTTCAGAATAAATTTCACTCCTTTTACCAGTATGCCAAATGTTTCAATTCCGATTCTTTTGATTATGATGAGCTCAAAAACACAGACTACGTCTTCATGCGATGGAAAGTAAGTTATTTATACTTCGATTCCAAACACTTGTAATTTTTTTCCCCAACTACTGTTACTTAATTTAATCTTTTTTCTTTTGCAAAGGAACATTTCCTGGTCCCTGATCACACCATCAAAGACATCAGCGGAGCATCCTTTGCTGGGTTCTATTACATCTGTTTTCAGAAATCCTCTTCTACCATTGAGGGGTACTACTATCATAGGAGTTCTGAATGGTAAGTTTTGTGTTTGAATTTTAATCCACTAAAGGTTGGCTAGTTATGTTATATGGAAAAAATCAATGTGTTTTTAAAAATTATTAATCATTTACAGACAGTGCATCCTATTTTATTTATTTTTAAACTTGCAACTCAAAACTTTCGTACTAATTAATAGGATTGTATGCACATAGAATAGAACAGAACTGCTGCTTTCAAAACTTATCTAGCATACACTTTCTTCTTCTTCTTCGCTGACACTACAGCCTGTTACTTCTCTCCAAGTCTCCTCCATCTGACTCTGTCCCCCACAATGGCCCTCCATCGGTTAACTCCTAACACCTTGAGGTCTCTTTCAACCACACCCAGCCATCTAGTTGGGGGTCTTCCTCGTCGCCTATTTCCTTCCAATTTCGAGAAAGTTACTTTTTTGGTGGGGAAGCTGTCTTCCTATTGATATACATGTCCCAACCACCATGCGGGACGGCTTTACCACCTTCAGAATGTCGGGTTCACCATACTTTTTGTATATTTCGTGGTTGTAGGCGATTCTCCAAACACCGTCTTGTTTAACTGGTCCAAAACTCTTTCTTAGGATTTTTCTTTCAAAAATAGATAAAAGGTCTTCTTCTGTCCTGTTCAAAGCCCAGCATTCACTGCCATACGGGGCAACAGGGTTTTATATAGGTTTACTTTTGTTTTAGTGCTGATGTATTTTAATTTCAGTTGACTTTTAAGTCCATAGAAACACCTATTAGCCACTGCTAGTCTGCTTTTAATTTCAAGCTTTAAGTCATTGCAGCTTGATATTATTGTGCCAAGGTATTTAAACTTCAAATGTGTAGTTATTTATCTTTAATGGAGCCCTATCTATAGTTTTACTTGTGTATAGTTTTTAGTGTCTTCTCCTTCTTCTAAAAAAGTATTTAAATGTATCAGCGGTATTTTTCATTTTGCTTCCACTTTTTAAACTACTAGTGTTAAATAAATAAAAGAAAAGGTGAACCAATCAAAAGTCGTTGTTTCAGCACTACATAAAAATCCAAATAAAACAACTGAAGAAAGCATTAATCAAGAACTTAGTTTTATCTTCATTGATGGTTAACCCCATCTTACTAGCTATCATACACTTTATCTAATTAAAAGTTATCTCTCTTAATAGAATAAGAAATCAATAATTAGATATTAAAAATAAATTTTTCTGTGTTATTCTCAAACTAGAAAAAACACCTTTTTTTTCTCCAATGGGGCTGCAGTATTGGCGGTTAGGCCTTTGCAGACTCAGCATGGTCCCCAGAACTGGGAGCCATTTTTTTGGCACCATCTAGGCGACTCTCGCTACCGATTTTTGACGCTCAAATTTCATTGAATCTGAGCTCTCTGAGAAAAAACACCTTGATTGTTAAGATTTCATAACGAGTAATTGTCAATTAGTAATCAAATATGTTACTTCTCTGGTTTTCAAATAAATAAAGTGATGGCGTTATAAAATATGTATTCTTATTTTCCTTTATATGACTCAATATAATTGTCAACCAAAATGATACCATTTTCTAGAATTTAATTGATTTGTTAATATATTTTTTTCAGGTATCAATCTTTGACGTTAACCCATGTCCCAGAGCACAGTCTACAAATATACGAGTTCCGATAGTTCATCTATGCTTCCCTATCCTTGATGTGACTTATTGGCAAATAGCTTGCTGTGTATATAGTATTACCAATGTAAACAGTTAATATATGTAAAGATATACACACTCTAAAACAAAGTGATATTCATTAAATAAACACTCAACTCGGGTCAATATTTCTAATCAAAATCGAATCTAACGGCGCCTGGAAGCATGATAATATTTCCCGCATTTCATGAATCCATTTTATTTTAATAATGTGATAGACTGTTTAAGTTTTCATGTTTAGCATGTTAAGGCTGAATGCTTATTTATATTGTATATTTTTACTTTGCATATGTTCATATGTGCAGCAAGGCTGTTCATGCTGTGTTGATATCAAAGATTTCATTACTCATTCTTATTGTAAGTTTCTATCGTTGCAGTAGAGTATTACTCACCAAAAATGGCAGATTGAAAGTTATTTGTTTTAAAATTGTACAAATTTGAGGAAAGGAAGATAATATAGGAGAATTTCTCCAATTTATATATTTTCAGTGTTCTATAATAATTTTTCAGCCTTTAAATTTGTGTATGTTTCATTTTCAAAACTTAACATCTTGGTGATTTATATTGAAAATGTATTGATAAATAACAGAGTAATTATCTCTAAAATTCTCAGTTGCATGTTTAGATTGTTATTGTTGTCTTAACTAAGGAGGCTCTACTGCAATGATTTTTTTACCTGCATGTATTGCTGCATACAAAGCATTACACTTATAAACTTAATAAACTATCGTTTTTGACATTTATAATGCTGTAATATTTATTAAGTATTAAATATTTGCTTTAAGTGTTTATTTTACTTTATTTATCATTGTAACATGAACACAATCTGTTTTTTAAAGGAAGAATTAAAAATTTGCTTTTTCAGAAGATCTTAAGAAAATAATTAATGTTTCTTTTTATTTATTTACATTTTACTTTATCCACATGCAAGTTTTCTCCAAGTGTGTACACTTTGTCCCAGGCATGGGACACTTAGATACAAGATTCTTTAGATTAAAAAAAAGCATCTTAAAATATTGCAGAAAACAGTGGTTGTATGGGTTAATAATAACTACACGTGATTTGCTGACATCACACGGAAAACTAATTTAAATGTCTTCTTCTGTCAAAGAGAAAATTTAACGGAAAGTTTCAATATACCCTAATTCCTCTAATAATTATATTGAACTTAACACAGCTAAAAATTGGCATCTATACACTACCAAATATCAAGTTCTGACCTACAGCAGATAAGTTAATAATGGCCAGGCTCTTGATTCATGTTGAACTACTCAACTAAACTGGTACTCTTTACCTATATATGCTCGATCTAACTTTTTCAAGACAAGTCTGTACGATTAACAAAGCAAGCCTGGCTCTCCCCATCCCCTCACGTGGTTTTCCAAGAAACAACTCAAGTGACGTTGTTTTAAACCTACTTTGCTGTGAGGTTAATTACAAAAAAGCATTTAAAATATTGCTTCACAACTGCTCTCCGGGGGGGGGGGGGGGAGTTTTTCCCCCAAGCTGTTTCCTAGAAAACCGATCAAAGGATAGGGGAAGCAGGTTTGCATCCTAATCGTAAGGACTATTGTGTGGGAAAAAATCTCTGTACAGAATATATATACAGAACGTCAAAGCATGAGTTTTAGATTGATAAAATATAGGGGATTTACTGAATTTACATTAGTTGTTCAAAATGTAAATTTTCTTAGACACAGGAATTAATTTGTGCATTTTTGGAAATGTGGGGGGATGTTGATTTCTTGTATACTTTAGTGTCACTTTTAATCCTTTCAGTCCAGTTAATGCCATTTGGCATCATTTTTCTGATGATGATTTTTAAAAAAAAATAAATAGGGCTGACATCTATTGGATTAATAAAAAATATTTTCTTATACGAAAAAAAAAATTAAAGAATCAAATGAAGTGCTTTTTGGTATCATAAATAGCTATAGACGATCAGAAAAAAATGTCGTAAATGATTATGCAAAATGGTCATTGGGATTGAAAGGGTTAAGATAACCTTTTATTTGAGAATTTTTTTTTTAAGCTCTGAGTTGATCTTTGTGTCATTCCCATTTATCCTAAAAAATGCCTCGCAGATTTACGAGATCTTATGTCTTTCTCAATTTATTAGGCCAAAAAAATCAGTCTTCAAATTCTGCACCTTCATCAACTTATCTCTCAAAACCAATGTTTTCAGTTAGAAATTAATCATAAGGATATTTTTGACATCAAAACTTATAATTTTTGCAAATAGTTGCAATTTTTTTTTTGCAACCAAATTGCACAACATTTTTTGGCTTACTAAAATTGAGCATGAAGAATACCAACAAAATGAATTATATGATGAATCAGAGTTCATTCTAGAATTAAAAAAGGGCAGGGTGCTTTAAATATAAAAAGGGCACTTGCAAAAAGTTTAGGGCATCTAAAATGCGATAAAATAGTTTTTTCGGATTTTTAGAAAATAGAAAATGCACTCGCATATCAAATTAAATATTTATTAGTTTTCTACTCCATCATTTTATGAAACATCTTTTCTAGTAAGTGAAGGAACATAATGAGGCACTTATGCCTAACAACGAGCCAGAACTGCAAACAGATCTCCTCGAGCGAAGTGGTGAAAATCATTAATGCTACTAATCAAATAAACATGGATTTTATTTGCATTCAGCTCTAGCATTTAAAATTAAAAACATGGTTCATACACTTTTTCCAAGTTTAGCAGAACTCCAATTATTCAAAGAGGTGCTGACTATAAGAATATACCAGAAAAATTAAACTTGGCCTACCTGTTACAGTTCCTCTTTATTCAATGTCATGTCTAGTAATTTTTTTTGTACCCACCAAAAATATTACTAAGCATGACATCCAACAGAGACAAACAAAAAAATAGGCCGAGTTTGTTATAGATCCCATAAAAAATTTAGTACACTTTTTCCAATATTCTAATATAAGTTGAAAGAAAAAAAACTATTATAAAAGATACAACTCAAACTGAAACAAAAGCTATAACCCAAACAACATCATAATTTGGATTTGGTTAAACCGAAACTAAAACTTATTTACATTATCTCACAGCCTAACAATACATTGAGTAATTAATTACAATATATCTTTTCTCCAATTAACTCAAATTATCCAAATTTCCAATTATATGAACGTGGTTAGGTTCCAATTCCAATTGCTTAGATAATTGGAGTTCTACTGCATACTATTCAAGAATTTTTTCCAGAAATATTCATGAACTAGTAATTACAAACAAAAATTTATTTATATATAGCGTGTATAAGCCAACACTCCATAAAAAAAAAAAGTAAAACCAATCTGAAACCCCAGTATAGGACAAAATAACTAAAAAGAGCCCAAGTTTCAAAAGTAAAAAAAAAATAACATTTCAGCTGCTCTTGTGATCACAAGGTCACGACTCAAAACGATAGATTAGAAGAAAAGATTCTGGTTGGTCCAATTAGTCCTGTACCAGAGCTACAAAAGTGTTGCGACACTCTTCCCGATCACGCAAACGCATCAAAGCCAGCGAACTGTCAATCATTGAGTATAGGCAATGTGACGTCATCAGTAGATTCCTAAAAAATTACTAGGCCGCAAAATAATCAAATCAGGAAGCATGAACTGCATATTTTCGGTCCGGATGAAGATGATCTTCTTTCAATGGGGGATTGCACCCGTTGGTCGATATTTGAAGACATCTTATTGTAATACAATCCTAATTCATCCTTTAAATTTTAATTAAAATGTTTACTTTTATTATTAAAATCTATTATTTAAACTTGTTATTTATCAAAATTTAAGTTTAGTTTTCATCGATATAGACCGAGAATGAAGGAAAGAATTTTTTTAGGTTGGGGGGTGTTGTGGAAACCCCTTGTCACGGCAATTATTTTTGCTCAAAATTCTCGATCGTCTATCTAATTCTAAAATCGATTATCTTAGGTATTTTTTAATAGTTAAGTTTAGAAAAACGGGTTTAAAAGTATAATATAACATAACCTGGGTTAAATATTTGAAAAAGAAAGTTGGATAAGAGTAATTTTTGAAAAACTCGGGAAAACGCGGACATTTTTAAAAGAAAATCGGCAACGAGGGCGGGATTTATTTTGTAAAAAAAGGCAAAGAGGGCGGGATTTATTTTGTAAAAAAGGGCATTTAGGGCGGAATTTATATTAAAAAAAGGCGGGCAGGGCGCCGCGCCCCGTGAAAAAAGCCTAGAATGATCTCTGGATGAATTAATGCATAACAAATACAATAAAAGCAAACTTTTAAAAACAAAGCATTTAGTGACTTAACAGAACTTTTGGAACATCTTATATTATTGTCGTCCTTCAAAGAAATTATCTACACACTATCTCACTAAATAAACTGTTTATTTCCAAATAATTTTTATTACATGAATGCTTTTGTTGCTGTACAATTTACAATTAAAAAATGATATAATTTATCTATGTCTTGAGCTATAATCTCCATGCCAAAACCCGCAGATCTTTACCTCCAGTCGCTAATACTGTAGCATCTTCTGTTGTATAAATACAAGTGACAGCATCTGATAACGATTCAAAATAAGAAAATCATATAAATAGATAGACTATCATAATTAAAACAGTATAAACTTAGTTACTACAATTTACTTTTTATTTTCATATAAAAATATGTTTAATACAACTAATGTAAATGCCATAAAATATTTTTCTACTTGTTCAGTTGATACAATAGAAGTTTTATTTCAAATATATCCAATAAGGGAACCCCCAAGTTTTTTTTTTAAAAATTAGATTTCAATCTTGATTGTGAGTAAAAACAAATGTAAGCTATTAAAAGGAGCATTCATAAATTTATAAAGCCATTGTTTTATGAAAAAAAAATTCGCCCGCTCCACATGCACTTAAAGGGGCCAAGACAAAATAAAAGTCTTTTTATATGTTAAGTTGATAGCACCACTATTTTTCTTTGATCGTTAGTACAGGTGCAAATATTTTCATTTATTTTTCATGTCCTTACCTGAGTGTGCTGGCAGTTTTTCGAGCAGTTCTCCTTTCAAGAGATCCCATACCATGAGATGGCCAGAAACAGATCCTGCCACTGCAATGCATCCGTCCCAACACAAGCACCTGATAGGGTTAAAAAAGGATTACCATACAAAAACTCTTGCAATAAGGTATATTTCCGTTAAAGTATAATAAGACAGGGTTTCCACCACGAAAGTAGCCTGTATTAATATGGGTTATCCTATAGGATAAGGTATATTTTCATCAAAGTAGAATAAGACAGGGTTTCCACCACGGGAGAAAGTAGCCTGTATTAATGTGGGTTATCCTATAGGATAAGGTATATTTTCATCAAAGTAGAATAAGACAGGGATCCTACCATGGGTGAAAGTCTGTGTTGATATGGGTTTTCGTATTTTTGAAAACACTCCAGAACTGCATGGGATAGAACCATATTTTTTTATTCAATAGAATTTTTTTACGCCGTGAATGGCAACAGTTCCAGAGGTAATATTTCCATTTTGTTGTCTGGGATTATTTTTGTTTTGGTATTCAAAAACGAGTTTGCAAAGAATATTTTACTAATGGAAATTTTTAAAATGACGACTTCCTCGTTGTTCAAATCATTTGTTAAATATAGATTGTAGAAAGAATAGTTTCTTTTCATCCATAACAGTTATTTTGAGACTGAAACCGAAACAAATAAAATTCCAGAATGCGGAAAAATGAAACCACGAGCGTTACATCATCTGAAACATGCCCATTTGATTACGATGCGCTCACTATCAGATCATACTTTGAAATCAAGCTTTTTTTTTGTGATTGTGCAAGATTCAAAGTAGCTATGTAATGACGTCACATAGTTGAAACCAATAAAAACTTTTTTTACAGCTTCTCAATTCAAACAAAAAAAATGAAGTAAAAAACATTGTTTACTTGGACTACATTTTGAATTTTGTCTTCAGCATGCTTTCTCACGGGAAAACTCTGTTCAAAATAATTTTATTAGTTTGAAAAATATTACTAAGGCATTTCATGAGGAAAAAAACTAATAAAAGTTTCAGATGCCGGAGTTTTCAATACATACATGGAGATTTGCATAGCTGGACAACAAAAAACTTGTTAAAAAAACTTGCTGGTTATTGTTTCTGCAATACATATAATATATAGCTGCAATTTGAAGTTAAATTATAAAGCACACTGAAAAAAGCTATTTTTAGGCAGTCAATGAAGTGAGTTCTGCATTAATACCGATTTCCGCATATTTGAAAACAGTACTGAACGGGATAGAATCATAAAATTTTCAATCCTGGAACTTTTTTGCCAACTTTCACACATGGTTCCCATCAAAACTTTCAATGAAATTTAATGTATATAAAATGATTATTTAAAAGTAATTTTTTAACACAAATTTTACGTACTATAAGCAATTTAGTGAGTTTACCTTAGATCTTCTTTTGATTCTGTACTGAAAAGCAAAGTGGCAGTTTGAATGTCAATTACTTTCAAGGTTCCATCGCTTCCACAAGTGGCAACTTTCTGACCATCTGCAAATGAAGAAATAAATTGCATTTAGTGAGGAATTAATGTATAAAAAATAATATCATTAAAAAATTACTAAATTACTTAACTGGAACTAAATTTTTAAATCTGATTGAATGATTAGTATTTAGTTAAAAAAATTTAATAGAAATAGTTATAAGGAATAATTTTACACAGAAAACTCTTAGCAAGTTAGAGTGTTACCTGGACTGAACTGAACAGCATAGACAGTGCCAATGTGATCTACGAAAAAAATGTAATTATTTATTTCAATGAATAAAGGAAACATTGTTATGAATTTTAAAATGAACAAATAACAAAATGGGAATAAAAAAATACTTCCAATGCAAAAAAAAAAACTATTATTCTATATTTATGCTTTTAATATTACAAAAAATACTTTTCAACTATTTTCTTTTATACTAAGGGGGTACCTTAAAACTTTTCTACATAACAAATTCCTTTCAATAATTAAACTGTCCTGTGAATCATTTTGTCACGGACAGAATGTAGTTAGGAATGTTCGAAATCAAAACATTTGCTGATGATCCATTAAACTAGGAGAATTGTGTTTAGGCATGAACTTTCATAAGGCCCGAACCACAAGTGCCCCTATAAATGGATAGAGATTTGGAAGGAGCGATGGAAAGACCAATATTTCGATAAAGTATCCTACACATTAAAATTCAAACTTATGTGCAAAATTTTCAATAAATTATAAGCTAGATATAAAAGATAAAACTTATTTTCGTGTAACATTTATGCATCTTTAACAAAAACTGGGAAATGGCTGTCCACCCGGAAGTTATATTCAAGAAATTCGTTGTCCATGAGCAATTTTTGACAGCCGAGGATGGGTGGCTTTTCCAGCCCCATTATGTACCAAATACCAAATTTGAAGTCCGTAACTGTATTAGTTCAAGCTGTAGAGTGGTTTCAGATAGGCCAATGTTCAAAACCCCTTTTTTTTAGGAATCCAATCAGCACCTTTCAAAACATGTAAACAACACAACATTTCTATTTTGGACCTCTATTTACCTCAACAGGATACCTTCAATACCTTATATTTCATATCAGGTAATTGAAAGTAAAAATGCACAAAAGCACTTTTTAAATGTTGAAGCCCCCATATTTAGTGGAAAAATGAGATTAATGTTATCTTCAGGAATTGGGAGTAATGAGTTACTTGTAACTTTATTAAGCAAACACCATTAAAATGTTCAGAAAGTAACTTCAGTACTTTTAGTGGTAACAAATATTGTGCTACTTTTACGTAATTTCTTATACTGCTCTTCATGGATATTTTTGGCAGTTCCGTGTATGGATGAAATATAACTATTTAAAATTCAACTTTTAACAACATTTAAATGGCATTAACTTTTTTCCCCGATGGTTCTTTGATCTTGGTTCTCTTTAAAGAATGCCTAAAATGGTAAGATTTCAAGTTTTCTTACAACTTGAAATTTTGTGTTGAAATTTACTGTTGTTTGATGTAATAAGTAACTGCAACAGAGTTAGATTGAATTTTAAACGTAACTTTTTAATCCCAGGTTACATTAATAATTTGTTGATAAAATCTATGGGAGCAAACTTGTAACACATTATTATAAATGAGTTGTAACATGATCTTACACTGTTGTTGCCACGATAGTGTATAGCTAGTCAGATTCCAGATGTAAACTCCACCGCAGGTGCTTCCAGTCACTAGGAGTGAATTCTTTTCATGGAGACTCAGGCAGTATACTCCAGCATCATGATCCAATTCTGCCTAGATGCAAGTAAAAGTATGATTATTTATTACTGTGATTATTTTTTTGTATAGATATACCTTGTCTAGCCAGAATGCAAGCTTTGAAAATACTTTCTTCCCCCATCAGTTTGCTTGGTTTTCTTCGAAACGGCGGGAGCGTGTTTTCCTCCTACTCTACTTGGGTTTCAACTGTATGGATTGTTAACCCCACAACAGAACCTCAAATACATTATGTTTAGAAAAGCGATGCTCCCCCTGTTTCCTAGAAAACCAAGAGAAGGGATGGGGGAAGAAAGTCTTTTCGAAGCTTGCATTCTGCCTAGACAAGGTATAGTGGATATATTATGGACCTTTACAGAATAGTTATCATATTTACCTTGAGTTCAAAGTTCAAGAACCGTTTTAAAGCGTGTATCAGACTTTCATTCAAAATTTTATTTTTTAAAAAGGATTTTTAAAGATTTACAGAGCATTTCTAATTGGAACTTTTTTTAAAAAAATTTCGATTAAACATTCTAAAATTTTTTCATAAGAATAACCAAATATTGTCATTAAACACATTTTATTGATAAAGAGAAACTGATAATACTTAGCTATCACCAGCAATATTTGAGTAAAGGTATACAATTCAAAATCTAGATTCTTTAAATCTTACTTGTCTGAAGGTTCTAAAAATTAACTTTAATAGTGTTATCTTCAACAGAATAAACTTAATATTTAAAAGATACTGTGTTTTCTCAAAATGTCATACTTATGAAATACTGAAAATATACTAACATTTAGATAGAAGGTAGGTCTCATACCCTCAGCAGATTCATATTGCCAAACCTGCAACAAAAATTATTGTTCACCTTGGTAACTAAAAATAATTGGCCCACAAAATGTAAAACAAAGTATACAGTTGGATGTAAAACTTTAATAAAAAAAAAAAATTCATAAGCTAGGAAATGTTTTTTTTTCTTTTGATAAAAATTTTCTAAAAAAAAAAACAATTCATTAAATTTTTTTATGAGCATTAGACTCAGCATTTGAGCAGACTCAGTAATTGATATAAATTTAAAGCCTCAGAGATTATTCTGGTGTTTGAATGTATGTATGCTTCAATAAATGAAAGAAATAGCCATTTAACATAATCTGACACTGAATATTTGCACACATTTTAATGTTTAAAATTAATATTTTTCTATTATTTTTCTGAAATACCAAATAAAAAATTCTTCAAATATTTTAAGTTATTTATTCTAAATTTACTTTAAAAATGCCATTAAACATACCTTAGCAGTTGAATCTAAGGAAGCAGTAGCTAATAAGCCATTACTAAAACCCAAAGCAGTAACTATAAGCAAAAATTAAGAAATACATTTAGGGTGAAAAACACAGAAACTGAATGACTATTTACTTTTAATAATCATGAGTAATGAATAATTTTAATACACAAATTTTGAATCCACTGCAGTAGTGAATGAAATTGCCATTTATTTTTTTATTAAGTAATCTTTCAACCTTTCAAACAAGATTCATTTTGTTACAATAAACTTAGAATTCCCCTTTTAATATTGATCTATAAACCAATTAGTTAATGAATTTCTCGAATAAAAGTTTATTAAAAAAAACATCCCGAAAAGAACTGGATATTGAAGTAAGAGGAATAAATCTATTTGAATTAATTTGCTTTTTTTATACTGATAAAATGTCTTTATGTTTGTTTCAGGGGATACGAAGGCAAACAAAATCATTTTAGTGAATCTAAATATTAGTACAGTAAACTCCCGATTATCCGCAGATTTGGGTGGCGCGGCATCCGCGGATAAGCGAATTCGCGGATAATCCGCAAAAGTAAAGAAAATATCCACAAAATTGCCTCTGGTTTTATAAAAGTTAAGTACAGATATCGAAGTATTATAAGATTTAAAAAAAAAACGTAACAATGACGAAGATTTAAAAAAAAAAACGTTGACAGCTGTGGATGCAAATTGCAACAGATTTTGCTTCAAAATGTCTCTCACTGCGGTTTCTCTTATTCCATACTCCAAGCACATTTGCCTTTTAGAAGATTCATTTCAATCCCTTTAATGAGTTGTAGTTTGTCTTGAATTTGAAAGACAACTTTTTTTCGCTTCTCACTCATTTCGCTCCCAAAATCACGCAAAGCAGTTCAATAAAATCGCGAGCAGTTTATTTTACAAGTGACGCTTTTTAACAAAAATCTGCACGTGATGCGCAACTGGCCGAACACATTTTGGCACACACCAGGTTTCCTTTAGTCATCCTTATTTTAATGCCTTTGTTGTTCGTATAATGTATATTTTTCGTTTTTAAAATATATTCGTTGTTCTTTAAATGTGTTCGTCGTTCTTAAAAGATATTCGATGTTTTTAATAGTGCATTTTTTCCAAATCGTTATTAAAACAACTAAATTTCATTTCGCTGTTCTTTGTTAAATTATTTTTGCAGAAAAAAGGGTGGGGGATCGAGGCCCGCGGATAATCCACCCGCGGATAATCGGGAGTTTACTGTATCTTGATATTTAAGTACAGAGATTAGCTACAATCTTGAATATTATTACTATGCCGGCCTTCAGTTAAAAGAATCTTTTCATTAAAATTTTCATACAATAATGTGCGATGCAAAATTTAAAAAATATTATTTAATAATGTACAAAGAAAAATTAAAGCTAGAAATACGAATTTAATGACTAACCTGAATCATCATGAGCCATAGTAGTGTTCAGGAGTTTTCCATATTCTACATTATACAAGTAACTGCAATTAAGATTATAACAAAATTATAAAAATTGAAAAATAAATAACTGGCATTTTTTGACAAAATGAATAATTACATGATTTGATGTTAAAAGACTAAGTTTGCCTGTTTGGTAATAATTAAATAAATAATAAATAACTTAGTTTGGAAATTCATTAAAATAATTCAACAAAAAATTAAAATTCTTCATATGAAATATAAAAATAAAATATTAAAAAAAAACTTACATATAATTGTCCCAAGATCCAACTATTACTGTTCTGTCATCTTCCATTAGAGAACATGAGGATAAACCCTGAAGTTATTAAAAATAATAATTAGCAGAAAATTTACATAAACTAAAATATTTAGTAGGTAGGTACTTCTTTTATATATAATTTGTATAAATCGTTTTTCATATCTTTCTTGGGAAATTAAGATTACTAGACAATTATATAAACTTTTTAAAATTTTAAAACATTTTAGTTTTAAGTAGAACACAAGATTATGAACTTGCACCATTATTGTTCAAATAAGCTGAATACTTCCATTAATGACACAATAATCAGTAATTTATTATTATAGTTTAACTTGGATAAAGTTTAACTTGAGCAGAGCTGTTTATGAAAACCAGCATATTATAGCAAAACTTTTATTTCACTTTATGTAAAAGCTTTTTTTAAAAAATGAGAAAATAGTCTAAATTTCTTTATTTTTTTAGTTTAAATACAGAAGAATATTAAGTATTTTAGATATTTACATAAATAGCAGACATATAAATAAAAATACTACCATATTATAAACATTAATGCTCCGCAGTTGTCGCTTTTCTTCTAAGGAAAACATTTTTAATAGCCCATCTATATAAACATAAGTAAATATAAATAAATAATTCATTTTAATTTTTAAAAAGATTTTTAAAAAAAAAAATATGGTAGCATATATACCTTTTGAAACTGAGAAAATATACTTTTTATCTTTTGTAACACAAATATCGGTGATTAGCCTAGTAAAAAATAATTACAAAATTATTGCATATTTATGTGAAATAAAATTTATTTTAAAAAATACACATTTTAAAATGGCATAGATGTAACTTACTCTTTATGAACTTTACAGTCAAAACAAAGAGACAGCTTTGTTATATCAGTATTCCATCTTTTGGAAGACATTTCAGATTTCATACTTGATTCCGAGGCACCTACACAAGAAACAAATTTTAATTTTTCGTATTACGTGAAGCAGGGGTACCCAACTGGTGGTACGCAGGACAATTTCAGATGGTACCCGTGAGTGATGTGAGCAACATTGCTACAAGTTACTTGTGTGAGAGTGGATTTTCAAAACTATTGAACCCCATAAAAATAAACATAGAACCAGAATAAGAGTGTTGCAGAGGACTCCTTTTAAACACTTTTAGAATAGTGAATATGACACATTTATTAAAATATCTAGGTTTGGTGGTATGGTAAAATTTCTCAAACAGTCAAGTGGTACTCAGATGCAAAAAGGTTGGGAACTCCTGATGTTAAGAATAAAGTAACTGTAGCTCTAAGAAAAAATTAACATAAAAATATTTAACTTATGGTTTGATATCTATATAAAATATGTTATTGGTAAGGGGGATATTGAGGACAACAGGCTAGGCATGTCAAACGTCCAGAGTTCAAATCCCGGAATAGGTCTTAGCATTTCATCCTTTAAATGGTTCAGTAAAATGAGAACCAAGCATACTTGGTAACTAAACGCTGGTGGTCCACTTAAGGTCAACTACCTAACCAGGACAAATGATTCACCCCCAGAAGATCCCTTGGTCTTGTAAAATGAAATAAGTACAGTAGGTCTTGGACATTAATATGCTATTAAGTTATTAAGTTTTTTTTAAGAGAAAATATCGTCCCATTTATATGTGCCGAGTGCTGCTGACTCAACTGCAAGGTATTTTAACTTCAGTAGTATATAATTTAATGTATTGAGATTTCTTTAGCTAATATCCAAATATAAAGTTTTAAATAATGGATTTTCAATATACATACTTCTGCTTTTAGTGGCTATCAAATTCTGGACATCATCTGGTAGATGGGTACTGAGTGGTGATGGTATCCGCCTCTGAGGGTGTGGTTTTGTAAACAGCTGCTTCGGGATCTGCCCAAACTCCATGATTTGTACCTCAAGAGAGTACCTTTCATTCATGTCGACAATGCTAAGGAAAAAAATAACCTATTAAATACCAGTTTTATGCTGATATTGAAATGCAGCTTAAACCAAAAAAAAAAAAAAAAGGTTTTTACCTGTCCAGATCAACAGCACCTTCATATGTCAAATGATAAAACACTAAAAAAAATTAAAAATTGTTTGCATTAATATACTTCATACATAAGATAATAAAATTTTAATGAAAATTTAATGCTTTCTTGTTATTTTTTTTATACTTTTGGAATTTGGATTGATTTTGATCTTTAGTTATTAAGAAAATTTTACAATATGAAAATTAAGTTTTAAAATTTAAAAAGTTTGCACCTTAATATAGGCCAATTTATTTTTAAAAAAATACAGCTTTTAGATAAAATACAAAAAAAAAGAAAACTTACAATTTTATCAATCAGAAGAAAAATAATGTGCCTACATAAATTTAAGGATATTTGAAATAAATACGATTTAATTAAAGTCACTTGCTCCCTTGTTATTTTAAAAGAAATATATTAAAAAAAACACAGATATATAACCATGAGAATACCATTATCTGCTTTGATGGCCTCCTGACCACGCTGTTTAAAACCAAAAATAAGATCAATCCAATGATTAAGATTACTGGAAACATATTCAGATTCTAAGGCATCATGGAGAACACTCACAAAATGGCCCGGATCTGAAATGCAAATATTTGATTATTTTTTCTTTGCCTAATACCTCTTTTAAAAAGAAAATATATAAATAATTGATAAATTATCTAATGAAAAATTAATAAGTATATAATAACACTGGACAAACAAATTTCTGTGAATGAGATGAAAGTACCCAATTCTGAAATGATTTCAATGGGCTAAACATGAAAGCCCTTAAAAAAATTATTTAGCTCTAATTTTTTAGTTGTGGTCGTTTTCATTACATAGAATACAGTGAAATGAATGGGCGCCGCAAACGCAAAATAAATTTAAGTCAATTTTGTTTACAGAAACCATCCGAATTTTTGCCCATACAGACTCAATTTGATATTATCAACATAAGGGTGGGAGGAGATCAAAACTCATCAAGAAATTTCAGGGTTTTTGCCCCGACATTAGCAGCTTAATACCCATTCGTTAAACAGAATCATTCTCACCTCAAGAGGTACCGAAAAAAAGAATAAACTCCTTGCATTTCATCTATGGTTGTTTTTAGAGGCTGTAGCATGTTTAGCAGACACCTGGAAACCTCATTAAAACTAAAAAAAATATTAGAGACTTTGGAGCAGGGAGTCCTTTGTCATGTTAAACCAGACACAGAATAGAAGGAATTTTAGACTTTTTAATTTTTATTTTTTTCTAAATTTAATTTCTAATTTCTCCTTTAACTGATGAGATGATACAGAAATAACAGTCATTGACATGATTTGTTGGTTCCCTCCTAAACATTAAATGTCATTCCTTTTCCTTCTATAAAACAGCATTCATTCCCCCCCCAGTAAATGGCATTACCTTTTTTTCTCCACGAAGCCGAAGTGAAAAATTCGCTACACAAGTCTAAAAACATACTTGAGGGGCCCAGCATATTATCTAGTCCCCTATCTTGTAACCAAAATTGAATGGATACAATACAAATGAAACGCTTTCTTAACTTGCAGTGATGATTCTTTTTTTGTGTGCATAAACTGGTACTTTGCCACAAATATAAAATAAGTTAATAGCACTGTTAATGCATTTACAAGGCATTATAGTTATAGAATTATTACTAACACTAATTTTTGAAATTTTACAGCTTCTAACAAACAATCAAGTACATGGTAATTTCAGGAAAAATCAATACTTTTCTCTATTATTTCAGATAAAACTGATCGATAACTGTGAGTAGATGGCAAAATTTATGCCAAATAATGACTATTAATCAAATTATTAATAATGACTGCTTAGTACTGAATGATACTGAGTAATATACTTCAAATGCTATCAGGATCCCCTAACAAGCTTTTATTTTTAACAGGAGATTAAAGTTTGAAAGAAAAGCTTCATTTAAACTTAGTGCTATGTAGTGATTTTTTTCCATTACTATTATTATTATTATTATTTTTGTCATTACCTTTTGCCCAAACGGGAAGCTCAACATCTCCAACTTTCGATCCATCCATTCTCATACCAAAATCTAAATTCTAAAAGTCAAAATAAAAACTTTTTAAGAAATAAATCAATCATTTGTTGTTAGAGAACAAAATGTGTACATTAAAATTTTGGTGCATGCATTAAAATATTTATAATTAAATTAATAAATTCTAATCACTTTTGTTTTATAATTACATACAATCAAATTATATTGTGCAATAAATTTTTTACAATTTATAATAATCCCCAATAAGTATTAATATAAATAACCAAGTAAGTATTAATATAAGTAACCAAGTAAGTATTAATATAAGATTAGTTAACTGTTAAACACATTGCACCAGCAAAAAAAACTGCTTCATTAAAACATATAAATGGTAAAAATATTACTGTGCCAATTATTTATTAAAATAAACCATTTATTAGTTTGAACTATTTTTTAATTGCATAAAATATAATGTATTTCACACTAGAAAACAAATAGATTCTTCTTAAAATTAGAATTTTAAACAATGACTTACAAAAGCATGATTAAAAAATTATATATAATTTCTTACTTTGGCATTCAAAAGAAATGAACCCCCTTTTTCTAGATCATAAAACTGTGGAACAAGCTCTTTAAAATCGGAAGTGTTTGTCGTAATATTTCTCCACGTGTCAGGAACACTAGAACAAAAATACCGACCAATTAATATAAAATCTTCATTACAAAACTATAACCATTTTTTAACCAATAAAAATATATCACCTATTAAACATTCTATCAGGATGATCGAAGCGACCATTTTGTAAACACAGCATATATTGCGGCACTGAAACAAGTAAGTAAACAATTTTCAAGATTTTATTTTATTACAAAAATATGGTTGCTGTAAATGTAAAGGAAACAGACATAAACTTACTTTGCCTCACAAGATAATATAGAACAAATCCTGGAGTCGAATAATGAGAACCATATAAAAATTTAGGATCAGCCATTTCGTTGTACCTATCCTATAAAACAAGAACTAATGTGAAATAAATAGACAAATTATGTCCATGCAAGTACCATATTAAAATTTAGACCTATCCTATAAAACGAGAATAATGTGTAACAAAGAGAATAATGTGTAACGAGAATAATGTTAACTAATGTGTAACAAAACAGCAAATAATTACAGACCAAGCAGTACCATATAAAAATTAAGAACCCTACAAAAATTTAGGATCAGCCATTTTGTTGTAACTATCCTATAAAACGAAAACTAATGTGTTAGTGTAACAATACAGCAAATAATTACAGACCAATGCAGTAAAATATAAAAATTTAGGATAAGCCACTTTGTTATTTGTATCTATCCTATACAAACAAGAACTAATACGTAAAATATCAGCAAATAATTATCGTCCATTTAGCTCCTCCAATCACATCATGGGTTTAAAAAAAATTAAGAGCATAGGAAAAAAACCTTTTTATTGCATAGGAATCTGTCTGCATCAGGCACCTTTGGCGACGACAGCGAGTCATCGTTCTAAACTGATGCAAGGTAATCAGTTTCTTACTAAGTTCTTCTTTTGCAGCAACTCTGATTCATGCCAGATACAAGTCCCATACTTGAACAGTGAAAGAAGAAACAAGGGAGAAACCGGTTACCTACTTCCAAACGTCCGCCGAGCAGATCTGATTGCAGGAAGATTCCTATGCAATCAAGAGGGACTCTTCAAATATATTGATGTTATGATGGTGACAAAGCAAATAGAAGCCAGTGAAATGGCTGTTAAAAAAAAATGTTAACTTCACACCTTAGAATTTATTCTACACCTTTCAAAGAAACTTCAAAGTTCTTTTCACAGACTGCAAACATAACAAATATCTAACCTTAGAACTTTTATTAATTAATGAGTTTTTTGGTTTGATAATTTAAAATAAATCTTAAACAATTATAAAAAATGTAGAAATAAAATTAGATGATAAAATAATTGAAAAAATATAATTTAAATCTTACTTTTAACCTGTTTAGTCTTTCCTTGTTTAAGGCACCAACTGGCTTCGTCAAATCTCTATAAATCGACACATCATCTAAATCTGGAAAATTGAGCAACATAATTACTGAATACAGAAAATTAAAATGAGCAAAAATGCTTATTTAAACATTGAATTAATTGCATTTAAAAAAATTATTTTCCACTATTTAAAATAAAGTAGATTAAAACATTACATAATAACTTTAAGTTTAAGGAAAAAAGTCAGATATTTTCTCCACAAGCTTATTTAAATAAAAAAAAGGAGAAGGGCAAAAAAACGTCAGCTGTGCCTTGGCTAGTAAATACAGTGGAAGCTTGTTAACGGGAACTTGAAGGAAGCACCAACTGACAAATCATGGTAGATCTTGTGATTTTCTCAGAAGTAGAAGACAATTTATTTTTATAATGTCCGTTGTGCATTTGTTTTATGAATGTGCTTTGTTTTATTTGTTATTTGTTGAAACTTAAAATTACTAAGAAAGAAAATTCGTTTTTGGAGTTTTTTTGTTCAGGATTTTGCCCAAAGCGATTTTGCTTTAAAAGATTCTTTTGGCATTAGCTCAAAGCTTTATAGGCCAGAGAAAAGCTTTTAGTTCATTTTAAGCAAAATTTCATTAATTCATTAAGCGAGTTTGCGTTAATGAGGGACCGTATAAAAAAATATTCTTAGACAAGGCTAAAATTGAATAAAATCAAGTGTATTTTAAAATAATTGTTTAAATAGAAAAGATGTCTAACATCAAATAAGCTGTATGACAGAAACTGTATAAAAAAACTCTGACCAAACTAAATATCCTACAAGTAATGAGTTACCTAATGAATTTGATAAATAGTCAGATAAAACCCAAGGAAACACTGGATATTGTGTCAGATCATTAAAACTGCGGTCAGCCAAGCTACAAGATAAACATACAAATCAATGGCACTATAGAAAAAAAAAATGCTGAGCATGAATACTTAAGTTAAGGTAATATAATATTAATACACTAGTGTTTGAAAATTTTGGCGAGGAAAATATATAGCTACCATTACACCCATTCAGCTCTAGCGCAAAGACCATCGCACAACCAACCAGCTATTTAAAAAAATGCTCTTTTGCACGTTCTTGGTAATAATTTGGCGAGTTTGGCAAAGTAATTGGCGAAAGAAGGAAGACATGAAACCCTAATATGCATCTGTAGTGCAACGGTCTTCAAAAAACAACATAATTCAGTAAAAGCTTAACTATGCTTTTAAAAAATTCATAATTAAAATCATATGTACACAATAAAATAATAGAATGGAGACTGGTAGGATTACGTAACTTGAAACATATCCAACTATTTTTTCAAATTACTAATTTTGTTTCTGAAGGCAATGAACAAATATTGAATAAATTAAACATTTTCAATTTCAATTGTTTTCTAAACAGTTTTATTTAAATTTTTCTGCCTGATGGCATCACGAAAAAGAAAAAAATGATTGGATTTGAGCGAAAGTGGTGTATTTTTTCCCTTAAAACGTTCGAAAACGATAGAAGGAATGGTCCGATTCAAAAAATTCTTAGCCTATGTTTGTTCTGGAGATGAGATGAATTTTTGTGCCAAATTTCGTGACAATCTTTTGCGTGGTTCTTAAGTTTTTGCGTCCTATACAAACAGACAAACAAACAGAAGTCGCCTTTTATGTAAATAGATTAATATTAATAAATTAATATTAATAAATTAATATTAAAACAATTTAACTTAATTTTTAAGCTTACTTTCCTTTTTTAAGCTAAAAAAATAAGATTTAACCAAATTTTAAAAATAAACAATGCATACCTATTTAGATATAGTAGATATTCATAATTAGAAATAATACCATTCTGCCATAACAACGTCATATTTTCTTGACCACTATCATCTAATTTGACAGCTATTGAAAAAAAAGAGTACAAATTTAATTATTGCTGTTTAAGCTACACTTGAGTCATTTGTGATGGGTATTTTGAATGGAAATTAGACTACAAAAAGCTTAAGAAAATCCAATAAAACTACATTTCATTATCATATTGGACAAGGACAGACTTAACATGCATTAGCCTTATCAACACAGAATATTTTAATTTTAGTTTATAGAATTGTTAATTTTAATTGTTAACTGCTAATTTTTTCTTTTATATAATGTCATAGCCAAAGATCCGAGGACTTCCTGGATAAAAAGCAAATGCCTTACAAATCATGTTTTAATGCCTCATAACTTATGGTTGAATTCATTCACAAAAAATTATATAAATTCCAATCTAAGTTTCAAGTAATTTTTTGTAATGTTTTACCAGGTTCTTGGACAAGCTTGGCATACAAAGATTCTCGTTCACTTTGAGTCTTGAAAGATAAAAACAAATGTTGGATGGATGACTGTTTGGAACAATACAGCTCTAAGCCCTGAAATGAAAAAGCATACATGCAAATAAATGCAATTTATCGTCACTGTTATTTGTATTTAATATATATATTTGTGTTTGTTTGCACAAAAGAGAAGTGGAACTTTTTTTGACAGTCATCGAGAAAAAATACAAAAAACTGTTGCTCAATTTATGAATATAATGAAGCTAATAAAAAGAAATTTCTTATTTACTGTTGCCCATTTTTTAATATTTTTTTATTATTTTTGAGTGTTGAAATGGCCACCAAAATATGTGAAGAAAAAAAAATACTATTATTCTTCAATTCAGCACCCATTTATTTTTAGATAAAAAAAATTTAAAATCCATTTAGAACTCTTTATTTTTTACTTAAATTTCATATTTAATAGTTTTAGTGTTTTAATTTTGGCAGGGTAAGAGATTTTATAATGAATTTACCTTGTTATTGAATCTTTTAATTTACCAATTAATTAACAACGATATTTTTAACAGTATGTGATAGCCGTTGCATCATAGTTGAAATACGATTTTATTTAATGAGGTATTTTTGGTTGTTAAATACGAATCTAAAATTTTAAATTTGTATGTTATAGTAGAAAATATTGTATAAGAAAAGAAAACGGTAAAAAAATACCTGCATTCATCAAAAATTACAATGAAATTTGCTAGTCATATAGCTTTGGAATGGTTGATTTTTTTATAATATCTTATATAAAGGTATAAAAAAAATACAACACATAATTTTCTTGCCTAATGGAGTTAATATTTAATTAGAGCACACAATAAATGAGTTTAGAATATTACTTTAAAATACTTACCACATGTTTTAAAAGAAATCGCCTTTTAATGACCCTTTTGATTTCCGTTAATTTGATTTTTAAGACAGGCCACTACAAATAAAAACATATTATTTAAATTCGATATATTTACAAATAAGATTTATTTTAAATTTATGGATTTATTTCTAATTTATTTATATAATAATATATTATAAAAGTTAAGTAAAAAAATATTTTAAATATTAATTGATTTTCTTAATGGAAGGTCTTTGGAATGTGTATTAAATATTTATTTAGTATACATTACAAAGACCAAGTAAAATACTTACAGGTTCAGCATTGTTATAGGGTTGAAAGTATAAGCGGCTAGTTGTTAGTAAGATTCTTCCAGGATTTACAACTAAAGGAGTAATTTTACTTCCCATCGTTTCTAATAGTATAGTTTCGTGCAAATCTTCTAGCCTAACAAAGAGAAATTCAATATATTAGTTTCAAGTTTACTTGTTCTATTTTAAATCAAATAAGTTTGACAACTAGAAAAATTCAAGCACTACTTTACACTTGATATCAATTAGTAGGTAATTAAAATTTAAAAATTCATAAAAGCTTTCACTATATTTCAGAATATTTCATAACAAAACAGTTAGTTACACTAAAACCATAAGTAAAGTGTCTACTTAAATTCAACTACACATCAAGTAAAAATATTCAAATTTTATATCATTTATTTTTACATGAAACAACAAAGGCAAAAAAATAGTGACATGGGTATTTTTTTAAATTACATATAAATATCCAATATAAAAGTTCTTTACCAACTTGTGTCAAATTTTATGCTGCTTTGCCTACAACTAACAATTGCACCAATCTAAAATTAAAAAAATTTTAATGACAAATGAATAATAGTAATTTGATTGTTAGCAATAATAAACACTTATTTCTAGAACATGTTATTGAAACAGTTAAATATAGTAAGCTTAGAACAACTATGAATAACAGATGTTAATATGAGTGCAATAATCTGATTATGTAAAACAGATGTTTTCACATTTTAAATAATCACCCAATTTTTGAAAAGCACATTCAATGGTAATGATGGTAAGTGACTAATGGTTGAAAATTAGTCGATATTATAAACAATTTTGTTTAGGAACAAACTTGTATGTATTGTGTACTTAATTTAAAATTAACATAATGTTTTTCTAAAACATTTCATTACATATTTAAATGAAAAATGAATTTTGAAACACAACAAACTACAAGTTTTACTACATTACACTTTTATATGACAGAAATATAAATAAGAAATTTACACCCAAGAAAGTTATGTATTGAAGTGTGTTGAAGCATGATTTAGCAATATATATTTTTTTAAATGTGAATAGAACCCTTTCAAGTGTGAAAAAAATAAATCAATAATAAAAGTACTATCAAATAAGTTATTAAAAAATCATGCAACAGATTAAATAGTTAAACATTGATTATTTACAGAAAACATACCATGGATGCTTGCTCTGCACTGGGTAGCATGGATGCTCTTTTTAGCTAAAGTATAAATAAAATAATTTAATTCATTCATCAAATGTATCACTATTTATACTTTAAAAACAAATTTGCCCAGCATTATAATTATAATGTTTTAACCATTGCTTTAAGCTAATAATAGTAAATTTAAAAAAAAAAAAAGGAAATGCAGTTACTCCACGAAATAGTCATCTTAATTAATTAAAAAAGTTATCCTTGGCACTTTACATTCAATAAGTAGAGTTATTTAAATATATTATACAGTTGGACTCAAAGGACCATCATATATTAGGCTCCAATATAAAATTGTTTAAAAAATATTTAGGTTGGTTAAGCAAGGAAGTTTGTTTCTAAAATGATCAGGTTGAAGCTATTTTACTTTCCCTTTTGTCAGATTTTTTAAAAAAAGGTATGTCTGAAAGCTAATTTTTTGTGGTCAGAACTGAGTTGTTAAAACTAAAAAATACTGTTATAATAATAACAGATTAAAGCTTTGAGCTTTGACTGGTATATTAAATTTCAAACTGATATTTTATTAAAATTCTTTCACCTGTGATATTTGTGCCAGACATGCATTTGCTGTTACATACTGAAGTGCGAATAAAAAGGTATTTTTCTCCTAGAAAAAAATCCTAAAATTATTTTAATAATATATATTTATACCGAAAAATAATTGACACCAATATTAATTTTTAGGTGAAATACAATTTTTAACGCATAACCTATAATTATTATTATTACTAAAAAAAACAGTAATTTTATAAGGTTTAGAAAAGATTATAAAACCAAGCATTCACAGAAACCAAGCATAACACATTTTGTTTCAGATAAAAAAAAAAACTTTGCAGCCCTTATATGGCATTCAATTGCTTCTTAATATAAAACATACACTTAATATGTATTTAAAAAACTTTCAAACTTACTCTTTTAAATGTGTAAGGTGCTATAAAATTCCCATCTAACATTTCTATTACTTGATCACATTCCACATATACAACATTGCCTTTGTCTATTCTATAAATAAAAAAAGTTTTACGAAAAAAACACAAAATCACTATCCATAATTTTTTTCATTATTTAAATTTTTCATATTATATGTTTAACTATTATTTAAATTAGCACAATATTCCCCAACAATGGGGTAAAATGGTTATGACCATAAAAAAAATTTAGTTTTCATAGATTTTTTTTTAATTTAGCTTCGATATTTTTTTTCTTAAATCCAGCTGTCAAAAACTTTTTTACATGTGTATTTTTAGTTTTAAAATGATAATTTTAAGTGTAGAAAAAATTTGCACTTACTTTGAAAGCAATGATCCTTGCCACTGTTCAATTTTTTGGCAATCACGAAGTGGAAACTAGAATTTCAGTTATTCAGTCAATTATTTAAAGAAGCCTTAACAAATCAACAAAATATCAAAGCAAAAGATTTTGTACTGTTACTTTTTTGTAATTATGATGTTAAGTTACTTCAAATTAAAAAAAAAATTTATACTTTGTATGCTAAAATAATATTGCATAGAAATTATCTATAAAATATAGTTAAGCTATCAACATCTATGATTTAATGTGCAAAAAACAGGGATCTTTTTTTAATGAATATCAACAGTAAAAATTACCAGAATCAGGAACAAACTTGCATTGTATACCAAAATTTATAGACTGGGATAAAATGCCAATACATTTATTGTAATATGTACATGTGCAAACAAGTCATCACTTGATTCAAGTGATTTATAAAACCACTGTTTCCAAAAGGTATTTTACGGAATTTTAAAGAGAAATTCTAACTCTAGTTGCAAAGTTTTAAGGAAAAAAATGAAACATAATTCCTTTGACAAGAAATTAAACTTGCATACCTTAAGAATTGGATGGCAAGCATCCTTTGGATCAAAGAGAATTGACTTGGAACAAACTTTAAGTCTTCCTTTATGAGCTCTACAATGGAAATATAAGATTAAACTAAAAATGTAGAGTTACAAATATAATTGCACTCACAATTGAATCGGTGAGTGCAGAAACCACTTCAGTCAAAAAAATCCAAAAACTCGTTTTCAATGCAAATAAGCGTAGAAAGGCAAGATGCATGTTGGGTGCAAAAACTACGTTAGTCTGTTGAGTAGTTGTGTAAATACAGGACGTTTGTTTTGAGTGTTGAGTGCAGAAATAGAGGAGGAGTTATTACGTTTTTTCTCCCTCCCGAAAAATTTGAAATTTGAGACTGACGTTGTTTCTGCACTCACCGATTCAATTGAAGAGCTTAGTGAAGGAACTAAGGGACAAAAAGGTGAAAATGAGTTTAAACTTTTTTGTTTGCATTTAGATGCATCAAAAAAGCCATTTACAAAAAGTAAAAAATATACTTCACCTAAAAGTGGGAAATCTTGTTATCTTTAAATGAGAGAATAACATGTTAATTGACACAATCTTAATTTTTTTCAAAAATGTCACTTGACACTTTGTTCTTCCACTATTCTCGGTTTGCCAACTGTGGCTTTAGTGCAATGTTAATTCAACCAACTCTTCGAATTCAACTCGGTAATAACCATTTTCCAGATTCCAAGCTCTAAGAGAAAGTTTAATGCTTTTAGCTACAAAAATCTGGGAAATGCGTATGGTACGGAAATTCAGAAAGCAGTTAAGAATAATCCTGTATTGTTGGGTTGAATCCAGAGAGTTAGCAGGTCTTCAATTATATTAAACACTTATTAGGCTTGAATTTAGTGATAAAAAAATTAGTGAGTTATAAAATAAAACTAGTTATAAAATAAAACTTGGGAAATGTAACATGCAATAATAAAAAATATATATGTATAAGGATCCATTTGATAAGTGGAAAAAACAATAATAAACTATATTTTTTAAATAAAAGATATAAGCACTTTACAAAGAGCATTAAATATTGTAGTGTGTTTCGTGACTATGCTGTGTTAGTTGAGACAATATTTAGAAAGCAATGTACCTGCGAAAGGCTTCACTTTCTGTTGTTTTACCAGGGTAGCAATGACAGCTGTAATCTTCAAAATAAATCTCCCCAGGTTCAAGAAGTAATAGAGAAAATCTATTGGAGAACATTAAAAGTTATATTCAATACAGTTAATAAGAATGATAAAATAGCAAGCCTCAATTTGGCGATTTAGATTGCTGCCAAGCAAAGAAAATGCCCTAATGTGGTAAACACTCTACTTTATGTTTCATACAGCTTGATAGGTATACCAACCCACGTAAAATTTTAAAACTCGCCAATGAACAGAGCAGATATCATAACTGTACCAAAATTAGGTTCATGAAATATCATTGTTGCTATGTAGCGGAACTAGTTTGAAGAGCCAATAATATTTTTTAACATTGTACGATGACCAGCAAATATTTAAAAACATTCAATGAAATGTATACACATGTTGACATAATTGAGAACTTACTGATTGAATAAACTCATGCCGTTAACTTTTAGTAAAGCTAAGCTTCCGATTTGTAGACGTACATTAAGCAAATGACTTCAAGATTACTCTAATTGCCAACCTAAGCTGAATAAATAGAAATATGCTTTGGAGAAGATTCTTCCGCACATATAGAGAGTTCATAAATTATTTGCGAATCCATCCAGAAAACATGTTTGTAACATTATTTCATTTAAGGTCTAACAGATATGAAAATATTATTTGAGAAAATTTTGCAGTTTTATCAGTATGAAAACTGTATTTTGGTTATATTGTATTCAGATCATTTTGTAATATTACCTTACAAGAGCTCACAACTAACAGACAACCGTGCTTTTCCGTCTCTTTTCCGTCTGCTGTTTTTACCCAAGTTAGGTTGGCACAGAGTGTAGATGTCTTTTGGTGATTGTAACACTGCAGTTACATGCTTCGAGCGTATGATTCAAGCAGCCATTTGAGCATGACCTTGATATTCTCAAGGTAAAATTTTACAAGAAGATACTCTAAGCTTCCGCTGAAACTGGCTGATCAAGGTAACGAACCCATCTCGTTTGGTTTCGTGACCATGAGCGCCAGTTTTAGCGGAAGCGTAAAGTATCTGCTTGTTAAAATATTACCTTGAGAATATTAGAGTCACGCTCAAATGGCTGCTCGAATCATACACTCGAAGCATGTAACTGCGGTGTAAACTTGAACATATGGTTGCTATACATATAAAAGTTTGTATTTTAGTTTAATTGGAATATTTACTAAATTTTTGTTTTTCTCTCATTTGGCAAACACAATGAAAAATTGCCATATCAAAACCAGCCCCTGTAGTACCACAGCTATTACCACACTTGAAAAAAAAAATTTAAAATGAGAAAATTTTAAAACAGCAACAATAAGATGGCAGGGCCATGCAAAATTTTAATCTGGGATTTTTTTGACAAAAAATACCGTCACTATTAGTCTAAGAGCTCAAACCTATTTTGCTTTCTCATTAATGAAATATATAAGATAAGGCAGTGTGTTCATACACTTTTAGTATATCATCACTTAAGTTCCCACATGTGCTATATCACTTTGCTCAATGGTAGAAATTTACGGAACGGTAACCCTTGGCAACTTTCCAAAATTGCGCCAAAAGTTGGTCGAAAACCCAACCGAAATGAGCAAATAACAGTCAGGCAGGTTTGCTGGAAAACATCATCGTTGTGAAGTCAAAAAATTCGAATCATCAGTTGAAGTCAGACAGTTGCTACAAAAAATTATTTATCGCCAAATCCGAAAAAATCGAGCCAAGAGTTACCATACAGTAAGTATGATCTCTGCACAACAATGAGATAGCACATGTGGGAACGAAAGTGACGATAAGCATAACCGCTAGAGTGGACAGAAGGCCAATTTACAGGTATCGGGGCAAAAGGTAGGTGAAATATAAGTTAACTTATCTCATTTTCTCAGAGCTGTTTTTTTTCACGCAAGTTTTAGAATATACTGTTCAAGGGGAGAATCTCGGCTTTTGCTCTAGATATTGAAGAAATATTGCAATAATTGCCGATTCTAGTTTTTTAGTGCTTGTTTCGTCATCTTTTTCCTTCTACCAAACTTCCATTCTATGCCAACAAGCAGATAATGATGTTGAGACTACATATCTCAATGGTATTCATTCTAACATTATTTCTTTGAGATAGAAGCCTTTATTTTTTGTTTTGTAATGGAGTTATAAGGTTGCGAAGTTTGAATACACTTGACAGCGAATCAGAAGGTGTGCAAATACAAAACATCTACGAGTTCTCTTAAACAACATAATATTACACATGAACTTCAAATCACAGAATGTCACATCCTTAACATGCCACAAGTTAGAAAATCGTGCAATTAATATTTCATAAAAAAGAAATCATCAAAATAGTATTTAGTAACTACCTTTCCTTGCTGATAGTATCTTGATATGCCATCTAAATAAACTATGTTGCCTATGTAATTAACTAACATTACCAATAAACTTTCTATTTGAATGATAAAATGTGTTTGAAGCAACAACGATGAAACTAATGACAAATTAAACGCAGAAAGATAAAAAGTTATTTAAATGTTCTGATGTGTTAAAATAATTTAAAAAAAGATAGTCAGCAAGCACAGGCAACGATTTGACACTTTAGGATTTGGGTTTCGGGGTTTGATAGACGGTTTGCTGCTTCGTCAGAAAAACTTATACGAGTTATAACACCGTGTGAATGAGGTTGTTTCAGATGATGTACCACCTGTTTTCAATTTCATTTTCCTGCGAATCCATTAGTGGGGGACATTCACGGCCATATCCACCTGAGCTTCAATTCCAAATCACTGTGGCAAAGAAAGCGGTTAGACCGGTTAGAGCAGTAGGAAAACATTAGCATGTGGTTCGAGAACTGTATAGGATTACATTAGCACGTGTTTCGAGAGGTGTAGGATAACAAACCGCGTGACATCCATTAATGTTACCCAATCATTGATATCACTCTCAAAATGAAAGCGTTTTTTTCTTTTAGTTTTTCTATTTTCCAGTTCTTAATTTGCAACTTTTTTTTATTCCTGATATTTATTAAATATTATTGGCTTTGATTCGATTAAACTTCAAGTATGTAGAAGCATTACCAAAACGTCAATGTTGTTGCAATTTTTCAGCAAAGAATGTTTAGATGATATTTTGTCTTATGCAAAGAAATGCGGGACGGCAATCAATGGAATGTCAAGCCCTCCATTAGGGGATAAAAAATTTCGGGCAGGATTTCTAACCCAAATGCATAGTCTGTGGCCGAATCCGTGGAAGGAAACGTCAAACCCTCCTTCATTGGAGGGTTTTTGAAACCCCTTCATTCCATGCTCATGTGAACGCGCCTAATGTGTCACACTAAACCTACACATGGGTTATTGGTGAAAGAAGGATTAGTTAATTGCTGATAGTCGTCATTCAATTGCACATGCAATGTAACTCCTGAAACACTAGATTTGGTTAGGTATGAATTGTCGTCGCACTAGAGCTACACGAGGGCTTTTGGCGACGGACGTCGTATTTTAGAGCCACAGTCATTCTCTCGAACTCATGTTTTTCCGCTTCAGGAAAAAGCCTCTCCACCACCCAGGGACCCCTGAAACACTAGAAATAGAAACAATACCGCTGGAACCGTTGCCACTCACGACGTAAAACTTTTTAAAAGAGACTCTCCTGGCATATTGAGGTCTGCCGGGGGAGTTGGGTAGAATAAAACAGAGCACTCAGTTGCTCTTATTTAGAGCATATGATGGCGAGAAGCTTTAATTTTTTTTAGACTAGACAATAATAGTATTTGTAATTTTAGTTGTTTTATTCTATACAACTCCTGTGCTGACTTCAACATGACAGTAACTTGGTGTCAAAATGAGGCTCTATGGGTAAAACCCTTAAGGCATTCAATTTTGTTAAAGCTTAACTATTAGAAGCTATAAAAATGTGTAATGTTGCTCATTAATAATTTTAAACAATCGTTCAGAATATTGAAAATGGACCAAAAACAAAATGTTAGAAAAAAAATAGTCACCCAGGGACAAAAAAAAAAAAAAAAAAAAAAAAAAAAAAAAAAAAAAAATGGAGACAGTTCTCTCAACGTTTTTTAAAGATTTTTTAAGTTATCAAGTTTTAAAATTGAATAAAATGTTTTTCTGATATAATTAAACCATTTACCTATTTTGATGTATAAAGTTACAAAGACTTACTTATAATAAAGAAATGATAACACACAAAGCCAACTGTAAAATATTTTATGTAAATACTGATTGCTTGACACAAGATCTTTTAAATTGAATTTCTTTTTTCAAGCAAACAAAAACCTAAAAAGCATCTTCCTTCATGAACATTCAGTCACATTACAGAGAAGTTTGGCAAACTACTAGAGCGCTAATAATAAAATTTCTTAAAACGCTGATAAAACTTCATAAGCAAAAGGATTAAATTTTTATATACCTAATATATTCATTGTTTAACAAATGCACAAAGGAATACTAAAACAGTTTTAATACAACATTTTTTTTTTATAATAATTCATTATTTTTGTAAACATATTTACTCCCTAATCAAAAAACAAAAACTTCTTAAACAAAATTTTAAGTCAAAGCATACCAGGATATATTAAAGTTCATTATCTAAGCAAGGAACACTGTATCGTAAAACATTTTTAATATATTTTTTTTTAAACACATAGAATTTTTGCTTCTAAATATTAAAAAAAATGCCAGATGATTTCAAAAGAAAAAATACATTGTACTTTTGATTTATAAATGTAGTAAAATTGTTTTAATTTTATTTAAGTAATTTTTTTAAACTAATTTCGTTAACTACCGTAATCTAAAAAATCTACCTTCTTTTAAGTACATATATTCTTCCATTACAATAAAGCAAATTTAAATTATTTATAAATATGGGATTGTCCAAGGTCGATTTATAGTATGGTTGTACTAAGTATAAATTCAGTCAATACATTTGATGCAAAATTTCTAAGTACGTTTTGTATGCAAATCTAAAATATGCATCCTAATTTTACTCAAGAGTTAGAAAAATGCATTTTCTGAGTACTAAATCACGCATACCGATCGAAACATCAAACTTCAAAAGCAACTAGAAAAATTGTAAATGCTTAGGAATTTGTTTATCGACAAGAGCAACAGCATTGCTTTAAAGAGCCAATAATGAGCCTTTGAAGCAATGTTCTTAACAAGAAAAAAGTGCATCTATAAAAAACATGTAGCAAACAATAACATAATAAGCTTTCCATATTGTACATATCAAATGTTACTTTTGCATATAAACTTTTTCATATAAAAATAACGATACAAGAAAACATAGAAAAAAATATATAAAGTTATTCAATTTCTCCTTACAAAAGGGAAAAAACTTCCAAAAATGCTCACATCTACATTACAATTCTAATGCAGTACTTATATATTAAAGAGATATATCCAAAAAGATGGTATAAATTTCAAAATTACTTATAAATACTACAATTCCATTAATCCAGCACCAGTGATCACAAGCGCACGCTCGTTCCTTCGGAATGTTTCCTGATTTCAGTTTGGTCATTTGCCAGGGTTGCCACACTTTAGAAGTTCAGACATTTCCTTACTCTTCTGGGTTTATTTTACATAATAAACTGCATATTTTTTTTAAAAGGTTCAATAACTTTTTGATTTTATTACTTTTATGTAAGTTCAGTTATGCAGGGGAATTTACAAATGAATATTTTGCAAATATTAAAGTATGTTCACAAAAAAGTTCCTATTGAAAAATATTGAAAAAAAATAGTTGAATATTTAGTTCTAAGGCTTGCAAACAGACTGGTAAATCAGCACCACATAAGACTTTCCAGATTGCATGTAATATTTTCTGTTATTCGGATTTTTCTCATTTCTAGGTAGAGTGGCAACAGTGTTTTAAAATTGGAAGTTGGCAACTTAGGCTTGGCTATCGTCGTTCAGGGTTTCATCAGGCAGAATCAATCCGTCATCTGTGCTGGAACTGAGCGAGCCTCGTTTGGTTGCTAGGTAACGAGAAGATGGAAGCCCAGTTCCTGCTCCACCACGCCTGAAAAGAGATAGATGTATTAAGTCAAATCCTATGAAAGCTCCAATTAAAAAAAAAAAAGAGAATAGAAACACCTTCAAATATAATATCAGTGTTCAAAAAACATTTATCTATAGACAAGACAACATTAAAAATTTATCAAATAATTGGTTTTTACTTTATTAGTCAGCAGTTAATTTATTAGAAAAAATAATTAAGATTTAACTTAAAAATAAGAATTATTACAAACCTACCTTAAAGAAAAAATTGGGACATTTAGAATGTACAAGAACACATGAAACTAAACAAATATTATATAAAGATTATTGTTAAGGTTATGATTTTTGTTCACCCTTCATAGAATTACTGATGTTTCTAAGGTTGCTAAAGTTTTCTCTTTTGCATCCCGTTTTTAATACACGAAACTTTGATCTCACAAATAATAAATACAAACTTTAATTTATTCTAATCTAAAAAAGAGGCAACACATCAAAAACATAGTCAATTTACCTGAGTTTAGTCTTTAGTGAGGATGCTTCCCTGTTTAAGGTAGCATTGGCCTCTATTAAGTCTTCAATCTCTCTTTGAGCTTTCCTTCGCTGGGCCTTCTCTCGAGAGCCCTCTTCTTCCGACTCATCCAACTGTCGTTTCAAGGCCTTAATTCGGAGCTTCTCTTTTTCCACCTATTGTTAAGCATGGGCATATAATAAGCATAAATAGCTAAATATTCACTAAATAATCTATAGCAAGACTTTAAGACACTTTAAGAATTGCAAACGGTGTGGTACTAAAATATAAAACTTATATCTTTAAAATATTTACGGAGGGGTAGCCTGAGCGAATTTGCAGATAAATTTTCTTTATTGTATGGTAATACAACTTAATAATAATTTTATTTCTTGCACACATTTTGATATTTTATTGCACTGGATGCAAGAATTTGATTATTTCTTATAAATACGAAAAAACTATGCACTCTTGTCAGCAGTTTTATTTTGAACAAAGTGAATTTCACAAATTATAATTTTCAAGAAGATTTTAGTTCCATAGTTTCAAATTTGTTTCTGATACATACAAAATTATTGCACAGGCTTAATATTTTTGTAAGAGCAATTATCTATTCTTTTAAAATAAATTAAAAGCACTAAAATAGTAAAAAACTTTAATATACTTAAATTAAATTTAAATGGATTAATCGAAATAAATATATTGGTTCAAAACATTTCAGATACTTTAAAATTAATAACTAATGCTTAAAGGTTTTGAAATAATAAAAAAAATTACCTGTTCCTTATACTGATCTGTGTGTCTCCTTTCTTCTTCCAATTGGACCAAAACTTCTTTCAGACGCTTTTCTAATTTCCTGTTGTTCTTTGATTGGAACTGCCTTTCCCTGTAAATAATCAGTTAATAGTTAAACATAGAAAGCAGTAATCATATTTTCCAATGACTTTTTGAGTAAACAAATGTTCAGTTTATGAGCTTGTAAAAAATAAACTAAAATTCTTGTATTTTTGCTGAAATACAGAGGTTAATAAATTTTTTTTACCATTAACCCCCCTCCCCCTATAAAATTATGGATGCTAGTCGTGAAAAGCTATCCAATTTCTCCATAGGTTAACATTGGGAGTGTTAGTTTTGTTTTTGGATATTCCTGACCCCTTTATTATTGACTGTGGCCTCCGGTTAAACACACAGTTTACAAAATTCAAATAAAATTACTTTGATTCCATATCCAGTTGGTCTTCAATCTGAGCCACCTTGGCCTCCAAAGCAGCAATAGTGGCTTTTGTTCTGGTCCTTTGGGAAGTTTCAAGATCCTGTAGTTTAGCACGTAATTCCTTGTTCTGAAAAAAATATTATATAGCACTACTATAGTATTCAAATTTATTTAAGTGCAGCGAATATTCGTGAAATTTTAATTTAGGTAGGTTAAAAGAAAATATATATATATATATATTTCAAACTCATTTTCGGTACTTACTACTGCTTAGATAAGTAGTTAAACTAAGCAATTTAGAATAATTACTACTTTAAAACCTAATAACTTAATTAATCATATAAGTGCAAATATAAATAACATACAATCAAAACCTTCATTCTAATAATAAAAATCCAATACCTGTCTTTCTAGAATCATTCTGTTATTTTCTAGTTTTTGGGAGTTGGACCGTTCACTGGCTAAATCATTTGTGAGCTGTTCAATCTAAGGAGGGAAGAAACATTCTCATGAGATACAATGTATAACAGTATGAACAGGATATGTTTCAAAAGAACATAATTCATTATTCATATTATTTGGAGTATTGAATGACTAGATAAAGGTGAAAATTAAGTAATTTCAACAGTGGCAACTGGCATACAGACTTTGACAACGTTTGTACAAAAACATAAAGCAATTATTTAGCTGGATATAAGAAACTTCTTTTGAAATTTACAACTTTAACTGCTTATATATAAAGATAGAAAAACCGATTTAAATACAAAATACTCAAAAAGCAATAAACTTTAAGTTGAGAACATAGTAAACCCAGTCCAAATCAACTTCAAGGGTACATCAAGAATCCAAATCAATACTTTCGAGGGAAAGGATCACGCAGCACCACAGATAAGCGAGTTCTATTTCCCGAAAATCAAGTTATTGATGTTATTACTGTGCATTGCGAAATTAAAGGGTCACACCATTAGCTTTCTGGTTTTCCAGGAAGAAAGAAAAACAAAGCGACAAATGTTGTGCGGTCTTGGCTGGGTTCTGTGGCCATTCAATGACAATTTTTTTTTCATTCTTGAAAACAGAAGCTTAAAAAAAAACCAGTATTTTGGTTGCCAGTTTTGCAATTTGATACGCCACCTGGAAATTTTAAACTTTATGACTAGAGTAAAAAGTACTTGCCTGTCCTTGAGCCTTACGAGCCTTGTCCATCAGGATTTCAGAATTACTCTGTTCTTCTTCTAGCTCTTCCTCCAGTTGTTGTATGCGAGCATCAAGCCTTCGTTTTTCATCTTGTAGAAGGGAGCTAAAAAAATAATCAGATTTAAAATTGAACTCAATAAATATCAAGATTCATTGAACTTGAAAGTGAATTATTGTGTTTATAGATATGAAACATCAATATAAAAGTGTTGGAAATTAAAATTAAGATAAGTTTGTCAATGAAATTTTAATGATAGGAAAATTTAACAAAAAAAAAACCTAACATAACATAGAAGGTTGCACCCTAGAATCGAAGAGTGTAAGCAGCATAGCCCATTATTGTATTGATTTAATATGACAAAAACATGTGAATGGTCCATTTAATCGATAGAAAACAAGGAAAGGTAATGAAAAAAAAAACATTTCACCAGTAAAAAATAAGTTTTTACTATTATTATGCAAATGCATCCATCCTTTTCGATCGCCTATAAGAAAGGTTTGTTCGAATTAACTGAGTTGCTAGAATTACAACTGCGTTAAAGCCGAGCAAGGCAAAAAAAAAAAAACGGGGATATTGTAAGAATATATTCATATTCCATTATTCCATTCCGGTTTCATTTTTGCACATGATACACAACTAAAGTTTTTTAATATTCCACAAAACACAAATCCCTCACATCTATTCTCATCATTACACATTTTTATTCAAATATTTGACATACCCTCTAGAGGCGGACGTATTAATCTCTTCTTGAAGCTCATCCCTTTCTGCTTCGGCCGCTCTTCTTATCCTCTCCGAGTTTGCCAGATCTTCCTGCAGCTGGATCATGTCTGCCTCCATGGATTTCACCTTCTTCTCAACTTCCTTCAGCTGAAGAGAGAGTTCTTCTTTGGCTGCTAGCTCCACTTCAGTGTCTCGTTGGCAGTCTTTGAGTTGGATCTGGAAGGGAACATTGGATTTCAGAGGTCTATTTAACTTGATGCCCTAAAATGCAATCTCTTGTACAGCCATCTTGTTGACTATTCAACAAGTCAGCGACTCTCCTTTCGAAGATCTTTATTCAGTTAACTACTTTCAGATAGCTGTGGCTGGTACAATAGACAATAAATGGTAAAATAGACCCCTATTCAAAGTGCTTGGCTTACACAGAGCCCCCCTCCAAAGTCATAAGTAATAGCTGTGTGGATCGTAAACAGCCTTATTTGACCCGACAGAATTTCTTCATATAGAAAACAACATAGGTCATATGAAAAAAAGAGCAACAATTTTTTAAATATGTGAAGAGGATTGCTTCTAATAATTTATTTGTTCATGACAAATATTAAAACGAAAGAAATTGTGCAATAATTTATTTTTGTTTGTTAATCCCTGCACGGTGCAAGTTTATTGTTTGAACACATTTAAAGATTTCGTTAAAAAAATTTAGTAAAAATAATATTTTTCTAAAATACACACCTGCAGCTTTTTTAACTGCCTTAGAGCATCTTCTTTCACTTTATTTGCCATTTCTAACTGTTGTTCAATGTCCTTCAAATCACCTTCAACCTTTTTCCTAGCACTGATGGCAGCTGTTCGTTGTTTCCTCTCATCCTCAAGTTCAGATTCTAAATCTCGTACCTGAAAACAAGGCATTAATCAGAAAATACCTTAAAAAAAGATTAAGCACTAATCATGTATATTTTTGTAATCAGTCATTCAGTTACACACACACACAATTTGGGATAAAACAAAGGTAAGCAAGCCTGGTAACTGCAATTAAACTTTCTCGCTTGCCGTCATTATTATTTACTGAGCACAGATCACTTTTCCGCTATTGTTATTCACAGATAACTTTTTTGCAGATCTGTATTATATCCACTAAATTTGCACGAGATTCAATGAATTGCTCTTTACTAAGTATATTTTTGGGTTGGAAAAAAACCAAGTTGATAAAGTTAATTAACTTTAATTATTTTACAAAAAAATATAAAACACACTTACTTGTTTGAGGAGAGCTCTTCTCTTTTCTTCAGCCTGCTCGTCTTTGGCTTGGAGATCTCGCTCATATTGGGATTTCATGGCTTGCATGTTGACTTCCAAACGCAACTTGGCATCTTCAGTTAACTGCATTTCATCTTCCAACTCTTCGATTTGGGTTTTCTGTTCGGCCAGTTGGCTTTCCAAAGCTCTCTTTGCTTTTTCCAGCTCATGAACCTGTTAAATATTAAATAATACTTTAAAAAATTACATTAAACTTAATATTTCATTTTTGTTTTTGCATATTATGTAGTTATTAATTAACATCAAAATGTGTTTTTGGAATCTATTTGAAATTTTGTTTGGAAATATTTTTTTTTATTTAGCTTAACTTGGATTCAGTGAAAAAATAACAGTGGCATTACCTAGTAGACTAAATGGTAAATAATTACTTTAATACAATTTGAGAAATACTCTTTAACTTGTGCAAAAAACTAGTATTAATATGCTAGTATTTATAGATAACAAAATGCCCAGTTCCAAAATTATGATATTTTTACAATATCTCACAAGACAAATAAGTGCCTTACTCAATGGAACACTGAATTGAATCAGTATCATATTCAGAATTAGTATTCATTATCATATTCAATATTCATTATCATATTCACACTCGGTATTCTTTATCACTTTCAGAATCAGCATTAATTATCATATTCAGAATCAGCATTCATTATCATATTCAGAATATGTATTCGTTATCATATTTTTATACACCAATAAAATAAATTATTTTATCCAAGTTCTTACATTCTTATCAGCTGTTCCTTGACCTTGCACCAGCTCATCTAACTCCATTTGCAGCTGTTTTCTCATCCTTTCAAGTTCTTCCAGTTTATCTTGGCTGTCTTCGAATGCTCGAGTGAGGGACAGAATTTTAGTTTCCTTTTCCCTCGATTCTCGTTCAGCATTGTCCCTTTCTTGTGCTATTCGTTCTGACACAGCCTTTTCTTCGGCAAGAAGCTGGTCAAATTTACGTTGTTTCTTTTCCAGCTCCGAGACTTTGGTGCGTTGGTTTTCAAGTTCCATGTTGAGATCTTCAACCTAGAGAAAAACATGAATGTTGTAAAATTAATTTTGAAATTATACAATTCTTAAAAAAAGGAATTGTAAACATTTTTTGACAATGTAGTAAGAAAATATAGGACTAAATCTAGGTTAGGTTGTATTCCGACGAACTATTGGGGGAACAAAGGCTATTGGGGACAGAATTCCAATTTAGAACCACAGTCCACTCATGAGATGACATCCGAGTAGGAACCCATCACATTTAAAGAGTGACATCGTGTACAGTGTTGGGACTTTGAAGCATACTTAATGTGCACCCCCTCTACGAGGGTACTATTAATCAGACTATTTTGGCAATCATGGGCTAGAACTTGGGACCTTTAATATGCAAGGCAACCCCATTACCAATTGGGTTCCTTAGCCCTGGCTAAACCTAGAGTAATCACTCAAACCTACTAATAAATATAACTATTTTTTAGAGTACCCATACGAACTCTAATACAAAATTTCTGAGATTAATTTTCTAAAATTTTAGTCTTCAAATGAGAATACACACTGTTATAATATAATAAACCAGCATCATTTTTTTAAAAAAGAAATCTGCTGTTAGCAATAAAATGTTTTACCTCTGACTGAAGTTTTTTCTTTGATTTAGATAGCTTGTCATCTTGTGCCTGAAGCTCTTCAATTTGCCTTTGGAAAGTTTCAATGTCCTTAGCTTGTTTTTTACGAATTTCTTCAAGATTGATAACTTGTTGAGACTCTTCATCTGCTCTCTTCTTCAGCTCTTGCATCTTAAATAGATAAAATACAATTATTCTGTAATTAGCCTTGATGATTAAAATAATAAATATTCTGCAATTATTGCTTTACATTATTGATAGTTTAATTATATTTTAACAAAGTTTAATTCTCTACACAATACTTTGAAATAACTACAGCATATTTTATAATGATAATTATTCGAATTTCTTATATAGAGGTCAAATTTACGCTGTGACTAATTTTCATCTTATTTAAGCTTACGTTGTTTGATACTTTACATAAACATAGTTTCTTTAAGCATAATGAGATAAATGCAAGCTGGTGCATATTATATAGCCTTCAATGGGCAATTGTTTAAAAGACTATTTTTATGACACTAAAAACCATTTGTCAGTTTGGCCTTTGCACTTCAGCCTAACAAGTAATAGCAGGATTAGTAACTCCAGAGCTACATTAGTAAAAAGAGCACTCATTAATGTTTAAAGAAAAATGTGGTCACTAAAATTAAACAAACCAATTTATTGTTGCATAATATTGCAATAAAGCATTTTGTAGCTTACATTCATATATTGTAGCTTATATTATTATTGTAGATTATCTAAGAATTAAGAGCTCCGAGTGAGCTAAACAAGGGTGTCACAAATAAATGGAATTATTCCTTTTTCCTAATATATGAAAATGCGGCGACTAAGTAGTGCAAAGGGTTAATGAGGCATTGCCTATATAAAGACTTTAAGTAAATTTAAAAAAAAAATCTGTATTTTACCTGTGCATTCAGCATCGCCACCTGTTTCTCAAAGTTCTTCTTGGCCTCTTCTTCCTCATCCAACTGATCCCTCAAGGTCTCTTTTTCTGATTCCAGCTGGCGCAGGCGTGATTGAAGAGCCAGCTTCTGGCGCGTTTCTTCCGCTAGCAGGTCTTGGGATTCTGCCAGCTGGGATTCCAGAGCACCAGCTTGCTTGGTGGCAGCGCTGGCTCGGGTCTCAAGTTCCTCAAGCTGGGCAGATACTGAGTCGAGCTCGGTCTGTGTAAAAAAGGATTAGATTGGGATTTATTAATATGAAATGTTTCTAGTCTGATTCAAAGAGATTAAACTATGCTTATACATATCTTGTACACGTTAATACAATCAGGTGACAGAAATAACTTTTATGCTGCATTTAGCATCACTGAATTATGACCTAGTACAGGGGTTCCCAACGCGTGAGTGATGTGAGCCACATGATGCTGCTATTTTTGATGTCATTTGTTACAAAACAAGTTACTTATGTGAGAGTTCATTTTCTTAATTCTTGTATATAAAAATAAACAAAAAAGCATAATAAGTGTTAGTTGAAGAGGACTTACGAGTGAAGATAAGTTCCATTATTCTTAATGTTGATATTTTAATCACAAGCAAACAATAAGTTTAGCTCTAATGAATATAAAAGTATATTTTATATGATGACTAATTTTTGCTGAGTTTGTACTTATTTTTTTATTTAGATCTATGGGTAATAAATAAAACTATAAATTAATACCATTTTAATCTTCCTATTTTACAATTATTATAAGCGCGTTATAAATAAACAAATATCTAACCATTAAATTTGAAGTTTTCTCGGGAATTTAGTTCAGAATCCCTTTGAACATCTTTAGAAGAGTGATTATTTTAATATTGACAAAATATTTAGGTCTGGTGGTAAGCCAAATTTTCTCAAAAAGTCAAGTAGTATGCAGGTGCAAAAAGGTTGGGAACCCTGACCTAGTACACTGATTTGCCAGGCATTGGCTAAGCTTTGTTAATAAGGAATTCAGCATTTCTTTAAAATATCGAATCAGTTGCTGAGAAACACCAAAATTAAAATATTTTTTCATTCTGTGTAATATTTACTTAATTGCAACGACTCAAAGTTGGCAATCTCAAAAGCCTGTAAAAAGATTAAAAGCTGATAAACTTAGCTTGTGCCTTTACAGGTAATTAGTGAATTTAAAACCTCTTAACTAACTATTAACATGTATAGAGGAATCCAAGAATACACAGAAATCCAACACTCTTCATTGTAGGATGCAGAGCGATAGGCATATGTGACAAAAGTAGTGTCATGAGGCCTGGGGAACTGTTTGTGATAGCATCATTTTTTGATCAGGCACAAATACTGAACTTCCTCATTGAGTATGTATAAAGCTTCTGCTTAGCGATCCCAACTAAGTGAATATTACTGATAGAAATCCCCCCTTTCCCACAAAACCTTTTTTTAAAACAAAAAATATGTAGTTTAATCAGTTTAAAAATGAAACTGAAAGTGGCTCAAAGTAAAATAAACATTAGCACCCCACAGGATCCCAGCAATAAGTAGTTACCTGTAGTTTCTGGGCCTTTTCAGCATAATCAGTTTTGGCCTTATCCACATCAGATAATTTAGCAGTCATGTCTTGCAATTGCAACTCTAACTGTTTTCTCTTTCTTTCAGAATCTTGCCTGGATGTAGACAAGGCATTCACTTCATTTGCTAATTCCGACTTTTCAACTTCCAGATTAGACTTGGCCTTTTCTAGAGCAGTTTTGGTCTGAAAAAAAAGACAGAGCTCTCAGATATTTTGTTAAATGAAAGTAATATTTATAAAACAATTACGATTGATATCCACAAAATTAGTTGCAGCAATTAGGGTTGTAGCTGCTACAAGGATTCTATCTAGCATTTTGAAAATGTAAGCTATACTATGCTGTTACTGTAACCCTTTATACTTGGATGTCTCCCTTCCAGAGAAGTCATTAAAGTTTATTGGTAATCCCACAGAGTTTACTCATATATTCTCCCGTGGAATTTTTCAATAACTGCTGTTTCCCTAAATTTTCCTATGGGAATTACACAGTAAAAAACCCTACACACTGTAAAACTACAAAAGTTATTTGAAAAACACAATGCCAGTTTCATGTCATTCACACTGGTAGAAACTTATAAAAAAAATGCTTTAGGTATTGCGGACAAAAAAAAGCACAAAAAATTGCATGATTATCAACAGCCTATTCCTTATAAAATGCAGCTTATTTCCTTTCAGTCTAACATATGATCTAAATTAACCCATTAAAGAAGCCTTTGTAAATACCATTAACAATTTCATTTTTCAATAAAAAGCTAATTTAAGTTTGTTTGTCCAACATGAAATATTCAGTATTACGATCTTCATTTGTTGTATATTTTGGTTGTTTAAATAAACTTAAGCAGAAAGCTCATTTCCGTATGGCAAATTTTCTTGACAATCCATTAACGTGCTAAACAATTTCATAGTAAGGTAAACCAGCTTACCTTTTTTAATAAATCTAATTGTTCATTAAGATTTTCTATTGCAGCATTATGCTTTTGCCTCAAGTCACCAATTTGGGTCTCATGGGAAGAGGTTTCGTCTTCTAAGGTTTTTTTTAGCATGGCCAATTCCTGTTCTCGTTTGGTCCGGAGGTCTTCCTGAGCTGCTGTGCTTTCTTCTGAATCCAGCAACTCATTTCTAAGGGCTTCGAGTTCCTTAAAATGACAAATATTCAGTTAAAAACAGGGTTACCACACTTTTTAGTAAAAAAATGTCAAGGATTTTTTAAGGATACATTTCCATTTTCAAGGACTGCATATTCAAACATGCAGCATCTAAACTTCACGATAGTTTTTAAAATTCATTTATCTCTCTAACTTTCAATTAAACTTAAATATGTGTTATAAAATAACCTTTTAGTTATTAAAAATATAATCAAAATCACATACTTTGGCTTCTTGAATTGTACATAAACAATGAATCAAAAAGTGAAATAAGAACTGATTCACATTGAAAGTGTTAAAGTCCAAAAATTAAGGAATTTTCAAGGATGATAATGTTTTTTCAGCACTTTTAAGCACTTGATAATCAAAGGTTTTTTTTCCAAGCACTTTTCAAGGTCTTCAAGGACCTTGACAACCCTAAAAAAATGTGGAAGATGCATTGACAGGCATCTAAATATTTTTGCTAGGATATAAAAATACATATAAAATTCAATTATTACTTCGTTCAAATCCCTCTTCTGCTTCTCAACTTTGGCTCTAGCTTGTCTCTCAGAATCTAAATCTTCTTGTAACTCCGAAAGCTGATTTTCAATTTCACGCAAGCTCTTCTGTGACAATGCTTTTCCAGCAGCTTCCTCTTCAACCCTTTATAAAAAAATAACCAAGAATAAATTTGGTGTGTTTAAAAAAATATATTTTAAAAACAAATGCTACGATAAAAAAATGCATAAAAAGAAAAGTTTTAGTTAAAATACCATTATGAAGAGTCAGAGTCTGTGTTTAAACCATTTTTTTCCATTTAGTAAAAGTGAGAAATTATTTAAATTGAAAAAAAAAACACTAACAAATCAAATATTTATATAATTTTAAAATTTTAGATAGTTGCCTTTAATACATACGTAAAAGCAAAGTATTTTAAAAAACAAAGATACCATAACACAATTAGTATTACATAAGTAGAATTTTATTTATCAAAACATTTTGGCTAACAACTCATGATTCTTTTATCTTTTAAATTTTCCCATTTTATGAATACACCTTTAAAATCAAACAACTTAATCACTGGTCCTTCTACATTACCATAAGAACGTTATTCATATTGGAAATAAAAATTTTTCATTTTAATGCTAATTCTTTTTTAAAAAAAAAAACCTTTTTTAAACCCATTTGAACCCAAACAGTTTTTTTTTCTTTCCTTTTCACATTTTGCAAACAATGCTACATCACTTTAATTCCTGTTTAAAGTAATACAATCTTCAGCTGCCGAATCAAAACGTATTGTATTTAAAATGATTAAATATCGAAAGAACTGGAGTTTGTAATGCATTTAGATAATCTTAACAAATTACCTTAAAAGAGCTTGGCTCAGTTCGTTTTCCCTTTTGCCCAGTTGCTGTTGAAGCTCTTCTACTTGAATTTTCTTTTCATTGAATTGCTCTTTCACATCATTTAGTTCGGTTTCCATTCGCCTCTTAACACGTTCCAGCTCTTGCCGTACCTAGGTAAAATAGAATTTTTTAAATAAATTATTGATTCATAAAAAAAGGTTAATTATCTACAACCTAAACAGAGTAGTTAATATTTTTAACAAAAAGTTCCAGTCTTAAATTAAAGGTTCATATATTTGTCCTTCTGTTTCATTGTACATCAGTCTATCTTAAACCACTCTACAGCTTGAACTAAGAAGTCTATAGGTTTCTAATTTGGTATGAGAGTTCTGAGTATCTATCAGACGTTAGATTACCGTTTTCCAAAAAATCTCGTATAAGCAAAGGTCTACTGCAAAAATATTTCGTTCTTATTTAAAAATGTATTGATGAAAAATAAAAACGTTTTACAACTATTTAACAGATTGCTAACATACCAAATATTGAGACCCAGTGGCTCAGTGGAAGTGCTTTGCATTGCCATGCCACAGGTCTGGGGATCGAATCCCAGATTGTGCAAGGTTGACCCATGCTTTCATCCCTTGAGTGGGTCGATTAAATGGGTACCACACATGTTTGGGAACTAAACACTGGGGCTCCGCGTGAGGCTGACCACCTTACCAGGACAAATGCCTAGCACCAGCCTTAGGTCCCGAGAGGTGAAATGGGCACGGCAAGGCTTGGCCCAGTAATGGGCTGTTGCGCCAAGGAGTTTAGTTTATAGTTTTTAACAAACCAAATATCTATTATTGAGTGGATAATTGAAAGTCCATGTGTTTCACCCTCAGTCTTTATTTAAATTTCATTTTTTCTAACATTCTGGTTTTTTAAACTTCAAAACAAAACATTTAAAAAACTATACAGAAATCATAATAAATTTTTTTAAGGACAGAAAAAGTCGAATATTCCCAACTTTAATAAAACTAAGAGAAAACAAAACTGTAAGTTAAAACTAACCAATTGAACATACAAACCTGTTGCTCTTTTCGGTGCCTTTCCTCCAAATCCACTATAGTGGCTTCTTGCTTCGCTTTCAGTTTACTCAAATGCTTGGATTTCTCTTCTTCTTCAGCAAGGGCTATGGATATTTCACCTAATCTTTCTTCCAATGTTTTCTTTTCTTTTAGAACCTATTTTAAAACAAATTTAAAGGGTTTCTTATTTTATGAACAAGGATTAGAAAAAGTACATTTAAGAACCATTTTTTTAAAAATAAACTTTAAGAGAACTACTTGTATGCTTTTAGTATATAAAACAAGCCTCTCAACATAAATAAAGAAAATAATCAGTGTAAAATTGATTTCTTTTAAAAAATTACATTTTCAAAACAATACCCAGTAAACTAACATTAAAAGAACAATATATATTTTGGGCTCTTTTGATGTAAGAATATTTTTTGTATTTCTGCTCAATAGTAAAAAAAAAAAAAGATAAGAAGAACCTAAATTTAAAAATACATAAAAAAAAAGCTTTTCATAATGACTTTATACAAGTACCAATAATAAAAGCTTTTAATCTGCACTGTTATTTCATTTTAAAATCTTATTCATTGCCAATTCATTGATGAACAACTTATTACCTTTTGATTGCTATCATCCAAGACTGCAAACTCTTCTTCGATTTTCTTTATTTTGGCATCTAGGCTCACTTTCTCTAACTGCAACTTTTGACGGGCACCCTCCTCTTCTTCTAATCTAATAAGGAATAAAATAAATGAAAAATTACTAATATCAACCATTATTACCAAACCATTATGGATTCCACATAACCTAGAATTTATTTTTCAGGACAGTCATTAGAAGTGTTAATCTTTTTAAGAACATAATAGCTCTTTTATTAAGTTTCTGGTCATTTGTATTACAAAAACCTAAAAAAATATATACTTAACAAGGACATTTTATTTAGATTAAAAGCCAATCGCAATTACATATGATTTTACGAAATTTACACTAATTTGAGAGATGGCCATTCCATTTTCTTTAAACTTTGGAAAATTCAGTTCTGATCACAACATAATATTTTGAGTAAGGAAAAAGCCACCTGTCAGAACAATCTTGAGTGTTCATATTTTCAATTATTTTGAATGTGTTCTGCTTGCAAACTTTTAACTTGCAAACATACAAGTCTGCCTGGAAGTATTTTTAGTAAGAACAAGAAGGAATGAAAAAAAAAGAGCAGAATAAAAAAAATCAGAATTTATATTACATGATATCATAAGAACATGCAACATTTCTAGCTATATCTATTATTTCCTTAGTTCTAAGTTTATAAAAATATCTTGGTAAATGTTTATTTTTTTGTGTGATTATTAAGAATGACAGATTATTGCCTATGTACCATTAAACTGAAAGTATGCAATCAGAAAATCCTTTCAGATGTCAACTGTACAGAAACTGGAATGATAAACTATTGTGCCTATTTTAATTTGAATATAGGGGAGGGTGGGGACTGTTGGGACAATTTTTTTTCAACCTCTGTATTTCAGCAAAAATAAAAGAATTTTAATTTATTTTTTTACAAGCTCATAAACTGAACATTCATTTACTTAAAAAATCAGTCGATAAATGTTAAAACATTACCATATTTTGGATGCTGAGCATTTTAAACAAGCATGTAAATGTCCCATTAGCCCCCATATGTGGGGGGCTGATGGGACAGGGTGCAGGACTAATGGGACATGCTAAATGTTGCCTTAATAAAATATTAAAATAGGGGAACTGAATGAGGAAATGGTCAGAAAATAAAATTTTAAAGCAAATACCATTTACATAATGTATACATAACGAAATTTTATTTTTTAAAACAATTATTTTCCATTGAAAGATGAAATATCAAAGTTAAAACTCAAAACCGAAGATGCTCCCATAATTTTTGTTGAATCGCTGGAAAGGATAGTTTATAACTAAATATTTAGTTTTATAACTAAAAATCTTCTAAAATTTATCCCAAACTTGTCCTTTTTTTCACGGTACAATGACTTAAAAGATCCTCTTTATCTTCAAATAGCTCACCATCGTTCGCCTTTTCCATATCATTTTAACGAACATTTTCAGTTCATCGCCTTTTTTTTCAGAAATCAATAAAACGAAAAAAAATAGCTTGCTTCCTAGCAAAATTTACCAACAACAATTTATTTATCTTCACCAAGCTCTGTTCAGATGTAATTAATGAAATTGCAGGTGGAAATATGTCACCAATAAAGCTACTTGAGCTTTCACTTATTATACGATGAAAAAAATTCAAAAAGTTTAAAATTAAAGTTTAAAAAAGTTTTTGGCAACTTGACTGAATAAGATATTGGAGATTTATATAGATTCCTCGAGAGAGAAGCACACAAAGCTAGGTTTATTCGTGTCCCATTAGACCCCACTGTTTCTGTCCCATTAGACCCCACAGTGATGATTTTTATAAATGACCCAACACAGAAGCACTTGTACTTCACCACAGTATTTGACATATACTATCTTAATCTAGGATATTTCATCTATCTAAAACTGTAGTTTAATTCATAGAATGTTTTTATTCAATACTTCAAAAGTGAAAAACAAGGTACACTTTTAATTAACTTTCAATTCTCCAAAACAACAATTTTTCTCTCCACTTCAGCACATGCGTTTAATGGCTGATCTTTGGTTTTTAAAATGTGAAGTCTAACTGTTACAATGTTGTAGTGTAGAAAAATTTGTAAAAAAGTACATTTTTCTCCGCTTTAGGGCCCTTGTCCCATTAGCCCTGCGTCCCAATAGCCCCCACTCTCCCCTAGTGAATCTAATAATTCTTTCTAAGGATTTCTTTTATGTTTTAAACTTTTATTTTTTTTAAACATTTAAGTGGGGAAAAAAGGAAATGTAAAATTTTAAAAGGATACTTAGAAAATCAACATGTTAATGATTAGTCCAGTCAAAAACCTAGTTAAAGGCTGTGTTTTATCCATAGATTAAGAACACTAGTATTCTTTGTCTATGGTTTTGGTTTTACCTATCCAAAGTAGACAAATTTCAGACTGCAATTGCTTACCCTAGTTAGCCTCCTTAAGAATACTACTGTGATTGTGTTTAGTTTTCAATTTTTACAATCACTTAAAACAATATTTTATACCATATTCAAGTTCTTTCGTATTTAGAAGGAAAAAAATGTAGTGTTTCTGCCACCTTTAGAATGAATTGGCCACTTAAATCCTTATAATTTCTTTTTTGAAATAGAACATGTTGACAAAATAGTACAGCAGCATTTCCTACTAAAATTACAACAATCCAGATTTTTTGCTTGCTTTTAGGGGTTGAGTAGCAACTTTATCATGACCGTTATATACAGTAGATATTCCATTTGTGGCCATCCATAAATGATGTCACGCTTGAAAGGGGGGGGGAGGGGAGGGTGTTCACTTAGCTGTGACACTTTGTGACAAGGGGGAGGAGGAGGGGGGGGGGTAACAAGAAGTGTGACATCACAAACATCTATTAAAAATTTACTACTTAATAGAAACTGAAAAAAATCATAAAAAATTTTCATTCTTGTTTTGGTTTGGATGTTGCCCCATGAAACCAAACCAAAAGAAACCTGACGGTTTGAATCAATTATGTTCATTTGTTGAATGTAAATAGTTTAAAGATCCAGTACCTTAAACCCTGCTTTCTATACATTACCTCTTTTCTATGCAAACATTTTTTATGAGCGTGACATTTTGTGACATAGGGGGGGTATGGTGAAGTGTGACACTTTGTGACATAGGGAGGGGAGGGGGACAAAAATATGGAAAAAAAAAGTGTGACATCATTTATAAACAGCCCCTTAGGGAAACACCAATTTTCTACTCACTGTTCCTCTAAATCCTGAATATTCAACTGAAGCTTCTTTTTCTCAGAGGTCAAATTCTGGTTCCTTTCTTCCTCTTCCTCTATTCTTGCCTCAAGGTCGTGAAGGATCTCCTCTAGTTCTTGTTTTCTTGCAGCTAGCCGAAGCCGCATTTCTTCTGCTTCTGCACATAACTCTGTCTCAGCTTGGAGTTGTTCCGCCAAAGTGTTCTTCTCATCTACTACCTAAGTATTCAGAAAGAATTTTATAAAATGGATAGTACATAAGTAGTTCTTAAGATGATAAGCTGTTTAATTTTTTTATTGTATTAAGCAGATAAATGCCCCAACTTAAATTGGCTTTATTTTAAAATTAAAATACAAAACAATAGTTTACTACGAGTTAATAATTTAAGAAATGACAAAATGTTTGAGAAAAAAATTATTGCCTTAAAAAGAATGATTTGTTAAACATACAATAGTTTTATTAAAAAATTCCTTTTACTGGTTATTAGTAGCATAGCCAATCATAATTTTCCTAGCTTATTTTTAAAAATACAACTTTAAAGATCCTAATTCAAAATGTAATGGTCAATTTTATTGAAATAAAAAAAATTATGAAAGACGGGGTTTCTCAAAACTTTTAATAGCCCTAAATCTAGACAGCCACAAGAAAGTGTTGTTTAAAACACCCTGCAAGAGTTAAAAGTTGATCACATTTTTATTGCTTTTTGGGAAAACGATGAAAGCTGTGTAAATAGTGATGCAGGTCGTTTTGGAAGGAGAAAAAGATCAAGTAGAACATATTAAGTTTTGTAGAAGTTCAGCCATTTATTTTCAATTTAGATTTACCGCAACCACAGTAGGATGAAAATATTCAATAAACCAGAAACAAGATCGGCACCAAATCTGACGTTCAATCTAATTTTGAACTACAACGTTAATTCAAGTGTAGTGATTTTCATGTAAGGGTTTGGATATATATTTCTATAAAACTGTTTACTATCTAAAAACTTAAGGAAATCTAAATTTTAATTCTTTTTAATGAAAACAAAGTTTATGCCATCTAACTTGATAATAGGGAAAACACAGTTTTTTTAAAAAAATATACTTATTCTAAATATGTTTAAAGTAAAAAATATTAAGGTTACTAACTTGTTGCAATTTCTTTTCCATTTCAGTAGTTTCTTGCTCAACCCTTTCCATCTTTTCTTTCACTTGCTTCAACTCATCTTCTTTTTCGTTGAGTTTTTCTTCTTGTTTGGTTACTTGCAACAGGGGTTTAACCTAAATGGGGTTTAATTTAAAATGCGAAGTTTGTGATAGTGTACCATTAAATCAAACACACAATTTTCGAAACTAAATAAATACAGTAAAACTTCTCCCACAAACCACCACCATTAAATGGCCACTACCAAGTCTCTACAAACGGGCAATTTTTCAAGGCACCGATTTTTCCCTTATACCCTTAATGCTAAAAATACATCTCAAACGGACCAGACCATACCTCTGGTTACGACCAATTTCAGCTCTCATACGGGGGTCACTTTTCCAAAAAGTAAATCTAGCTTTCCTGAACTACTGTTAATGGTCTGTAGTTTTCGCCCTTTGAATTATCTTCGTCCATATTAACACGGAAGAGTTAAACCAGTCTAAAAAGTTACAAATGATGAAGATTGCATACTCTTCTTAATTTTTACTATTCAACCATTGTTTATAAATCACTCTGAACATTTTAGGCAGCTCTGTGATGATACTTCTCAAAGAGACTACCCTCGCTCAACGAACGATCGATTTTCTCAGAACGGAGGGTTTTTGCTCCCGAGAAGTTTTACTGTATTATAAAATTCAATAATGCAATTTAATCATTACATTAAAAAAATATGGTAACTATGATCACCTTTGTGTATAACCTCCACCAAGACCAGTTCCTTAGTTTTAAGTAAGCTGAACAATTCCTCTGTATAATACGAATTGCACTAAGTTGTTGAAGTCTCTTCTGGTAATTTCTAGAAAGAGAAAAGAAAGTATCAATAGAAGTTATTATATTACAATAAGTCTAAATTTTATAAAAGTCTGTTTACAAAAGGAGAAATATTTTAGAAAATTGCTATAGAGATATATAATAAAAAAATTGAGTTTAAAGGAAGGTCTAAAACACCAAAGGAGTTTTTTCAAACAATAGATGCAGAACATGGTTTTGAGAATTCCTGCAAAATTAAACTAATAGCATTAATTCATTATAAAAAATGTTGTTTACCTGCGAGCTATTAAGCCACGACAGCATGCTTGGAACTGTACAATCAAGTCTGAAATCTTCATATCTCTTTCTTCTTCCAAATGGGCTAAGACCCCAGCACGGAAGAAAATTTTACTTTGACCAACTCTATACAAATTAGGATCCAAATCTAGGGCTTGAATCTAGAAAGTAAGTTTTGAAAAATGCATCATTGATCTTTATTATAAGCTATTAGGTATTTGTGCATCAAAGATATTTTCACTTACCATTTTCTCACAGGCTAGTTTACCATCCATGAAGCCTTTTGGAATAGCATTTGGTGTGAGCAACTCGTACCTGTACAATATTAATAATAAAAAATTAAATGTAAAATTTTACAATTCTAAATATGTTATTTTACCAACTGTAATCAATTTATATTGACCCTAATATAAAAACACCCCTCATAGTTTAAACTTAAAGAATTTTAATCCCAATGCAACAAAAGTGGATTCTATAATTATTCTATGCAGTGAAATTAAAAAGTTGCTAAAAAAAATTCTAAAATCAAATGTACATATTTTAGGAATGCTATTTTTTAAATTAATTATCCATATTAAGCAAATCACTCTGAATTAAATAGCACAAATGAAGCTGATAGTGTGCTACTAATAACTTACCAGTCATCAGTTTCACAAGTTTAATAGATTTGTTATGCAATTTTAAAATTTTGCTTTGCTATTTTTATTATGTTAACGTTTACCAGCATTTATTTCAGCAATTATTCTGCATTTTACATAATATTTCATTAATTCTAACTATTTTTCTCCATGATACATTAATTTAATTACTGCCACTGGCTTTTGTTTACATCTGACAAACTGTTATTCAAAATACAATAAAATTACCTATTATTGTGATTACCTATAACTTAATTATTTGAGCTAATCCTTTCAATATCTATTTAAACCTTCTACAATAAGCATTTCATTATAAGTATTGCTGGTATTTAATTCTTGTTTATCAATATTTAACGGTTCAATTTCATTGGGACATTTTTATTTCAATATTGTTGGTTATTCTTGTCAAATTCAACATAATATTTAACTATTTTTGTATTATTATGTACTCTTAACTATTTCCTAATTAGCCGAGGTGACTGCTTCGTTTTCTGACGTATTTTTTAATTTGTTATAGGCCTTTTTAGTTCAAATTTTCCATCGTTACATTTGTTTATAAAATACGACCCCTTATAGCCATTTACGTTTCAACCTGTATTCCCGCCAAAATAGGATGCGTCATCAGAAAGCTCCCTGATTGGCCTGTGACTCTGCTGAGTCATTTTTGGGTTTCTTTCTCCGCTTCCTGCGAGTGAGAGATCAGAGTTTATATCGAGTATTTTCGCATTTAGTACGTTTTGGCATCAGTTTTTCGGCGGACTATATAAACTGCTTGCTGGTGGGCGTTCCTTCTTTTTGAAAAAAACAAACGACTAGATAACCTTCATACAATTTTGCTCCGGAGGACGGAGGTCCCGGGGTTCACCGAGACCTCTCAAATCTACGACCAGAGGTCTCCCTCCAACCAGCCCGTCATCATCAAGGCCTCGATGGACGGTGGCCAATATGCCGTCTATGCAACAGCTTCTTAGGCCTACGCTGGAAGGTGGTCAACCGGTCACCCAATATGCAGTAGGGTGGGCCGAAAAAATCTTTTTATTTTATTTCGAATTGCTATAGTGCGGAAAAGTTGCCATTGGTAAGGACATGAAAAATGCACTAATTATTATTTTTTTATTATCATATCTTCCGTTCGCGCAATGCCATCAAAGTTGGCAAAAAATTGTTAAAAAACGAAATTTTTTATAATTTTTTAAAACATGGTAGATGCTTTTAATTACGTTCCTATATCATGAATTAACTACTAAAAGTATGTAAAATCCATATATTATAGCACTTATTAATAGTAAATGTTATAATATATAGTATAATAAGTTATTATACATTTGTGTCACATCTTCCGGCCACTCACCGTAGTATAAAATTAGGAAAATTCGTATTTTTCGCTAAATTTCAAAGTTTTAACTATTTGTAAATTTTAATAGCACAACATGATGTAGAAAAGCAATTAAAAACATACATCGTGTTTTAAAAAAATTATGAAAAATTACGGTTTTTGACAATTTTTGCCATTTTTGAAGGCATTGCGCGAACGGAAGATATGGTAATAAAAAAAAAATAATTAGTGCATTTTTCATGTCTTTACCAATGGCAACTTTTCCGCACTATAGCGATCTAAAATAAAATAAAAAGTTTTTTTCGGCCCATCCTAATATGCAGCCTGATCTGGGAGTGGGTCTCGAGCCCTCTTCATCACAGCCCGCTCCAGGAGTGGCTTCCGAGCCGTCTTCGTCACAGCCCAATCCTAGAATAAGTCTCGGCACCTTCCTCCATTGAACTGTACATCTGTGGACTCTAGACTTTATTGAAGGATGCCCACCTACTGGTTTTTTATATCGCCCCACAGTGAGCTTAACTATTTAAATTTTCCTTATTAATATTTTTTTGTCGTTTGTTTTGAATTTCTTAATTCCATTAATTAATTTCGTTTTCTTGTTGGGATACAGGTAGTCACCTTGTAATTAATTTTTGACTTTTTTTTACTATTTACATGTAAGAGTAATATTCTTTTATTTATCATAATTGTCCAGATACTGATGATGAATTATACTGTTTTTTTTTGTAAATTTTTATTTCGATCATTAAACGTTAGTTTCTTTTGGCAAACAATTTGCATTTAGTTCTTTTATTTTCACATTTATGATTTTAAGTATTTTCTCTACTTTTACCCTTTAATTCCTTGTGCTGGGCTTTCAAAAGTGATCAAGGCCGATTAAAAGAATTCTCAGCACAATAGTTAAAGAACACCTATTTGAAAAAGAAACTGTTCTAAACAATTTAAACATAAGTTAGTTTAATAATTACCGTTGTCTAAACTCTTGAAATGGAATTCGATTAGGAAAGCCTTGTCGACAGATTCGAATACCTTCCAAGACGCCATTGCACCTCAACTGATCCAAAACTAACAAAGCTTCAATTTTCCCAGCCTTAAACACAAAATAAGAAGATTACAACATATAATAAATTAGCTGAAAATCTGATAAAATTAAAGAGTATGGAACACAAAAGACCATTACCTTCTTTTCATGATTTGGAATGATACAGCGTACGAAATTTGGATTTGTATTTCGAAGAGTAACCATTAATTTGGACAGTTGTTCCTTGTAAAGTTGGCTCACAGTTCTAAACATGCCTTTTCTAGTTCTTGCACCAAAAGTTGTGTCTCCTAAGGTTGCCACCCCCATTCCAACGATATCGGCTAAACAAAATAAAAAATATTTTAAAATAGGAATCATGAATATAAATTTATGAAAAATAATCTTGTGTTTTATAATGCATTTAGTTTGCTCTTTTTTTAAAAAAAAATTAATAAATGTCTCAGCTTAATTTAAGTGCTTGGGTTTTAGTTTAGACAAGAACGAAATGCATGTTCCACTAAATTGACTTAGAAATACTTACCAGAAATAAAAGAAATATTTTCTTGTCACTTAGATTACTTTTTTATAATCAGCATTAAGTCAAGGAAAAAATTATGTCTTCTTTTGCATGTATATTTAAAAATGGTTGTTACTAGTTTAAGTCGGGATTGAAATAGGTTTATATTTGACATTACATTTGAGAATTTTTTTGAGAATTTGTACATAGATTTTTTTTTTAACGTAGCTTACCATCTTTCCAAATCTGAACCACAAAAGGATCTTGAGATGTTTGCAAAAGTGACACCACATTATCGTTCAATGGATCCATATTTTTCATTAACCATTGATTTGCTAAGTAATTGACCTAAAAAAAGTAAGATAGTAGCTATTAATGAAGCAACATAATATTTAATCCTAGAGTGCATACTGTTGTCATATGGCAACAAGTAACATAATCCACTTTATTCTATCCAAGTAGAGTTCCCTCTCGACAAATTTACCATTCGTTATTTGTATAAAAAAATTACTGTCTTAAGGAGTTGCTGGCATTGATGCTGTTTTACGCATTTTGTTTTTCGAAAAAAATCGTGATAATTCCATAAAATTATGAGCCGAAGTTTAGGCTCATAATTTTGAATCAGCGCCATCTGATCGCCGGTCTTAAAGGGTTAAACAACAGTATTATGCCAGGTACACTTCTTGCAATCTAAATTAATCAATATATTTAACACTTATAAATTATCAAAGATGGAAACTACATAATGGAAAAAGTATGTGGTACATAACAAAATATTTTCTTACTTTTCCAGCATAGTGAATAACACTAAGATCACAGTTTCCTCTGAAATCTGATTTCACAAACTTGGGATGCATAGAGTGAGCAGTTTCTAATTTATCCACAAAAGTTCTATCAGTAGCTTTTGGAAACCAGCATTCCTCATCTAACAGTGCTAAGATACCCATTGGCTAAATAATATGGAAGGAAAAAAAAAGAATTACATATGCAATTTTCAAAACTGAAACACAAACTCCTTAAAAATATTCAGAATAATTATTTTTATTGTATTAAAGTTATTGAAATTTCCTATATCTAATTGACAGCAATTCAAAATATTTCTCTAAGAGTATACTTAAGGGAGTTTTGAACCATGGATGACTGAAAGAAATACAAAAATTGGTTAAGGGTTTTCTCAACTTTATTCCTTGACATATTTTGTATGGGATTTTCAGAATAATTTCTCATAAATTAATAAAACATCCTACTGTACTCAAACACAAATTAATGGAAGAAAAATAACATCATTTTTAAATTAAATAAAATTTGGTGGTCTTTTCTTGTGTGACAAATTTGATATTTTTCAGCTAAATCATCTAAAAAAAATGTGATATGATACTTAAATTTATGCAGTTTTCTCAAAAAAAAAATACAAGGCAAATACTTTAACATTATTTATATATTTAGATGCTGTACCTTTTCAATCAAATCTATTGTAGGTTGGAGATCAAGTCCAAAATCAATGAATCTCCATTCAATTCCTTCGCGTTGATATTCTTCTTGCTCTAGTACAAACATAGTGTGATTGAACAACTGCTGGAGTTTTTCATTTGTGTAGTTGATACACAATTGTTCAAAAGAATTAAGCTGGAAAGTAAAAACACCAAATATACTGTTAAGTATAGCACATACAATATTCTTACATTAACAATGTCATTTAAAAAAAGAGACATACATTTGTTTTGCTTTAAGAATTTAAGCTAGAGATGATCTATTCATAAAAGAAACAAAAAGTGGTAACAGGTAGTGATATTTTTTTTATAGTTATGTTAGCCTTATGATGGGTAAACAAATGATAGTATAAGATTGTTTTACTATAAGACTTACATTTTCAATGCATTCTTATTAACCCTTTTCAGTCTCAATGACAATTTGGCATCAATTAAAAAAAAATTGCGGATTTTCTATAGCCATTTATGATATTAAAAAGCACATCATTTGATTCTTCAAACACTTTTCTATTAGAAATTCTTTTTTATTAATCCCAATAAATGTCAACCCTATTATTTTTCAAAATCATGATCAGAAACATGATCCAAATGGCATCATTGGGACTGAAAGGGTTAAAACAACACTGACATCAACATACATAACATGCACATCTATCCGTTAGTAATTTTTAAGAGTTGTTCCTTGGAAAATTGATTTTTTTTTTTATATTTTCACAAAGTAAATTAAAATTTTGAAAATATTTGAATTAGTTACGTTTTTATTTTTCATTTAAAAGAATTTTGTTATTAAAAAAATGTATAAAATAATTATATACCTCAAAAATTTCAAAACCAGCAATATCCAAAATGCCAATAAATGAAGCTCCTTGTCTCTTGGTTCTGTCTAGAGAACGATTGATGCGGGTCACAAGCCACTTGAACATTTTCTCATAGCAAGCCTTGCTAATAGCTTCAACAGCAAATTCGGCCTGGAAGTTAAAAAAAATAATAAAAGAAAAATACATACTATATTTTAAAAAAAATATTTACAATATCCTTAAAACAGAATAATACTTATTTCAAATTCTTACTGTGCACAGAAATTACGAAGTTAGCAGGCACTTACCCAAAAACCAGAGCTAGATCATAAGTATTCAATGGGTAATTGATACCTATGACCCTGTGATCATAGGCATTCATTTTTTACAGTTGACATTTCTAAATTTTTAGTATTGCTTAAATTTTGATAACTATACCACTTGATTTACTTTTAACACAGTAATAATTTAATTTAGTACTTAAGTTTACTTACATACAAAATTACCTTACTTATGTTTGTACAAAACCAGCCCACCCCAGTTAATAAAAACTATACCATACTAAATAAATAGTATTGGAAAATTTTTACAACACTTCAATTGCATTTCAGAATCATTAACCTAAGTTATTTTACTTTAACACTTTACTAAGAATTTTTTGATTATGAAATTATTTTTTTTATGACTGGGTTGTATTGCAATGAGTTTCTAAGTGTGTTTCACCCTATTATTAATTTTTAAACATTTGTTAGGACAAATAACTGCTTTTAGTAGCCAAAGGGTTAAATTTAAACATTACTACACATAAAGTAAACACTTCACTCCATACCTGCTCCTTCGTTTGAGCTTTAGTGACATAGTCCCTCCCCACTTTCAGGCGAGGCTTCAGGAAAGCTTTGGTCATCTCAGTCACATTGAGACCTAACAGATGGCTGACTTTCTGAGCCACAGTATTTTCTGGAAGGGTGGCCTGATCGGAATTTCGCTCTTGCTTGAACTGCATGTTCCCAAATAGGAGGACGGCGGAAACAACTCGGAAAATAGCTGGAAGAAAAAGGATGGTTAGTAATGAGCTATGAGACGAAATGAGTGATGGCTATATAGTTAGTTAAGTTTAAATTATTATCACACAAGAGCTACACGAGGGCTATTGGCGCTGGGCATCGTCATATAGAGCCACAGTCAGGTGACGAGCCAAGCCAGATAAGGCACCCAACGCAACCATTAAGGGCGACCTTGTACGCAGCATCAGGACTTTGGAGCATATTTAAGGTGCACTTCCTCTACTCAGGGTATTATTCATTGTTTTTGGCTATATGGGTCGTTTATAGGTCTTCAGTTATTTTGGCGATGCCTAGCGCCAAACCTGGGACCTTCCTTATGCAAGGCGGACGTCATAACCCACTAGGCTCCCCAGAGCCTGCTATACAGTTAAAACTAGAAAGCATTTTTTTAAAAAACCCTTTGTAATACATATAGCAAACTCGTGCTACCATTGACAATTTCAATAAAGCGTCTAGTAATACTTTTATAATTGTATTATTAAATCATAAATTAGATCATGGATTGATTATTTCATATTATTCAAATAATTCACAACATTGTACTTATTTTGAATAAAATGTAGGTGGCAAAGAAAGAATTGCAGGATGACTTATAAAATGTTACAAGATCTATCCGCCTCTGTAAAAAATGACTTTTGGCACAAGTTACCACAGTTCTCCGATAAATAAGACGCTACATAACTGCTTCTTGTAATCAAAAATACTTTCATAGATATTTTTCAATAAAATAACATTGAAAGACAAACAATTCATCAAATTTTTCAATAAAGAACTATATGGGAAAAGAAACAGACTTACAATTTAAATCATCTTGTTGAAGACCCATAATAGACATAGCATTGCAAGTATTTTTAAATTCTAGCACTTCATCTATGCCTGGAACTGCTACGTGACCATTGGATAAAAATGTGTAGTTTTTAGCTTCTTCCAAAAGCAAGCCCTCTGTGGAAAGAAAAACATTTTATGTTGACATTGAAAAAAACTTCTTACTTCTTAAATTATTCTTATTATGTTTTTTATATAAAAAAATTCCTCAATTGCATTGGTAAATGTAAAAAAGGGCCATCTCCAATTGGAGAATTTCATAAAGGCTTCTTCTATCAGTAAAAAGGTTGGAAGAAAAGAGCTTGGTAGGAAATTTCCTATGGACACGACTCTTTTCAACCAGCTTGGGAAAAGGCAACAAGGTATCGTATGGTGTTTTCACTGCATAAATTTTAAATTAAATTTAATAAAATAATGTTTGTTTAAAATGTCAGAAATAGTTTTATGTTTGAAAAGATGATCTTAAAATTATTATTAAATGAAAAAAAGTACATTTATTATGACAATAAATACAAGTTATTTATACAATAACCTTAAATTTCCAAATTTTAAGAAAGACTGATGTGCAAAATAAGGAGAAAAAAAACCAGGTCCAATGCTTGGAGGGTTAACATTTAGTGGTTAAATTTATTAATATCTAATTTTAAAATACTAACTTCTTTGTTCTGGTGAAGATCCTTGTAAAAGTTGATAAAATATATGAAATGATCTTTCATCTTTAGCTTGTCTGATAGCTCGAGATTTTTCTAAAAGATCTTTTACAAGTTAAGATAAATACTTACTAACTGAAGCTTAATGAAAAAAAAAATACAGGTTATTCATATATTATGATTATTAACTATTTATAACGACATTAGATCCTAAGGTTAGAAATTGTAATATATTAGCATACAAAAGGATACATGTTTCGATATTGGCACCAGCAATAAAACCTGAAGCATCAAAATTTATCCTAATGAATTTTCCCTGAAACAAATAAATTTGTGTTAAAAGCAAGTTACCGTTACAGGAAGTGTTGATTATAAGGAAAAATCTTTTTATTAGAGCAAAGAAAAAATCAAAATTAAAACATGATTTTCTTAACGTTCGAGAATTAACTTTTCTTTGGGAAGATAAAAATTGTTTTAATTTACCTTACTTAAGGGGAGTCGGATGTTTTTTCCTGCCTGTGTTAATTTTACTAGCTTTAGGAAAATTTTTCTCCCGAACTATACGAGATATCATTGTGAATTTTTTAAGTTCCTTACATATAGCTCTTTGATTTACAGTGAGGATATTTCACAGTATAATAAAATACTCTTAGTTTTTTTTTCAAAATATGTATTGAAAAAAACCCAATATAAAATTATGTAACTTTTTTTAAGCAGAGATATTTAAAATCTCTCAGTTTAAATCAAAGAGCTATTAATGGGGAAGAAATAATAAAACATGGTGACGCCTTTCATAGTTCTCGAGAAAAATGTTCCAAACTGTTGACAAACCTTATATATTTCAAGAAACACAAAAGAAAAGTAAGGTATAGGTAAAAACTGATACACAGAGTTTCTGAAAAATGCTTATAAAAAAGAAACTACTAAAGAGAAATCGATAATTTTGGTCTTAAACTAAAGCTATAGATATGCAAATTAATAAGGAATACATTTTTCACCCAAAAACCCATCTGACTCCCTTTAAGATAAATAATTAAAGTACTTACATAGACAAGTGAAACATTAGTTTAAAACATATAAAAATCTTAGAACAACAAAACTCAATTTCAATGTTCAATATAGACATAAAAGAAATGGCTCACTTACAAATCTGGATGAATTATCATTTTTAACAGTTTTGGCATTACCAAAAGCTTCAAGTATAGGATTAGCTTGAAGGAGTTGCTGCTCTAATTCCCCCTACAAAAACAGATTAATCAGCACATCATACACACAGAAAACTAATAATCGTAAAATATAAAATTAAGTTGTAAAAATTTATTATAGTAACCCCTCGCTATATTGCGCCTCATTATAATGCGCATTCGGATATATCGTGCCTTGTATCATGTCTCCTAATTTTTCCAATGTAATTAGTATAATATTTATCAAGTCGCTCGTTAATCGTTATATCGCACATTCCGTTATATCACGGTTTTTTGCTTGTCTCCTGGGAAGCGCGATATAACGAGGGGTTGCTGTACCTACATTTAGTAAAAAAGCATACTAACTATAAAAATATTCATTTCAAATAAAAAGTTAAGCATTATAGAAAATCTTAAATTTTATTAATACAAAGACATTTTAAAATGCAAAAAAAAAAAAAAAATGCTCACAACCATTGAACATATTGTTTTTCTCAAAATAACATTTAAACCAATCTGTCAGAAAAACAATACATTTTTAATAGTGAAACAATATATCAAGTTATCAACTTACAGATAATTTGAAAAAGGCATAAAATTGACAAAATAACAGAATAATATGAGATTTTAAACATAAAAATTTGTAAAAATAAGAACTGGATGTCTGATTACTGTCATTTTGATAAACTGATAAAATATTAGCATCAATTAAAATGTAGCCGAGAAACTTTTTAATTTTCTTTTTAAACACAGCCATAACAAATTCAGTAACAAATACAAATGCAGAAAATGGCAAAAATAAGCAGAAACAACAATTGTGTTTGACAGTAATCTAAAGAGAAGGGTTGTACTTACAAATATATTAGGTGGTGCATTATACTACAAAATGGGAAAAGAAGAACAGAGATAGGTTTAAAACACACATGCAATAAAATACATTAGGAATTTTAATATTTAAAAGTAAGAAATACACATGCAATGCAATAAGTTGAAGTTTTATATTTCTGAATAAGTACATGCAAACATGCACAAAGGTAAATTACAATTAGATTTAAGACTATTTAATTAATAGAGTACTTAAGAATTTTTTATAAAGCCTCAAACAAGAAATTTAAAGAATTGAGAGTTAACTGTAATATGTTGAACAACATTTAAAAAAGAACCATGCAAAGTAAAAATAAAGAAGGAATTAAAAAGCAAATAAACACAAGCTTACAACTAAATAGTGACTAAATTTTTGCTTTTTTAAACAGATATTTATTCAATTTATTTTGAAATAACCTTTTAACATTGTACTTTTATAACATAGTTTCACAACTGGCTAAAAAGAAATTTATTAATTATTTTTTGTAAAAAATTAAAATTAATTTTTGTAAACGCATATTGAAAGAAATTTGAAATAAACCTTTGTTTCAATTTAAGAGAAATTAAATTTAAAAAAAAATTATAATATTTGAATATATTCAATAATACTTTTTCTTACAGAATGGGAGGCTGAAGAGGATCTGGGTTTAGAAGAAGCAACATAGGCAAGATATTGAATAACTTTTTTCGTATTTTCAGTTTTTCCTGCACCAGATTCACCCCTGGAATGGAAAACAAACCATAATATGATTATTAGATAATAAAAATAGATGCTTGATAACTATTAGAATACTTGTTACTTCTGCTCTGTACACAATTAAAACTAAAGGAATAACTAATTTATGATTTATTTGGATGTGAGAGGACGATAAATGGTTAACTGAAAAACAGATTTTGATGTAAATGTTTTTGTTTTTATTTTAGGAGGATAATATTAATTAAAATTTTCCAAAACAGACCAGTGCATATGATACACATTTCACAAAATGATTTAACATTTTTTATGAGGAAAGTTTGGAGAAAGACATAACACATTCTTCAACCATAACTTTAGAGAGAAAAAATTATGTAGTGCAGCTAGGGGTAGTTGTGCAAACTTTTGCCAAAACTATTTGTAATGCTTATATGGCATGGATCCAAGTCAAAGTCGAACTAAATATAAGTTTACTAAGTTTGTAGTTTATTTTCTAGAATAGTAAACATACTTACGTGCAGAGAATTGACTGATCCTCCCGATCTGCAAAATGAAAAGAGGTTTAGGGAAAAAATTAATAGCATAATTATTTATCCCAAAAACTATCTTTATTTTAAAACAGGACAATTCTTAAAATAATTTAATTTACTACAACAAGGAAGGAAAAAAAGATTCAATAGATCTTAAAGGAATCTATTTAAACAAAGTCCATTTGCACAATATGATAGAATTTATTAAATATTTTTTAAGTTGATTATAAAAATATTTTTAAAACAACCTTTTTTGTTACAAAAATCAAATGCCTTTTATTAGCTATACATAATTATTTAAAATAAAGTTTTTGTGAACTTGAAACGACTCATTTCCATAACGACTATATAACTGTAGAATTTCCTAAACTTTTTGATCAGGCCACCGCGAATTTACTCAACTGATAACTAACCTAAAGAGGCTTGCTTATAATAACATCTTGCACACACAAAAATCTCGAACGTATCCCACGAAGGTAAAAAACGAAGGTATCCCACTATCCTTGGTGAACAAAATCGCACGTTTGAGAACCTGAATCCCAGTTCTAGTATGAGTACCACTTTCAACCAACCAAATGGGATCGCAATGTTCTAAGACCAATAACTTTTTTTGGTTGAATTGATGAGTAAATAAGACTACTATTGGCAATAAGCCTTGAAATTAAAACCATGATCAAGTGACAAAGCAGACGGAGATGCCATTTGGCATCAACATTTTTCTTAGAATAATTTTGGAAAAATAATAGGGCTGACATCTATTGGGATTAATAACAAATATTTTCTAATAGAAAAAAAGTTTGAAGAATTGAATGATGTGCTTTTTGATATTATAAATGGCTATGGACGGTAAGAAAAAAAATTCCTAAATGATGATGCCAAATTGTCATTGGGATTGAAATGGTTAAAATACCGCATCAAATCGCTGCAGATCTTTGAATTACAGGCTACAGGTACTTTTAGTAGAATGATCAGACGTACAGCATTTCGCAGTACAATTTAGTTGGTTATTCAATAAACAAAGTATAAAAATTGCGCTAATTGTCTCAGTTTTATTTCTTTGTTTTTTCGAACACACAAAACAGCGTAGTTAAAATGTGATTTCTGAAAGTTAAAGGGTCAGGCTAAGGCTAAGTTAATATGAAGAGTTTGACACACTTAACGGAGATGGACAGTTACTTAAAGATTTTTTTGTCAGCTAATTATGTTTTGTTCACTACTAGCCCGTTGCCCCGTCACCTTTCCGTGGACCCTTCAAATAGAAACAAGACTGAGTGAGAAAAAAAAAAGTGAGAAACCGGCAAGAAATCCTTGACCTTAAAAACTTCGCCACTACCTTTTGGAGAGAAAGTAAGGTAGTAAGGATGGGGGAGGGAGAAAGAATGCGTCGCGATAAGAAAAGTGTTCTGACAAGGTCAACCACCTGTCTCAACGGCAGTTACAGCATTCTTTAGGAGTCTGTTAAAGAAATAACAAGCAGGCAAAACAGTATTTACCGCGTTAAACAAATACAGGAGGTCTTGAAATCTTTCTTGATTAGGTAGATGAAATCTGCATAAGCGCACACGTTAAAAATTTCGAGTTAAGTTCTCAAACAAGTTATCAAAAACACATTTTACGTACATTTTATTTTAAAATTATGCATTCGGAAAATTAATAGTAAAATAGTATGTGCCTGGGGAAAATTAATGTGATTCTTTGTTCAAGGTTAGCTTTGATACTCAAAAGTGAAGAAAATAAATAACACAGGAACAAACACAGTATTGGAAAGTGATAACTTTCTTACAGATTTTATTCATTCCTTCCTTCGATCGGTGCTACGTGACATTGATAAACATCGTAAATAGGCAATCATTAACTAGTTGCAAATTAAATTCACGCACGAATCAGTTTTTGCCACGTTTTCAATTTTTAAAATTGCTCAACTCAATGTGAAAAAGATAAATAATATCAGAAAATTTTAAATAGTATAAGAGAGCAAGATGCCATAAACAGTATTTTAAGTAAGTGTCAGTCTAAGTATTTTCCGAAGTATCAGTTCAGTTGTAGCTCAATTTCGTTGCCTCTTAATTTTAAATTTCTAAAAAATAATTGTACCACAGCTCAAAGTTTCTATCCAAAATTGCAAATTCAAGTGTCCTAAAAGAAAACCAACACAAAGATGGGTTACCATGATACTATCTCCAAATGGAACGACAATGAAGCTTGGAAAAAGCACGACACTTACGACAATCAAACTAGCTACAACACTATAGTTACTCGGTCTCAAACCATTTTTAGCCGGATTAAGAACGACAACACGAATCTGGACCTTTTTGGCGACAAAAAGCGACATCAGCCACCAGGCAAACTTCACCTAATGTCAGTTTTAAAGGGACAGCACGGCAGTGTGCCGAGGACAACCATAACTAGGAGTACGGCCAAACACTTAGAAAAAAGCTCTTACCTCAAGGAAGCTCTAGAAGAATATAAGAAGTATGAGCCAAAGGATAAGGAGACTTCAGCAAAAACGGATTCAAAGCAAATTAAGACAGAACCTAAAACTGAGGAAACCAAGATCGAACCTAAAACTGAGCAAACCAAGATCAAACCTAAAACTGAGCAAACCAAGATCAAACCTAAAACTGAGCAAACCAAGATCAAACCTAAAACTGAGCAAACTCTGGAAGAATATAAGAAGTATGAGCCAAAGGATAAGGAGACTTCAGCAAAAACGGATTCAAAGCAAATTAAGACAGAACCTAAAACTGAGGAAACCAAGATCGAACCTAAAACTGAGCAAACCAAGATCGAACCTAAAACTGAGCAAACCAAGATCGAACCTAAAACTGAGCAAACTAAGATTGAACCTAAACCTGAGCAAACCAAGACCGAACCTAAAACTAAGGAAACTAAAACAGTTGCTAAGTATGGGGAAACCAAAAGTGAATCGAAACCTAAAGAAGCAATGGCCGATTCAAAACCTGACGAAGTTAAGACCGAACCAAAACCTCAAGCAAAGACAAAACCAAAACCTCAATTAGAGGCAGAATCGAAACCTGAAGAAGTAAAGACTGAATTAAAACCTGAAGAAGAAAAGAAGCGAGCAAAAATTGAGGCAAAAACCGAATCGAAACCCGAAGAATTATAGACTGAATTAACACATTGAATTCACTTGATCAATCGGTAGTTTATTTAGGGTAGGTAGTATAGGTAGTTACTTAGAGCTCTATTAAGATTTCATTATCAATAAAGTTCAAGCAGATTAAAGTGCAATCGTACATAAAGAAACTTAACTGATAAACTAGACTAGCAGCATTAATCATGCTAGATACAATGCAATTTTAATAAAGCATATTAATTTTTAAAAAAAAAAACTTTTTACGTCTTTTTTGATGGTCAAGTTTTTTTTTTATCAGAAAGAAGTACCTAAACAAATTTCGAAAATATATGTGATAAAAACTTAAAACTGTTTCAGTTCACTCGATCGTAAAACTACATATGATCTTCCAGTTATCTTTGATGATATTCGAAAAAACAGTCAAAACGGGTAAATTAATCAGTATTTAATAATGTCATTTCTCTTGTGTAATTTGGTCTGAAATCCATCTCAAAACACTCGAAATTATGAAGAAACTCTAAAATAAATGAACTCTGAAATATTTACATACTTTGTTAGGATGAAGTATGAAAAATGATTAAATTTATAAGCATTTAAGTTTTTTTTATTAGACTTCTGAAAACTATGTTTTGTGTTTAATAAAATCTTTCATGACATACCTTGAAGCATGCTCCTGTAAGCTCCATCTGTGACAGCAAATATATGAGGAGGAACTTCATGCCTTTTCTTCCCTTTGTACAGCTCTATAACTTTTTCGGTATAAATAGGTAATTTTTTATAAGGGTTGACCACTACACAGAACAGTCCCGAGTAGGTCTGAAAGAGAATATAAATTTATTTTTAGATTACATTGAGAAAGGCAAATATTCAATAAATATATCAAATATAGTAATTACAATATCTTACTTAGTAAAAAAGTTATTTTCTGAAAGAACTAGAATAGTCTTCTTTCCAGTTACTTTAATACTGATAGCCGAAAAAAAAGTATAAAATATAGTATCTTTTGTCTTATATTTACAAACCATGACATAATTATGTCATATGTTGAAAAATTGTTTCCTGTTGTCATACACTTAAAAAATAAAATAAGGACTTTTATAATTAAATTGAAATTATAACAGCCTGCCTTATAAAGGACAGATGGACGGAAAAGCGCACGGACAAATGGACACAAAGTATGCAAAAAAAATCTATGTGCAGTTAATTACAGCTAAACCATCCGACTTCGAAAAATTTTACACTTCAACAAAATATTCTTACAGCTTAAAGTGTTAAAATCTATTGTTCCATAAAATAAAAATAGAACAAACACCACAGTATTTGAAGTTGCAAACGAGAACCCTTTCCCAGATAATCAGGTCTTTCAGTGCAGCAAGTTCCAGACAAAGAAGGAGGGGGAAAATAGATCCATCATTTTTTAGGAAAAAAATAATGAAAAACGGCATAGAATTTCAGAAAAAAGACAAGTGAGGGTGGTTGATCAAGTGTTTGCCCGTTTGAACAACAGGAGTTTCAAGTCAAAATACCATACTTTTCATACACTTTAAAAAATATAAAAGTGTTAACCCGTTAACGACTTTGTGAATACCATTAATACTTTCTTTTCCGAATAAAAACGTTAACTTTAAGTTTTTAAAATTCGTTTTGTATGTAACTTTATTTGTCCACCTTAAAATATTCAGGACTATGGCCTTCATTTTCTCTCCCAATTTTTAAATGCTTAAATAACCTACAAGAAAAACTATATTCCAAAGTGATTTCTTTAGATATTAGTTGTTTTTATTCTAATAATATTAACCGACCCAATGGATCAATACAATATAATCACCAATCTAAAGAGTTGAAGATCACAGCGGAATAACGTGCATTTTTGAGATATTTTTTTAAATAATTGAGATTTTTGTGTCTGTCAATGAACATACTATTCCCTCCTTACAATATAAACAAGTATTCCCTTTCTTTATGAAATTTAAAGTATTTTTTTACCGTTTTTAACAGTTCTAATTGCAAACTAAAAACTTAACCCTCGTATTCACGTTTCCATCTTTTTGTCACTTAGAACGTTCTTCCACTAAGCTCTTCAGTTATCCTACAACAATTGAAATTAACTAATTTTAACAAGTTTTGTTTGTGTTTTTTTACAAAATCCATGGAACTTCATCTTCTACTAAATATTTAACCGAAATCCTCTTTGGATAAATTCCAAGTGCTTTAGCAACGACACACATGAAGTCCAGTGGCATATTTATTTACATCCTCATCCAAAATGAGCTGCGAGAAACGGAAGATAAAACGAACACTGTGACGTCACTACCACCTGCCACTCAAAAACCGAGAGCACATCTTGAGATGCAAAGATTTCAATGACCATATTTGGAGACGGCAAAAAATTAGCTTAGAAAACTACTTATTAGAGCACCGATTCTTTCGTAAGCTTGTTTAGTGATAAATTAAATTGCTACATTCATTTCTTGGCAAGCATAAAATAGTTTAATGTTGACACTTCTTATGGACCCCCCCCCCCCTTAAAATAATTATACTAATTCCATTTTAGTTTGAATTACCTAATATTAAAATATATGGTAATGAAAGTATTTTCATGGGGCTCGAAAATCTGAATTAGAGATTTTGCTTTCTACACGTTTTGCAAGGGGGCTGATCATAACAAAAAGTGGTTTTCGGACATTGGTCCGTCTGTCTGTCAGAAACCACTCTACACCTCGAACTAAAGGAGCTATGGCTTTGGTACACAAGTTCCTAGTACATGTCCGACGTCCTAATCATGTTTTATAGAAAATTGTACATAAAAAAACTTAATAAAACATGAAAGCAGGCAATAATTATAGAAAAGCTAATATAATTCTTAATTATTCTACGAATAAACATGCGTACAAAAAGGGATAAAGATAGGTCTAAGATGTCACACCTTTCAAGCGAAATATCTGACGGTTTCAACGAAAGCTGTGCGAATGTTAGAGGTAAGGACAGACGGACAAACAAAAAGGAATTTTTAAAAAAATGGGGGGGTGTCTGTTGTTTTAAATTAGAAGTACTACATAGGGATACAAACAATTACATAAATCTTCACCATGTCAATGCTAATGCTAAATCCACTTTTAATTATTTCGAATTAAATAACGTAAAATTGGCTAAAACATATAAGAAAAAAAAAGTTAACAGTATCCATTTACTTTTAAAACTTATGTTTGTTTAACTTGTCATGGCAAACACTAGACACAACAAGACTTAAAGTGAAAGGGATTTTCGAGAAGGTTAAATTTGCTTTCTAAGTAAGCACTTTAAATAAATATCAGGGGTATGAAACACCACAAGACTTTCAATCATCACTTAATAATAGATATATGATAATATGCTGGAATTTGGTTAAGGGCGAATGAGACTGAATAACAGAGGGTCTCCAAACCAAACTGCCTGCTGTGTTAATCCAATGGAGAAAAAAGAATTCTGAGAAACATTTTTCGGGCTGTATTGAATATTTTTTACAAACGTATTTTTTGTGGTAAATGTGGCTGACTTACAGAGCTTTATAGTCCCACTTTTTGAAATTGATACGAATATTTTTTTTAATTTTCAATTAATAGTTCTGCAACAAAATATTCGACAATTTTAATTAAAAAGTGCCATTATAGATAAGTTACACCTATCATATATAAAAAAAAAACGATTTTAGTTCGAAATGTACATCGGTTTCAGACAAACCGTCTGACAGACGAACCTATGTTTAAAAAAATTTTGTTGCTTATCTCCTAGGTTTAGTAGAGCTAAATCTAGGAGACAGGTTTAGCTCTGAAAGTTTTAAAAAAATACATTTTAAGAATCGACACCCTCCAAAACTCATAGAAAACACAAAATATTCATTTCGAATATTCGAACCCATCACAATACTATCAAAACCGTATATTTCATATCAGGTAATTGAAAGTAAAAAAGAAAATCATTACAAGTGATAACCATTGCATAAGACGTAACAACTACCTTCCAAATAGAATAATTTAGACTAACGTTTAAGGAGCGCAAAGACCGTCACGCATCCAAAAGTGGCAAATTTTAAAAGCGTGTAATCTCGTAGTGGGCGGAAAAGTGACGTATAGTCCAAAAAGACGATCTTACAGGGGGAATAGACCTATTATCTATCTTCTCTATAGACTATGGAATAGACAGAGATTTTTATTTTTATCCGTCATATAGTGGTGTATTTGCATGTTTCATCCATCTGATTACATAGCACTTGCTTATTACACCAATTGAAGGGTCTAGTTGAAAAACTTACTATCCAAAGTATAACTAAGGTACCGGTCCATTCATTGGCGGCTTTGTCCAATTGGATTTACGATTGTCAAAAGTCGCCAATGAAACTGCACAAAAAGAGTCTTATATAACTGGGGTATATCTTATACTTGAATGAATGGAAGTGTTGCAATTAGATACTTCAATTAAAATGTCAATTATTAATTATGCGATTTTTTTTAATAAATTTTTTTACCAAAAAACCCCCTTTTAGTCACTTACGTCACTTTTCTGCGTTCAGCATTATATTCTTCGTTTCCACCTACACTCTCCGAAAATACACAATTTTATCTTTAAAGATGGCGCTCACCATGCGGTATCGGCATACAAATTCACTTGTTACAAACTTCTTTGAAAAAACAGCCACTTTATTGAGCAATGTCAAAGTTTAGAAGTATTGCCCATGTGATAACTAAAATGGACCCATTGAATTCAACTGAGGTAGGTAATACGCAGTGCATTTAATGAGACTCCTACTTATACGCCTACAAAACTGTGATATACCAAAAATGGGGTTGGGATAAATCTGTATACGAGAGAAAACAGGTATATCTCCCATTAAGTTAACATAGGAGACATGCCCGTCTTGCTTTTAGGGTTGAAAATTACAGTGATAAAGTTATGGTCGTTGCGTATCCATTATTTCCACAAAAGTTTTGTTCAACATGTAAATATTATGTACAAATTCAACGTTAATGTAATTATTAAAACTAAAATTATCTTTTGGAAGTATGATTGAAGTTATTTATTATAAAAATAATGTAGCTAGAAGCAATTTAAAATAAAATTGGCTGCTATTAACAATAGCTAAACCTTAAGACTTAGGGCGTAGTTCTATAAGAATGAGAAACACCTTAATCTTCTAAGTTCAAGATTTGGAGCTCTATACGATAGTTAAAATAATAACTCAGTGTAAGAAAGGAAATTATTTTAGTTCAATGTGACGTAAAATAACCATCTTAATTATTTACTTTAAGTACCTACCTTAATTGAGGTTTTAAGTAACTATTTAACCATTTGACATAAAAGCAAAATCATTTGCACAAACGTTTGGTGGAGCATTTCCTTTAATTGACTGGACTTAAAAAATCAGTAACATGAATTACTTCTATTTTTTTTTATAAGCGTTAATAAGTTTTTTTTTATAAGTTACTTTTTTTATAAACAAAGATATGAGCAATATTTTATTTCCTATCAAATTATACTTGACTAATTAACATTGAAAAGCAATTTGATTAACTCTAACAGAAATTTGCAGACAATTGATATTTGTTAGAGAGATAATAAACATAATATCGACTTTTAAGATAAAATAAAGGAAAGCTCTTATTTAGCTAATGGCACTTAGTGCTACATATCACTCAACAAAAAAAAAATTGTCTTTTTTTTCCTTCCACTTATTAACGTAAAGCAAAGATTAGTCGAAATAGCAGTTCATTCAATGCTCTGGCCCAAAAAGTTGATATCATTTGGATTTAAACAGCATGCATACAACTAGACGTAATCTGAATTGGAAACATGCTGGGTGATTAAATACTAGAGGAATGTTTGCTTTCCATATAAGGTCTCGTGATTTTGAATATCCCATGTCAAAAAAGCTATAAAATAAAACATTCGATGCACATGTAAAACAGAGATACAACGGAAATCGACGATGCACACGTGACCTGAAATGTATTTCCGTTTTCATTCTAAGAATTCCTCTCTTTTTCCATTTCCCCCATCTCACATCAGTGATGCACTTTAATACATAAAATATTGCGACAGAAATACCAAACCATTCTTTGGCATTTTTAAGCTGAAATTTGAAATAAAGCTGAATACATCAAAGAACAACATGAACGAGGAATTCCGAGGAACTTCTCCCTTTAACTAGAATGACTTCTACTATAAAATTGATTTTTTTCTTCAAAAACTTAATCGAAAAAATTCCATTACACCTGCAGAGAAAAACTATTCGTAGGTGTTGCATTAGATGTTGAAGATAACAACTATCCTTAGACTATGTTAGGATTTTTGATTTTACAATACGTATCTTCCAAAAAAGAGCCTCAGCATTCAAATGTGGTCTCTAGAACTTTTAGCTTTCTCATTTGTTGTTAATGAAACTCAAGTCTTACAAAGGTGGGTTTTACTTATGGCTTAAGGCAGCATTTATAATTTTAATGGAAAACGTAGCTCCCGCGGACCAACAGGTAAAAGTCCAACCTTTGAAGCAATAGCACACCAATGTGATTGGTGCATTATACTTTTTTTTAAATATATTCTTTTCTCCATCATTGTACTGGTCACACGAAAACAATGGAAAACGTTATATAAATATAGATAAAAAAATTAATGCACTTCTTAAACATTGAGACACTACAAATATAACTAATTAAGTAGTAAGGGGCTTTATCATATTCACATAAAAGGGTCGCTAATACATGAAAAAAGATGCATCATCTTTTAAACAACCAGCTCAGAAAATCGCCCCAGCTGGTAAACCTCTCAACGGTTACGATGCGATTGACAGTGCAGGTGTGTATCAGGTACATCCGGTGAAGTGACGTCTTTTCCGCTATGCATGCCTGGATAAAGCTACTTTCCAGCACTGTTTTATGGTTTTTAGATAGGACTCTGTGGACTTTGGACTAACAGAATAGGCTTTATTAAAATTTATTAAAAGGTGCTTTAAAATTAACCACATGCATGCACAAAGAAAACTCAGAGAAAAGAGTAGCAAGGGAGAAGCAGGGTAAATGGCAATTCGAACCAGTGGAAAATCCTAATTGGCCTATCTATTCACATGTAGTTTCTATTAGTTTTTGAAACAACGTTATTCAAAATTGTCAGTCGCTGCCTGTAGCCTCACGCTTAAAATAACCACAAGAACGACAAACGCAACTTTAAACACCAGGTCGCCATCTTTTTATTTTAATCCTCCGAAGAAATTCGAAAAACATACAATAGTAATTCACGCAGCTTATAGAAAAGACCAGGCGTCGTGCTGCGGAATAAGGAATTTTAACAAAGTTGGAGAGCGTGCAATAATTAAATATGAGCAATTATATTACAAACCTTAGACCTCCCCCACTAGAGTTATATTAAATTCAAAATTTAAAATAACTAAACCTAACAAAATAACAGTACAGGAGCAATGTGCTACGGTTGAGTTATGAAGAAGAAAAATACTACAAAAGAACTAAATACTACTAGCACTAAAATACTTCAAAGTTTAAACAGCAAAAAGTTATCATCATTGGTTGTACTGTCTTCTGTTCAAAGTCTCGACAAGGCGTCAGCATTGATCAATTTCTGTCCTTTCACATAATTTATTTTAAGATTAAATCGCTGTAGAGCCAATGCCCAACGCTGGAGCCTAGGGCTTTGAGGAACAGAGTCCGAAAGAAATACAAGTGGGTTGTGGTCAGTCATTAAAATTATTTCCGCTCCAAATAATATTGTCTCGAACCGTTTGAGAGCCCATATGATGGCAAAGGCTTCACGTTCGATAGTGGACCACTTCTTTTGACTTTCATTCAGTTTTTGACTCGCAAATGCAATTGGATGGAGGTTTTCTTCTTCATCAGGCTGACTTACACAGCTTCCCACGGCGTATTGCGAAGCGTCGGTGTATAAATAGAACGGCTTGCACACTTCTGGCACTTTTAATTGAGATATTGCACCTAGCAGCTCCTTTAGCTGATGAAAAGCGTTATCGGCTTCTTTATTCCATGGTAGTTCATTGGGAACTCTCTTTTTTGTAAGTTCGGTTAACGGCAACGCAATGGTCGCAAAGTTGGGTATATATTGCCTGTAATAGTTGCAGAGCCCTAACGCACTCCGTAACTGTTTCTTGGTTTTGGGTGTCTGTAGGCTGCTTACCCCTTGGATTCTCTCAGGATCTGGTCCATGCTTACCAGACCCAACTAAATGTCCCAAATATTTCACTTGAGACTTCGCAAAGCTACACTTCCTTAAGTTAACTGAAAAGTGCAAGTCATTTAGCCTGTTGAAAATGAGCTTCAAATGTTCAATATGTTCCTTCCAGCTATCCGAAAATATTGCCAGGTCATCTATATAAGCACACGAAAAGTCGGAGTAATCTCGTATGGCCTCCGATATCGCTCGTTGGTAAGTGGCAGCTGCATTTCTGAGACCGAATGGCATCACCTTCCAACGGTATTGGCCTCTGTGCGTTCTAAAAGCTGTAAGCTCCTTGCTGTTCTCATCCATGGGTATCGCCCAGTAGCCTTTTAACATATCCAAGAGAGTAATGAACTTTTTCTTTCCCACCAGAAACGTTAACTCTTCTATATTCTGCATTGGATAGGCGTCTGGAATCGACACGCTGTTCAAGCTTCGAAAGTCAATGCATAACCTCAAAGAACCATCCTTTTTGTTAACGCATACTATAGGGTGCGCAATCTCACTTTGGGTAGCTTCAATGAGATCCAACTTCAACAATTCTTCGATTTGCTCATCGACTTTCCTTTTTAATGCCTCTGGAACTCGGTAAGACTTTGGTTTAATAGCTTCTTTAAAACATTTAATTTGAATGGTATGCTTCCCTACTTTAGCTCTTCGAATTTTCCCGGAGAAGAGATCCTCATTTTCCAGGATTAGTTTGACCAGTGCACGCCGTTGCTCTTCTGCCAAATGGTCCAATTCTGCTTCCTTCAGAAAACTGTTACCACTAGCTTTCTTAAATATGGGGGTTTCATAAAGTTCCCCAAAATCTTCATCATCGTCAAACACGATTCCCACGGTCTGGGTCCTAGCTATGTATTCCCGGAGCTTATTGGCATGTAGAAGCCTCAGGTTGTTCTCTGGCATCCGTACATAATATGAATCTGGGTACTTCCGCTTCACGATTTCTACTGGCCCGATCCATCTTGCATATAACTTGTTGGTCGAGTCCGGGACCAAAGCCACCACCAGATCCCCCTCTTTAAATTCTTTATACCGCTTTCGGAGATTGTAATGACTCACATAGCCATCTTGCTGCTGCTTTGTAATCAGTTCTGCTCGTCGTGTTGCTGCTTCAAGTTTGACCTTTAGCTCTTGCAGGTATGTGGTGCTAGATTTGCTGAGGCTGTAAGGTAAATGCATACCCCCTGCCCATGTAGAACTGAGTATAGCTAGAGGCCCTCTAGGTTCCCTTCCGTACATCAAAAGGAACGGGGGTACTCCGGTAGTAGAATTAGGAACCTCCCTGTACGCCCATAATAGAAAAGGGATATGACGATCCCAATCTCGCTCATATTCTCGAATTACATGATGTAGCATGCTCTTAAAGGTTTGATTCCATCTCTCAACCACTCCATTGCTTTCAGGATGGCCTGGAGTACAAAAACGCGGACAGGCTCCCATCTTCTCCATGAATTCTTTAGTCAATTTTGAAGTAAAATTCGTGGCATTATCTAGGACCATTACTTCAGGCACGCCAGTTCTGCAAAATATCTCTAAAAGAGCTGAACAAGTAGCCTTTGCCGTCAATGATGTCAATGGGACTGCCTCCGGCCACCTCGAATGTTGATCTATAAGGCAGAGTACATACTTATGCCCCCTAGATGATGCTGGTTCAATCGGCCCAATCAAATCAACATTTACCACTTGAAATGGTAACTCAGGACGAGTTACTGCACTTATAGGTATTTTATCGGTAGCACGGGGCACTTTCCGCATCTGGCAGCCATGACAAGAGCTACAATGTTCCTTTATCTCCTTACTCATATTTGGCCAATGAAATGAAAACTTAATCCTTTCCGCTGTTTTCTTTGCTCCTAAGTGGGCCCCAAAGACTGATTCATGAGCTATTTCCAAAACCTCTCTCCGTCTAGTTAGAGGTAACACCAACTGCTTTAACTGCTGCCCCATAATCTTTTCGTCATGGTACAATAAACCGCCCACTGTTGAGAATCCACCTTTACCTTGTCTTGCTGATTCCCATCCCTTCGTCAATGTTTCACACGAGCTTTGTTCTTCTTTAAAGATCTCGGCTTCACTTTTGATGACTCTCCCATTTCTATTTCCTCCACCTTTTTCCTCAACACTTGACTGTTCTACCTGGAGGTCTGCACCTGACTGTTCTTCTTGCTGGTCTACGCTATTTGCTGCCTCGTCAATGATAAATTTCTTATTCAATTCTGCCATAAAAACCGAGCTTCCCGTGGTATAACTTTTGGCCTGATTTGTTAACGCCTTATAGGTTTCCGTATCTAGCAACACGTCCGCATTCAAATCTTTACAAGTCGCCACCAAGACTGTCATAGTAGGAGTGATCTGTCCAACATTTTCTTCTACTAAACTAATATTGATTTCTGCTAGATTTGCTTCTTTTGCTTCTCCGAAAGCAGGTTTCAACCGGATTCTTCCTTTAACAACCTCATTTTGTTCTTGCAACAGGTCCTCTCTAAAAACGGTAATTTCTGTACCTGAATCCAAAATTGCATTCAATATGCTTTTTCCATACTTAATCTTCACTATATTCATTCGCGCCATCCTTATCTTGTTGTTTGTTTGCTTTGGTTTTATTGCCAATACTTCCCCGCTGACTCTTGCCGTGATAACGTCTGCATTGGCTTGTGTATCTACAGCTGTATCGCTTCTTTGTCCACCATTCTGTGGCTCCCTGTCCCCGTAGCCTGCCCTATGAGAACAATTGCGGGCTAGGTGAGATGTTTGTCCGCATATAAAACATGCTTGTGGTCTTGATCCCCTGAAATCTCCACCTCTATAAGACCCTCGTCGAAGCGGTGGTGGGCTGTATCTTCCTGTATTACTATCTGAATTGGCTTTATTGCGATATCTGTTCGCAGGATACTGATTTTCTCCATCCCTTGATAATTTTCCCTTGGACTCCAAGTAGATGTCACACTCCTTCCCTAATCTAGAAGGTTTAAACCAATTTTCTCCTTGTTGAATTCTTATAAACATAGCAGTTTCTGGGTCTAAAGTTTTGAAAAGTTGATCCGAAACAATTAAGTCGTTTACGGTCTGAAAAATTTGCGCCTTTCTTCTTTCACAGTAGTACAGCCACAGAGCATTTAACCTCGATGCGAATTGCAGGAAAGTTTCATTCACATACCTCCTAGCCTCCGTAAAATTTTGTAAACATGCTTGTGGAGACGGTTCATATTCTCGTAATATCATCTCCTTAACGGTATCATACTCTTTAATATCATCTCCCTTGAGATAAGTAAGTACACTCAAAGCCTTATCACCTAATAAGTTAATTAAAATTTCAGAACGATATTCCGTTGGAACCATTTTAGTTTCAAACGAGCGCTCCAAAGACTGGAAAAATAACACCCAGTTTTCTGCTTTTGTTGGCACTGGCATTGTGAGTATACGGATACTTTTAACAAAACCCTCAATCGAAACTTTATCTCCTTCATTGCTTATTTTAATAGAACCGTCACTCACCGCGCTGTTGTCGCCAATACCCTGTCCGTGATTCAACTGCGCCAACTGCAGCTCATGTTCTCTCTGCTTTTCCTTTTCAGCCGCTATTATCTCCCTTTCCTTTTCCTTCTCGGCCGCTATTCTCTCCCTTTCCTTTTCCTTCTCGACCGCTATTCTCTCCCTTTCTTTCTCCCTTTTCTCGTCTTCTTCCCCAGCTTTCCGGTCTTCAATCGTTGTAATCAAAAATTCTCGCCAAAATTCTGGATCTTCAGTATAGCGCTGGCTACTTTCAATTTGTTTTCGCAAGTCTACTAGTTTAGCGGCAGCGCTTACCGATTCTCCCATTTCTTCCAATACCAGCCTCAAATCTTCCTTTTTGCTTCCTTTAACAGCAAACATTTTCTCTTTATTATTAGAAATTGGTTTCCCCGCACAATGTCAGTCGCTGCCTGTAGCCTCACGCTTAAAATAACCACAAGAACGACAAACGCAACTTTAAACACCAGGTCGCCATCTTTTTATTTTAATCCTCCGAAGAAATTCGAAAAACATACAATAGTAATTCACGCAGCTTATAGAAAAGACCAGGCGTCGTGCTGCGGAATAAGGAATTTTAACAAAGTTGGAGAGCGTGCAATAATTAAATATGAGCAATTATATTACAAACCTTACAAAAATACTATTTTTAAAACATAAAGTTTTTAAATGATGGAACCCCAAAATAACGGCAACGCAAAACAACAACCAATTTCACGTCGATTCCCAAAAGGGAAAGAACTTAAAATGTTTAGTTAACTCCTAGACTCAGCAAGGGAATGTTTTCATAGGCCAGGACTGACTCCCTTTCATATTTAAGGACCCCACACATTTGAACAGCTGTGCAATGCCCCAATGTGTAAGTGACACGACTCAACAGGACTTCATCTCTTGAAATCTCAGCTTTTTCCCTCCCCCCACACTATTCTCCAGAGAGAGATTCGGAAAAACAAAATACTCTTGTGGATTCGTTAGTAACATAGAGTTTATGGAACCAATCTTTTCTTATCAGAGATATAATTTGTGGGTGATATTACGAATATAACACATGTACACCTCCGTGCCAACCCAACTTAGGTAAAAACAAATAGTTAAAAGGCGGGGGGGGGGGGAGCGCGATTGGTCCGTTAGTTGGAAACTCTTGTAAGATAATATTTACATGCAAAATGATCTGAATACAATTTAACCAAAATACACTTTTCATTCTGATAAAATTGAGAAATATTCTCGAATAATATTCAAATCTGTTAGACCTTAAATGAAATTAATGTTTTAAACATGTTTTTTGGATGGATTCACAAATAATTTATAGCCTCGGCTTCCAGAACTCTTTAAATCCGCGGATCTTCTTCACAGCATATTTCTATTTACCCAACTTAGGTTGGCAAGGAGTGTAGTTTTGTGATAGTAGAAACAGAAGAGGGATTCAAAAAATTGCGCCTAATTATTTGCAGCATTATTTGTGTGCGTCTGTGTTAGTATTAAGTACTATTTGATAGCACCTAAAACACCTGAACGAATTTTTACGATAATGAATGGATTAAATTAGTTAACTTTTGGGGGGTCCTTTTCGGACAGATATTTTAACAAAAAATACATACTGAAAAAAAAATTTTTTTAAGTAAGGTCAATCATCCAAAATAAATAATATTGTACAGATATTTCAACAAAAAATACATACTGAAAAAAAAAAAACTTTTATGGTAAGGTCAATCATCAAAAATAAATAATATCAAGTGTTTAATTTTTTAGAATAGCAAAAATAATAGTTTTAATTACTTAGGCCGTTAAATGATACGAAATTGTTAGGTGTGAAGCAAACTTTATAGGATTAAAGGCAAATTTAAGGGCCCACTAAAATAATGAGCCCATTGCGGGGCCTCGTAGGCCTATGCGTTGATCAGGGCCTGGATAACATATCCAAAAGTCACAGGCACATCGAATACCATAAACATTGTTATCAAAACTCCACATCGTTTATTCGAACAAAACCTGTTGTCATCTTTAGGTCAATCGTCCATGAACACTTGCCCTTGAGCACTAAAAGAATGAAACGCATGCAAAAGTAAACCCGAAGCGCAAAATTAGAATATATAGACCAGGTATGTCTGAACAACGAATTCCTCGGGGCAAAAAGGAGAGTGAAGTTAGTGGAAGTTAAGATTAAGAAGTTCGTGACACAACAAGATTTGCTTTCTAAATGAATGGAAATAATGTAATGCCATCGTTGCGTTTTAACTGTGGCACTGGAAGGCATTGTTTAAAAGCGCTATAATCGAGTTTTTCAGCTATCACTCCTCGGCTTCCCAAAACGCTGCGAGAAAGTTCGTGACTGGATTGTAGGTTGGAACAATTAGTAATGTCCGCTGTTTAAATAGCGGCTACCATCAATTCCAAATTGCAGTTCGACTTTATCGTAAATTGTTCACACCAAGAAAGTGATTTATTTTGATCATATACGGAGAATTTTTTTCAAGACATCAAAAGTTTAAATTAATATCACTGATGAGCTTAACATAACATTTTTCTTATTTTGTACCGACACATGTACGGCAATGTCTGAATTGGTAATAATTGAAACGCTAATATTACAAACAAAACAGCTAAACCTAAAAAATTAATACGACAATCGTTACATGTAAATAACTGTCAGTTTATGAGAAAAAAGGAAAAGTCTACCTAACTAATAAATGCCTGCTTCCAAATGATTACTTCATAGAAAATCTCTTCAAACACCTGATGTTCTTTAACATAAAAGAACCAATTAAAGTATAATTATTAAAGCAATCTATCATTATGCTTCAATTATTTTTGATCAATCATTATGCAATTAATTATTTTGCGTCACTGCATATCAAGTAAAGCTGGATAGACAGAAACAGAAAATTAAAGAAAAACCAATTTTGAAAACAAAAAATCAATTTAGTCTATACAGGAGGTCAATTATCTAAGCTAGGTTCAAGACTGTTTAGTAACCAATCATAGAATATAGTGACCATTTTAAATTCAAGTTACGTCTAATAAATCTTTTTCCCATGCTAAAAGAATTCCAGTTCAATAACACTCCACTTATTTATAATTACCCCATAAGGACAAAAAACCAAAAGCGGCAAAGCGGGTCCAGCACAAAATAGACATTGCATCCGCAACGCCATCAGCCTATAAGTTGCAAACTAACGTGACCGCTGTCCTAATATGGCGGGGATGACTTGGTCACTCCATACAAGGTGTTGGGTCAGCAAGTCTCAGTTTTTGTAACCTGAATATGATTGAAAGCTTTGTATGGGTGGAAGGGTGGTTTGTGCGGATGAGAAAGATAAGAACATACTGTCGATCCCTCCTGTTTTTTGGCATAAATAAAAACAGTTTATCTTTTGAATTGAATTCAGCTAATAAATCACAAAAGAGCCAAAAATGAAATCCGAGGTCCGAAAGCTAGTTTTTATTGAAACTGTTTTATTACAGATTCCTTATTACTTATAAGTAATTTAAGGAATTTTTAGTAAAGTTTATAAGCTTTAAAAAAAAAACACCTTAAACCTTAAATCTCAACAAAAACCCTTGTATAAAAGAAATTCAAAAGGTATCATCTAGAATTGAAAAAGAAATGAAAAAGAAATGGAAATCAAAAGCAACAAGTCTTCCAAGAGAACATTTTTATTTCCTCGTTACCTGTTTGTACCTTCTGGTTCTGACTTGATGTCGGCTTTTGTTATGGTCTTTTCTCACCAATGATTTGTTTATTGTTGAGGGTGGGGTTATGATTACGTTTTATAGTAGGTCATTTGAAAACCAAGAATTGAGCAAGATTGATTTGGGGTTCTTTTATTTAAGGTTAAACACTTCGATTGCGGATATAGATATGAGATATGACTTAATATGGATAGAATGCGGTTTGGATGAGCATGGCCATACTTGGAAGAGAAAAAAAAAGAAACCTTAATATAAATAAATGTGCAGATGACGTATTTCAGCAACAAAGAAGAAAAGATGGGTCAATATATGACTAGCTGGGAGAATGTTTGGAAGATAATATTGAACTTTAGAATGTTCTAAGTCAATATTAAGCTATTCTAGGAGCAAAAGTTAAAACGAGCTTTTTATTTAAAAAAATTGCCAAATCTACAATAATCACTCTTTGTTTTTAAATGTTTTAAAACTTTTCAAAATAAGATGAAAATTTTTATTGATTAATTTCAACAAAATACAGGGTTCAACAGTGGTAGAAGTGGAGACGAAAAAAGTGGGGGATGCCCACTTTTTTCCTCTTAAACAAGTTAATAAATATTTTTGTAATTTACAAAATTATCAATTTATGTAAAGAAAAGGTTGTTCGGTATGTTGCATTTAAAAAAAAAGTTAAAATAGACTATTAATTATAAAAATACTGACAAACACGCAAAACATAATTTTAAATACGTATCTTTTCGAAAAATATGTTTATGAAAAATATACACACTCTTAAAAAAAACGAGCGATTTTAACTCAGTCTGGGTTAATTTTCACTCCACCAGTGTTGAAAATGCACTTCTTCTATAGGAGTGGATCCTTTGTGCGTTAAACCTCCGACAGGATCACTCCAAACGAGTGATTTTAACTCAGTCTTCACTCCTTTCCAGTATCGAAATGCACTTCTCCTACTGGAGTGGATTTCACTCTTTTGTTTTAAGAGCGCATGCAAGATTTTGCTGGTGAGAAAAGTTTCATCCGAAATCTTATTTTGCTCTTATACCGGCAATTGTGAAGAGTTGAGTTATCGTTGCACTAGAGCCTACATGATGGAAATTGGCGACGCACTAAAGCCTACATGAGGGACATAATAAAGAACCACATAATATGATGGAGAAGCGAAATTAATCATCCGATTTCGGACTCAGGCAAACAGAGGCAACCACAAGTTTACCAACAAGGATCCTTGATAAGTAGATTCGATGGTTTGATAAAATTGTAACCTACATTTTAAAACACACAACTAAGTTAATTGGCGACTTTTCGACAAAGGCAAATACAATTTGGCAAAATATCTAATGAAGGTGTCGGATCTTATATCTTAGTTTTACTTTGGAAGATGCGAGTTGTTGCAACTAGATCATTTGCATTCATATTTTGCATCAGCGTTAATCTAATGGAGAAAAAAAAAATTCTCCGCCACATTTCTCCGGCTGCATTAAGTATTTTTACAAACGTTTTTACTTGAGAAATATAGCTGACTTACAGGTCCCGACACTCCCACTTCTTTTGAAATTGGTTCGAATACTTCTTCAATACATAATTTTACAAAAAGTATTCTAAGCAATTTTAAAAAGTAGGATTATGAGGCCTGTAAGTTATCTACATTTAGTATTGAAAAAAAAAACCGTTAGTAAAAATATTCAATGCAGCCGGAGAAATACAGCCAAAGAAAATAGTTTTCTCCCTTTTTGGATTAACACTGAGGCACTTGAGTTTGGAGACCCACGGTCCAGCACGCCCATTTGACAGCTACGAATACATTTTGACAGCTGTGTGTAGAAAATGAGTTCGAGAGAAGGATAGCTAAATTTTTTTTAAATCTCTATAATCTAGTTATTTTAAGTATTTTGTATTAAAAAAAATATTTGACATTTCATTATAAAAATATATTTTACATTATTTTAAAAATATTTACAAAACTATTTATACATACGTAGCCTACACTCTTAAAAAACGAACGAGCGATTATAACTCAGTCTGAGTTAATATTCACTCCTTTCCAGTGTCGAAAATGCACTTCTTCTGGAGTGGATTTCACTCTTTTGTTTTAAGAGTGTATACCTTTTTGACTGCGTTATTAGCTATTTCTATTTTTCTCCGCTTAATTAAAAGCGTGGTTTTTTTTATAGTTCGGAGTTCCGTTTCTCCGTTTATCATTTAGCATCCGAAAGAATCAACCAACCTACCAATTTTCATTTCATTGATCGCTTTAAAAAAATGTAATTATAAAAAACATCAAGTTACAGTTTTGTCAGATCGCCAACCAAAGCAAACCGTGCGTCACCATTTGAGTCACACGCGTCCCCATTTGACCCCGTTATTGTCCTCCTCCAAACAAAAGAGTGGGTATTTGGTGGTTATAATTAATCTCAACGTATATGGTGGAGATGTTTTTATTTTACCGAGGTGATTAGGCGACGCTTAAATGGTGCGGGATTGGAAGCTATACATCATTGAATTGTCAATTGGTCAAAAGGCTGAGTAATTTCGTAATTGCCTGCTTATAAGGTGATTAATGTTTTGTATCAATCTTTGAAAATGCAAGTGTTGAGTTGAAAACAATGACATCCGGCATATACGCGATTCATGGATGCCTGGGAACGACCAACGGAGTTCGTGTAGAAACTAAATCCACGCAATTGGCATTACAAACATCTAGAGAAAAAACCTAATGAAATAATGAATAAGTTTAAGGGGGTTCAGTATGTTGTATATCGGTAATGTTAAATTGGCCAATTGCAATGTACCTTTTCACAATAACTACTGATCAGATCATCTTAAAAATTTCTGTGTGTATTATACCAACCTTATATATTAATTTGAGGTTAAAAGTTTTTTTTAAATAACTGTTAGATTTTTTTAAATAAAATAAGTTTTAAAGTACCCAAAAAATCATGAAATTTCTCACTTTTTTGCCCCATAAAATTTTTTTTACTTCAGTTTTATTAAAATTCATAACCTCAGATTAATCTATACTATGTATTACATCATATTATAAAAAAAGTTTACGAGAAAACATAGCATAGTTTTTGAGAAAAGGTACATCGAAGTTCAAAAAAGCAAGTTCTGAGAAAAACGCGTTTAAAGTTTTTATTGTTAATCCATTTCCTTACGAAGCCATGACATTGAAATGGCTTTTAATGTCAAAAATAGTTTTCCAATCGTCTTGATACTTTGTGACATTATTAATAAAGGCTGTAATAGTATTTTAGGCCAATAATTTTTGCTTTGATTTTTTCACCTATTTGAGGGTATTGAACCCCCTTAAGGACATTTTCTAGCCAAATTTATTTTATCTCTGACAGATTAAAAGATAAGCCCAGGATTTCACAAAATAATGTCCTTTAATTTTAAATACTATTTTCGATGGGGAAAACAGCCATCCTGGTATCGTTGAATAAATAATAAAATCAATCTTACTATACCATTTTAATTGGAGATAAGCAAGAATTAATATAAAATAATACTCCTAAGCAATTCCAATGCTAAATAACTTCTAAATCCAATTATCCATGTAAAAAAAAACTTAACGTGCATGCCTAAGCAGGGTATCTTTAGATAAGGAATACCGCATAAATCTTCTACACAAAAATATATAACAAAAGGTCCAGCATGCACACACCCTTATACCTCAAGTTTAGGACCAGTCTCAGCAGGACCCTTGCTGAGCCATACGTGAAAGAATGCGACAAGAACATTCTGAAGTCACAAGAAGATAAGATAAATAAAAAAAATGTATATTCAGGTAATATTTAAGCTCTTTTTAAAGGACATTTATAATATACATTAACTGGGTTTCTAGACAGGGTACTTCGTTTCATTTTTAGACAAATTAAGGGCTATTTATAAGAAAACTTAGCATTTATTTTAAAATAAAATCGACACTTCTTTTACTTAAAAATCGGAGCAGTTCAAATTAAATTAGAATCAATCTTGAGATGAGATTTCAATTTTCTCGGTAAAAAAAAGATTCAACAGGAAAACTTTTCAAACGGAACTTCTTGAGGAAAATTTTCACGGAGTTTCCCAGAAACTTTCTATTTCCCTTCGAATTAAAATTAATTCAACTTGCAAAAAGATGATTAGGAAAAAAAAAACTATTTTAACTATTCGCAACTTTATAAGCCTGCAATTATTTCGGAAAGCATGTAAAGAACCCCTTTTCATATTAATTAACTTTCAACAAGTCATCACTGTACAGAAACAAGTAAAAAATATCGAGTAGTTTTATTGCTTCACATAGACGAGTCAAAGACTCTAGGTCAAGCCACCTAGCAGGGATTACCGCGCAAGAGGGAAAGCCAAGTTCAGTTATCTAAGAAATGATAGCAAGCCCAAGAAATGGGGCGAATTCCAAGACAGAGCTGGACGAGAAAGCCCTTGACGTAATACTACTGATAAAAAGTCGATTGTGGTTTGATGAAAAAGTGATTCAGAAACGAAATCTAACTGCACTCCGTGACAACCTAACTTGGGTAAAAACAAAGAGTAAAAAGGCAGACGGAAAAGCGCGATTGGTTCGTTAGTTGGAAACTCTTGTAAGGTAATATTAACATACAAAATGATCTGAATGCAATTCAACCAAAATACACTTTTCCCTCTGATAAAATCGCCAAATTTTTTCAGATAATATGCAAATCTGTTAGAACTTAAGCGAAATTAATGTTTTAAGCATGTCTTCTGGGTGGATTCCCAAATAATTTATGAAACTCCTTACGTGCGCGGAAGGATCTTCCCCATAGCATATTTCTATTTACCCAACTCAGGTTGGCAAGGAGTGGAATGATGGGTGGAAACATGCAGACCATCCCTTATTTAACAATAGTTTTACACAAGTAAGGGAACTAAGTTTTCAAACGAAAAAAAAAACATTACTTAACTATTCACCTATACCTTGTACAATAGAAATTCAAAATTAATAATAAAATGGCTCCTGAAAATAAAGTAAACACATTTATACTTTTAATTACCTAATATGAAATAGAAATAGTATAATGCAATGACCTCCGTGATTGGGATGGGGGTCGAAAATCCGAAAGGGAGATTGTGTGATATCTACACGTTTTTGAGGGTGCCGATTCCGAAAAAAAAAAACGATTTTCGAGTCCATCTGTCTAAAAACACTCTACAGCTCGAACTAAAAGAGATACAGACTTCAAAATTTAGTATGCGAGTTCCCAATGCCTGTCTGACGTCATAATAAGGTTTTGTGAAAATTGCGCATGCGCAAATGATAGCTGTCTTGGGAAAAATTTTAGGTTTAAAGTTATTGAAATTTCTTTATAGTGCCTAAAATTACATTTTAATGCGTGCATTTATTTATTGAGCGGTAATTGATAAGTCGCGTACACATCCCTAGTATGCAATAAACTAAATAAGAAACTAAACACCCCGGCACAAAAGCCCATTACTGGGCCATGGCCTGCCGTGCCCATTTTAGCTTTCATGACCTAGGGCTCTGGGGCGCTAGGCATATGTCCACGCGGAACCCCCAGTATTAGTTCCCAAGCATGCTTGGTACCCATATTATCGACCCACTCAAGGGATGAAAGGATGGTTCAACCTCGCCCAATCCGGGATTCGATCTTCGGACAGGTGGCATGGCAATGCGAAGACACTATCACTAAGCCACTGGGCCTCGTATGCAATAAACAAGTAATTTAAAATTATATTATCCTAGCGCAAAGGATATGATCATGTTTACATATTCCCAGAATAGCATAATGACCACCGCTATACAGCGCTATAAAAGTTTCACGGACAAAACGGGAAAATTGCAATCCGCTTCAAAAATCTGACCGCAACGAACGAACCTCCGTTAAATTCGCCGAATTCCAATCAAAGCCTCGGGCAGCGGGTTTTTTCACATGAACCGCAGACACTCTACAGACACATACTGATTAGCAGAACAAATAAACTAAAAGTTGTGTCTTATCTTTACGGCTTGTGCCTCAATGTAGCCGACATCACTGAAATCAAGTAACACGTTTCTAGACTCAACTCCCAGGATCTACCGGGTGGTTGATCCGGAAATTACGAAATATATCCGGAAACTGCCAAACCAACAATTTTTTTTTTTCGTTTATTTTTTATGGATTTAAAGGAATCTCGAAATGACGATAGGTGATAAAATATTTGTTAAGTAGAGAGAAATGCGACCGATTATAGTGGTATTTTAGCCTCTTCAAAAATGCATTATGCTCCCAATTATTGTTTGTGTGCATTAATGTCACACAATACACATAAAGTTTGGGTTAAAATAAACGGGCAAAGTTTTTTGTGTGATATGTATGTTTTGTTACTGTGCAATAAATTGTCTAAGCAAAATTGTTACGCAATATTACGTACATGTTTTTAAAAAGAAATTAAAAAGGCCAAAGGTCACGTAGCCCCCTTTGAAAACTCCTGCAAAACAAAATTTAATTTTTCAAAATTGAGTTTTTACAGCAGTAAAAAGGCAGATTACAAACCCGGGTAATACCTTTTTCAAAATCACTTTCATTGTACATTACATTATGAAAAGGAAAGATTAAACTTTAGTTTAGATTATACAACGAATGTAGAACATTTCTTCATACCTTCTAATACATAGTTGAATTCCGACGAAATATTTAAATAAACACATCCCTTGAAAAATAAAAATTAAACGAAAACAACAAACAAATCACATTTTGTTATTCCTTAATGTAATGTCTCAAAGAACAACCGAAGCCTGACCCCTTCTCCATATAAGGCCACAAATCGCCCACAACAGCAAGCAATGCCGCCCCCATTATATGGCAGACGTCCTTTAATGACCAATACATCATGGATGCTCCACTTTAATACTAAAAAAAGACCCCAACTTTTTTATTTATTAATCTCTTAAGGCTTGGCGCCGCGTGGCCTATCGTTGGCACTCAGGACACTTTTGGTGAAAAGAGAGATCGCTTAGAATTGATGGAGGTCTAGAATATTCTTCTAAGAGAAAAAGATTGCGGGGAAGTGTGTTGGAATGGCTCTTTTTGTTGCAAAGTAAGATGTTGGAAGGTGAGGACATTTCAAAATTAAGGGTCATTGTACAGATTTTGATTTTGAAGGATTTTATTTAGGCATCATTCCCATGGGGACGTAGGTCAACAAAAAAGAAGGTTTCTAAAATGTTGCCGATATTGAAACGAACTTAATTAAAAACTTGTAAAATAAAAAAAAATTAAAATCCATCTACTAAAAGGTATCTTAACTATAACAATTTTATATGAAAAAAAAACACAGTGAACTTAATGCATTGATATTAAACATTTTCATGGTAAATTTGGCTAGTTTCATTTATTTTATTTCGAAAATTCCATAATTACTTATAAAGTTCGCAAAAATTAATTTAAACTTCAAAGAAAAATTACCTAATATTCCTAGCTTTAAATTGAATAAAAATATTTCATGTCACCATACAAAGAATCTCATGGTGATATAATCTCGTATATTAGAAGTCATTTCAAAGTAATCGATGTTGCAAAACTAAATTTATTTTAATTTATTGTCCAAAAGAATTAAAGTTTCTCGAGGGATTGTTGCGAATGGCAATGTTGATTGAATTCTAATAAAATATCTTCTATGATTTATAAAATGAGCATTAAATGTTGCAGTTTTTTTTAATAATTGAAGTACTTCGAAATCGAATTCTTTTCTGAAATTTTAAATATATTCTAATTTCGATGCTCGGAATTCATTTGGCGTATCAACTTGTCTGTAGGATTTGTAGTTTGGGCTATGAAAGTGTGTGACGCACAGACAGACGGACTGAACGATTATAATACCTTCCACTTTACTTTATTACGTTATAAACGAAGTGTGGAAGCTAAAAACCAATAAGCATCTTGTATTTTAGCTGCTAGGCATGAATTGGTTATGTGAAAATTGTTGTCTACCAGATATAAAAAAAAAAACCTGAGTTTACGATTTTAGAACCACCAAAGAGAGCCTCAAAGAGTTTCAAGCAAACTTAGATGAGAAGACAACTTTCTCTTTGTTGGAGAATAAAAAAAATACTAAGCCAGACCCATTTGTCAAACACAAATCGTTTTTTCATCCCTAAGTAAACACGCCAAACACAGATTAAATTCCCTTGATACGATAAGAGAAGTCGGCATCGTGTGTCAAGAGTTATGCAATGTCAAACATTAAAATACCGGAGGTACATATTTTTATTTAATCGCCGAACCCATAAGTTGTTATGATTAGCCCTAAGCGGAGACATAAATTGACGCACTGAAGAATAAGTGATCAGTGATCAAACAGGTAGAGAATCAATGTCTATCTACTGCCTACGCACTTGTCAACGTGCTTCTTTTATTATTTTTTAAAGATAAAGACATTCTCAAAATCGATATGCCTATGAAATAGTTATACCTTACAAGAAAAAATAACTATTGTACAAGAATTATTAAAAAAGGCATTCGACACAGGAACGTGAGAGCCTTAAGCTCCGCATAGGGGGTACAAAGAGTTAAATATGATTGTTTACCATTTATATTAAATGTTTTTGGGGACTAGTTTGCAAAAAATACTAAACATGTGCTACACCAGCGCATTTGAAAGAATAGTTGAAGTCATCGGTGCTTTTTACCTTTTTGTAAACAAAATTATCCTTTAGCTTACTCTTACTATAAAGTATAATTTGAGAAGTTTACAAAAGAAATTGAATTTTGAACAAATTACCAACTTAATTGTTGCATCTTCAAAAATTACCGCTCTTTTCTGCAGCTTACTTAACCTATTTGGAAATGCAGCTAAAAGGTCGTGTGGAAATTTTCTCCACAAAGAGATTGAATAAAAGGCAATGTTTAAAACATTCGCCCCAGAAGTACATAGATATAAAAATTCGTAAATTCACAAGCCCTTGTCGAAATACGAGAAAAACATTCAATGATTTATTGCACCTACGAGCGTTTCAAGTTCATTCACAAATTTCACTCACGAAGCAACGTAGAACTTTCTAAAAATAGTCTACTCTCTCTCTCCATTCACCTCCGTAAAAATATTCCCTCCAAGAAACATAAAGAGGGGATCGTCTGGCCTCTAAGGTAAACGGATAAGGAAGATGAGTCTGAGAGCAGAAATCAATATTTCAGCAAGACTGTATTTTCAGGCGGGAACTTCATCCATTGAACTTGGATATAGAACTTGTAGTCAAAACTTACAATGATGCCAATGTGGGAAATGAATATTTTAAGGTTGGGTGAGGGTGGGAAAAAGCTGTATTAGAGCTACAGATTTTATTTAGAGTTACCTAGATTGGGAGCAATATGTAAAAAAAAATAGGATGACCAGATGCACTAATTATATTTCGCAGTGCAGTTTAGTTTATTATTAAAATATCTGCAAATAGTCGTCACTACATTTTTTAAAAGTTTTTTCAGTTATATTTTATAAGTTTATGTTTCAAATAAACAAATAAAATATAATTTCTAAAAAAAATAATGGTTATTTCACAGGCGAAAAGTTAAACACTGAAACAATTCTGGTCACGCAACTATAAACATTAACAAGCAACATCAAATACAGTACGCGATTATAAAGGGGCGTGGCAATTAAAGTCGTATTTTTTTCAGGGGTGAGTAATGGAGCATAAAAAATTACACAAGAACTATCATCATATCTTGAAACTCTTAATTTGGAATAAAAGATATTCCAACTTGAACTTAAGGTAAGATTGAGTTCTTGACAACACGTGGTTTTAAACAAATTTAAAAAAAAAAAAAACACTTTATTTTGCTAGTTTTGGATGGTATTTTAGAAGTATATTTGTAAAAAATAAAACAATCAGTTAGAAACTCTTGAAAAATAAAAAGTTAAATTAACAACGAAATTATTTTAGTTATTGAACATAAAACATTCTTTAAAACAAAACATTCCTTTGTTAACCAATTCATAGCATTAACACAACATTGAGAACAAGCTGCTGTTCGTAAAATCTTAAGACGGAGCGTAAAATGAACAAAAGACTGATTGTTAAGATCCCTATTAAACGAGGCCGTAAAACTTTTCTCTCTCGTTCCCACCAAAATACTACTACTTATTTTTTTTACTTTGTCAAAACCACCGAGATTTATTACGCGCCACAAACGGTGACTCATCCTTACTGAGTTATTTTATCAGATAACAGCAAAAAACATTTCAGTTGTAACTTATCAATTCTTATTCGTTTACCGACCACTTGCAAACGTCTTATTTCATCTTCATAATCTTACACAACACAGGAAACGACAGTTTTATTAAATAACGGCCATTATAAATCCAAGAATTGTGTAGCGTACAACAGCGAAAGATCGTTAGAAGAGGGGAGCGGGAACTCAAAACGTTTAAACTAATTATAATATTTTTTGCTAGTTTAGCTCAGGTAAACGTAAAAAAGTATTTGTATAATATAAAATAATCTGTTGGACTAAATCTTTTGCAGAATTTTTTTTTACAATATTGAGGAGACTTAACCGTTCAGTACAAAAATATTTTTAATCGGCAAGAAAAACTTAAATTCAACTTAAAGAACACTTTTTTTGCAGATGAATAATAGGTAAGTTGCACTCCCAAAATTTGTGAAAAACAGGTTTACTATTTGTAGTGGAGTAAAATGTTAATCTTGGAAATCCATTTCATTTTTGTTAACAATAACATTCATTAAGCTATTTTAAACACTTCTACATAATCTAGATTTGAACAAATTTATCAAGAAATAAATTAAAAATTAAATGAATGGATTATTGAAAACACAATGTTTATCAAAATATTCATTTTCGCTGTTAGTGTTACAAAATATTTTTGGGAGTAAAGGCAATTTTTAAGTATAAATAAAATGTGCAACACTATCTGAAATTAGCCAGACACATGTTATCAACACAAGTTTAAATAAGATTTCCTGCACTGATTAAATAAATAATCAATGACCAAACAGATTTATAAATAGCTGATATCAATTTGCATTAATTAGTATTAGTCCCAAATATTTTAATTTGAGGAATCGATCAAAAATTCAAATAACTATTACATTTCACCAAAATAGCTAAAACACCAAATGAATTTAATTTTAAATAATCTTAATAATGGTAAATTTAATTTGATGAAAAAAGCTCTGGAAATTATTTGAGTTTCCTAAATATTCTGCAGTTGAATTTACATTTAGTTTTGTGGGACTCGATAACTTTTTACAATTTTAAGGGTAGGGGTAAGTGGTGTACCTTGGACATATGTGTACCTCGAACCTATGCTGATTTTAGCTCGATTTGCTTAGGTATTGAACCAACACCACATGCAGTTAAAGTATTTGCTACCAGGGGTCTCAGTGAAGTTCTATCTGTTTGTTTAAAAGGTCAATTTTTTAAAGAGGTTTCGAAAAACTAAATTCACACTTCAAAAGTAAATTTTTGTCAGATACTTTAGTGTATTTTTATACTCAAAGATGTAGTGTTCATTCAGAAACGATGGTTATCCAATATAAAGCAAAGTTTTAGCTATAAAACAGTGCGCTTGACATTAAGTTAAGTCTAACCTTAACATGGTGGTTAACTATTTTGTTTTTAATATCCAAGTGGTGTACCTCGAACCTAATACAAGTGGTGTACCTTGGACTGGTCCAAGGTACACTACTATAGGTCTTATGTGCTTCAGATTGTTGAAAACCCTTTATAAAATTCAAGTAAATTTTTTCCTTTGAAAAATTAAGTATTTTAAGCTATTAATATGCAACCCTGATTGTAAAATTATGTAGAATGGAAATTTGTAAGAAATTTTTATATAGTGTGATAAATAATTTTTCTGTAGTTAATTATTTAGATTTATGGTAGGCCTATAAAATTTTACCCATATTGATATAATATAGAAAATAATTTTTGCATGCACATCTAAAAATATGGTTTTTTTTAAATAAATATCTATGCAGAACATTCTTTTTACGTATAGGCCTAGTTGTATAAACATATTGGAAATATATGAGTTGTTTTTTCAAATTTATGACAGAAAGATAGCCAAATGTTTTTCTACGGCATGTAATGACAGTTTAATTTCATGCTGCATTTTAACGGTTCCACCTGAGAGAGATCGCATTACAGCTGAAAAAGCCAAAAGAGCACTAAAAGAAACTAAGGCAATGAAACCCCTTACTAAGCCAATTGACCTAACATAACCAATTACTACAATCTTGGCTAGAAATAAGAGTAGGTTGTAAAATGTAATTTTGAATTTTATGTGGCTAAAAAATATTTTTTTTATGGACTGTAAATCGAGTCTCTCTACCTGTTAATAATTGGTCCAAGGTACACTACCGGTTGGACCAAGGTACACCGCCGGTGGTGTACCTTGGTTTTAATTATATTGTTCTGTATTTATTTTTTTAATAGTTGAAATCATTTAAATAACATGCTAAAATAAATATATGTTGTATATAACAACATAAAGTATTTAGTAAAAATATTTTTATTCACTTTTTGCAAGTAATTAAGAAATTAAAAATTGAAAAGTCAAAATAGGTCCAAGGGAACCCACCTTCCCCTACTACTACACTTTATCAGCTCTGACTTATTTCGGCATTTACCTTATGCGAATGGTTATATTGATATTATTATAAGAACTAAAAGGATAGAAGAAAAAGTGTTACACATGCTAACTGGATTCAATACATATATTAAATTTTTAGTAAAGGGGTTTCACAAAATTGGTGTGCCTAGGGCCCCATGTTATTCTAGATCAGGCCCTGGTCACAATGACTGTGGAATAACTAGGAAGATTTTTTTTATTTCAATAAAATCTTTACAGTGTTACATTAACATCCAAACAAATGAGTAACAAGGTATTTTGACAATGAGTCATAATTAAGCAAAAATAGTTGAAATACCAGTTTATCGAATCAGATACTCAGAATTTTCTGAGTCATAGTTTTTAAACTGTTATTTTATTAAATTTTATGACATTTGTTTTTCTTGTAATAACATTGTCACACACCTTTGCTAACAGTAACTTTTAAACTGAAACTGAGCTTTGACTTTTCCTCAATCCAACAGATTTATTAAATAGGTAATGATTAAAATTTATTACTTTAAATTTGACAACATTTTAAGGGCAAAAACCAGGTATAACCAAAGAAGTAAAAGTCTTAAATAAGCAATTTTTAAGTCCTTTAACCCCAAACCTCTACAGTTTGACAGCACCTACAAAATAAACACTCCACCCTTTAAAAAAAAGTCGTTACTATGGCAACGGTTAACTATAACCGCTTTTTATCAGTAAGTGACAGGTAAACATTTAATAAGCATGACATTTCATTTTTCACATGTATTACGAACTTTTGTATGACATATTATCGAGTACACATTTAAAAAAACATTTAATTTCAAGAAAAAATGAAGTAGGTGTGTACTTACATAAATAAGCCCCGAGTAGTACCGATCTTTGAGGTTGTACAACACAGATGCTTCATTGAGGCACGTCAATTCCGCCATATCCTCGACTTTATTGAACCTCGGGGGGTTCATTTTTTGGACATCATCTTTGTTTACAATAGATCTTTTGCCGGTCTCGATGATCTCGACTTCGAGTTCGTCTTTTTTCTCGGCCACGATGCTGGCCGAGACGAACCCTTGGGTCTCGTGCGGTATCCATATCAGCTTCTTGCCCGTCCACTCGGCCTGTTTCGAGGGATCGTTGACGACGTTCCTGTCCACGATCAGATATTTCAGCTCCGGGTTCGCCTGCATATCCAACATGCTGGCCGTGTCAGCCGCCATCTTGAGTGAGCGAGCCGGTGGTTGGAACGAATCTAAACGTCCAGAGCGGGAAAAATAAGTATTTCGGGGGACGTTCGGGCGCGGAATCGAAGAGTCAAGTAGTCAGGGAACAAAACATAGTTCCAAACGGCAAGTGACAGTCACTGGAAGCTACAAAAATGGTAAATAACTTCCCGGGGTTTTCGGTAAATACCGCGAACTCTTGCCGCGAGATGATTGGTGAATAACACAGGAAAGGAGATTCCCAGTTACGGTTCGAAATGTAGGGTTGCAGGCGGCGATGCGTATTTCCGTCGCCAAGTGACAGCGCCAAAGTATTTGGGTTTCGTTTTTCTTGTAATTTTGTTGTAATGGTTTGATAAAAATGCATTTGACGCTAGTCTGGTCACGTATAAAATAAGCTTGGATATAAAATAAAAATTCAAAGTTTGATGGATTTAAATAAGTTAAAATAAAATAAAAATTATAATATTTTTTAAAAATTTATTACCTTCAAATATCTTTCATTTAAAAATGAATATTAATTCACAAAATCAAATAACATCAATGAAGATTTAAATATAGCTGAAAAATATCGCTTACGGGTTTGTTAAACTAACGTCACAATTCGCTTAAAACAGACGAGAGCCTTTTAGGGATATTTTTACTGCGATCCTCATAAACAAATTTTTAGAATTCCAAGATAGGAAATATGGTTATTCGGTGGTCTAGTTTCGCATTTGATTCATGGCTATTTGGAAATTTAATCTTGCTTCTATGAAAAATGACCAACTATGATGTATAGCTTGTAATGGGTTATTGGGACAAGACAGTAAGAAACAAAAAGCTTTTTTTAAAAAGAGTTTTCGTAATAAAGCTGTATAATTTTTACATTTACTTGGTAGTATATAGGCTGAAACTGGGAATTGTCCTTTAAGTCTCGGCTGCCAGCCCATTTTTATTTCGCTATCCCTAATTTCCCAGTTATACTGGAGGTGGAGGCAGCTTCGCTGCCAGGTCCTCCGCATTTGTTTAAACGTTGTTGTTTGTCCTTTAAGTGAAAAAAATTTCAGTAAAAATGTACTTTTAAAAATTAAAGATCTATGAACGAACATCGAACATTTGCTTAAGCCAAGGTATTCATTTAAACCTTTTGTATTTTTATTATTATTTTAATAAATTACACTATAACTTTTATAATATTTGTTATAAAGGAATCCTCTTATCTCTTTTACAATAATTATAATTAAAGTTCAATATTTTATACACACGTTTTCACTTTCAATTTCCATTGTAAAAATCATAGCATGTATAGCTGTCGTACAACCTCAATTAATCTATTATTTATGGAGAGGTTCACCTTTTAAAATTAACGCTTAAATTTTCCCACCGCTAGCAGTGATTTTATCACATTGCATAACAGCATTAGGAAATAATAAGTGGATAATGTAAGGGGCGTATTTGATTTATTTCAACCCCCGTCCATGCCTGATTAATTCCAACAGTAGGGGAACTAACAAGATCCCTCGTAGTTTGTCATATTTCTATATTCAGTTTGGCATTGTGTGTACGTCTGAAAATATTCCCTTAGGATATTGAGGGGGGAGTAGATGGAAAATAAAAAGTAAATTATGAAAGAAAATAATGGTGTTATTTTCACCAGTTTTTTATATAAAAAAGGGAGTCACTTTTTTCCCTCTTTATCAAAAATAGTTATAATTTTATGAGTTCCCTGATAACTTTATGATTTTATTTTTATATCATAATTTATTCTTAAATCATATTACTGGCAAAACTTTCATAATCTATGTAAACAAAACTATATTTTTGTTCCAATCTTGGAAAAATTTGTTTTGCTACGTACCCCTTCAAACATAGATTTGTAATAAACGATTAAACGTAGACTGCTTTTCCAAGTTAAATCCACTCTTTTCGAATAAAATAAAAGCTTGAAAAACTAGCCCATTATGCCTAAAAAGATGGCTACGGTTTCTTTTTAGTTATCAGTTTTAGTTTCCACACTACTTTTATAGAGTAAAAAGTTAAATCTTTTATAAAGCCTACGCCTGTCCATATGTTTGTCTCCCACTTTCACTAACCAAGCTACAATTGCTACAGACAAGCAATTTAACACACATTCATTAATAAAACTTTGTAGATTGGTTTAGTTTAAGTTGAATTAACGCCAAGAGTTAAACGAGCTTCGATGAGTGAACATAACTCAAAGATAAATTGCCAAGTTTTTAAAGAGCTTGTGATTTTGAAGTAAATAAAAAAGCGATTATTCCAAGGACGCTGCAATGCACACTTTATGAACCTATGAAATAACAAAAAAAAAAAAAAATGTCGAGAAAAAAAGCAAGATTAAAAAACACTTGCTCTTAAAAACAAACTTCACTGGGGTACGTTTTCGGCCCCTCAATGCATATATTCATGTCGGGAAAACCACAATAACAGGGAAGTGTGGCCAGTTATTGTCGGGGTAAAGCTGTTTATTCAGTTTATTGAGTCAGTAAGTCATCCTTTGTATTTGTTAAAGAGTTAGATTCGTGGATGAATTTGGTTAAAAATATTAAATGATTTAATTCATTTTAGACCTGAAAATAGTCTAATGCACAATAAAATCAAATAAAATTTAGGGAACTAGTTTAAAATTAAAATTATTTTATTTAAAGCTTCAATGTAATTCAGTTATTTTATACCAAAATTTATTAACCTAATATATTTATTAACCCTAGAAATGCAAACTTTTTTTTCACCTTTTCACTACAAACCGGTGCAAATTATAACCCCTGCAGATTTTTTATTTGTAAAATCTTACTGAAAACAGCAATTTGATTCAAATAACTGCATGAACTTTTTTTTCTTTCCATGACGAAGAGAATTGAGAGATTAGTTTGTAAAAAATGAATCTAAATAGTTAGGCAATAAGGATACGGATTAACTTAGACGTAGTTCAAAGTTTACTTGTACAAATATCTACCACGGTTTATAGTTCTATGGTTACAATATGAGATTTTTCTGATACTTATTCGTATAACAAATTCACTATTGAAACACAAATGAAGTAGGACTTATTTACTTACACAAGGCCATAAACCTTGAACCCCTATATCTATATATAAATACACTTGTTAATAACTTAACTTGTTAATATAATTTGTTAACTTGTTATTTCAGTGCCGGATTTCTAAATAGGCTAAGTAGGCTGTAGCCTAGAGCGGCAAATTTTTTTGGGGCGGAAAAATTTTACGAACAATTAAAGCGGCATTCGGCATAAAAAATATTATAAAGATACTAATATTTTTAAGAAAAAAAACAAATAATTTACATTAATGCGTAAACCGTAAACGTATATATTGTACTAAAATTTAACGTATATATAGTACTAAAATTTAGTAGTAAACATGATGGTAGCTGCGATGGCATTTGCACGCTCTCCCCCTGATTTGGAAGTTGAAAGACAAATATTAGAGCATTTTAAAGTTCACCTATTATTTCGCTTTAGATTAAGAGTGTACATAGATGATTCTAATATGTAGAATAAAAAAAAATAGTCAAGAAAGCTATATATGGTGGAAAATCGATCGTAGCTTACAGGCGGCAAATCTTTAAATCCGGCCCTGTGTTAATATAATTTGTTCACTTCTTAATATAACCTTGTTAACTTGTTTATACAGTATTTCACTTAGACTTTATCTCCTGAAAGATAATTATGTTTGAAAAAACAATTTTTTTTTGTTTTTGATCATATGTATTAACAGAAGAAAAACAACTAAAGCATTAATAGTATTTTTTTTTTAAGTTTATCAATTTATAGACAAATGAAATTCTATTGAAGACTGGGCGAAAAGTGCCAATTTAAACACAATTTTCAGGAAAACAGCGTTATGCGAACAATAAGATTTTTCGGCTTCTTTCAATAAAAAAAAGTTTCAAAAACTTAAAAAAAGTTCTAAATATACATTGCAGATCGAAAAATAATTCAACAAGAGCTATTTTAAGTTAATTAGAAATCTGGGTGGCAGATTTTCCTTTAGCATTTCGGCGATTGAACTCGAACTTGAAGTAACCTATTATTATAGTAATTACGTTCTTAGTATATGTATGTATCGACAACCGTAAACAGTAATAATAGCAATCGAGGTTTTTAAAAATATTAATTTAAAAATAAAGTTTTAGTTTTCATTAAAAGTTTATAGCAAATTACATACTTGGATACCGTAAATTTAATTCAGTCAATGGGCAGGGGTAAAAAAAACAAATCTAATATAAATAAAACGATTTCATTTTAGTTAAATTACTTTTATCTAAACTTCTTTCATCCGAATTTGTTTAATTGCTTTAAAAAATAATTTTATAACAAATATAATAATTAAAAAAAAAAACAATTTTATTTTAATTTATTTTTTAATAATTTATTTTAATGTGCACTTTTAATTTAATTTTAAATACCAATAACCAATTATATTTTAATTTTTTAAATAACTTTAATTCAATATTTAAAACAATTATATATTTTAAAATGAATTTCTTTATGATTCCTCTACAATAAAATAGCCTGTGCTGTAGTCAAGATAAGTCAACCCCTGTAGAAGTTGCTTTACCTTGACCTTAGTTTTAATGTCAAAAAGTTTGTTATCAGGAACGTAACTTATCAGCATTCTCTTTTTTTTTATTTAAAATATATCAATAGAAATTTAGTTTAAAAAAAAGAAATAGTAATTACATTAGTATCTACACAATAAAAAAAATACCAAAATGCATAGAATCCTTTGCGAAAGTACGATTTTCTCAAACGCCACATTATGACGTCTTATAAGTACTAGAACTCTTGTACCATATTTGAAGTCTGTATACTTTTCGTTTTTTAGCAATATTTTTAAAGCTAAACAAGTTCGATGGCAATATTTTCCTTACCTTTTATTTCATTATTGAAAATAAGGGTTATTAAAAAAATAAATATTAACTTTTAATATTAATACTTTTATTCTTTAAGTAATAATTGCAAAGGACATTATTATTTCTTAAAAAATTATGGTCTGAAAAACGTAAATTTAATTGTTTAATATGTTAAATTTAAAAAGCCACAATGGTGTTGAAAAAGCGTTTAAAGCGTTTTAACACCAATCTAAACTAATTAAAAACTCAACACCAAGCTAAATGGTTTTTAAACATTGGTCCGTCTGAAACATCTCTGCAGCAGGGCCCGACCATGACCAGTTGGGGCCCAAGGCCCAGATACTTTCAGGGGCCCCTTACCGAATGCATATGCATGGCCAACGAAAGGCTAAGGGTTCTCCCCCCCCCCCCCTTCCCCCCAAATATATATATATATATAGGTATATTATTTATTTAATACTATTTTAGAATAAAGAATTTTTAAGATCTGGCTATGCCTCTGATAAGATTAATCAATACATATATTGTAAAGTTATGAGCTTTAAAAGTAGGAGGTCCATTATCAAATATAATCTATGTAAACCAATGGTGCTCATTATTTTATTAGAGAAATTTCAAAAACAAGGTTAATTTGACTACCAGCCAATTAAAACTATGATTTAAAATTACTTATATGCAAAAAATATACTTTCATAACTTTTGTAAAACAAAATGCATAGGTTTACAACCAATTTTGGGGGCCCCCTAAAATCAGGGGCCCAAGGCCCGGGCCTTGTAGGCCTAGGCAATAATCAGGGCCTGCTCTGCAGTTCGAACTAAAGTATCTATTGACATCAAATGAGGAATTCTTTTCTTATCATAAAGTCATCGGAATTTGTTTTCACAGACTATTTAGGCTTTCAAATTTTTAATGAAACGTTAACATAAAATTTACGCAAGCTGTTTCCAAGTTCCATGAACCCATTTGATTTGGATTGTAGCAATATCGTAACGAAATCTTCCAGTTGCCTAATCCTAATATGAAATGTAAGGTAATGAAATAGTAATGCGAAAGGACCATTTTATGTTTTTCATGGGGGGGGGGGGGTGCTCATTTGATGCTAAAATAGTTATTTAAGCAACTAGTGGAGAAAAAAATACTTTATTAAGCGAGTGGCTTTTATTTCACGAGCGAGGTACGAGCGAGTGAAATAATGACAGGAGCTTAATAAAGTATTATTTGGCACGTGCCTGCTTGCAATATTTTTCATAATAACGTGCAAAAGCGTGAAATTCGTGTTCTTACTTTTGTCTTATTTAATTTCCTTTAATAATTTGTGTAGTACTTGTAGTTTCCATGGAGATATTCATGACATTTTGTTTTTCTACCAATCAGATACTCTTATTTTACTTTACCGCACTAGTGCCGAAAGTCGCATTTTCGCCACTGCATGTGACGTAAGCACGTAAAGTATCACTTTCACAACGATTTATGAATAAATATGATAAAAAAAACTATTTTGCACGTTTTTATAAAAAAAATGGTTTTTAAACATTGGTCCGTCGGAAACCCCCTTGCAGTTCGAACTAAAGGAGCTATTGACATCAAATTTGGTACACGAGTTCCTAGTACCTGTCGAACGTCATAATAACGTTTTCCAGAAAATCACGCATATGTAAAGGGTAGCTGTCTTATAACTCTTTTTGGTTTTAAAGGTATTATAACGAAGTGATAAACGAAAAAAAGCTACAAACTTCAAATTTCGTCCATGAGTTCTCAGCACCTGTCGGACGTATTTTCAAGCCCACAAAGTTTTTTGAAAATCTGTTGCCTTGAGCTATACACTCTTAAAACAAACGAGCGATTTTAACTCAGTCTGAGTTAATTTTCACTCCTTTCGTTGTTGAATATTCGCTTTCTCTATAGGAGTGGATTTCACTCTTTTTGTTTTGTTAAATCTCCAACAATATTAACAACAAACGAGCGATTTTAAGGCGATTAGGAGCGATTTAGGAGTTAATATCACTCCTTTCCAGTGTCGAAAATGCAAATCTCCTATAGGAGTGTATTCACTCTTTTGTTTTAAGAGTGTATATGTTGGTACTCGCCGAAATTAAATAAAAATTCATTTTGTTGCTTCAACCCACCTCTACCTTCTGAATTCCAGTGTTAATGTACAAAATTCAGACATCTGTTGTTCAAATATAAGCAGCTGACTCAAAGATAGTTGGCGGAATAGTTATGCGCAGGTGCGTATGCGACTTTTAAGTTGTGTGACCATGCATGAAACGAGAAAGATTTCTTGTTTATTTCGAAAGTTTGTGATTATCTATTAAAAAAAAACACAAACTATAAAAGCATCAAACTATATACGCATTTTTTGAAGTCGATGAGGATGAAAATAAAAAGAAACACATGCATGTGTTTTACTGCTAATTCACATTAACCCTTTTAGTCCCAATGACAATTTGGCATCATCATTTCAGAATTTTTTTTCTGAAGCCAGTTACAGCAGTTCCTAATTTAGTGAATTTTTATATTTATATACAAAATTATCAAGGCATCAAAGAGCGATAAATTGAAATCTAACTAAAAGCTTTTTGGGAACTTCATAAAATAAACTTACAATTTACAAACTTGTTATAATATTATGAACGGGCACACCTAAATAAAAACGAAAAACGTATATTCCTTTGTTAATCGAGTATAGTTGGAAATTTTCCCTAATCTCTATGTATTTTAGACGCAATTTTCCTTTTTTTTTCTTAAAAAAGAGGTCGTTGTTGTTGAAACACTCTCAAACGCAAAAGAAAGAAGTTCTCACAATCTTGATTTGGTCAAGTGGTCAAAGTTAACTCTTTCTTTTTGGAAGAGGAGACGCATTAGGAGCACTTAAACGATTCTTTGGCACTACAACTTACTATATTTAAAATGGTTTTCGCATTTTGATTTTGTAATTCATGCAGAGTTTATGGGTTATCTTCAAGTTTTCACAGTAGCCCTTGTGTAGTTTTAGTACGACGATTATTCAAGCTAATGTGTTTAAAATTTCATTTATTGCAAAAGAGTTTAAAATTAATTTCAATTACCTAACATTAAATATAAAGTAATGAAAGTATTGCGATGGGGTCGAAAATCCAAAGTGGCGATTTTGTGTTTTTACATGTTTTAGAGGATGCCCGATTCTAAAAAAGGGTGACATTTGATGCGTCTGTCAGTCTGTTTATCCTAAACCACTCTACAGTTCGAACTAAAAGAGCTACGAAGCTACGGGATTCGCAAAGGGTGATCCAATTAGAATAATAGAAGCATTTTTGTTATTACACATTTTATAAAGTAATTTCACAATTACTTGAAACTTCATGAAATTTATCTCTATGTATTTGGAAAAAGGATGCAAAATAATAAATTTCACTACTGGAATGCTAACTTAAATTTTAAAAACTGTGGCTAAATTAATTAATATAGCTTTATGATTTATTATATATTTAACTTTTATGTGTTCAAAACATATAAAATAGATAGAAAATAATACATAAAACTTTAATTTAATTACATATAATATTTTGTTTAAAGAAGGATATCTTTTTTAAATAAAAAAATATTTTCTTTGCATTTTAACTCAAAGAAAATATTTTTTTGAAATAAAAGAATTAGGTAATACTCAGGCTAGATTTTATTAGAAGTGGACAGGACTTTTTTAAACGATTTTTTAATTCAATCGACAAAATCTTCTTGCGTCACCTCTACAATAAGTAACATCCCACAAATTATGAACAAAAGTGTGATAATACTCTCTCTTTTATTAAATAAACTTATTTATTCTCTTTGCTTTTTGGGGGTGAAAAATCGTTTATAATCATCGTTGTCCTTTTTAGGACCGAACATTTTAAACAGAACGAAAGGGTCAGAGAAACAATAAATCAATCCAGGTCACTTCACCCGCAACACCAAATCTGAACATTTCCTTCTCACAACTAAACCCTCTTCATAACTCATTTAAACTCTCAATCGCAACTCAATTAAAAAGAGTCGTCGATTAGTAACTCAATTCGTGAGTCACTTCGCATACCCATTCATGGGGACCGTCCCTGGATGACGTCACGGTAGTCACGTGACCCACTGAACGAAACGGGCGGTGTCTGTCGTCTTCAAAACTTCGGCAGGTGGTTTCCCAGAATTGGCTCGTTATCGCCGTCGAACGGAAATCCGTTTCAAGTAACAGATTTATGGTTTGGGACGAGTAGATTGTGCAATGTGTTTCCATTTTTTTATTATTTATTTTGCGCGGAATGCGAATGCGGAATTTGATGACACACTGTTTGGCTTGTATATAGTAACCAATGGAGGATTAAAATTAATTTGTTGTCTTAACATTTTAGGTTGTTATTTTATGTTTTGGAAAGTAAACTTGTCATAAAAAGAAGTCACGAAGTGCGTTCTTTCATAAATAAAAAAATCATGCCATGTAAAATAATTAGACAAATTACAAAATTGCTTCATTTGAGTTTATGACTAAGTTTATGGAATTATACTCAAATGGAAATTTTAAATATGCCATCTATATGTACTATTTTAAAGTAAAAAAAAACTTTACCGGTAAATATTTATTTACCGCTAATTTGCAATTTATATTTCTCGTTGTAGCTAACCATATAACAAAGGAGAGGGTTTGAAATTTGAAAAAGAGCTACTAAGTAAAAATTAAAATAATCGATTTCTCCCCACCCTTTTAAAATAAAAATCTAAGAGTTTTCGAGGAATATTTTTTTCCAAGGACTCTATAATCACAAGATGACCTTTCTGCAAATAAGAAAAAAAAAATAATAGTCACAATTCAAAATCTTCTTTTAATGCAATGTTGAAATTAAAATTAGAATGGGATTTGTGCGAACTTCGGAGAGTGAACTCGCTAATCATACTATATAAATGATCCTATGAAGTATGATCTTTGAAATTAAAATTACGATATTAATTATTATGAAGTTGTATGCCTTAAATAAAATAAAGTTTTTTGATTCCTTGAAATTAAAAATCAAAGGGCTCTCAAGGATTCATGGGAACCTAGTAAAATGCATAAAGTAGTAACCACTAAACACAACACAGAGCTTTTCAAGTCTGATTTCATGTACATTCATGGCATGATTTAATCACACTTTTTTAAAAACCGAATTCCAATTATTTAATAAATTGCAATTAAATCCCTGTTTGTAGGTTGTTACAACCAATATTTGTTGTAGCTGTTGTCCTGTTTCAATGAAAATAAGTATAGTGATTAGGATACAGGAAAATATTATGATTATATTCATTATAGAAAAATTTAGAATCTTAAATTTCCATTTATTTAATTTTTTAAAAATGGTAATTCTAAATATTTAAAAAGTATTGATTTACTGAGTTTATGTAGTTGCTTAGTTGTCTGATAGTGAACGCGGCAATGTAATTGCACTTTCGTAGAGGATATATATATTTCAATGATTATCAGTTACTATTTAATTTAACGTTTTCATCAAAATCATTTAACTTTTTGAGTTGTAGCTACTTTTAATTTAATGGCTTGCACGTTACTTCATAGAAAAGTTTTTAATATTAAATTGTTTTTATATGAATTTCCAAACAACTCTTTCTTCAAAACATAAGCTCCAGCAACTACGACCCTGTTTTTTTTTTTTTTTTTTTTTAAATCAGCTTTAACCACTTGCCTTCGGACTAGGATATCCTCTTACTTAGAACATGTCTCTTGGAGAAAAAACATAGTAGTTACATTTTCGTCTCAAGTACTTGTAAGCTAAAATCCACCATCTTTCTAGGATTTAGTGTAAAATGAAAGGCTCATAATGAGACAAATAAAAGTAACTCACAATTTCCAGCATATATATTTATTTCCATACAAGCTCGCTCATATTACACTATCTTTTTGCTTTAAAAACTAAAATACAGTACATTTATTTCTTAATACATATTTTTTTAAAAACAAAATCTAAAGCTCTTGATTATGTATGAGCTACATACAACATAACAATAATTCTACATGGCTGTTTTTTGCAACTGGAAATCATACATCAAACAGCTAAATGTGGTAAAAATGCACATTATCTCAGTAATTAATTAAAAATTAAGTTGAGTAGAGGGGTTCAAATTGATATATAAATAATCTATTTAGAAAAAGTGCAAAAAATGTTTCAAATTATTTATAACAAATTTTTATTCTTTGTAACACTGATTAAATAAAATGAATTCATCAATTTCAGTAAAATAAATTTTGGTTTAAATCTGAAAATAATTATTAAATTGTAACTAAAAACTAACTTTTCTCTTCAGATCTCAAAAATAATTAAGTACTGTTTAATTTTCTAGAAAGCTTTCACTAACCAACGAGCTTACACAGAATATTTTGTTTATTATATATACACATACAGTCTTAAAATATATATAAGATTTTTATGAATTCAAATATTAGATACATTAACAAACATTAAACTCTGAAAAATAATTCCAAAACTTACAAGCAGGTGCCATAGATTTCAAATAGCAGCTTAGGCTGTTTAGAAAAATGGTAAGACATAAATAACGATTTTGAAGATAATAAATAAAAATAACAATATTAAGAGCTTTACCAAACGGCCCTCTTTTCATAACAACTTTAAAAAAAAACTCCGGTTTGTAATTTATGACTAAAAATTTAGCATTTCGCCATCGAAACAAGAGTTTACTCGCAATGAATACAGTAAACAATAACAGATTGATTCAGGTTTCCTACAATTATCAGTATTTAACAAAAGGTCACAAAGATTCAATTGTCCATTAATGAAGAGCATAGATAAAATAATTAAAATTACCAAGAGTATATGAAATTTGTAACAGTACATCAAACATTCAATGTTTCAGTGGACGACATTCATTTAAAATAAAATAACCAGGGCACTAAATTTTGAAAATCCTTCTGCACAGGTGGTTCCAGCCCCTAATATAAATATACCTTAATTCATAGACATTCCTTCAATCAAAAGCTTTCTCTTTGGTAAATGAGACACCAGGGCCCATACATATTTCTTTCAGGGAAAAATGATAGCTTTCTAAATAACAACCTATATTTTAACTGATGACAAACAAACTGTTGATATATTATAATTCAAATTGACACATAGATCGATTTTTAACATTTAAAGAAATAAAGCATAGAAAAAGATATTGCTCAAAAATATAATAATAAACATTATATTTTGCAGATTTTACTTAAAATTAGTTAAATATAGAAAAGCCAAATTTCTGGGTCTTTAAAAAAAATAACAAAAAATAAAGACTTTTTAAAGGACAGTACACACCCTGGCCACACTACTGCAGAATTTAGGCTCCCCTCGCACCGAAGCTACGAAACAAAAAGTGGTTGGAATCGCAACAACCATGAAGAGACACATAACACACACACACACTTCACGTCTAAATGCACAGACTTGAGTGTTCTTTTGAGAGAGGAGGAGGGTATGTTTGGTGTTTTTTCCTTTTGCTGGAGTGAAGTAGAGTCGGGTGGAGAAAGGGAATGTACCTCTTTCCGCAGCACAGAAAAAGTGCTGAATGCAATTCATTTGATGCAGAAGTTTGGTAGAGGCAATACAAATCCATTTGAGTATACACTGCAACAGGAAAGGGAGAGAACATCAATAAAGATATGGGATTTTTTGCTGTTAAGAAAAGCTTTAGGCTGAAGTTTTTCAGCATTTTTTTAAATCATTTTAGATTGAAACAAAAGGTAGAAGAATGGACTAGTAATCACAATGATCTAGCCCACTCAAAACATCAAATTCTACTAAATTGATGTGTTTGAAAAATATATTTATTTACAGAATATTTGCATTTGGAGAGGTTATAGCAATATTGCATACATTGTCAGAACATTTAACTAAGACATAAATAACATAAAACAGTCCACAACACACTACTATGTATTGGTGCCTTTTATATGTCCGGCATGATCCTATAAGATGCTCAAGACAAAGAACAGATAACAGGTGCAACAACTTTTAATACCTTTTAAACTACTTACAACCACCCTCAAACTCACTCATGCCTTTTTCTATGGAGTTCTTTTCAAACTTGTATTGAAATGAAAAGCTGTACCCCTTTGTAATAAATTTAAGCTTTTATAAATTAGGATGAAATATCCAGTTAAAATTCCTATTTTTCTAAAAGAGAAGGGGGAAAAAGCAACTTATTCTGTAGAAAGTATTCACAAAATACTTTGCTAACAGTTTCTTTTACCCTAGTGAGAAAAGAGATTAGTGCTCACATACGTGAGTGCCCTCTTATCATAGCTGCTATCTTTTAAAAAACCCTCCTCAGAACTACACTTCTTGCCAACCTAACTTGGGTAAAAACAAAGGGTGAAAAGGCAGAGGGAAAAGCGCGATTGGTCCGTTAGTTGGAAACTCTTGTAAGGAAATATTTTTATAAAAATAATCTGAATAAAATTTAACCAAAATACACTTTTCATTGAGATAAAATTACCAAATTTTCTCACATAATAATCCTATCTGTTAGACCTTAAACGAAATTAATGTTTTAAATATGTTTTCTGGATGCATTCACAAATAATATATGGAACTCTTTACATCTGCGGAAGGATCGTCTCCATAGCAAATTTCTATTTACCCAACTTAGGTTGGCAAGGAGTGTACTTTTGAAAGGAAAACGAATGTCTCAGAAGTTCTGGGAGCGTAATTTGACAACACAAAGATGCAACCCTCACCCAAAATGACAAGACCCCTCTTACCTGAATATTTGGCCAAATGAAAACTACACAGACAATGAGATGAGGCTGTTGTAATGCGTCATGTTTCTCTTGAGGATGTCCGCACAGGGACCAAGGATCCTCTCAAATCGAGCCCGGTCCAGCTTAATGCACTTCAGAGGACCCTTGGCCTTCACGGTGGCTGCCCGAGGACGATCCAACAAAAGGGCAATTTCACCTGTAGATATGAATCGTTTGATTTTAGTGAAAGTCAGCTTTTATATGTTAAGTTTGAGGAACATGGATATATTAACCCTCCGAGAGAGATACACAATTTTACTAAACTCCGAGAGAGATACACAATTTTGCTTGTTTAGACTGCAAAAGTTTTAAAATATAACTTTCCAACTTCCAATTAAACATTTTTAATCATGTAGCAAATAATTTTAAAAGACCCCTCAACACTTAAAATTTAAAAAATAATCAATTAAAAAAATTATGAGTGTTACTAGAAAACTTGACAGTCAATTGAAAGGTTTATACATCTGTATTCCACAAGTCTCCTAAGTACCTATAAGGGATATTGGTTGGATTACTATCACAGTAGAGCTACAGATAAACTAAAGGTCAAGGTTATCATAACTTTGAACTGTAGTAACGTAACGAGGTAACGACGCTTAACAACACCTTGCCACACCATTGCTGCATCGGGGTTTCCACCATATATGGTACCAGACAATCAAGATTATACTGTGCTTTGTTATGTAGAATTAGAAACATGTCAAAACCAAATTCAAATCATTGTAGTTCTATTGGGAAATCTCAAATACATGTGAATTAGTAATAAATTTGTTTTAAACATACAAGAGAAAGCCTGTATGCTAAATATATATCTTACTTGTTAAACGATAAAAACCTTTAAAACAAAATCCCACTAACCAAAATAGTCTGATGGTCCTAAGTGACCCACTTCAACTTGTGGTTCGGCTTCAGCTCTGCGTTGTAGTACAAGTGCTGTGCCCTACAAAGAAATACAGTTACTATAAAATAAAGTGTAATTCATATATTGGCATTTTATATAACTGAGGTTCAATTTACAGGTTAAATTATAACTGGAAGCTTAACAATATTACTTGACATAAACATGACAAACAGCAACGTAAAAAGTACATTTAATTATTACAAAACTAAGTTATCTGGAATATTGCTTTCGCAAACTTTCCAGATAAGAGAAATTTTACCGATATTCAGGCGCGCAACCACGGGGGGGGTTTCTAGGGTCAGAACCCCCCCCAGAACCCATATTATAGTCAAATTTTATTTTGTTAACAATAAAAAAAATCGAAAGTGATGAAAAAAAATTCCACAGAGAAACTATTTCGCTCGCCGCCAACAAAATAAGAAACTGTAGGGATGGCGGTTTTTCAGAAAAAAACCGATGTTTCAAAAACCGGCTTTTCGGTTTTAGTGAACCTTAAGACTGGCCTCATGAAAAACCGGTTTTTTGGTCGAAACCGAGGGCAAAAAAAAAAACGGTTTCAGTTTTCCATCCCTAAAGTGTTTCAAATATGGGTGGCGGGAAGTATAAATCTGTCTAAAACAAAATATTTCTAACGGAAACTCTTTTCTAATGTAATAAGTAATAAGTAACATCGTTGAAGTTTGGAAATTGCCCGAAAATAATATATGTTTTGACCAAAAAGGTATAAAAACGGTTAACCGAAATCTTAGTTATAGTTAGTATACTTAATAAAGCAATCCTTTGTAGAGGAAGTGTACGTTAAATATGCTAAAAAGTCCTGACGCTGCGTACGATGTCGCCCTTAACGGTTGCGTTGGTGCCTACTCAGAGGTACGACCAGGCACGCAACCTCCAGAACCCGAATTGTAGACAAATTGTACTATTTTGTTAACAATAAAAGTAATGCCAAAGTGTAAAAGATTCCATAGGGAAATACCATGGAGAAGTAAAACCGTGCGCTTTCATCCACTATAACCCCTATAGTGGGCGATAGCGCACGGTTTTACTGTAAAATACAGATACACTAACCTAAAGCGCGCGGATTCTGGTAAGATATGCCTGGCGCCGCTCTTTTTCTTTTTGTCGTTTTTTTTAAGAGTTGCTATAATATTGTGTATTCACAAATCGGTAATAACTCTCATACTCTCATCGGTAATAACTCAAACGACGTTGCGCAATTTTACAGGAAATGAATTCTTTCTTTGCTACTGGGGTGGAGCCTTTGTGTCGACGATTTTACTCTGAAATCAAAGAAATTCTACTCGCACGTGCTATCAGATTAATATTTTTTCCCATCTTTTATTTTTAAAGTTATAATGCTAATAAATTATGTGTAAGCAGGATGTTTTCGCTCTTTTTCCTTGGAAAATATTGTGATAACGTTTAGGAGGTTGTCAAAAGATAAAGACATTGGTTTCTACATTTAATCAATAAGTAAGTTATAACTTATAATATTTACTGGCAATCGCCTCAATGATATTAAAAAATATATGTAATACGTTAATATTTTGTGTGAAGTTGCTGAACTTGAAATATTTATAAAGGTGGACGTATTTTAACGACTGAGCGGAGTAAATAAATATTGAGAGATGTATGAGATTCGAACTTAATTGATAATTTAATTATGACTTGTATATATAGATAGCGAAACTTTTCCGTAATAACCTTCAAGGTCTCAGGTTTGGGAATCTCCGAAATGACTGCCGGCCTATAAACGGCAGCCACAAATGTGCGGCGAATTATACCCGTGTAGAGGGACTGCACGTTAAATATGCTTCACAGTCCCGACGCTCCGTACGATGTCGCACTTAACGAACGGTTACTTTGGGTGCCTATTCATATGTCGGCTCATCACCTGACTGTGACGCCCTTCGCCAATAACCCTCGCGTAGCTTTAGTGCGACGATAATTAAACTAAACTATGCTATAATAACCTTAATTTCATAATGTTGATATAAATATTTTTGTTGCCTTTTTTTGTACTGAGTTTTAGAAAAGATGCTTGTTTAATATCTTGTCCTTTTAATTTAATTCTTGTTGTACACTTTTTACTTTCTTCTTTGTTGTACCATGTTTTATAATTGACCTTACTGGCTTTTTTGTATTTTGATATTTTTATTCTTCGTTTTTTTATGTTCCCGTTTAGTTTTTTTTTCAATTTGTGATACGTCTTGTTTTTGTCCTCTACCTGTAAATGGACTTGTTCTGCCTTTTTTAAAAACTTATTTCGCCTGTCGAATTCGTAAATTAAATTAAAAATAGGAAATAGCTCCGTTGAATTTTGAATTATTAAATCATTTAATTATCACTTTATTGTTGAGCTTTAACTTTTAAATGTCGTCCAATTAAACTTATAAAATTTGTTTCTACAAATTGCTATGCAATTAGTTTTGTATTCAGAATATTTTTTTTATTTTATTTTTTACAAATAAAATAAATGTTAAATTTATCTTTACACTAATCTATTCTTAAAATGATATGTAATATTTAGAACTTATCATTTAATTTTTGTACAACAAATCAGGAGATTTCAATTATCCAAGCAATTACAGGGTGGTAACAGAACCTGGAAATCAGGGATTTCTCAGGGGACTTTTTAATTCTGGAAATATCAGGGAATTCTCATGGAATTTAAAAAATTTTGCAAAACATCAGGGAATTTTCCCCCATTTTTATTACGTAAACAGCAGTTTTGGTTCTTGTGATCACTATAAACGAACACTTGATCAAAATATTATGGTTGATCCGATTTGCCTGAAGGACCAATCTTGAAGGAAATATAAATAGCTCTCGCGAATCATTGTTATAAAATTGTTTTCTAATTACATAATTCCTCTAAACTTAGATGTTCGGAAATGTAGAAAAGTTAGGTAGGCTAACCCGTAATCCGAAAAGTCTTAATTCCCTCGATGTCTGGATTAAATTTTCTATGCTGCATTGAATTGTGTGTATTGTATGTTTCCTAGGTAATTGTAAAATCAGGGAAATTTTTGTGAAAGTATCAGGGAAATCCTGGAAATATCAGAGAACTTTTTTTCTAGGATTTTGTAACCACCCTGAATTAAATTTTCAATAATTATATTCTATAATTAATGCAAATGTTTCTTATGATGTCACGCTTTCCGTAATACGATTTGATTGTTTCGTTTTCAATTCACGATCAGAATGAGGAAAAAGAAACTTTTATTTCCATGCAAGTTTTCTTGAAAAATTATAATAATCTTACAGAACTCCCGTTCGAATACCAAAACAAAAGTGATTCAAGAAAAATGAAAACAAAACCACGGAACTTTTGCTAGATAAATTAATAGAAAAACATCCTATTGCCATGAAATATTTAAAAATAATTTTAATTAATTTTAATTAAATAATAAATTTTAATTAAATAATTAAGTTTAATTAAATAATTAATATTAATTAAAAAATTAATTTGAATTAAATAATTAAATTTAATTACATAATTGTTTTTAATTAAATAATTAATTTTAATTAAAAAATTAACTGAAAAAAATATTGAAAAACTGAAACCCCCCCCAGAATTTTTTTCTAGTTGCGCCCCAGCCGATATTTTTCACATTAATATTTTTACTCAAAAACATCATTAATTTAAGGCCAATATATCAATACAATCAAAACAAATTAAAAGGTCTTGTTCACAACAACAGATTATTCATATATGGTCTGATATGGTTTCTTAGTTCAGTATACCATACATTTTGTTATTCTTGACGCATCTTTAATTATTATAAAAATTCAAGACTGTTGGCCAATCCTGGATTCCCATGGGTGCAGAAAATGTTTTTACTTCAAAAATTTCCCCCAATCTGTTTGAAAATTTCTCCCAAAATTTTACCATATGTTATCGACTTACAATAAATTATGCATTACCTAAGGTAAAGAAAATTTCAAATATGCAGACGGATTCCTAGTAACAATACATTTTTTCAGCATTAAATTTTGATTAATATATTCTATGTTCTCTTTTTAAACTTTAATGTGTTAATGGGATAATGTTTGGCTAAATTAACAATGCACTAGAGTTACACATTGGTGATATGAATTGTAAACCAAATTTCCACCTACATCTTCAATAATAAAGAAATCTTCTCCTGGCTGTCCTTGCTCAACTATGACATCTCCATCATTGAATTGCATTGGTTCTAAAGCATCTGCAACAGTAAGTTTTTCCCACTCATCTAAACTTTCTGAAAGAAAACACAAATATTTTAGTATACATAAACAAATATGTTTGTAACAAAAATAGTCACTTAGAACTGCTTCCATACAAAATTCATGGTTAGGTTAGTTTATATTATCGTCACACTAGAGTTACATAAGGGCTTTTAGTGAGGGTTCACAATTAGAACCAAAGTCAAGCGACGAGCCAACACCTGAGTAGGCCACCAACACAACATTTAAGAGAGACATCGTACACAGTATCAGGATGTTGAGAATATTTAACATGCACTCCTTCAAACAGGGTACTATTTGTAAGACTTTTAAGGCTGCATATATGGTTTATAAGTCGGCAGTTATTTTGGCGATACTCAGACATGAACCTGGGACCTTCTACATCCTAACGAAAGCCTTAACTGATAGAGCTCCCCAGTCTCTACATATAGATTTAAGTAGACATAAACAAGTAGGCATGCAAGAGAAACTGTCACATAGAACTGCGTCCACACAAAATTTACAAGTCTAACATAAAAAAACAGCAAGCAGGAAATTCAGTTCCGTATCAAACTTTTAAACATCAAAATTTACAAAACGATTCATCACTTATTTCCGAGAAATGAATAGCTAGAAAAATAAAATCGTAAATTTTAAAACAGTTAATTTAAATATCGAATTATAATTTATTTAAACAGGTTTTGATTTCAATTAAAATTTTTACAAAAAAGAATGTACTAAGTCATTACGTTAAAACAAACTTGGGTTTCTTTTGATGACTCCAATTATTTTTACCATCCATAGCAAATTTTACCTATACAGTTTAAACTATCCAATTCAATTCAACTATAATAGCAGTTTATAAGTGAGTAAGTAATAGGGACTTACCTAATACTGAGACCTTACTAAGCAACTCTTTATACATTTTTCTTTTCCTTATCGTACTTCCCTACATTATAAGAAAAGTCAAACTTAGATTAGAATTGAACATTAATCCCTCGATTAAATTCTAGTTGTCAAAATTTAAACTCAAAAATTAGTTAGCAAACCAAAATTTTTTGTTTAGTGATTTTTCATTCACTTTATTAGAGATTAATTTTGATTAAAAAAATTCCACTTACCATCAAAATTCTTCGATATGTATCTCTATCAATGGCCCACAATTTGACATCAGTTTTTGCCTGAAAAACAAAGAACAAATATAATTTTTTGGCACAGATTATAAAGTAGTATAGAGTTCAAAGAGAACTTTACATACAATCTATGAACTAAAAAAATCCATAAATTTAAATAACAGTATAAAGCAAGTAAGAATTTAAAAAAAAAAAAAAGAGTTGCTTTTATCAGATCTGTTTAACATTTTTATAAATCAAAAATATATATTTGTCTTGATAAATATCAATATAAGCTTTTAGTTATTTTGAATATCAAATGCGTGTAGCATTGCAGTCAAAGGCAGTACAATAATATTTATATTTATCCTCTAAACATCTGGGAAAACTGAAATGGCTTTAGTTTAAAGCTCATAAACTATAATGGTTTTATAGGAGGTGATCTAAAAACCACTTTTCAGTCTATGATAGTTGGTAATGGTCATTCATTTGTTTATAAAATTATACAGGATTTATGATTTCAAGTTTCAAAATGCTTATCTTCTCAAAATCAATACATTTTAGAATTCAGTTTTTGCTTGAGAATAGAGGAATTGAGGGAAAAAACTATTAAGGTAATGACATATTTACTAAAAGTTGCATACTTTTACAGTGGCAGCTCGAGGAGTACCATAAATTAGTGCTAGTTCTCCAAAGCTTCCTCCATCTGCAATGGTGGTGACAAGTTGTCCATTTAGAAAAACCTAAATCAGTTAAATACATTCTTTAAAATAAAGATACAATGATATGCCAGCAATTTTGAGAATATTTTTTAGCTTCCAAACAATATTTATAAGAAATTTATGTTTTTTTGTTTGTAATACCCAATTGTTATAGCAGGTTTAAATCAATTAAGTATCAAACAGCAAATGGGAATATATAAAATGTAGGTGACTGGTGCAGTGAAATGAACAAGTGTGATTACTTCTTTTATTAAGATATAACTCACTATCATAAATTTGCACTGCATTTGGAGTGTAAAATTATGCATTATTCAAATATTTATTTGATTTATTTAGCATTTATTTCAAATCACGTTCCCAACACAAAAATATTTCTGTTTAAATAACTATCTTAGCTTATTAGGTAAACTTTAGAAGAAAATAGAAAAACAGATAGAACAATTTTTCAGTTTGTGTTAGATTGCTTCAATTGCATGACACTAAATTGTAAATTATGCAACCAGAAACAGCTGAATGCTACTAAATATGGTTGGATTGCTAACAAACAATATTGTATATTGCGTTAAAAAGGAAAAAAAAAACCCAAAAAACATTAGGACTTTTAAGGGTTTAATAAAATTTTATTTATTTAATCACAAAATGTTATTAACATCCAGTGAAAAATGCACAATTTATCATCACCCAATAAAACTAATGAATAAAACATTAAAGTTTTTGTCATTAGTATTTCAATAAAAATAACTCTAGAAATTAATAACAGAAGCTAATAGAATGCATGCATACATATGAAATTTAGAAACTGCAAATCAGAAAAAAAATGTACAGAAACTTAAAACATATTTACTAAATTATTTTAAAAAAAAATCCAAGCTAGATAGCTGCTAATAGAGGGATAGAAGATTGTGAAACGATCAATCTTATAAGCAGCTGAAATGTGAAGATTCAAAATTTACTGCAATTAAAGGGGAATGAGTTTGATGGACAACGGGTCTATATTTTAACAAATTTTTGTGTTTGATAAATATAGTTGACTAATAGGGCCTGACAATTCTACTTGAAATTGGTTCAAATTTTTTAAAAATATGTTACGCAAAATATTCGAAGCAATTTTAAAAAGTGGGTTTTTCGAGACCTGCAAGTTACACATTTATCACTTAAGAAAAAAAACTTTTACAAAAATATTCAATACAGCCAGAGAAATGTGGCTAAGAAAATAATTTCTTTCCATTGGATACTGAGGTGCGGCTTAGAGTCCTGCTGTCCAGGGGGTTTATTCCCTCTTAAAGCACACAAATCTGTCAAAATAATGAAACAATTCTTACATCAACCTCTCCTTGATCAATAACATAAAAGTTATCGCCCTGATCACCTTGCTGGATGATAACTTCTCCTGCAGTGTGCATACAGGAAAACATAGCGTCGAAGATATCACTGTAAGTAATGATAAAATTAAATTAGTTACAGAAAGTTGTTCAGAGCTTACATTTCTAAAACTTTATTCTGTATCAATATTTTAGTTTTATTTATTTAATCAATATTAACAGTTGAAGAGCTTAGTGGAAGAATGTGCTAAGTGATAAAAAGGTGAAAACTAGAAAATGAGATAAAAAGTTTTTCAGTTTTGCACTAAGCTACGTTAAAAAAGGTAAAGAAGTTAGATGAGATAAGTGACAAAAATCTCAATTTTTCAAAAAATGTCACTTAGCATGTTCCTCCACTAAGCTCTTCAATAGTAACTTATTTTTTAATTGATTTTTAACCAATAAATTCAATTTTAATAAAAAATAATTGAGAAAAAAATGATTTTAAGATTTTTTAATATTAGCAAATTAAAATTTATTTTTGCAGATTTAAAGAGGAACTATATTTTTTAAAATATGAGTATGCTAGATTCAAATGCCAAAATAGCAGGTTAAAAATAATCTAGGACATTATCTAAGATGTTGATAGTTACCTTCTTTCTGTATCATCTAAATGGACAAAAAGGACATTTTTCTCTATGGCTTTTGACAAGGCTGTCATAGTTTTGTAATCTTTAGGCACAACCTGTGAATCATGTAATAATCACATATGATTCTTATGTTTCTGGAATACCAACAATATTGATTTGAAATAATTTAAAACTTAATAAAACATTAGGTATCTATCATAAAAAATTTAACCAAATTTAACTTTGAATTACAAGAATTGAAAATACTAGTATTTATTTTTTAATGACCATTATTTTCATATATTTTAATTTTAAATTTTTTTTTCTCGAAAATAAAACTTATACATATTTAAGCTTAGTTAATATAAACTTTTTTAGCTTCAAAAAATATAAAGCACATCATGAGATCAAATTGGTTAACGCATTTGCTACATCATTAAAAAAAAATTCATAGCAAAAAAAGTACATAAAAAAATTAACAAAAGATTCATATTAAATTCACTAGATATTAGCTCTACTACTGACATAGACAGAGTTGTGACAAACATGTTAGTATGACAACCAGCGTCCAACATCATTAGCATAAGTGTATGATAGATCGTTTTTGGTCTAGAGGTAACTAATTTCACTCTAAACTGCCTAGGGCGATGAAGGGAAGAGTTCTCACCACTCAACAAAAGTACAGGTTGTTGTAGCTCTTTTCTTTATTAGTACAAGATATTGAGTACTTCTAGTGCACAAGGCCCGATCTACCACAAGGCCAAGGACTCCAAATATTAAGGGGCCTTTACATTTTATTTTCTATTTTGTCAAATGATGTAAACACCCAAGTTTCAGTACATTTAAAAAAATTCTAAGACCCCATTTTAGTTTTAGCTTGACCTAACACGATTGGCTTTGGTTTGATTGAAAGCTGATAAAATGCTAGCAAAAAATAAGATAAATCGGCCAATTCGCATCATTACGGCCAATCAACATAAATTTTCTTTAAAGGGGACCCCAAATTTTTTATGCCTTTTAATTTTTCCTAGATCAAGTCCTGCTATAGTAGGTCCATCTAGAATGCGAGCCTTTAAAGCATTTTCCTCCCCCCTCCCTGCATGTGTATTTCTTCGTCAGTGTCATGGTTTCGGTTTTTTCCCACATTACTTGTGTTTGAACTGTTCGGATTGTTTACCTCAGAACAGAGCCTTAAGATTGTTAGGTTTAGACAAGCAATGCTCCCCCCGTTTCCTAGAAAACCAAACAAAGGGATGGGGGAAGAAAGTCTTTTCGAGGCTCGCAGTAAATAGACCGACTCTAGTGCATATAAATCCAGAGTCAAGGCCAACCTTTTTAACATAGCTTGTGGCATCTTCTTCCGAGTATGTTTCAGCGCTGACAGCGCCTCTCCGAATTCGCTGGGCTGGCGCGATATTTGGGGTGGCGCAAATGTCATCCTCGCGTTCATCGCAGGGACTGGTGGCAAGGTTTTTCTGCTGCTTAGCAGTGGCTGCGGCTTCCTGAAAAACAATAAAACAGATTAGTGTTTGGCCAGCCATGAACGGTAAACATGGGGATTTAATTGTTATACAGTAGAACCCCCATTATCCGAGTTAATGTGGTCCGAGACTAACTTGGATAACAGAAAAACTCGGTTAAAGCAAACATTGTAAATAAAACAATGGTGTGTGTTTAAATGTATATTTTAACAAATACAAATGTTATATAGAGACATCTCGAGCAATTCATATGCATATATGACATTTAATTTTTTTTACTTAAAAAAAGTCCTTAATTGTTTTTTTGTTTTATGCTATTTCGGCGTTTCTCGGCAGCAATGTATCACATTTTTTTTAAACGGATAACAGGATTGCTGGTCTCGCTTCTTCTTGTTGTTCTATATATTCAATAGCACTTTCGATAGCTTTTAGTCAGAGGCATGGGGTAAATGAGATATTGTTGTTTGATTTCTTTTTTCTGAGGGTTTGTGAGATCGTGTTCTGGTCAGATTTTTTTCGGTAGTCCTCGAAAAAATCTTGGAAATATATAAAAACTCGGTTAAAGCGGAAAATCGGGGCTCGGTTAATCGGGACTGTACTGTACTTGAATACTACAACTACTGAAAAATATTAGCTGAACGATCAGTGTTTGTGAAGGACTGTAAACAAAAAACTAAGATAATTGAATTGCTACTAAGTATTAAATAAGATTTCTGCAAAATAAATGCATGAGTTGCAGTATTATCAAGCTAAAAGTAAGATAATTACAATGTTAATTTCAAATAAAGTTTTTAATATTTTGATAAGAATATTAGCATTTCTGTGATGCAATACTTTGTAATTTGTCTATAAATCACTTTGGAAAAAAAGGGGGAAAATAGTCAAACTGAATAAGCTAATAGTTCAATAAGTAGGAGACCTCTCTTGTTAGTTTATGTAGCCATTGAGTTGGAGGTGATTATTAGCAATCACTAGGAGGGTACTATTAGCCATCATCCATGCAGAGGGGGTGTAAAGCTAAACCCTCAGTTATCAGCCTAAGCAAGCTTAGTATTCATCTATCAACCAAAGGACGAAGAGGCCAATCACCAGCTACTTAATTCTTAAAAGAAACCCAGTTGACAGCTCAGAAGTCGGACACCACAATCACAAAAAAAATTAAATAAATTTTACATTGCAATGGATGATTGCAAAGATTATGTTTTTAAGTTTACCCCCCCCCCCCCATCATTGTTAAAAATCATTATCAAACAATTTCAAATTATTCAGGCATTAGAATTTGTTGCACTGTTTCAATTTTCGAAAGGTGAATGTACTTAAAAATTATTCAGCAGTCATGGATTGGAAATACTTTTCACACAAGTCCGACACACAGATGTGTTGTCCAATTACAAGAGGTTAATTTGTCCCAAGATTAAACAGTTGGACACCAATTGTTGTTTGTATTTACGGGTAACTCAAAATGTTTCAAAAAGATAAAATTTAAATTTGTTGAAAATAAAAATTCAATATACACTATCATGTTTTCCGTTTAAATGTAGATATTAAATATCGAAATATGAAGAATTTTTTTTATGTAGATTCATGTGATACATGGTGTATGCGAGATCCTCCTACTTCATGATAAATTAAACGCAATTTCAGAATTAAACAGGCAAATTAAATATTATCAAAAGCATATTGGTTAAAATTGAAATCAAAATTGTTAGGATATAGTTATTATAAGCAAATACAAGCGAAACTTTCGCGATGATTGCTAAAGAGCAACAGTAACAATGATCTCACCTTGTTTGTTTATATTTTATATCGTAGAGGTATCAGGTTATAAATATACACACATGAAACACCAATACGCACCACATGATATCAGAGAACAGTATTAGCTATTAAAATTTATTTGAATATCAAAATTCACACCATATACGGGGTAATAGCTCTCAAAATAACTAGTTTCGGATTGATTTGCCCTTTAAATCCGAGTGACTTTTACTAAGCCTATTTCACAAAATGCTTACCCGTTCCAGTTTCTGAAAATATTCCCTAAGAAATGTGATCGGGTTTTCCGGCCTTCTCACACACAATTGCACGATGCAATCTTTTAGCAATTTCTGAATATTGTGTCGCTGGACATAGGCCTCGCATTCCCGCAAGCTCTGCTCTTCGTCGGAAACATGCGCCGCCATCTTAACTGTTTTGCTTACCATAGATATCTCCGCTTGGAAATGACCGAGGAACTCTGAACTGGTGTGGTGACGTCAGAAGTGTTGTTACTCGTCGCTGGCTGCTCGTTTACGCATTCAATTTTTCCGAACTCCTCATCGGATTCGCATCGGCAAAAAGCGGCGTGTTTGAGATGTCCTGGGATATTCGTTGGGCAAAAAGGAAAAGAGTGCCAACCTCCAGCTAAAAAGCTTCTGGTTCGAAAAAGACGGAGGAGCTATTTTCGTTGCTAACCTCGCGGGATATT